>CM053787.1:899916869-900594369 GCA_028749045.1 Cupressus sempervirens | reverse complement strand
ACCCACCCCAAACTTTAAAACATGCATTGCTAATACTGGTCTTTTCCCGATCTCTAAATCACGCATGGGAAATGCGCAATCATGTTGAGCCGGTCGTCCTCTAGAAACCCACGTTCCTTCTGGCAATGTTTATTTCACTCCCCCGGAATTCACAACAGATCGTGAGGAGAAGAAATTATAAAAAGACGAATGCTACAATTGAGGAGACACAGAAAGTTTAAGGATATCTCATTTGAGTGAAGTACCTACTATAATCTTGGAACCCCTCAGAGTCGTCTTAATGGAGATGATGATCAAATCTGGATCGAAGCGGCCCCGGAAAATGTACTCGGCATGAAGGGTGGAATTAAGATTTGTATTAAGATGTGTAGAATGGGTTTTGAAAATTATCAAATATTGAAAAATTTATTTTTTTCAAAAATCTGTCAAATATGGTAATTTATAAAAAAATTGTATTAAGTAGTCGTTTTCTTTCATTGTAATGTAGAGTAGAGTTGGAGAAGTTTAATGAAGAATATGGTATTCTCAGAATTTGTGCTAGGTTAATATTTTCTGAGTTATTAATTTGAGGGTTTGGGTTACATCAACGTATAAATTTGTAATAATGTTATGTGTGTGGGTGGGTATAAAAGGGGTTGCCTTAGTTAACCTCTTGCTTTAATGATATCCATGTCTATGAATAGTCATGACAAAAAGTGTCGTGTGTATGTGTATATATGTAATCCTAGATGTGTAGATCTACAATGTGAATGTGCTAAGAATAGGCTTTGTGAATGAAACCCTAGCATGTAAATATATATTAATGTAAATTCATACAAATGTATCAAGGTGAAAATAATTAGATTTGAAGAATGATGTAGAAACCATACCAAACCCCCAAGGCTAAAGTACTCTAACCCTCTTTGAGATCCCTTTGCAACACCATCTTTTGATATATTCACCTTTGAATTCTTGATTGAATATTAATAGCCTCACTTGCCTTGAAGAATAAGAAACAAACCTTTATTTCCACTTTGCAATTATTCTAAGTTAGATTGGGGTTTCAACACTTGATTTCTCCTCCCATGCCATGTCATTTCATGTTCTCTTTTTATGAAAATAAGGAATTGAATTCCTTTTATAGTGAATTTTTGAAATAATCATGAAATTATACTGCTAGGCTTGACGACAGAAGAGGGATTTTAACATTAGTGTTATTAAATAAGTACAAGTCCAAAATTATTGAAAGGACCAAGACTAGGTCAACCTCGGTCAACCTCATCTAGAAAGTTGAACATGAAGGTCTCCCTCTCTACATTTCAAACTAGCAGAGGTTTAGTGATGAAATGTGTGCCCTAGACTATCATTTAGAGATCCAATCTAGGGATTTGGGGTGCTTGCAAAGTAGGATAGTTACAAATTAGGTCCTAATTCACTGATTTTGTTAAGGATGAAGGAAAATCAAGGAGGATTAGTTAGGTCTTGTGTCATTTTTCTTCAGAGAAAGAAGTAAAAAGATGTGACGTGTGTGCTAAAGCTCAAAACATGAAATGAAAATACACTAAAGAGGAACTAGGTCTTAAATCCAAGTGAATCAAATTTAAGATGCTACATTTAGCCCCTAGTTTGGCAGGATATGACACTAGGTGCATATGAAAGCTAAAGTAATAAAACATAATCAGAACTCCCATAAAGAATATAGTAAAGTCCACATAAGAAAATCCTACAAGAAAACATTAGTAACCACATCCTACAAAACCATGGGTCAGTGATAATCCAAAAATCACCTAGGACTTACTATAGAAAGATGGTGAAGCTCACAAATAGCCATGCCCTCCCTTATTTCGTCTTGCTCATTAGAAATGGTGAATCAAGCGATCATGCTAAATGTAATAAACTATGAATAAGAAGTGATGAAAAGAAGCCCTCAAAGCACTATTAGATTATCTCTAACTGATTCTAGAGGGTCCTAGAAATTTAAGTAACTAAATCACAATTCCAACGCCTATAACAGGGAGGAAATTAGAGTAACACAACTCAAGATATCATAGAAATAATGAATGCACACAAATTAGGGCTTTGTTAAACATATTAAAAATTTAACCTAAAACAATGTTATGTAAATACAAGTTACCTTTTGAGAATCTCATTTGTTACCTCTTATCTCTTAGTCCCTCAAAGGTTCTTTGGTGTTATCAAAACTACCTAAATGATTAATAAATTTTTCCTTTTGTCTTAAGGAGTATTTCTTAAATATTCTACATTTGGGAATGTTTTTATTATGAGAGCATCCATTCTAGATGTCTAATTGGAAGACAAGCTTTGATCTTGTTTCTCACCTTCTTAGAGTGGTCAGAATATCGGTCTACCATTTTGGGTTGCCTTTGTAAGTATGGGAAAAGGAGGTTCTTGAAAGTATTTCCAACACCTCTAGTAAGTTTCTTGGCACAAATTTCACCACTGATAATCATTTATAGTTCATCTATGCTTAGTTATGTGTTTTGGTGGTTTCAATAACAATTCTTCCTATAGCACTAGTGCTCAAATAAAAGTTAGGATGTTTTATTATTTTTATAGAGTATGAAGATTCTATTATTTTCTATCAAAATTGTTCCTCTTCTTATGACCCAATTTTGGAGCACCCTAAAGGATACAAGTATCCTCCTCCAGGTTTATAGTCAATATATAGGAAAGATATGTTGGATTCAAGCCGTATGAGTACCCTTGTTCCCACGATCCTCACAATTTCTTGTATCCTCTTTCATGGAATTTATCCCCATTTTCATCATGGGGGCCTACCTATTGTTGCCTCCTCCATTTTTCTCCCCATGATTTCTTCCCTTCATATTTTCTTGTTTCTTCTCTTCTAAGCACTTGCAAGTCTATAGATTTTTATATTCTCATAAATCTTTGAAGGATCTTAGGTCATGATCCCAGAAAAATGATGAAAGCCAAGGAAGTTTCTAATGGGAGTACAAATTTTCTCTTGAGAAGGTTTGCTCAACTTTATATCATTGACACTTATTATTGCTAGATATAAGGGGTATTAATAACACTCATAGATACATTCCTATCAATATTCTTAATCAAGATCAAAATCATTAGATTGTGTTTATCCAAGAAATGTAAATATCTATTGAAGATCTCTCTTTTTCTAGTAGGTTAATTTGGCCTTTTGTAGAATTATGTTGCATGGATGTTGATGTTGCCTCTGGAGGTTTTTTATCTCTTTGTAAACCTAGCTTATTTTTTAGTTAAAGTAATTGATTATGTTAATCTCTAAGCCTATGTTGTAGATATGTGATCTAAGGAATATAATAAAGACTAAGCATATTGAAATGTTATTAAGAGCCTAGAAAAAAGACATATAGAATCTAAGTAATAGCATGAAGGTTTATGCATGACTACGCATCACAATATTCAAGTGCCAATAATTCAGTTTTGATATACAATATTGTAATGGTACAAACTCGTAAATAAGTTATTTTGGCTAATATTTCTATGAAATTTAATATTTGTAGAGCCAAAACATATCTTAATTACACGTCATTATAGAATGCAATGATCCCTAGACATAAAATTCAACCAATCAGAAAAAGGGATGTAAATGACAAAGATAATGAAGTTTAAGCCATCGATCAAGATCTAGAAACTTCACATGACATCTATTTAATTAGGATAATAACTCTATAATTATATATAGGACAATACAATGACAATGCATAAGGGATATGCACAAGGGAAGGAGTGAAGCAAAGTTTATGAAGGAAGATCCAATAGAGAGCAATCAAAGTAGTGAAGGACTGAACATACTTATCAAATTAGGAGAATCAGATAAGTGATAAATGAAAGAGGAGACCCAAGATCAACTTGTAGAGAAAACTGAGGGTCAAATACTGAATCATTTTTTTGTAATTGAGACAAGGTAAATCTCTTAATAGAGTGGTCCAAATAGGCTTATATAAATTTCTTAATAGGGCATACCCCTCAAAGGGCATATTGTATCAAACCTTATAATCTTAATTGGTTAACTTTATTATTGCAATAGTGAAGATTTGTGGGTTTCATCCCCACCCTAGTTTTACCTTCATCTTGAAGTGTTTATGGGTAACCAAATCATTTTTTATGTCTTGAACTATTATGGATGTGATGTATTACATTTATATTTTAGTATTTGATGGGAACACAACCCAAGAATAGAATGGACACAACAGAAAAGGGAAATTGTATTAGCTGAGAAAATAAGCTAGTACAAATAGTACAGAGAAAATAAACTTCAAGACATGCCCTAAGGGCTTACAATAGCATAAATCTGGAGATAATTTCTCCTTTCAGTACCTCCCCTCAAACTCCACTCCGAACTGCCTTTTACAATGCCAGGAATCTCTTTAAATAGACCCTGGAGGGTTAAGGACTAGGAGTACATTCTAGAAAGTGCTAGTAGGCATCCACCGACCAAATAGAAGGTTCCAGAAGCTGCATTAGAAGTCAGTGCAAATCTAGAAAAATCCAGAAACGGTAACCGAACTTTCGGGAGGCATAAGTTTTGAACCGTAGCTCCGATTGACGAACCATTTACATTTTTCGAAAAGCTCTCGAAGTGCTCTATAGCCTTATGGACCAGCTTTGCTCGTCCCCCATTTTTTGGCCCTTTTTGAGGTCATTTAATGCCCCTATCCTGACTTTGAAGCATTCTTAGGAGGTCTCCAAAACTCAAAAAATTGCAATAACTTTCAAACCGTGGGGCCTTTTGACCTGATTCTTTTTCTAGAATGCTCTAAATCACAATTACATTCATCTGGCCAATTCACACCTTCTAGGTCACCAAAATGATGGCCAAATTGCATGCTCCTATTTTTTCAAGATTTTCTAGCGCACTGATAGTTGAACTATGAGAGTTGGAACCTTTATTTGACCCAAATGGGTATCCAAAAATGAAAAGACATGAAACAGAAACTAACTCTAAGTACATTTTTTGGGTGACACAGGATTGCCCTTATACCTCTGGATGCTCCTGCATCAGTATTATAGTTTTGTTGATAGATATATGAAATGATTTGGATACAAAGTAAAGGAATTATTTTTATGATAAAATTTGAAGGTCGTGATTGACCCCCCCACCCCCTACATAAGTATCTTGTTTCCCATATACTTATTCTATCAATTGGTATCAGACCTAGTTCTCTTTTTAGGAATCCTAACAACTTGAGACAATAAGATCATGGAGATAGAAGTGTATAAGTTGGGAAAGGTCACTGAGAATTAGAATATTGAAATCCAGATTAGGTTGCAACAACTGGGAACAACAAGAGAAGAGTTAAGGAAACTCCTAAAGAAAAGAAGAGAGATGGTTGTATAGCTTAATGAAAATCAATACATAAAATTTGATATGGAAGGACTATTGGACAATGCAAAGATTTATAATAAAGATGAAGTAATGACATAATTGCTACAAAAGAATAATGCCCTAGTGAAGGAAGTAAAAGATCTCAAGATAGAACAAGAAATTCAATTAGTTACACTTTTTCAAGCTATTGAACAAAGGAAAGAAATATAAGATAACTTCATGGCTGAAGAAGACAAAAGGTAGATAGCTAGTAGACTTGAAGAGGCATCATTTTAAGTTCATAAGCTTACAAACAATTAGCTTGACTTGATAAATAAAAAGGTAATTACAAATCAAGAAGCAAATAGAAATGATGTGGAGATCACAAATCTAAAGTTACATAATAAGCAATCAAAAAATGACTTGAGGCATGAAAAGGATATCATGGAGAGGATGAACAAATGAAATGACAAAATCGAGCATTTTGAAGACATGGTGAAGTCACCTAGACCAAGAGACACCTCTAGACTTAGATTCAAGAAATGTTCAACTACTAAAGAAGGATAATCAACCAAAAGTGTAGAGGAAAGGAATGCAAAATCAAAAGGCAAACCTAAATGTTATCACTATGAGAAAATTGGACACATCAAAATTTGGAGAAGAAAAAATGGTAAACAAATCCCTAAACCAAAGCCAAGTGGTAATTTTCTAAATTGAAAAAAATTGAACATCAAAAACATGAATAGAGATCAAAGAACAATGGTTCAACTAGAAAGGTATCTAGATTCCAAGGACAATTCTATAACTATCAAAAATATGGACATAAAGATAATGAGTGAAGAATTAATAAGAAGTCAAACTGATCACCTTAGAAATAAACTCATACAACAAAGAAAGGTAACTCCTAAAATTGGGACTATAACACATGGTATAATTGTCACTATTCTAGAGAGTATGGACACATTCTAGAGAATTGCATCAAGACCAACTTCAGAGTAAACTACAAGAAATATCTAAATGGGGAGATAATATAATTCATTTTCCTCAAAGTTGGACACATTAGTAAGAATTACGAAGCAAGGAGACCAACTCCAACACCAAGCAATGGAAATGATAAAATAGAAGGTAAGAAAACATGGATATCTAGATAATAAGAGCTCGACACAACATAGTAGAAGACACTATGATCCCACAATCTAATGGAGTAGGTGATCACACCACATCTAAATAAAGAAATATGGTATGTAGGAAATATATTCTCAAAGCTATATTTTATGTTAGTTCTTAGCATAGAAGTAATGCAAATTCACATCTACATAAATTATGATGCATTGAGAACTATTATGAGTAAGAAATTAGTAAGTATTGAGCATCAGTTTTATAGTCTATATTGACCAAGCCTTGCAATATAGAACAAGTGAGATTTGTCACTAACTGAGTGAAATGGTTATAACCAAGTGAATAACATTGGCCAAGCCAAAAGTGTAGACTGAGCTAGTTGTCATACACTATCAAAGTACAAATACATTAATTTTACACCTAAAATAAAAATTTGAAGGTATTTATCAAATTTAGACATTCATTTTTTCACCAAGCAATCAAAGAGCTCATGAAAAGATCTAAAGGTGGTAGAAGTGATTTCAGCAATAAGAGCAAAGAATCTAAACAAGTTATCAAAAAAATTGTGAAGTGAAGTAAGTAGTACTCTCATTACTGAGTAAGGTATTTAGTGAAGGTATTATGTGAAAATATTTTATTGAAAACCATAGTTCACAATGGTGCTTGGTAGTGAAATGGTAAAGGATATTAGTGCACAAATTATTAAGAATGATCAAGAGCCTCCACCAAATTTCAGAAATTTAGTTGACACTGAAACCCCTATTGATGACATTGGAGCATTATCATCAATTCCACCTAGAGTCTTGACTATTCAAGATATCATATCATGTTTTCAATGTAATACTAGAAGGATTGGATGGGATAGAAATAGAAATTTTGTGAAACAATTAAATGACCTAATTGAAAGGTTAGGAGAAAATTTTGAGGTAGTGATGGGTAACTATTTTGAAGAGTTTAAAGCTGAAATGATGAACGTGATGAAGATTCCAAATTTTCTTGTAGACAAATATTATGATGAAATATGTTTCATGGTAGACACAAATTTTTTGCATGCACAAGTAGTATTACCAAGGGTATCATGGTTGAGTCCAATGCCCTATGAGGTAAATGTATATGAAGTTACAGCTATAGTTACTATACTAGTGGAAAAATATATTAAATTCTAGTGTTGACCAGTTTGGCACATATGATATTATTATTGCTGAGCTAACTACAGATGCTAGCATAGCTTAGATAGACAAGGAAAGGAAAAGAAACTTTGTCAAGGCTAGTGGGATGGAACAAGGATAAGGCTCTGAAAAACCCTCAGAGGTTGAGGAAGTAAAAGGAAAAGGACTTGTAGTTGTGAATGTAGAATTTGAGCAAATATGAAAATTAAATTCACAAAGCCCAAGAATACCTACATGTACAAAACCTGCCACGGAGAAGAAAAAGACAAGAAGAGGCAAGGGTTTGATCTAAAAAAAATGCCAATTGTATTCAAATGAAGAAAATATTATTTGATAGATTAATTAATTACAAAGAGATCAATACTTAAAAAAGGAGATCAAAACCTGAAAAGGGTAACCTAAAGCCTTAAAAGATAGGTTACACATTATAATTAATATAAAATATTAATTATATGCACCTAAGAGATAGCTTAAGAAAACTAGAGTAATAGAAAACTTATTTAATTAAATCAAAATGATTTAATTAATAAGTGTAAACAAATAATTACTCTAACACCTCCCCTCAAGTGAAGCTCAGGAGTTAAGCTAACCTAGCAAAACTATGAAAGAAGAAAAATGGGTCCTGGCAAGAAGGCCTGATGAGGTACCCAATCACAACAAAATCTCTATGAAATAGAGAAATAGAGAAAGCCCATGGGAAAAACCCTACTCCAAAAAGAGATAGCAAAGAATGTTCTAGAAGATAGGAGCAAAGAGTGATCATGAAGAGAACCATTGAAGCATGCAAAAGCCACAAACTTTGTCAAAAAGAAACTGCTAATTTGTAGAACCTCCACAGAAATAGAAGGCATGAACTAAGAGTGTCTATATGGTAGATAATCCATCTGACCAAAATGCGTAGGTAGTTAGCCACTGCGATCGTCTAGTATATAGGATCAAAAAATGAATACATAGCTTACTCCAATGAACCATCAAACCAAGGAAGCATTAGAAACAACAGAATAACCCCCCTTAATGTAGATGGGGTGAGGTGACAGACAACTAAAAAGGTGCATCAAAATCTTCTACAGAAAGAACCAAGAACAACAAGAGAGAATAACAGGTACAAACAGCTATAAAGGCACATGTCACAGAAACATCATGGCAAAAAAATAGAAGAAGACACAAAAGCGGCATACAACTATTACCCCCCCATGGCACTTTATAAAATAGTGCGAGTACAACTATCTCAAAACAACATTGATGAACCCAAATGTAAGAGTGACAATTTATCTTAGTGAGTTTGCATAAAGATGCTTACAAATGATATCAACAATGATTAGAAAAGGAAAAAAGCTAGTACAAAAGATATTATAGCCCAAAAGAAGAGATCACATGCCATGAAATTGATCTTTGGACCTAGAACACCCAAGATATCCACCACAGAGCAAAAAAGCCAAAAACATGATAGAAAGTGCATGGTTTAGAATCTGAAAGAAATTATAGCATTTCTAAAAGGTAGATAGAACCAGCTTTCCAAAAATATAACATTTTCAAAGAATGGACATGGAACACAAGATATGCCCCCTGAAGTGAAAAATTGACATCCAGCTTTGACTACAAAAATTGGCAACCAAATTGCATCAAAACCCAAAAAAAGCTACACCAATGTCTCCATCTCAGAACCAGATTTCTAGGACAGTTTTTGGATCGAAAAAATATGTTTGTATGCTCCAGTTACGGAAAAAAAAAAAATAGGGCCTCTAGAAATGCATTAAAAAATTTATTTTTTTAATAATAAGAAAACCTTCAAAAAAAATGGCACCACCACTAGGTGGAGGCGGAGTAGAGAAGCACAGTGGAACCACTACCATGGTGGTGGGTAAGAGGTGGGCCACTGGCGGTGGTGACTATAGAGCGGCAATAGTCATCGAGAGCCACTACAGTCAGCAAAACCACCAGCAATTTACTGCAGGTGATTTACCACAAATGGCTAGCGATCATGGTGATTGTTGGTGTGTATTTCTAAACTACCATGGCAAAAAAATGCCAAAATAATTTTTTTTGCAATTTTTAAATTTTTCCCACCTTGGAATGCATACAAAGGCTATACGACCCTACCAAGCAAAACAATTTGCCTCCCAGATCAATGTTGTCCAAATCAAACAAATTTTATATGGAAATAAGGTTTTTGATGCCTTCTGCATCCATTTGTGATGTCTGTTTGGCCTAAAACTACTACCAAAATTGGTGACCCCCCTATTTTCTCAAGAAATACTCGAAAAACACCAAATCTAATCTACAAAACCCTTGTTCTCCCTTTTTCTCCAAATATCGAACAAGCTATAACATATTTGTCTCTAATACCATGTAGGATTTGAGAAATATGTAAATCAAATCCATGAAGCCGAAGAATACCTGCATGTACAAAAAAATTTATGGAGAAGAAAAAGACAAGAAGGGGCAAGGGTTTGATTTGAAAAAGATGCAAATTGTATTCAGATGAAGAAAATTTTATTCAACGAATTAATTAAATACAAAGAGATCAATCCTTATAAAAGGAGATCGAAACCCAAAAAGGGTAACTTAAAGCCTAAAAAAGCTAGGTTGCATATTATAATTAATATAAAATATTAATTATATGCACCTAAGAGATAGCTTAAGAAAACTAGAGTAATAGGAAACTTATTTAATTAAATCAAAGTGATTTAATTAATAAGTGTAATCAAATTATTACTCTAATAGTGAAGCCTAAGGCCACTAGGTAGAGAAAGGTTGTAATAATTGAACCTACAGTGAAGGAAGATCTTTAGAAAAAAACATGCAAGAAATGGTGACAACACCAAGGCCAAAAGGCAAGGTGATTATCACTGGAAGAAGGTTAGCACAACCTCCTACCAAGCTATTACTAGGAAGTCCATCTAAGAAAATGAAGCAAGAAGATGTACAAGTCAAACCAATAAGGAAATTTATCATTGCACAAGAGGAGGAGGAAGATGAAGAAAAGATAGAGTCTGATGAGGCTATCAAACTACAAGTAGTGAATAGACTCCCTCCAATGAATGTAATTAGGTATGTGAAAAATTGAAAAAATCGACAAATATTTTGGCACTCAAAGAATTTAAGTATGATTCTTTGGATAATGATGAGCAAGTCAAACTTGAAGGGACAATAATTAATATGTTAATTAAGTTCAAGTGTATAACCATGGAATTGGGAACTGGAGTTCTAATAGGATTTTACAATAGAGTAGATTCCAAGTGAAAATAAGCATCAACCTCTAAAAATAAAATAAGAGAAATAGCATTGCCACAAGTTATCCAAGATCTAGGAAAGACACACATGTCTATAGCCCTTAAAGATTTTGTTAAGAAGTTTATGATGAGGGACAAGGCATATAAAATTTTGAAGAATAAAGCACCTAAATTTGAGAAAGATAGTATAAGAGTATAGAAAGAAGTATCTAGATTTTTTACTCCAATAGTAGAGGAGAAGGAAGTCTGAGATGCTATAGAATTCAAAGATGATTATAAGAAAGAAGTGGCCAGCTTGACAAGAAAAATTGAAGAACTTATTAGTAGATATGAACAAATGGACATTGTTACAAATGAAGATGACATTATACCCCTCTACCTAATCCTAATATTATGACTAAAGTGGAAATTCAAAGTATGATGAAGGACTCAAGAAATTTTTGTACAAACCCAATTTTGTTACTGAGAGCTAAATATTCAACACTTGAAGTCAGGAAGACTAATGGTACTATAGTCACACAAGTTATTGAGGCTACACGTGTTGAGAAACCTAGTAATATATTAACTATATATACACCACCAATATGTGTGAAAACTTTGAACAAGGATAGAAATGTTGAGAACAATGCATGCACCCAAATGATAGAGGATGAAGTCAAGCTCTTATTCAGTTTCCAAGTACAAATTTTCTTGAACCTACCCATGTGACACCTATGCAATAGGTGATATCTACACCAATACAACAACCAAAAGAGAGATCAAGTGAAGAGGGGAAATAATTGTAACTATCATTGCCAAGTGACACACCTTTCAAATCTCAGGATGTGACTCATGGAGAGGATGATGATGATGAGTTAGTGAATCTTGATGATGTAATTACATTACCTAAATATGATTTGAATTATCTTACATTAAATAAAATGCAAGAATTACAAGTCCTTTGAGTGATAAGGGAAAAAAAGAACAACTAAAAATAGAGTAGATGAGAAGATAGGTATTACATACCATCAAAGATATTTTCACAGATGCATTTGGAATTATAGATGTAAACAATTTGCATCCAATTTTGGACTAGCTAGTATATGTGGTTGACAAAATTCAAATAGATAATATAAAGAAAAATGAGAAGTTTTTACAATGGTCTGAAAGGAGAATTGAGCATAAAGTGTTTAAAAAGTTTCACATGAACTAAAATAGAGACAAGCTGAGCTTTTTGCATCTATTACACAATTGGAAACAATTTTGCACACTATCAATTTCTTATATATAAATTTGTGTGATATCGATTTCTTTATAGTGGATATTACATACTCGTTAGAGCTATTGCATGAAAGCATGAAAGTTAATGTTCATTTATTGGGAAAGAACATGAGTTCAAGCTCATCTTCTTACAATGGAATTACATTCAATCAAATAAGGTTAGCCGAGATCACAACTAAAGATGCATCAATAAGGCATATGTTGACATTAATTCAACTTTAGCTATAGCCAAATATAGAGATAATTTAGAAGCTAATATTTTTGGTTCAAGAGATTTTGAAGAGACAGAAAAAGAATTTAGATATTGCAGGATTTATTGACCTAGCTACCGAGCTAGAGATTCAATTTCAGATTTTGGATCAAGTAATAGAAAGATGGGATACTAACTATGACAATATTATGGTAAGTCATCAAAAGCTTTTTGAGAAATATCATCTCACCCCAATAATCCCAAGTTCCATCAGTGACAAAAATAAGGGGGAGTAATGATAAATGTGGAATGAACAAAGTGGGAGATGAGAATAGATTCAAATTTTTGGTCTCAAAGAGAAGAATATAATTTGCATGAAATGATTTTATGACAAAGTGTTTTTTTTACTAATATCAAAGGGGGAGATTTTTGATATCTATGTGCATGTTTTTGAGTAGTGTCCCAACACTTAGTAATTTGGAAGTCATTTACTAGGAAAAATTATAGGGTCATCATTGTGATTAAGTTATCTAGTAATGATGGAGCATACAACACTTATAGCGAGTGAGATAGTGATTATCGAGCATTTAGTAGAGATCAAGAAGATATGTGAGTCGAGGAATATAATGAGTACTAGGCATATTGAAATGTTATTAAGAGTTGAGAAAATAGACATATATAAGTCAAGTAATAGGATGAAGCTTTATGCATGACAAAGTGTCAAAATATTCAAGTGCCAAGTAATTTAGCTTTGATATACGAGTTTGTAATGACACAAACTCATATACAAACCATTATGACTAACACTTAGATGTCATTTAATATTTGTAAAGGTAGAATAGATGTTGATTATGCATCATTACAAAAGGTAATTATCCCTAGGCATACAATTCAACCAATTAGAAAAAGGGGTGCAAACAAAAAAAGATGATGAAGTTTAAGTCATCAATCAAGAACTAGAAACTTTACATGATTTATATTTAAGGAAAATTCTAACCCTAGAATTATGTACAAGACAATACAATGATAATGCATAAGTGATGTGCACAAGTGAAGGATTCAAGTGAAGTTTAAGAAGGTAGATCTAGCAGAGTGAATCAAAGTAGGGAATGAATGGAAATAGTTATCAAATTAGGAGAATTAGATGAGAGATAAAGGAAAGAGGAGATCCAAGATCAGCTTGTAGAGAAAACTAAGGGATAGGTATTGAATCAATTATTTTGTAGTTGAGATAGGGTAAATCTCTTAACAGTGTGGGCCTAACAAGCCTATGTAAATCTCCTAATAGAGTCCTTACTTTATTGTGATTATAAAATTCTTTAACAAGGTGAGACCTAATAGTCTCTTAAGATTTTAATAGGGAAGACTCCTCATAGGGTAGATCATATCTTATAGTCAAATATTGTAACCTTAACTGGTCAACCTTATTGTTGCAATAGTGAAGACTTGTGTGTTTCATCCCCACCTGAATTTTACCTTCATCTTGAAGTATTTTTCTGTAACCATATCATTTTGTTTTGTGTTAAACTATTATGCATGTAATGTACTAAATTTTTATATAAATTAGTATTGCATTTTTATTGATAGATCTCTGAAATGATTTGGATACGAGGTAAAGGAATCGTTTTTATGATAAAAGTTTAAGATCCTAATTCACCCTACCCTCTTAGTATCTTCTTTCCCATATAAATATTCCAATAGATTGATGGAACTATAAATGTGATAACAAGATACTAAGAGGGGAGAGAGGGGTTGAATCAAAATTTTAAGCAGTTTTAGTTTTCACCAATTCATTAATGGATTCATCAGTTGTGTTGTGCATGTAAAACTTGTAATAATAAATATGTTGTAAAATGTAAATCTGATCTATCACATATATGAAAATAAGCACATAACACAATATTTGTTACCCAAAAACCCTCTAAGGTGAAGGTAAAATGGTCGTGGGCATGACACCCACAAATTTTCCCTACTACAGTAATAAAATTAACATGTTAGAGTTACAATGTTTGATCATAATATATGATCTACCCTATGAGGGTTCTACCCTATTAACAATGTTTAATATTACTAGGTCTCACCTTATTAGAGGATTTAACACTTGCAATAAAGTAAAGACTCTTTTAGGAGATTTACAATGATCTATTAAGACCACTCTATTAAGAAATTTACCATGATTCAAGTTGATTAGAATTGATTCATTACCTGACTCTTGGTATGCTCTATAAGATGACTTTGTGTCTTCTGCTTGCTAAGTGATCCTCTCCTCTGGTCTAATAATATTTTTCTTCCCTTTAACTACTCTGAATATGCCAATTTCTCTATTAAGAGATAAGAGGAGACTTCAACCAACTTATAATATGATCTTGATCTTGCACTTCACTATTTTCATATTACTCCTTATTCGCATACACACTCTTCTTCTCTCGTCTCATCTCCACACAACCTAGGTTAAGATCTTGTCTATATAAAGACTTTTGTAAAGATTTTTCTAGATGCTTCCATAATTAACCACTTCATCTAAATTGTTAATCACAAAACATAGGGATTTGTGATCCACATCATTAATGAGTAAAACTCTCTATAATAATCTCTACAAATGTTAAATATTCCTTGCATTTTGGCTTCAAAATGATTTAGCTAAAAAAAATTATTATTTCTAACTCTCATGTAAAATTTTTATTGCTTGGCACTTATGGTTTTCTAATACTTAGCATTGTGGTTGCTCAATCTATATTGTGCTCGACACATATTATGTAACTCGACACTTGTATGTTTGAAACTACTCAGTCGATGTTGAGCTTGGCTTATATAGAAAATACTCAATGACCATATAATTACTCAACTCCTATAGAGATTTGTACATACATACTTATGTACATGACTTGGACTATATAGAGTAGCTCGATTGTAGTGATGATCATTTGACTCTTCCTTATAAATGATTAAGTGTTTGACAATAATAGGCACCAGTAGTTAGAGATAACAACAATCTCCCTCTTTGAAATTACTAGGAAAAAAATACTTTTTATATTTACATCATTACAAATACAATATGATATTGAGCTCTTCCCTTAAGTCTTGTAACTTATGCCAAAATGAATAATGAATAAACAATGTAAAATGAATATGACAAAAAATTCATTTTCCCCTTCAACAAACTCATTTCCCCAATTTTTTGAACACTTATGTCATAGCTACTGGGGTGGAAGGGGTGCAAGCAAACCATATTTGTCAATGAACTTAGGTGATCATGTACAATGCATGATCCCATGTGGTTCTTGTTGACTCCAAAATGTGATTCTACAACTCTAGTCTTGCACTTATGTCAATTAAACTATCAGCCATTGAAAGATTGTAATATTCTTTGATAAGATGTTGGGCTAATTGCATCTCCCTTTGCATGACCTTGAAATCAAGAATCAACATTGCTTGAATAGAGATCTATTTAGATCACATGTTGTTGTTAGCTATTTGAAGCTCGTCCAATGTGCCTTGAGCATTTAGTGAATTATTGTAATGATCAATTATAAATCCTACTAACTATGAAATAATGTTTTTGGATCTCTTTAGCTCATCTTGAATTTGGTGCATTTGTGCCTAAATATCATTTATGAATCTTGGCATGTCTAATAAAATGTTGTACTTTCTATATAAGTTCTATCATAACCTATACACCCTCTTGCAATTGCACTTTCTTCTCAGCAATTGTTATGGAAATTCTATCCACAACCTTATTCTCAGTTCTTCTTGTTGACCAATCCATCAAGTTCTCATTTGATTCCATATTACAAACATTTACTTGTTCAGCAATATTTACTAGAGTAATGATTGGGATTTGGACTCATCAAAATTTTGAATATCAAAACCATCGACACCATAAAGTACCTACTTTTGTTTATACTTTCTCCTTAACTCTTCTTGCCATTTATTTTTCACCAAAATATCTTGTAATGTTGATGTGAGGGTAGTCCTACAATACTAGTTCCCACTTTTTGGCTAGCTTTGACACTAAAATAGATACTTGTTTAAAAAAACTCACTTTCGTATTCTTATTACTAAAAAATTGTAAAGAATTTGAAGATGGTGTTAACTAGTGATTTGTAGAATTTTCTTTCTAATTTCTAAAAATATTTTTATTTTATTTTTTGAATTAATTCAGTCCATCTTTCTTTCTCCTTCGAGAAGTGGTAATATCAAAATATGATAATGACAAAATTCTTTCAAGGCTAGAAAGGTAACATCAACACCTAGCAACTTTAGTTGGTTTAATTCAATTTAGTTTAAAATTGTAGATTTTATTCAATGGTAAAGTGACGTCAATGATAAATTAAACATAGGTTGATTTTGGTCGATATAATTTATTGTATAACTTGAAATGGACTTTTCTTGGTTTTTTCTAGAAAGGTAACACGTATACATTTAATGAACATATTTTAAAATAATTATTTTCTTCCATTTTTTGTTTTTCCCAAAGCTTCAAAAATAGATTTATGAAATGGCCAAACCAACTATGCTTAATAAAATTAACAAAAAATTATCATAATAAACACAATGTATATTAAAAGTATAGGCATTAGAAAGCTTACTCAGAGAACAATAATGTGATATATTTAGCTTCATAAAATGGACCTATTTTGCCCTTATGTTAGCCCCTAGAAGGGAAAATTTTGATAGAAAATTTAGGAAGTTTGCAAAAAAAATTATTTTGGTACCTTCAAATGAAGGGGGCTTTGAATGAAGCTATTAAAGAGGCTTCGTATGAAGAAGGCTTCATTTGAGTTCCCCTAGGAATATTTTGGATAGTCCTATTTTTTGCCTCCTATTGGCCCCAGGTGGTTCAACCAAAGCCCTTTGGCCCACTTTTCAACTATTTCTTATCCCTAGGGGCTTCATTTGAAGCCCTAGAGGGTTGTTTTGAAGCCTTCCATGTTGATTGGCTCAAGAGGCTTCAAATGAATCCCCAAGGGCTATTATTTTGAGTGAAGCCCTAGGGGGTCTTCATTCAAAGTGTAGGATTCATTCAAAGCCCCTAGAAAACAATTTTCACACTTTTCATTTGATTGCTTCATGATGGAAAGTGGGAGCCATTATTATGGTCTTACCCAAGTTCAAAATTGTTTGTTCTAAGGTGAGATTTGAAAAATCTAATTGTGGTATCTCAATTATTTCATCCAAACTAACTTCAATATCTAGTAAAATAACCTCTATTGATTTTCCTCTTTTTCTTGGTGAAGTAGTGTTGCTACTTGACACTGCATTAGGAGTTGGTGAGGGAGTTTCACCACTTGGTCATGTTGGTGCATTAATGCTTGAGAAAGAAATGGTCACGTTCAATTCAACTCTACTCATCTCTTTATTTTCCTCAATGTGAGGTGTTGGAATAGTTTGACTATTGACATTTGTGTTATTTACCTAATTTTTTATCTCTATACCTATGAGTCATGATTTCTCAGTGTCTAGAGTGTTAAGGGTGTCAACATATATTTGTGACATGTTGCCTTGTGGACTTGGCACACCAGAAATTTCTCCACTATTGTAATCATCTTCAATGGTAAATATTTCAAAAAAAATCTGTCTCTACTCTCTTGGTTGATAGACAAAAAATTCTTTTCCAAAGAAATTCATCCTATTGTTCTATATCTTTCACTTTATTCTATAAAATCAAAATAATTCTATACTTAGGAAGAAATCTTCACCTATACTTTACTAAATATGTTTCTTGTTGATCCTTGGATTGATTAGGCATAACTCTAACTAAAGTGTCAGTCCTTATATTTTTATCTTCTTCTTTCATCTACTACTATCTTCTTTCTAGTCTCTCATATAAGTCTTTGGGTATCTTCTTCTCAATTTCACTAGAGGCTAGTGTATGATTAGAAATTATATCTATCATAGAGGTCCTCAATTTTGGTTCTATTAGTATTATCCAATATATCATATTTTATAAATCTAAAGCTAGATAATTCTAAAGATATTCTTAGATCATCACACACCTCTTCAATAGACATAGATTTCCCTTTGGGTGGTCCTCTAACCAATCTCCTTCTCTTTGGTCTAGATGCACTAGGCTTAGTCGTCTATACTACTCTCTATTTTTTGATCTACTCAACATGAGTAGTTCTCTTGGTTCTTGGCTTAGTTGGTGGTGGAGGAGTGAGGGGTGTCATTACTAGATTCTTCTTAGTTTTGTAAGCCTTCTTACTCTTCCTCTTCATCACTATCTTTTTCTTCATCCCCTCCAAGACCTTGTATTATTCGTAATGGTTAATTTCCCTTGCCTAGGGTGTCGATTTTTTCTTCTAGATCTTCAATCATTCCATTCCTTTTCTTCTCCTTAGAAGCTATTTTAAGTTTTATAGTTATTCTAGCCTTCACTTCCTCTTATAATCTAAAAGATTCAAGCTTAGTGTCTATTTCTTCTTTCAATAGTGCAACAATGTTTCCACTCACTAAATCACTATCAATTTCATAATCAAAACTTTGTAACCAAGCCTTCCTCGGCTTTACTACCTACACAAATTTGTTATTTGTGTCTACAAGAAAATATAAGTCATTATCATACATTGTACAACCAATTCTCCAGGTATCCTCATCCTTATCTTCATTCTTATCTTGGATTCCTCAAAGTAAGCATCTATGACAATATCAAAAAATTCTCCTAATTGACTAACATAGTTTCTTACCTATCTTCTCACTATATTTGTTTCCCAAACATTAACACCAACACCAAGAAAATATATCTAGATATAAAAGAAAGTACATGCAATGAGGGATCTAAACTTACACATTGAATTCTTTGATTGTATGATAGATGGAACATTCTGTGCTAATTGAGTCTTTGCAGCTTGGAAAGGTCAAATTCATTATCTTTCATTACTATCTTCCATGCTTGATCCACTACCATACATGCCGCATTGTTCAATCTACTTGACTAGTAAAATTTTTGAACTATAACCCTCACAAAAAATTCAATTAGTGGATCACAAAATTTTGCAATGGATAGACCTCATCCATTCCACTTGGCACTTGTGTTTGCCTCAATTTCCTCTTGACTAAGGGATCTCATGGTTTTCTTCTTATCTAGGGTTGGATAGCCTATAACTTTGTGAATTATTTTCTTTGTGATCTCCATAGGTCCATTCTATAACTAATACTTCATACCATGGACTCTTCTTTAAAAAAATTAATCCATTCACTCTCGAAATTTCTTGGAAATTTGAGGGCACGAGTTAAGCCTTTCCTTTCAACAACTTTTAATTCATCCTTTAGGATTCCTTCATTGCGTAGCTTCCAATATGTTTCTCTTATCTCATAGTCTCCTACTTCTCTAATCTCATGGATCATAATAACTTTGGGTGGGATCTACGATAGCACACCTACTAAAGCTCCTTTTATTGAAATTTCTAGAATAGCATGAAACTTTGGTCGAGTACAAGCATCACTCTTCACCAATTGAATTTTACTAACCTCTCTACTCATTCCTATGATAGATGAAGCTTTCATTTTCTCTATTAAGGTTTGAAGTCTTTTATTTCTCATATGAGTTACTTGGCATGGTTGAGATCTTCACTTGTGAATCTTCTCGTCCAAATTGCTCTTGAAATTTGTTGCTAGTCACTCAAATTTCCAAATTGCTCTGTGCTCTTGAAATCTCGTATGCAATGTATGAGATAATGTCTTCAAACTTTGATATATACTTTCTTTTGATTGATTTAGGGTCTCCATTAATGTTGTGTACTTAGGTAGGTGGAAGCCATCTATCTTAGTTGATTTTGGTGCCTTTGAACTAGGTTTTTTCTTTATAGGTCAATCTCTTCCATATCACTTGGTTTCTACCATTTCACACAATTTCTACAATGTCACTTGTTAAGTGCTCAGTCCATGTTGCAATGCTTGGTCAACATAGACATTTCACTAATGTTTGACAACCCTCCATAAAAATGTACTTATGCATCCTTCATATATGCAAATACAAACTTGGGCACATTTCATGTAATGAACTGATGTATAATATATCAATTGAATATATAGTTCCATACATACCTTTCTTTCTTAGTTTGAGGTGACATGATCACCTTCTTTATTGGATTAGGTGACCTAAGCTTCATTTAATCCACTATTTCCATCTTTTTCTTTATTTTTCCATTTTTAATTGATTTCCTACACAATTTTCTCAATGTCTACTTTTCCTTTAACTTTGTCTCTTGTTTGATTTGATGAATGTACTTGGGTCTTTCAATTCTTGTTTATATGTCCAAACTTGTGACATTTGGAACATGCATTTTAGGTGCATAATCATATCTCTAATTTTTCTAGTAATGTTTTGTCTATGATCTGCATTCATATGCTCTATGCCCACACTTTAAATAGTTATAGAAATATCCTTCAAATCTAGGTGTAGTAGATGTATTCCTTATTCTTGACCTACAATAATATATTTGATGTCCTTGTTTCTTCCAATAAAAGCTATAACTGGTAAATTTAGGTTTAGACTTTTCCATACCACATTTTCTTTGAAAAGAATTTGCAATATGACTAAGTTTTCCATAATGATAGCATGTTGGTTTGTCCTTTCATTTTACATTCCCTAGCACTCTGTTCCTAGATGATTCTCCTTGCTTAATATATGATGATTCTCCTTGCTTAATATATGAATATCCTAAGCCATCGGTGCTACTATATGACTTCATGAGTTCTTCAAAGTATTTTATTTCTTCTTTTGGTTTTTTGAATTTCTACATAGATTCTTTCCTAGTTTTTAATTCATTTTTTAATATGTCCTTCTATGATTTCAGATTTAGAATTTCCACATCCTTATGATTCAATTCTTGATTTGTAATCACTAGTTGATTCATCATGTCTAGTTGAGTGTTGGTGAGCTTCTGCACATTTGATATCATTTCTTTAATTGTGGTACCCATTGCCATTTTGTCTACTTAAGCCATTGTCTCGTCTTCTTCAAATTTCTTCTTTTGTTTAGTTACTTCACATAATCTTACTGATTGGATTTCATATTCTCCTTTCAATCCTCTTATTTCTTCATTTAGGAGATTTATTTTCAAGTAGATTTGTAGATAATTTGTCACTTATATTGATTGATTCAAACAATCCTTCAGTCTCAACTTGTTCATAGGAAGATTGTTTATCTTGGATAGCCAATTCCTTTCTTCTTTTTAGGTATTTCTTTAGTTCTTGTCTTGCTTTCTCATGTTTCTATAGTATGAGTTGGATGTCAATCACTTGATTGTTAATGACCTTGTCTAGTTTAAAATCCTCCATCTCCAAGATGTAATCTCGAATTCATTAAGCTTATCTTAGATAACTAATGTTTTGATACCAATTATTGATTGATGGAAGAATAAAAAAGATAACAAGATACTTGGGGGGGTGAATCAGAATCTTAAGAACTTTTACTATTCACCAATTCAATAACACATTCATCAGTTGTCTTATGCATATAAAACTTGTAATAATAAACTATCTGTAACATGTCAATATGATCTATGATATGCATTAAAATAAATACATGTAACACAATATTTTTTACCTAGAAACCCTCCAAGGTGAAGGTAAAACTAGGGTGGGCATGACACCCCAAAGTATTCACTATTGGAGTAATAAATTTAACTTATTAGGCTTACAATGTTTGATCATAATATATGATCTACCCTGTGAGAGGTATGCCCTATTAAAAGCATTTGAGACTACTAGGTCTCACCTTGTAAGAGTATTTAACCCTTAGAATAAAGTAAGAACTCTGTTAGAAGATTTACAAAGATCTGTTAAGACCACTCTGTTAATATATTTACCCTAATTCAAGTTGGTTAGAACTGATTCAGTACTTGACTCTTAGTATACTCTATAATCTAATTTTGAGTCTTCTCCTTGCTAACTGGTCCTCTCATCTATTCTGGTAATACTTTTCTTCCCCTTCACTACTCTAAGTAGGTCACTTTATTTATTAAGAGATAATAGAACACTTCCACTAACTTTTGATTTGATCTTGATCTTTCACTTCACTATTTGTATATTACTTCTTGTTCACATAAACACTCTTCTCTTTTTCATCGCCACATGATCTAGGTTTAGATCTTATCTATATAAAGATTTTCATAAAGCTTTTTCTATATGCTTCCAAAATTAGCCTCTAAATCATTAATCACAAAACATAGAGTTCTATGATCCATATCATTAATGCTTAAAACTGTACGTAAAAACCTCTAAAAATATTAAATATTCATTCAATGTTGTCTTGAAAATATTTAACTCAAAATCTATATCATTCCTAATTTTCATTTAAACCCTGCATTGCTCAACACTTACAATTTTCTGATACTTGACATTGTTGTTGCTCGATTTGTATTGTGTTCGACACATACTATATAATTCTGCACTTGTATGCCTGAAACTGCTTCATCATATAGAATATACTCAGTGATCATATAATTACTCATCTCCTATAAAGCTTGGGACATACATATTTATATACATGACTTGACCTAAATAGAGTAGCTTGGTTGTAGTAATCACTGTCTGACTCTACCTTGTAAATAACTAATTATTTGACACTAGTAGACAACAATAGTTAGAGATACGAACACAAGTATTATTTAGAGTCATAATTGTCAACACATTTCCTTCTCACATTCTTAGTTTTGGTTTTGGTCAAAATGGATCCCAAATAATCTTTATTCTCCAAGTCCTCCTATTTCAAGGAAAAGTTTTTGGTTTGAGTTTATTAAGGCTATGTGTACATACCTAAATGATAATTGGATGATCATGGGGGATTTCAACATGCATTTGTGTACCTTTGAAAAATAAGGTGGTAATAGGTTCTTCTTCAAGACTTCCATTATTTTCCTTTTGGTGGTATCTTAATTGATGTGGAGTTACAAGGTAGCTCATTGACTTGGTCAAACATATATAATAGAGATCATCTTAAATTCATGTTAAATTGGACATATTTTTACTTTATAATTAATGAGATATCTTTAATGATTGTTTTGTCTCTTAAAAGAAAGGGCATGCAAACTATGAAAAGGGCGTAATTGTAAATGATGGTTTAAAGGAGGAACTTTACATACAAAATCCAAGAAGCTTGTAAAAACTAGTTCAAAATATATAATAAAGATTAAGAAATTCAATTTTTAGACTTCAAAATTCTCTAGAAGAATGGAAAAATAAAGTATATTAATAATTTATTAATGTAGGATTTAAGGCAAACAAAGCTAATCCATATTTGTATGTAAATAAAATTAATAGCCTTTAGGTAAACAAATTTTTCATAGTAGAATTTTTCCAATGGAGTGTGTGGGAAATCGTTCACAACAGTTGGAGAGGCACTTGGTATGCAGCCTTCCTCTACGTTTAGAGGGGCAGCTCCCTCGTATGATATAATTTTTAAAGGATTTTCAAATAAAGAATTTAAAACTTCAAAGTTCAAGAGAAAGTCATCCAAGATGAATCCACCACACGCCCTCACAACTTTCTTCAGTAAACAAGATTGATAACAAGGGTGATTAAGGACTATGCTTGAAAGCAACTAGTATTATCAAGAACATTTATTATCATCATAAACACTCGCATAGTACGATGAGAATGTCTACTAATATGCATAACAATTTTGATTTCAGCATAAGGAACCCAAAGCACATCTCATTTCATTTCCTTGCACCAAGAAGACAAAAGAGATTTTCAATTTTAGAGATAAAAAGTGTACATACTTTCCAAAATTTATCTCTCAATCAAAATTTCAGCATAGTGTTCCCTTATTTAAAACCAAAAAGTCTCTTTACAAAGCCAACAAAAGTCCTTATATAGACATAGAGGTTAATAACTACCTCTCTGTGTTTAATAACCACCTCGCAAATACGTGATTTGGGTGACGTTAATTAACCTCAACAAAATTAACCTCAAATAATAATGGCCACTAATTGAAATGTATAGCTTGGAACATGTCTTCAGATGGTCGAATCATTGACTTGTTGCATTACTTGATAAGACTCTTCTTTATGATCACTGCCAAGTTGGACATATTGAGTATGGAAAAAGAAAAAAAATCACTCACAATATCAATTGCTCGTGCACTGACTGTAGTCTTGATAGTGATGCTACAACCTTGTCTTCCTATTGATATAAGTTATAGAATTTGCAATCCTCTGGGACTATCTTTGGTGAGCCATTATCATATCCACCTGTGAGCCACAAGACTAGAGCAAGAATTGATAACACTAGTGAAAGTAGACTGATTTGGTTCTAGGTCTTCCTTTAGCATTTGGTTAAAGTAACCAAGAGCCTCCTCACCAAACTGATTCTGCTCATAGCTTGAAATCATTGTAGTCCATGATACTATTTTTTTTGTTCAGACATTTTGTCAAAAAAGTTTCATGCATCATTAATTCTCCCAAGTTGTGCATATCCTATTATCATTGAGTTCCACAAACAAACATTTCTTTTTGGCATTTCATCAAATAATTGGCATGCATCATCTATCCTACCATTAGATATCTCACCAGCAATCATAGTGTTCCAGCAAAGTATAGTTCATTCAGGCATTTCATCAAACAATTGTCATGCATAATCTATTCTATCATTATGATAGCAACCTGTTATACACATTGATAATATGATTTTTCTAAATAATGTCCCACTCAAAATATGCTTTAACAATGGCAATGTGCAAACTTCTCCCTTGTGTGCTATTAGTTAATACATTATTCGACTTGCCTTATTCAACTTGATGGGATTGTGTAGTAGCTAAGAAACATTGAATATGTTTATTTTGTTGTATAGATTTGAGGGAAAAGAAGCAGTTGATCTACTTCTGCCTCATCTTACTAAACCCATTACCTCTTTGATGCTACTTGGCTCTACATATCGTTAGTGTTCTAGATACATTTGCAAAATCCCTTCTTCATGTAACGTTTTTACTTCACATCTTTAGATTTCAACTTCAAAGTGTTTTCAGAGCCTCACAAATTGATCAGACTTGCTCCTTGTTCACAATAATGGTCTTCTGTACTACAAAATAGATAATGCATTGAAGTAAACCCTAGACTCCAAATACGTTCCCAAAAATTATTACATGATGCACTTTCGATATGATTATCAACTAAAACACACTTCTTTTCTCTACTCTCCATATTTTCTTAGTACACTGTACCTGAAAAAAATTCCATTTGTGAAAGACTTCAGAAGTATAAATGTAATTTTCTTCAAGGTCAACGGACAAATGCAGCCTTCTCTTATGAGATTACTAGAGCGGGATAAGAATGTAATGGCTCATAGTAATCAGCCCTAGCACCACACCAACCTGTGCCTTTCATGAAAAGGAAAATTGGAAGATGACAAATTTCACTTCTAGAGCGATGTGGATAGCAATGTCATCTCCATGAGCTTGAACCACAAATATTTTACAATTGAATTTAGTAGCGAGATTGTGGATAGCAATGTCATCTCCAAAGGTATTAGCATGGCTCTGGTTGTTCTCATCAATAGATAGAAGACCCTCTTCCATGTATTGCAGCGTGATAATATCATACTCATCATCACTACTGCCTCAAATGGACATGTACTTACCTCAACTCAGCCCATCTTCTATCGCGACACATATTTCCTTGTAAATGCATTCTACTACCATTTCTCTGACAAAGCCGAGTTGAAGAAGTTGTTGTATAAAGTGTTAAGACCATAGTAATCTCTCTAATCTTTCATATGCGAAAGAATTTTGTAGACTTCTTCGTGTCTTTACAAAGCTGCCTCATGGAGGTTAAGAAAATCATGTTTTTGGAAGTGATCATTAACCTTGTGAGAGGTTAGGAAGAACATGTTTTTGGATTTTATCGTTAACCTTTTGAGAGGTTAAGAAAAACATGTTTTTGGATGTTATCATTAACATTTTGAGAAGTTAAGAAAAACATGTTTTAGGACATTATCATTAACCTTTTGAGAGGTTAAGAAAAGTGTGTTTTTGGATATTATCATTAACCTTTTGAGAGGTTAATGGTTAATGATAGACTCGAAAACACGTATTTTGAGTCTCTCCATTAACCTGTGATAAGTTGGAGCTCAGAAGCTGGATTATAAAAATTCCAAGTGTTGTGTGGAGCTGAGAATAAGCTAGAGACATGAAGGTTTAGAAACATATAAAACCTAGAGATAAAATTACCATTTCAATCATTAAAATGAGGAAAATTTCAAAATATTAACTGTGGCTTATAGAATTGGAACAATTCTATAATTGGGTACCAAATGGCTCTAATTGGGGACAAGGACTAACAAGGATGAAGTTCAAATCCAGAATAATTAAAATAGTGCCTTATCCATGGGGCTATAGAGTCACCTGAGGGATCACTTTGCAAAAGGGAGGAAACTAGCACCAAAACCTAGACAACTGAAAGAAAACTAGGCACAACAAAAACTCCTAACTATACTATATACAAAGCAGGTTCCCCTACCTCCAATGACTCAGGTTATAGTCATGCCAATCCATTCACTAGCTGGGAAAAATAAATACCATGGTGTACCAAAATGTGACAATTATTAAGCTTCCATGGGTTCGAATATAAGTGTGCTCCTTGAATTTTAACTCTGAGCTTCCTAGCATGCCTCATATCTCTGGATGAAAGAGCATATCCAAATACCCAGGCTTCATAAAAAATCTCAGACTTTAAAATCAACTCTGCTTCCTATTACATGTCATAGATGACTTCATTTTGAAAGAATTGAAGTATAAGGCTCTCAAGTTTCTCAATGCATTTTTTATATTCTCTTGTGCTTGGCGAACCTTCTTCTTTCATCATTACCATGATCTTGGTTGAATCATCTATAAAATTATTCCAACTTAGATGCACATCTGTGTTAGGTTGAATGTTGCCATGATCCATTTCTTCTTCCTTATTTTCCAAAATATCATCTTGAATTTTTAGGCACTGTGAAGTTACACTGATATCATTGTCAACATGGTTGGTCATAACTTCAATTTCCTTTCCATTAATATCAAAATTTTCCTTCTGAAGATCCTTTTGGTGATTAAGACTTGAAGATATCAAACCTTTTATTGGATTGCCTTCATACGATCTATAACAAAAAGCAATATGTGGAGTTGTAGCCATTGGACCTTATCCTTGAACACCTATTTGAGAATCATCAACAGAAATGCCTTTCTCCATGAATAAAGGATTTAAGTAAACATTACCTTCATAGAGAAATTTATAATCCAAAGATTTTGAGCACAATCTTGGAGTAAATACGTCATAAGACTTTTCTTCACTAGATTCCTCCATGAGATCCCTTGCAAACTCATTACTTTCTTCATCATGGTTATTCTTCTCATAGAAGTTCTTTAGCATAGAATTTCCTATTTGATGAAAAGACTCCAAAAGAGGATTTCCTTGAACTTTGAATGATCCATAGGATTTTAATTGCATTTCCATTGGACCAAAAGAACTTGTCTCCATATAGCTTTCATTTTCAATACGTTCAATGACATCTATGTCCTTTTGAATCATGATTTCTTTTCCAAGACATCTTTCATGAAATGTGCACGATAAAGAATTAAGGCTATATGGTTCATCTTCTTTTCTTAGAAGCTGATTTTTATCTTTTTCATCAACCAATATTTTAATCACAAGTTCATAGATGTCATCAAAAGTAAATATTTCCATTTCCTTCGGGAAAGTAGATATTTGTAGAAGTTCATGGCTACTTTTACCTCCATCAATGGTAGTGATTTTTTATTGTTCCATGAAAATTGATTTATTAATGACGTCAATAGATTCATCTTGAATGATCATGGAAGGACGAATGGGAAGATCTTCTCCACATAGGAAGTCATCATCTGAAGCATCGAGGCACCAAGTAGGAATAAAAGTACTATGAAATTCATCTTGATCCACCTTTTCCTCAGCTTCAATTGTATGTTGCATAGTTTCTTGAGATTCTGATATTTCTTTTTCTTTTCTATTACAATCGAGACGATTGAATATTTTTTCTTGGGTTTGGAAATTTTCACAATGATTCCTTGATACATTACTAGAACATTATTCTTCTATAGATACCATGTCTCGACCATCTCCTTGATTAGATGTAGAATCCTTATCTTCTTTCGTGCATGAAGAACTAGATGAATCCTTTCTAACATTTGGATCGGGAGATGTTTTATTACCATGAAAATAACTCATGTGTGGGTCTTCTTTCTCAAGTTCTTGTAGCATTTGAAGTAAAGAAGGATGTACTTTGTTAGGATCCAGGCGTGCATTTCCATAGAAGCTTTTTAAAAATTTAACTTGATTGGGATCAATGGAAACATGATTTTGATGAGCAATAGGTGTAGGCATTGGGACACCTTTTTGACCACCACTATCCATCTTCGATTGGCATGAATCGCTTTTATTATCAAGTTCTTCCTTATGCTCACATGTGGAACTTCCTTCTGAAAATGATTTGGGTTTGTGAGAGAAAAATTGATTGTCCTTACCATCTTCTTCATCTATCTTTTGTAAAGTCTAGAGAAAAGATGGATGGATCCCTCCTGGATCTAGTTTTCATCCACCATAGAAACTCTTCAAGAAGCTAGCCTACTTAGGATCAATGAAAATCTAATTTTGCTGAGATACGGGTGCATGAGAGACATTTTTAGTATTCCTCATTGCCGATTTAGATGAAGCACATTTTTTAGCAAAGCCTTCTTTATCTTTATACACTAAATCTTTTTCCAAAAAGGATTTTTGATCATGAAAAAGAAAATCGTAATTCTTTCCATCTTCTTCTTCAATATTTTGAAAAACTTGAAGTAAGTGGGGATGAACCATTTTAGGGTCCAACCTCTTGCCGCCATAGAAATTCTTCAAGAATTCAACTTCCAGAGGCTCATCAGGAATCTGTTTCTTGGGATATGAAAAGTATTCATCATCATTATCACTATCATTGTCACTTTCAACTTTTCCTTTGTACCAAACCATGTTCTGAGTTGCCACCTTCAATAGAGTCACTGATAATCAATCTTTAAAATAGAGTCACCAACCTTCATTCCAAGAAAGGTACCTTTTATCAACCATGTTATTGATTATTTTTCACTTGGTTTTGGATATGACCAAGATTTTGCCTATTTCTTCTCGGGATAACTACTATTCTTTCAATAATTACAATGTTGTGACCAATAGGAGCTCTTTGCAAGATTTTCCCAAACTCTTCTTCTTCTTCAAGAACTTGATTCACTAGATGGTATTGTTGAACACTTCTTCTACATCTCTAGGCTAGAGTGTTTAAATCTGAAATAATATCCTCCTGGGTGTCTTGGAAGCCAAGGTCTGGTTGGTGAACTAGAAAAATGTTCTCATGTAGGAGCACCATTGTGCTTCATTATAGGTGATTTTCAATCTTTCTCATTCAATCTCCCCAATAGAGTCACCAAAAATTTGTGGGTAAACAGATTTGTCACAGTAGAATTTTCCCAATAGAGTGTGTGGCAAACCGTTCACAACAGTTGGAGAGGCCCTTGGTATGAGGCCTTCCTCTACGTTTAGAGGGCCAGCTCCCTCGTATGATATAATTTTTAAAGGATTTTACCTCAAAGTTCAAGAGAAAGTCATCCAAGATGAATGCACCACACACCCTCATGACCTTCTTCGATAAACAAGATTGATAACAAGGGTGATCAAGGACTACACTTGAAAGCAACTAGTATTATCAAGAACATTCATTATCATCATAAACACTCGCATAGTACCATGAGAATGTCTACTACAATGCATAAAAATTTTGATTTTAGTATAAGGAACCCAAAGAACATCTCATTTCATTTCCTTGCACCAAGAAGACAAAAGAGATTTTCAATTTTAGAGATAAAAAGTGTACATACTTTCCAAAATTTATCTCTCAATCAAAATTTCAGCATAGTGTTCCCTTACTTTTAAAACCAAAAAGTCCCTTTACAAAGCCAACATAAGTCCTTATATAGACATAGAGATTAATAACTACCTCTCTGTGGTTAATAACCACCTCCCAAATACATGATTTGGGTGAGGTTAATTAACCTCAACAAAATTAACCTCAAATAACAATGGCCACTAATTGAAATGTATAGCTTGGAACATGTCTTCAGATGGTCGAATCATTGACTTGTTGCGTTACTTGATAAGACTCTTCTTCATGATCATTGCCAAGTTGGACATAATGAGTATGGACAAAGAAAAAAAATCATTCACAACATCAATTTCTTGTGCACTGACTGTAGTCTTGATAGTGATGCTACAACCTTGTCTTCCTATTGATATAAGTTATAGAATTTGCAATCCTCTAGGATTGACTTTGGTGAGCCATTATCATATCCACTTGTGAGCCACAGGACTAGAGCAAGAATTGATAACACTGGTGAAAGTGGATTGATTTGGTTCCAGGTCTTCCTTTAGCATTTGGTTAAAGTAACCGATAGCCTCCTCACCAAACCGATTCTGCTCACAGCCTAAAATCATTGTAGTCCATGATACTATTTTTTTTGTTTAGACATTTTGTCAAACAAGTTTCATGCATCATTAATTCTCCCAAGTTGTGCATATCCTATTATCATTGAGTTCCATGAAGCAACATTTCTTTTTGGCATTTCATCAAATAAATGGCGTGCATCGTCTATCCTACCATTAGATATCTCATCAACACCACACCATTGGTGGGATAAGAAAGTAATGGCTCATAGTGATCAGCCCTGGCACCACACCAACATATGCCTTTCATGAAAAGGAAAAAAAGAAGATGGCAAATTTCACTTCTAGAGTAATGTGGAAGGAAAAATAAGCAGCTATCATTGTCATCAATAATTCCATTAGATCCATGAGCTTGAACCACAAATATTTCATGGTTGAATTTAGTAGCAAGAGCATGGATAGCAATATCATCTCCGAAGGTAGTCGCATGGCTCTTGGTGTTCTCATCAACAGATAAAAGACCCTCTTCCATGTATTGTAGTGTGATAATATCATACTCATCATCAATGCTGCCTCAAATGGACATGTACTTACCTCAACTCAACCCATCTTCTATCATGACACATCTTTCCTTGTAAATGCATTCTACTACCATTTCTTTGACAAAGCCAAGTTGAAGAAGATGCTGTATAAAGTGTTAAGACCATAGAAATCTCTCTGATCTTTCATATGTGAAAGAATTTTGTAGACTTCTTTGTGTCTTTTCAAAGCTGCCTCATGGAGGTTAAGAAAACCATGTTTTTGGAAGTGATCATTAACCTTTTGAGATGTTAGGAAAAACATGTTTTTGGATGTTATCATTAACCTTTTGAGAGGTTAAGAAAAATGTGTTTTTGGATGTTATCATTAACCTTTTCAGAGGTTAATAGTTAATGATAGACTTGAAAACATGTATTTTGAGTCTCTCCATTAACCTGTGATAAGTTGGAGCTCAAAAGCCGGATTTTAAAAATTCCAAGTGTTGTGTGGAGCTGAGAACGAGTTGGAGACATGAAGGTTTAGAAACATTTAAAAACATAGAGATAAAAATACCATTTCAATGATTAAAATGATACAAATTTCAAAATATTAATCGTGGATTATAGAATTGGAACAATTTTATAACCAGGCAACATAGTCAAATTTTTCTTATGGTAGAATATGTAGATGACATTATTGTAATATTATATTGAAGTGTATTAAAACTTTTAACAAACATCTCAAATATATTCTTCAAATAATTAATTTTTGGCTGATTTATTTTTCTAGGCATGGAAAGAGTACAAGGAAAAAGATGGATGATGGTTTCATAGGCCAAAGATAATATTTAGATATTAGAAAAATTTTGCAAGACCATCTATAAACAAAAACAACATAAGATTGTACAACTAAGATAGAAAAAATTTGACTTGTCATACTAGCTCAAAACATATTGAAATAAGTCATAAACTTATTTTCGATATAATTGAAATAACCTTTCGAAACTTTCTTTGTTTCTATTTTTTCAACATATGTAATATTATTTTATAAATGATAATACACCAACTATTAATTTAGAAAATAATGGTAAAAATCACTCTACTAAGTGGAGTACAATATTAAGAAAAATGTACCTTACTATTTCCATAACTGAAATTTAACATTTTACACCTCAAAAAAGTTGCTTTACTTATGATATCATAATTTCTATTAAACATCTTGTTTAAATAAACATTATGGCAGAGTGTTGACAAAATATATTTATTACACATCTAGAAAATTTTAGTGGTGTGGGGCCCTCTTTGTTTCTTATCTACATTCTTCCATTCGAGTCTTCAATTATCTATATTATCATCTACTATACATATTTATATGAAATATATTCTTCTCTAGATACTCTATCTTTTCTTTCTTTTATAACCATAAAGATTACAACGAATAATTATATGAGAAATCTGGATACATTTTCTTGATGCTAGAACAAATATCCTTGCCTAAAAAATATTAGGGAACTCACAGGTTAAGCTCTCTATACTGTTTACCCTTCCTAAACCTTCCTTTGTGTATACTTCCTTGTTAAAATAATTGGTGAAGAAACAATCCATCTTTAGCCGCCTAAATTGAAGTAAATATATCAAACACAAATAATATTGAAAGCTAAAGAGGAAAAAGATTAATGAAATGTCAAGAGAAGAGACAAATATTAACCTTGTTGCCATTAGTAAGAAGACAAAGAAACTTGTTTCACTGATTGCATAACCTTTAATTTTCTTTTCTTTCATTAGTCCAACCAACAACTCTATATTTTCAACATCATTATCATAAACACCGTAAAGAGTTTGAATGACTTCTTTATCATCGGTAGTCTCCTTTAACTTTGTAATTGAAATCAAAAGCATATTTCTTTTAAATTTGTTGTATCTTGGCACACTCTTCTCTCGATCAAGATAGACTTGTGAAAAATTTAACTATTGCAGTCACTGATTATTAATCTCCTATCATAAATGATTATTAAATTGTTGAAAATAAATTCCCAGCTAATATAAAAAAATAACACAACTGCAACTTCACTTATAAAATATCGAAAGAAATGCGCAACACAATGAACACAATATTTTCGGACAAATTGTCCCTGGAAAAACCCCTAAGGGAAAACCAGTTCTACAGATGAGAAATTATATTAAACTTTAGCAAATCAAGAGATACAAAATTCCTTGCCTCTTGCTAGTAGAATTTCGACAACCTCCAAATTTATCCCGCTGATATTCCCCACTACTATTTCCACGCTACCACTGCACTCTTGCTAACACTACATGACTGTTTGCTAACACTGCAAACGTTTCTCCAAACTTTATGTTCTCCAAATGCCCACCTAGCCTCCTTTTATACTACTCCTATTGGTAAACCAATGGTCGAGATTGATTTACAATCGACGGTTGAGATTAAAACAACTTAACAACCCTAACCAAGTTGGTTTCTAGTTGTTTCCAAAAGTGGTCAATTAATTAACAAATATTTGTTTTTAATCTAACCAATTAATTAGCAAAACAATTACTTGCTAAATAATAGCAAATGGACAAACAGTTATCCAAAGCTAACAAAACTAACACTCCCTCTTAGCGAGGAAGCTATTCTGCAGGACACCTAACTTATCTCTGAAGAAGATAAATTTTGCCTTCCCCAATGCCTTAGTCAGAATGTTTGCTACCTGCTCTTCTGTAGGTATGTACTATAGCTAAACAACTCCTCTTTGTACATATTCTCTAATGAAGTGATATTTGATATCTATATGTTTAGACCTATCATGAAACATTGGATTCTCAGACAACTTGATGCAAATCTGATTGTCACAATGTATCACAGTAGTCTCAACCTTCTGACCAAACAAGGCTACTAACAACTTCCGAAGCCATATAGCTTCACATGTCGCCATGCTAGCTACTATGTATTTTGCTTCTACTAAACTTAGAGCCACAAACTTTTGCTTCCTGCTAAACCAAGATACAACTCCTGATCCCAAGTTGAAACAACACCTTAAAGTGCTCTTTTTGTCTATTGTACTTCCTACCCAATCTGCATCATTATAGCCTATCAACCTGATACCTTCACCTCGAACATATCTAATCCCATACTTGACTGTACCACACAAGTAACGTAGCACATGCTTAGCCGCTATCCAATGCATTCTCTTTGGTTCAACCATGAATTGACTAAGAGAGTTAACTGCAAATGCTATATCTGGCCTAATGTTGACCAAATAGAAAAGAGAACCAATCAGTTGTCTATATAAAGTGGGATCTATATCTTTCTCCTTAGCTGTATCTACCTTCCTCTAATTCATGATCATGGGTGTAGACATGGCTTTGCAATCCTCCATCCCAAATTTCTTCAAGATTTCAATGCAATATTTCCCTTTACCAAGGAAAATCTCCCCATCTGTTTGCCACACTTCCATGCCTAGAAAGTAGTGCATAAGTCCTAAATCCTTCATCTTGAACTCTTCTGCAAGGTTCCTCTTGCAATCCACTATGAGCTCTAGTGAACCTGTAACAAATAGGTCATCCACATAAAGAACAAGAATGAGAATCTCACCTCCAACCACCAAGTAGTAGAGGTTAGCATCTACTTCACTCTTCACAAAGCCCATTTTTTGCAAGTATGTATCAATGCACTCATACCACGCTCTAGGAGCCTGCCTGAGTCCACACAATGCTTTCTTCAATCTGCACATGTGGGTCTCTTTGTTGTTTGCTACAAAGCCTTTTGGTTGTTCTATGTATACCTCCTCCTTCAACTCACCATTAAGGAATGCTATCTTGACATCCATTTGATGGATTTGCCATCCCATCTATGCTGCAAGTGAGATTACAGCTCGTATAGAAGTATACCTAGCAACTGGAGCAAATGTCTCCTCATAGTCTATTCCCTCCTTCTGAGAGAACCCCTTTTCAATGAACCTCGCCTTGTATTTCTCGATGCTACCATCTGCACCGTGCTTTATCTTGTAGATCCAGTGTGATCCAACTACAGCCCTATCTATTGGTCTAGGTACTACCTTCGACACATCATTTTGCATTATTGAAGAATATTCCTCAACCATAGCATCACGCCATACTTGATCTTCTACAGCTTCTTGATAGCTAAAAGGCTCACTATCTACCAACTGACTAACTAATGCCACATAGTCATTGAACTTGGCTGGTTGTCTTTGTTGTCTAGTACTCTTCCTAGGAGCTCCCACAAACTCCTGAGTATCCCTTTGTGTATCTAGAAACACTTGGTTCCTGCTACCAACTGTAGAGGATGAAATGTCAACCTCTAAGTCTTCTAGATGCATTTCTTGTTGCACCTGTTGCTCCATACTCTGTGAATCTTCACTAATTGAGTCTACACTCATACTGGTAACTGTACTTCAGCTTTTTTGCTCTTGACTTGGTCTTCGAGCTTCTGTTGGCTGCTCACTCTGATCATCTGCTGGCAAATCTCTAGATCTCCTAAATGCCTTGTCCTCCATGAACTTGACATCCCATCTGACAATAATTCTTTTAGTCCCTGAAATGAAAATCATGTATGCCTTTGAGGTCTCACTGTACCCAACAAAGTACCCCCTCTTTGCAGTCTGATCTAACTTTGTACGTGCATCTCCAGGAATATGGCAATATGCCAAACTCCCAAATATTCTGAAGTGACTAACATCTAGCTTCTTCCCTGTGAAAGCCTCCTCAGGTGTCATCTTCCCTAGCACCTTGTGTGGAACTCTATTCTAGATGTAGACTGTTGTATTACATGCCTCTACCCATAAGTAATGGGGCATGTCCTGGTCATGTAGCATAGCTCTTCCTACCTCCGATATAGAACAGTTCTTCCTCTCAACAACTCCATTCTGCTGTGGATTGTAAGGAATAGTCCATTCTCTCTTGATTCCTTCTCTGGTGCAAAACTCCTGGAAGACATTTCCTTTGTACTCGCCTCCATTGTCTGAACGAAGAACCTTTATTTTCTTTCCTGTTAAATTCTCCACTAGAGCCTTGAACTCTTAGAATCGACTAAAAACCTCATCCTTAGTCTTCAAGAAGTATATCCAGGTCTTTCTAGAGAAATCATCAATAAAAGTAACATAGTACTCATATCCTCTAAGAGATTTCGTCAACATCGGTCCACAAACATTTGAATGTACTAGATCAAGAACACCCTTAGATCTAGTGTCACTCCTTGGAAAGGATGCTTTTGCAAACTTCCCCAACACACATCCCTTACATACATCATCGTGCTCTATGCTCACCTTTGGAACACCTGTCACCATCTCACAAAGCAATCTAAGTGCTCCATGATGAATATGGCCCATCCTCCCATGCCATAGCTCTCCAAGATCTCTAGAATTATTGTTTCTCATAAGTGCCTTAGGAGTATCAAACTGCAATCTATAAAAGCGACCACTCCTAACTCCAGTAGTTATGGGTGATTTCCAATCCTTGTGCTTAATCAACACATTTGTCCCTCTAAAGAGTACATTATACCCCCTATCTTGAAGAATAGATACAGAAATCAAATTCATACCTAAGCTTGGCACATATAACACATCATGAAGTGGACTTATCTTTCCATTCTCCCTCTGAAACTGAACAGTCCCTTTCCCAATAGGGTTGTGTTTGGACAAGTTTCTTATAGAAATCTGGATGTTGGTGTCCTCCTCCTTGTAACTGGAGAAGTAATCTCTAACTCCTATCATATGAAATGATGCCCCACTATCTATATACCAAACATACTATGAGGTTGAGCTAACCATACAAGCTATGAGTGCAAACTCATCTTCCATTCTATTGGAGAGTTCTTTCGCACTTGCTGAAGCTGCCACCTGCTTCTTACCCTTCTTCCTCTCTGGGAAATCACTGATATAATGGCTAAAATCGTGACATCCAAAGCACTTGACCTTAGAAAGGTCCTTCTTCTTCTTGTCACTTTGTGAATTTGATCCTTTGCTAGATCCCTTCTTTGCTTTCCCTTTACCCGCTAGGACAATGTTCTCTTGTTCCACCTCATTTTTCTGACTCTTGTTGTCTCCATTGACAAGACTTAGTCTAAACTCCTCCTGAGTGAAATCAGTCCATAGTCAATCCCAACTCGGTAAAGTATCTCGTCAACTGACAACTTGAACAAAGACACTCCATTGTTTAGTAAACCCATTTAGGGCTATTCTCACTAGCTCGTCATCACTAGGGCTATCTCCAATAGCTACTAACTCATCCTTGACAAGTCTAAGCCTGGTAAGGTAATTTGTGATGTCTTCTCCCTGATTCATTTGGGTATTCTTTAGCTTCTCTTTGAGAATCAACTTCCTATTGGTGGTAGCATTCTGGTATAGATTCAAAATGGTGTCCCACATCTTCTTCACTGTATCTAGCTTTGTGATATGTGGAACAATATGATCCTTGACACCATCGAGGACAATCCTCCTCGCTTTGCATCATCCTTCCTATATCCTGCAAGCTATGTTGCATCTGTTGGTATAGGTACAACACTGGTAGCATAATCCTTGATACCATTCTCTTCCAACAGTAAAGAAATTCTGGCCTTCCATACACCAAAATTTGAGGCACCATCCAATCTATCCTTATCTCTCAAACCAGCTAAAGCCATCTCAAGGGTTTAAAGCAATAATAAATCTAAAGAGATCAAAATTTCTTTCCTAGGGCAAAACTCTTCTACCCTTAACAATGCTCTGATACCATGTGAAAAATTTAACTATTGCAGTCACTGATTATTAATCTCCTATCATAAACGATTATTAAACTGCTAAAAATAAATTCTCAACTAATATTGAAAAATAACACAACTGCAACTTCACTTATAAAATACGAAAAGAAATGCACAACACAATGAACACAATATTTTCGGACAAATTGTCCCTGGAAAAACCCCTAAGGGAAAACCAATTCTACATATAAGAAATTATATTAAACTTCAGCAAATCAAGAGATACAAAATTCCTTGCCTCTTACTGGCAGAATTTCGACAACCTCCGAATTTATCTCGCTGATATTCCCCACTGCTATTCCCACGCTAACACTGTGCTCTTGCTAACACTGCAAGACTGTTTGCTAACACTACAAATGTTTCTCCAAACTTCATGTTCTCCAAATGCCCCCCTAACCTCCTTTTATACTACTCCTGTTGGTAAACCAACGGCTGAGATTGATTTACAATCGACGGTTGAGATTAAAATAACTTAACAACCCTAACCAAGTTGGTTTCTCGTTATTTCCAAAAGTGGTCAATTAATTAACAAATATTTGTTTTTAATCCAACCAATTAGTTAGCAAAACAATTACTTGCTAAATAATAGCAAATGGACAAACAACTGTCCAAAGCTAACAAAACTAACAAGACTAAGCCATATGAATGGAGGATACAATATATGGAAATTTTAGTGATACATTTTTTTGAAACCCCCAAAAATCCATAAAGAAGATAGTGGACATAAATCCCTTACTTTCAAGTGTAGCCATGTCTATGTGATCCATTATATCCTGATCATCTAGGTCTTGAAAAGTAAGGTCTCTCATCCATGTGAGATAGTTCCAAAGTTGAAGGGCACAATAGGCTTGATGCCCCATACATACCATCATTCTATCATGTCCAACTTTTAATAATGTTTCTTCTCCATGGATTCTAATTATCTCCCTTAGATCCACCCTATAATTACCTACTCAACAATTTCAGTATTTCTGATACCGCTGAAGAGTAAGGCCTTTAAAAATATTTGAAGAAATTTGTATTGTAAAAGAGTTCTTCTACAGGAGAAAAATTTGGAATAATCTGTAACTTAGAATGCAATTCTTCTCATAGGGTTTGAAAGAAACTACATTAACATTCTAAAATTTCCATCCCCTAGAAATTGAAAGATGGATTTTAAAAAATCTATAAAATACTTTTAAAAGGCTTAAAAATGGAAAGCACATATTACAGACGCAGGAGTAGATCGAATTAACTAGATTTGTTATAATTTAAATAAATGTAGACCTAGAAAAAGGTCTATATTAATTGTAATGTTATTTATATATCGTTGGTATTCCGGGGACATAGATTCATATTTTGGTGGTTATCGTTACCATACTCCTTTCTTCGTCTTACATTGTGTAGGTCCTGCTACTAGATTTTACGTTGGTAAATAATTAATCGAGATTTTTAACGAGACCATTAAAAGCTGATATAAACATACTCTTAAATCACTGGAAGGGTTTTCTTCTTTGTATATGCACTGGCATTAAACTATGCATTCGGTATACATTGACAAATTCCTCTGTGAAAGAGTATGAAACTCCATGGTTTATAGGCTTAGCATCCCAAACAAAGCACTTAGAATTGAACTACCAGTGTGACCAAACTTGTCCTTGAATGTATTGCCTAATAATCCATACCTACTTGCAATCAAATTGTCAATATAAGTTCTCAGGTGCTCCTATTATCTACAGCAATTAGATAAAATGTTGTTGAAAAACTAAAACTAAAAGACTTATCTACTTATCTTATTTCTGTAGATTTACATAAGAATTGTAAAAAATTATCTTTATTGTAGCTATTTATAAACATAATACAAAGGATTCACAATAAAGGATTACCCTTACAAAAAACAAGCAAAAAAAACTTGATGGAAATATACAAGTAGACAGATTTTATTTGTTAAGGAACAAAAACAAAAAACAAATAAACCCAATCATAGATATATATATATATATATTTAGATGTATTATTTAATTGAATGAAAACTAAAATCATCTTTAAAACAAAACTTAGGTTTTTTAGCAGTATCAGTTATAAACATACTCCCCCTTTATGCTGAGTGGATGCACAATCTGATCTATTCATCTCAAAGTGCAACCTTTCATCACTGGAGTCTTATAGACACGCATATTACTTCTAATAGAACTCAACAAACTGTTTATCAATTTGTCTAGCAGAGATCAGAAGGCCCAATCTTCCTCTTCTTTTTCTAATATAGAAAAGACTCATGACACTTAAAGTAATAAAAAACTAAAAATAAATAAAATTAAACCCTAAATATATGCATATTTCAACACATACTTTAATTGCATAAAAGGAAAAGTATATATACCTAAAATCGTCTTAAGAAACAAATTACTTTTTCCAACATTAATTATCCACAATTTTCATCCTCTGATGATTGACCAAGACTTAAATACCAAGCATTCATCTATATTATTGTATCTCTTGGTCTGTAGAGGATGGGAAAACTAATTTATTGCAATTATTTTTACTTGGTAACATTTAAATATAGTTTGAGCACATGCCAGGAAGGAGAGTATCTATTTTAAGTAGCTTCATAGTCTAGCCAATTGTGTGGATCTTAGCCATAATGGCAGAAGTTTCTAGCTTTGGAACGTGGTACAAACTACCATAATAAAAATCACGGTGATGCTTTGCACTTGTCATATTTCAAATACTTTCATTTACTAACGAGGTCATCCTATTCCATAATTGACATGGATAATAAAGTAAATGAATGTTCCCAAATGTGATTCACAATATCCAAACAGAACTTTAAGAAACAAAAGAGTTAAATGAGATGGCTTGAGCATGTCGCAGATAGCATTATGTTCCTTGACGACTAAGGCTTCGAGTACTGAAAACCTTGCCCATGAATTCCTTACATCTCCCAAAATGGCAATCCCATCAGCCTTGTGAGAGAGAAGCCCATCCTTTCTTAGTTTCAAATGACAATCTTTGTATGATCTCATTTTTTCTAATTGTGCCACTTCCATCCCTACACAAATGTTATATGCCAAATTCTAATATTCTTTTACAAAGAGAATGGGCTATAAGAAAGAAATGATTGTAAAATACATAAGGTACAAAGAATATATTATACATACTACCAAGCAATCCTCCTATTAAGCCATCTCCTTTTTATATCATACAAACCGGTAGGAATTTCTTTCGTTTCGAAAAAGATGAAGACATTGAGAGGTCATTGCTAAGAACTTCATTTGGTGCAGTTAGTTTTGCCTAAAACCCTTCCTTCATAAGAGAATGGATGATCATATATTTGCAAGAACGAAAAGAAATATGATAAACCATGGGTATCTTATCTATTTGGTGTCTTCCACGTGGTCAATCTAGTCATGATTCATGAACTGAATCCAAGAGGCAACAAACATGTTAAATTGATTATTTCTAATCTCCAACATTTTTCTTCGTGCAAGCAGTTTTGTAGAAACTATCAGGGGGTCTGGCACCAGTAGTTGCTTAAAAAGGGATGTTCATGAGAGAAATATCAAACATTCTCTATAAATCCACTCAAATTTTATATACCCATACAACTTGCTCATAATGAAACTACTTCAAATTTTACTATTAGATTGTGAACATTAACCCTCCACCTTGAGTAACGCTCCAACTATAGCATAAGATTGAAAAAAAGAAAAATCATATTTTAATTATCTATATCCTTCACGTACATATTTAAGTTTTTCTCCTCGGTTTATTAATTAAAAGGTCATTCCATTTTAAGTGATCTTTGAAGTTATTAGAATAGAGTAAATCAACATCCATTAAATTTAACCTCTTTTCTATTATTCAAAATTTAGGGCCTTCATTAACAGTTACCTCATCCTTTGGAGAAGGCAACATTTTCCTTCCAAAGAAGGTGCCTTCACTTCCTACAACTGGATTAAATGGGTCAGTACATCTTCCGCCATCTTTTTTATATCTGCAATATGCTAGATTATATATAGCAAATCCACCGGACTTAGTGCCACATTTATCAAATTATAACATTGATGCAGACCTGTTCTTATCTCAGTATAAACCAGTGCAAGGAAAACGGGTAATTTATGTCATGCATAGATTTTGTCTACAAAGTGTATGAACTGAACAAGAAAGAGTCAATCATTACAATTCAGTCCTACATTTCCTACTTCAAACATACCATTAATTCATAAATTTATCAAATCTTTGACACACACTAGGAAGAGGATCTTATCTGTGAGATTCAAAATTAGAAAAATAGGGAAAACATATCCTTTCTTTATATTATTCCAGTTAGAGGTATTATTTGAACATGCTAATTCTATCAAACCTATCCTATTAACCCAATCAGAAAGCTCCTTTGATGTCAAAGAAAGAGAATTGTTGCTCCCTCGTTTCTTTAAGGGACAAAGGATAACATTGAAATTTCCAAACGACAAAGGATAACATTGAAATCTCATCCAATAATGGATAGACCATCTTGTTCTACATTGGGACTTTCTTCCAATTCTATTCATAGCTTTGACATCTCTCTATTGTTGATTGGACCATAGATATTAAAAAGCTTATGCCAAAAATTAGATCTTATACACTTCATTTACCGGTGAATCTATTTCTATAAAATTCCAAAGACGAGATAGAGATAGAGACATTCCTTAGATTCCATTACAAAGAAAGCCCACCTGAAGCTCCTTCTACTAGGAACTCTCTTACCTCATTCCAACCTAGATATCTCTTAAATTTATCCAATTCTTCGCTAATTAGTTTAGTTTCTTGAAGAAGAAATATGCCAACCTTAGTATTAGAGATGCAACACTTTAGGAGTTGCTTTTTGTTAGGAGCATTGGGGTCACAAGAATTCCATGCAATGATATTTATCTTGCTATGGTAAGAATCTTCCCTTTCACTACATAAAGAATATTGGTATGTTTAACCTGACCTTTTCCTATCCCATCTTTAGATCTCATTTTTTGCAAGGATTTGCACTCTTTCAATACATTTTTACAATCTGGAGCTCCTTTTCTTGGGAGGGAAATTCCTAAACCTAAAGGTCCAAAGTTATCCTCCTCTATTTCCTCATTGATCTCAAAATCTATTATTTCCTTATCAATATTAGAGACTATTTCTTCTTCCCTAAGGTCCATTTCCATAATTTTAGAGATTAGAATAGATTTTTGCAGCTTCATCCCCTCCTCTTCAAAAATCTCATTCAAAAATTGATTCATTAGATCATCCACTACCATATTGTTTTGAGACTCAATTAACACATTGACGGCTATTTCTTTTGGTTCTAGGGTTTCACTTGGATTTTCTTCTATTTGGGCCAAATTTTTGGAAGAAAACTCCTCTTGCTCTTAGTTCTTGACTAGATCAGACCACTTCCTGACCAAATCATACTACTTCCTTGGAAGGAGTGACTTGAAGAGTAGTTTTCTAAGGAAGGAAACCTTCCTCCTCTTTACTTATACTAATGATTACTGATTTGAGGTAAGGAGGGGAATCCCTTATCTCTCCTTCCTCCATCTCCTCCCCTGAGTGGATTGAAAGACCCCCCACCTTTCTCATTTAGGAAGATTTGAATGTTTGGAAAATCTCCCAAAGATCTTGAAGAAAGACATCTTGAGGTGGAAAAACAATAGAAATTTGGTCTATTATAAAAAGACCCTCAAATTTTTTCGGATTGACAAAGATAATTTTACCATTTGCATTAATATCTATGGTTTTGAATTCAACTACATCAAAATCTACTCTAATTATAATAATTGGACTAGAGCAAGCAATATCAAGTTCCACCAAGCCTACATATGATCCTTATTTACAACCTATTATTTTGAGTATATCTTTAACCAAAAGTTCAACCAAGAGATTAGGAAGAAGGATTCCTTTTTATACTTGAAATTTTGTCAATTCTTTGGGATCAAAGAATAGGCTCCATTCTAGAAACTTTATAGGGTAATCATTTAGAAGGTTTTTCCATATAGGAGCTTATTTCTTAGATCTAAACTATCACAACCTAAATATACCAAATCATTTTTCCATAATTGCTAGGTTGGCCTATTTTTCTAGAATATTTTTAAGTGAGTTAGCAAAGGAGCACACCTCCATACCAAGCCTTGTCCATTGGACAAAACGTCCTCGATTCTGGCATCTTCTTTGAACATAATTAAACATATGTTTGATAACACTTCACAATACATTTTTTTTCTTCCTTGATATGATTAAAAGTTTTGGGGAGTCCTTTCTTCTGTCTGATCTAAAAGATTAGGTTGGATCAGAAACAAATTTTCTTTGAACAATCTTCTGAAGGGGGATAAAGACATTAAATTGATTTGGATGCCTTTCTTTGCTAGAGGTCTATGTTTTTTTCCCTCCGTAGTGATTTGATCTACCCTTTTTAGGTTTATGGGACAAGACCTCTATCCATCCTTCCTAGGATTCCTTGTTCTTTGGAAGTAGTTCCATGGATTGATAGAAGGGTAGAGCATACTATGTTCACCAAAATTGAGCACATTGTCTATGGTACTATAGAAAATTAGAGAAAGAATTTTCCATTTTTAGTTCAAAATAATTTTTTAGTTTTAATAAAAATATAAATTTATGAGAATTAAACATTAAAAACTTGAATTTCCACAAATCAAATGATAGAACTATAATAACCTATTAGATTCCATGAATAGAATTATCTAGAACACTCTACTATGTAAAGATAATATATCTTCTAACAAAATAAAAAAGAAGAATTTGGTAATTTTAAACCTAAAACAAAACCAAAAGAAAATCAAAATTCAAGGAGGGGAGAAAACTTAGCTGATTGCGAGATAAAATTTCTAAGATTTTAGTGAGCTTGCACAAGCCTCTGCCGAATAGGGTTCTAAACAATAGTTCATCAAATGATTTTTCCCTTAATTGCACTTCGATTGATCTAATAATAACTCTGTAGGTTATATAGAATATCACATGCCCTAGCCAATTACACATATAATTTTGCCTAGGATTGTTGTTTGCTTTTCTAAATCTGAATGGTCTTCCAACGGAGCACTTTTCTTTTGCATACATGTCTTTTAAAACCCTAATAGCTTCATAATCTCTCTTCTAAATTACTTCTTGGATCGCTTGTTAGAAATTGTATTTGTTGATGAAATGTAGGTAGATTCAATTCAAAATGATACGCAACACTATTATGGGGTATCTGCTTTGAATGATTCGTCTATGTATGGTGGTTGTTTAGCCTATTTTGGAATTTTTTATTACTATTCAATTGCTCCATTTATTTATCCTCAGCCTGTACAACGATTCTATCTTCGACAACCTGATCTTTTTTTCCACTGCTCTGTTTCAAATCAACGGTGGTATATTATTGCCCGCTTAAATTTGTAGAAATTATCCTTCCCCCGCCCTTTTTAGACGATTATTTGTTTCCAAAATAATGGAATTTTTTTGCTAAAGAGAGAAAGCAGATCATTGATCATTTGAAGGAATCACTACTAAAACCTGATGTAATTTTCCTGCTACGTAAATATCATTCACAGGAATAGTTCACAAAGATTACTCGCAGATGATTACTCCAGATAGTTCACTAAGAAACATACACATCTACTTCTATCAGTGTTCTCGTCAAGGCCTCGGCACTAGTTGGATCACATGAATAAATAATTGTGGAAGTTGTGATGTAATTTGAATCTTTATCATTAGCTTTTGAAATGCAACAATCAGATGTAGTCACAGCTCATTCCCGCCTGCAAGTTTAACTGCACAGATTTTATCTTAGCTGCTAGGTTTCTTCTATACAGTCATTTATATCATATGTCAAAAAAGTTTTTAAATATTCATCATACTAGCTTATATATATATATAATAAGCCGAGAGATATCCTTTTCGAGGTGCCTATTATACTGAGTGATATTATGAAAATAGGCGCCTTGAGAAGGATATCTCTCAGCTTATTATATATATATATATATATATATATATAAAAGCTACTAGCACTCGCGATGCAAAATGAAAGACATTATTTTTTAAATTATAATTCGTTATAGTTAATATATTATGAATTTTTTAATTAATAAATATTTAATATTATTATGATTTACTAATTTACAAGAATAAATAATAATAATTATATATATAATATTTTATGGTACATTATAGATTTTATATGCTCACATCAAAAATATGCTTAATGAAATAGATTCCCTTTGAAAAAATAAATAAATCACCACTTATATAATAATTAATACAATCAATTTTATTTTTTATTGAACTAATTAGAATTAAACTTTGGAATGAAATTAGAGTTTTGATTTGAATTAGTGTTAACTTAAGTTTTATCCTTAAAGGTAGATTATTATTTTCAGTAGAGAAAAGGTCATAGTGGGACTTCTTTAAGGAAATCAAGAGTTTGAGAGTTACTAAGGCTTCAATTTTTATAATACATGGTTTGTGTATTATTCATTAAATTAAAGTCTCAAAAACTCTCTCTTGTTTCTTTATCTCTCATCTTTCAAACTATGCCTACCTTACTCCTTAACCCCCACAACCCCTCTTGGGCCTAAATTATCCTCTTTCTATATTTACCTCTATCTCTCCGCACTGCCCCTTCTATCTTTCTTCCATCTCCTTGCCCCTCTAGCGAGTGCTTCCTTCTAAATACCTTATATATCTTTACATCATATCTCTTACTCTCTCAGACATCTCTCTTTCCCAAACATATAATACATATATCTCCCCACATAATTACTCTCTTTCCCTCTCTCCCCATCCTCGTCTCAATATATCTTCTCCTATTTAACCCCCCCACCCCCGTTCACCCACTTATCAATATTATCCTCTCTTCCTTCCTTCTTATTATATTTACCCCATCTCTCCCCTATTCCCTCTACCATTCCTCTTTCTCTTATATCCCTCCCCCTCTTAGCATCTATTCCTCTTGATTACCATATAGCCCTAGGCCATGTCTGTCAACCTCTAGGAAATCTCTCTCTCTCTCTCTCTCTCTCTCTCTCTCTCTCTCTCTCTCTCTCTCTCTCTCTCTCCCGCTCCCCCTCCCACCCCCTCCCTCTGTCCCTCCCTCCCTCACTCTTCTCATCATGTCTCCATCTCTTTTGGACTATAATTGTCATCCATCTGCTAATTACCACATCTCTCTCTCTCTCTCTCTCTCTCTCTCTCTCTCTCTCTCTCTGTCACATTACTATATTTACCCCATCTCTCCCCTATTCCCTCTACAATTCCCTCTTTCTCTTATATCCCACCCCCTCTCACCATCTATTCCTCTTGATTACCATATAGCCCTAGGCCATGTCTGTCAACCTCTAGGCAATCTCTCTCTCTCTCTCTCTCTCTCTCTCTCTCTCTCTCTCTAGGGCATCTTTCTATATTTACCTCTATCTCTCCCTTCTCCCCTTTCTATCTTTCTTCCATCTCCCCACCCCTCTAGTCATTGCTTCCTCCTAAATACCTTATATATTTTTACATCATGTCTCTTACTCTCTCTCACACATCTCTCTTTCCCAAACATATAATACATATATCTCCCCCCATAATTACTCTCTTTCCCTCTCTCCCCACCCTCCTCTCAACATATCTTCTCCTATTTAACCCCCCACCCCTGTCCACCCACTTATCACTATTATCCTCTCTTCCTTCTTTCATTACCATGTCCATCTAGCATATTCCATAATTATGATATTTACCCCATCTCTCCCCTATCCCCTCTCTCTTGGTGTCTACTTCATGCTTCACCTAAATCTCCTTTTCTCACTCTCTCTCACATGTCACTTCTTATAAGTACATCTCTCTCTCTCTCTCTCTCTCTCTCTCTCTCTCTCTCTCTCTCTCTCTCTCTCAAACACACACACACATGCACACGCGTGCATGCACACACCTCCTCCACCATCTCTTCTCCTTAATTAGTATCTTGTCCTCTTCCTCTTCTCTCTCTTTCTGTAATTTATCTTTTCAATGTCTCCTCTACCCTTTGTCACCATCTCTTTCATTATTTAATCTCGCTCTACCTCTCTCTCTCACCATATCCACTTTTTTCATGGCCTATTTATTATATTTGTCTCTACCTCATCGGTCTACCCATTGCTCCTTCTCTCTCTCTCTCTCTCTCTCTCTCTCTCTCTCTCTCTCTCTCTCTCTCTCTCTCTCTCTCTCTCTCTCTCACAAACACACACACACACACACACACACACACACACAAACCCTAATTCTCCTCCTCCTTCTCATCTATTTGATCTCTCTTCCCCTTCTCTTCCTACATCTGTCTTATCTCTCCCCTTTCATTTCTACCAGCTCCCACCATATCTTCCCCCTATTTTCCACCTATCTCTACCTCACGTCTGTAGGAAGCCTCTCGGCTTCATTAGGTTTCTAATAGAAGGGTCTTGTTTTACAATGAGTAGGATTAAATATTTTAGGGTAGGATTAGGAATAGACTAAGTTGTGTTTAGGGTTTAAAGGGTTCAAGAGATTTCTAGAGACCTAAGTTCAAGGTCAAAATCACTTAAATTTTATATTAGAATTAAATATTTAACCATGGACATGAATAAAGTACTATATATATATATATATATATATATATATATAGACAAAAACACACAAAAGCAATACTAAAATTTATATTTATATGTACTTTTGCAGCAAATTTGTTTTCTCAAGTTCCAATAGAGTACATATTGAAACTTAATTTTATATTCAATTTGAAAATATCATTATATAATTAAATTTTTTATAATCATATTCTTAAATATAAAATATTATTTATTTTTATAAAATAAAAGTTTGAATGCATATGTTATTGTTTAATCCTAAACAATAATCAGTAAAAAAACTTTAAAAAGTTTTTCTCTCAAAGTTTAATATTTCTTCAAAGCAAGACAAATTAGTTTATTCTTTCAACTGGAATATCTCAAAGAATTCCCCATAAGTGAATTCTCTGTACTGAGCTGGATGCTCCTTATCCACCATTGATTTTGCAAAAGCAATGAGTGCATCCATCAAAGGACTGGTTATATGAGCAGTACCACTATTTGTTACAACCCTATGTTCGACGCTTTGGAATCTCTCATTGCTCAATACCTAATATAAACAATTCAGACCATCAAGAAGAAGTTCTCAACACTAGGGGATTCTGAGAATAGTTTCAAACTACATATGCCAATCGTTATCTGAGACCATAAGAAAAACACATCACACATAGATTAGAAATCATAATAAAAGAGATTAGTTATCCATACAAGAAACAGAGACTTTCATTCCAAATGTCAATCATCATGTCATTTACACCCAATTCAATTTCTAATAATATCATGGATTGAAGAAACATATAAATCTCTACATTGTAATCATATGAATTGTGATAAACCTACAACTGGTCGCCCAAATTGACCACAAAGGCATTGGGTATGGGTTCCACTACAAATCATTTCCCATCTTGGAGCACTTGCAGACTACTAACATCTATTTGCATCAGTACAGTGATACCTCTTGGATCTGAATGAGATACTATGCCAAGGGTGAGATTTGGATCTAGGCATGGAGGATAATAATTTTTGTTCATCGCTTTCTTGTGCTTCTTAAATACTCTATTTCCTACTCCATAGCCTCAGAAATACAATATCAACCATTCCTGCTCCTCCAAAATTTTGAGCTCGCCCGACAATAGGTCCGATTCTGAAATTATAAATACAGAGCACTCATCACGTGACTGTTAGATTTCCTCCTTGGCAAATTTGGTGGCAACAACTTGAAATTGTGCAAGAGACAATGAAGAGACTGACAAAATATTTAAGCAGCAACTTGAATTTGAAACGTTTTATTCAATCAATCATCTTCATCTTTACCATCAGTTAGCTGTCAAATTTTTTCAAAATGCTTAAATGTTTACATTGAAGAATGCTCTCACTATAGAAAGCCTCTCGGCTTAATAAAATAATTTAATAAATTTCTCTATTTCTATAATAATTTTTTACACGTTCAACAATTGTATACAATTCAAGAAAAAATTACTTTTCTATTGAAAAAATTTAATTATAATAATTTTGAATTTTATTATAATCATATATGATCGCACTTGCATAAAATTATTGGTGAAGAGGAGATAAGTGGAAGAAAATTAGGAAAAATACAATACAAAAATTTATGAATGAGTGGAAAAAATTACACTAAGTTTTCCTAACACTAAGGAGACAAAAAAGTAGGTGGTAAAAAAATTACGAATGTTATTTAGAAAAACTACACCATGTTATAAAAAATTACTGTCTCTAGAAGCATGATGAAGAAAAACTGCATGGAAGAGTGTAAGCATAATGAAAAGCTTTGTTTGAGATCTACACTTAACGAAAAAGGTAAAGGTTTTTTTTTAAAGCTCAAAATTAGTTATGGTCATCTCAAAAGTCAAACTAAAAGATAAAAGATGGCTAAAAATAATGGGAAAAGAAGACTTACATTTATATCAACATGACCTAGGTGGAAACAAAATGACATTTTGTTATAGTGCATTATTTATGAAAGAAACATTACACCGAATTTGAAAATGACTAAAATCAATCTAAACTTAGTATTATAGTAAAAAATCAATATTAGAATTAATTAGGAAACATGTTAATTTGATACATTACCCTATAGGCTATAAGGCTGATAAATGTCATTAAAATTCTTTCATTTGATGAAAAAATATTAAAGAAAACTTAATAATCTTATGAATAATATAAAAGGGTTTTCCAATTCTAAATATGTACATTTATTTAATGTGAACAATGTCTATCAGTAGAGTTGGTAAACTCCTTTATTATGGTTGATTGTGAGTGAGAAGAAACAATGTAAATTTTTTGTTGGAAGGTGATTTTCATAGAAGCATCAAACCATGTCTTTTTCCATGGGAAGAGGAATTCAAAGCTTGATAAATTTGAGCCTCTCATTAAATGAAACTCGTCATTGCATCCTTCCATCATAAGATGCATTTAATGATATCGTTAGCTTCATGAGGATTTTAAAAACAAAAGTCTGAAATATTCGGTAAGAATTAAATGAATTAATTTTGATGCTAACATTCTCAGCTTAGTGATGAATGCTAACACTATTCATAAAGTAGCAAGATATTCCTAATCTAGAAGGTTATAAACATATTCGTAAGTTTATTGAAGAGACAAATATAATGTGTCATATCACCAATCGAATTATAATTAGAAAATAATAAATATTTTAACGTTCAACAATTCATCATTACAGTCATAGAATCTTATATTTTATAACAAGTACTTATCTAAGTTGTTTCTTATCTCTTTGGTGATGCTAATGCTTGCATCGCCATCAATAATTCACAATCCGAAGCTTGTGGATTTTTTCGTTCCATCGGACAAGGTTGTCCGCTAGCTCCAGCGCTTTATGTCCTTGCTGCTGAAGGTTTTGGTTACTTACTTGCTCACTCTATGTCTTCAGGACTGGTCCGTGGCATTTCCTTGCCTAATTCTTCCTCCTAGTTAGTCAATGGTCATTTTGCTGATGATTCTTTTCTTACTCTTCTTGAAGATGAAGAAAACATCAAAAATACTTTAAATTGTCTGGACACTTTTTGTCAAGCCTCTGGCTCTGCCATTCAATGGCATAAAACGCTCTACTACTGACGTTCTTTTTTGCCAGCTCCACCTTGGCTCAGCCAATTCCAATGGAAATGGGTTACTCATGGAGAAATCTTTTTCTTTCTTGGCATTCTCTTTGCTTTCCAGGCTTCCCCTGTGGAACTTTGGAATGTTGTGCTTACAAAGATTAGCATAAAGCTTGATTATTGGATCACTAAGCCGCTTTCTCTTGCTAGTAAATTCCAGATTTGTTCTAAGATATTGGTTGCCACCCATGTGTATTATTCTTCTTGTTGGGCTCCCTCCAAAGCTTCCTATCTCAAATTAGAACATTTTCTCAGAGATTTTCTTTGGGCCTCTGGTTCTGACCATCATGGTTTTCACAGAGTTGCTTGGGATTTCTATTGTCTCCCAAGGGAATCTGGGGGTCTCGGCCTGCTTTCCACTCGGAAGCAGGGCCTTGCTCTCTATGCTAAATGGATTATCAGAGCTATTTCTGGAGATGAAACTTGGAAAATTCTTGTCAGGCATTGCATCTCTTCAGGCTTCCCTGCTAACAGACTGTCGTGGAAGGGGATTAGTTTTCAAACCCTTCTCACTATGTGTGAACTAGTGGTCATACAGGGCTCTTTTGTTATAAAGAGCATCTGGAAAGCCTGGGAAGCTATTAAACCTTGGCTTTGTTGGGCTGGTGATGAGTTTTATAATGGGCTATCCTTAAATCAACAGAACATTTGGTGGTCTCCCCTGTTTGCCTTCTAGGGTACTCCTCTTGCCAAGACTCAAAGTGCCAGTGCTCTGTGTTTCTTTAAACATGGCATCCGCACTACCAAGGACATTTTTTCAAGAGTCACCATGAATTTTAGGTCATGGGAGGATATGCAAGTTCAATACTGCCTTGTTCGTGCTGATCGCCAGACTTATGACCTTCTGTTGTCTTCCATCCCTGTGCACTTACTTCATAAAGTGGGGATTCAGTCTGTTCGTCATTGGTGGTATGATTGGAAGTGGTTTCCTGCCACTCCATTTACCAATTATAAGCCCAATATGGGATATAGATGGCTTTCGCCTCACCTTCCGATGGTGGACATGCTTAATCAATGGTGGCAGTTGCATTCTTCACTTTCTCAATGGAGAAAACGGTTCGACACCATTTGGAGTGCCATTACAGAACCTAAGATTGCTCATTTTACTTGGTGCCTTGCCTTCCAAGGTCTTCCCCTGGGGCCTCGGCTCAAGCACATTGTGGTTCCTAATCCTAGATGCCCCTTCTATGGCCAACCTGAATCTTTTTTGCATATTTTTTGGTTTTGCAAGCGTGCTCAGAATTATTGGCACTGGATTCATGATTTTTTCAAGCCTTTCAGGCCCAAGCCTTTTTCATGGCACATGATCCTGCTTGGTGATTCCCCCAGATTTCCTCGGAAGTTCTCCCAGATTTGGCATACTTTCAGGATGGAAATATTGTTTTCTCTATAGAAAGATAGGAACACAGTTTTATTCAGTCATAGTTTTTTGGATGTTAACATTGCAATGTACACTAAGGCATGCATTTGTAATAATGTCATTATGCAGATATAGGTGCAAGCTAATAAAGTTTCCCTGGAGGTTGCACACTTATGGGAATTGTTAAATCATTGGGGCAATGCTCCTTGCACCATTGCTAGAGTGCCTCTGGATGCCTCGGTTGATGCCTCCTCGTCTTGAGGTCGTTGTTCCTGACGCCAGTCCTCTGGCCGCCATTCGCACATGCCGTGCTCCCAGGGTCCCCGTCACCACTCTCCCAACAGCAGTCATGGTGGTTGGAGGCGTCGCTCTACTTCCCCACTGCATGATGGTTCTGGCTGGTCCCCAGCTCCCCCTCATGGGCGAGCTTCTAGCCAGTCTCCGGCTCCTCCCCCTGGACGGGTGCACTCTGGAAAGTTTCTTCGGCTAGCCTTGGCAATCTCTCCTCTGCAGCCAAACAAGAAGGATGCGGAGACCTCGACTACCCCAGATTCTGCAGATGCTGCTAATGGCTGGACTGTTCCCAGTCTACCTCACAAGTTCACTGATGCGTGGGGATTTCTTGATATAGATGATCCTCCTCCCTCTATTGGTACTGCCTTGGCAGCTTGAAGTTGTTTAAAATGTTTTTTTTTAATGACTAGTTTATAGTTTCTGGCTGTGGCCATGTTGTTTGTTCCGGCTTCGGCCATTTGAACTCATTCGTGGGGTGATCCTATATCCCTCAGCCCCTTTTTTGTGAATTGTAATCTTAGTAAATTTTATTAATTGAAAAGGACTATTCATCAAAAAAAAGTTGTTTCTTATACCAAAGAATGTGTGTGGATTATAGATAGATCATGTTTCGTGATTCTAAGAGCAACAGATAAAGGAAGGCACCTTATAGGGTTTTCTAATATGGCTGAACAATGTTTGTATTTTTTTTGTTGATTGAGTTGGGGCTCCTGTCAAGCCAACAATAAGTTTGTTACAAAATTGGTGGCTTCTATAAATACAACTCGTGTTATAGTAAGTGTTACAAATGTATAGAGAAAGAGATTGGATTAGTGAGGAATTATTTTTCATTTAATTTGAAGAATTTTGTATCTATTTAATTGGTAGAAGTCGTTATTGTTGTGTTTAAAGAAAAATGTAAAATTAAATTAAATTAAAAATTATGCAGGACACAGTGTGCAAAGAGAAGACATCGAATTTATAGTGGTTCATCCTATTTTGCTTGACTACATCTACTCTTCAAGAAAGGGAGAAATGTATTATTCAGATGAAATACACAATAGCAACATCAAGATTGTTGTGGAAGACAAAAGGGCATGGTAGAGGAAGAGATGACTTTGATTGGACCATGACGTTAGAGTGGTTACATCTTCAATATTCCAAAATTATAGCAATTTCCCATGTAGAATCCAATCAGATCTACATAGAGATATTTCCTATTTGGAATACTCATGTCTATGTCACGATGATGTCGATACAAGCTCTATAGAATTTGAACTTCTCTCGAGATACAAGATTTTTTAACACATTAGGTGGATTAACCTTGGTATCAACCTTCCCTAGTTGTAATCTTACATCTTCAGAAGCATGACAAATGAAGTAAAATATGGTCTCTATATGTTTTGTGTGATTATGGAAAGATGAATTCTTATCCAAATGAATGGCTCTCCTACTATCACACAATAGAGTAAAGTGTGATTTCTTATACTGCAACTCTCCAAACAAGCATTGTAACCATATCAGCTCTTAGGCCTCATTAGTGAGAGCAATGTAATCAGCCTTGGTAGAGGAAAGAGAAACAACATGCTTCTTACAAAAAGTCCAGCCAATCCCCGACAAAAGTGAACAAATGGCCTATAGTATATCTATTTTTTCTAAATATCTATCCATATTAGAATCAGTATATCCACAAAAAGGAGCCTTATGGGCAAAACATAACACATGAGAAAAAGTACTTCTCAAATACTAAAAAATCCATTGAACTACTTGTCAATGAGTTTTTCCTTGATTACTCATAAAACCACTTACAACAATCACTACATTGGCAATATCTGATAGTATGCTAACCATTGCATACGTTAAACTCCAAACCTCTAAAGATTAAGGTACACCAATCATCTCATGTTATTCTTCTAGAGTGAAAGGACACATCTTAGAAGACAAGAAAAAGAAATGTCAATGGAGTAGCAACTGATTTTGCATTTGACATATTGAACTTCTCCAAAATATTTAAAATATACTTGTCTTGAGATAATCTGATTTCACATTTATGTCTATCTCAGATAATGTCCATCCCAATAATAATCTTCACTACCCTTAAAACTTTCATGGAAAAAGAAAGAGCCAGATGTGTTTTCAGCTCATGAACTACTCACATTTTATTCCCAGTAACCAACATATAGTCATTAACATAAAGTAGAAAAATCACAAACTCACCATTAGGAGGTCTATTGTAATAAATGCATGGGTTTGACTTGCAGCAAGTAAAACCCTGCCAAGTAACGAAGTTATGAAATTTCAAGTACTATTATCATCGAGCTTGATTCCTCTTTAAACTTCACGATAAATGCGCTTGCCCCTATTTAATGAATCTTTCTGACTATTCCATGTATTGTTCCTCTTCAATATCAGCATGTAGAAATGTTGTTTTTACATAAAGCTTCTCAAGTTCAAGACCCATGCTGCTACTATGCCCAGTACTAAAATCAAGTTTTGAATCAAAATCCAATTTTACTAATTCTGCTAACCAAACGGACAAACTCAACTCATGTGGATTTGGACTAGTTATGGTGGGTGTTAACGATGGAGGGACCAAAACAAATAATTTCCCCATGCAAAAAATAGTACCAAGAGGAGGTGAATTTTGCATAACCTTTTTAATCGTTCTCACTGCCTGGAAAGTTTGTGGTTATGATTTGAGTTTTTGCGTGCGGAAATGTTTACTCGGATTTCTCTCCCCTTAGGTGGATCGTGGAATAGAACGTATTTGATTTCCCACCAAGGGCTCTGATGAGTTCAAAGTCTTCATCAGACATCTGCCTGAGTTCAACTTCAAATTTTGATATGCACTGATGAAGGCATTTTTAATTAAAATTGTGTTGACATTGTTGTGGATATTTGATCTACCAGTATTCTAACCGATTCTTCTGGGTAGTGTTACTTGTGCTTACTATGTAGAAGCATATTAAGCACATGATCAAATACAATTATTCCACTCTTAGTTGGTAATCGTCGCTACTCAGGAATGAAAGCATCTTCTACAAAGTCATTCTTCTCAGAAGATTAGGATTCACATCTTCATTCAGGGGTGAGAATCTTTATTGAGTCTTTATTGAAGATTCATAAATGACTTTATATTTGCGAGAGGGAATTATGCATTGTTATTCTTTCTATAGAGTTCCTCATTTTTCTTTTTAATACGATAGTCGTTTTATGATGAAAAAATAAATAGTGTTACGAATTGCATATTGGCATGAATGGTTAAGTGGCATAGGCATTTATATACATTTTTACAACCATGGATCAACTCATGCGTATTTAGTAATTGTGAAAAAAAGTTATGATAGAAATTTGTTATTTCCAAATAAGTTGTACGTCTTCTTTTAGGGGTGAAAACATAATTGAAATTAATATTTTTCAATGAAATAGATAATTAGGCTCTATTATCAATAGGCTTATCTTAATATTATGTTTGATACAGATATTTTAAAATTTCTCTAAAAACTGTACACACCCTAAACATAGAAAGCAGTAATTATACATCTTTAAGAAAAAGCTTCTCACATAATTTGATCAACTCATAATAATATATTATGTTAGCATATATATATATATAATAAACCTTATAAAAAATTTAAATATTAATGATAAAAAAAGAAAATCAAAACTTTAATTGAAAAAATGAATATTTTTAAACATTTTTAATAAAAAATTAATTTTGAAAATTTTGAAGATGTGTTAAAATAGGGAAGATAAAGTCCATCAAATTATTATACTTGTACACTTATTTTGTAGTGTTGTCAATGACAATGTCACTAAAAGCTCATGTTTTCTTTCATCGTAAAATAAAATGGAATATTGATTAGAATGGTAGTTTCATATTCATATTTAACATAGATTTCTCCTTCAATTTGCATAATGTTTACTAAATTCATTCTTTCAACTATATTGTTTTGATTTATAACTTTCATTATTCATTGCAATCTAGATTTTTAGGAGGTTTCATAATTTAGAATTCATAATAACTTGAAAATAATGATGGAAGCCAATTATGACCTCTCTTAATGGAATATAGGCTAGGTATTTTAGTATACAAAGTTAGGAAGACTACAAACACCAATCTAATTTTGTTCTATTAAACTAAAATAAATTCTAATTAAATAATATTAAAATGAAGTGTCAATAAAATGGAAAGGTTGGTAGCAAATATGGCCATGCTATCAAAGTAGGGAAAAAAAATTGATTTGATTAATCAATGTTTTTTATTGATTAATTTTAAAATTGAGTAATAGTTAAATTTATAGCATGAAATGGATGTAGATGGACCACTCATCCAATAAGTCTAATGGTGAACAAACATTATTGGTGAAATGAAACTTCTAAGTATAAAATTTTATAATACTATCAAATGTCATTATAAAGGAGTAATAATCATTCATATAGTCATTTCATTTGGGTGAGTAATTATTTATTCATTTATTTACTTATTTTCATTTGATTCACCATGTGATTTCACCTAATGACTAAATTAGTCATTTACTTAGTGACTTGTACTTGCAATGTACCAAAAATTATTGGAATTACATTAATTTTAGTCACAGAATCATTTATTTACTAGAATTCTACTAGTGGAAGTTTCCCCCTTCCCTCTATCATGTGCTCTCTAAATAGATGTGGTGTATTAAAGACTTACACAATCTTTCATTTTAGATTGTGTGAATGGTTTCCTATAACCTTGGATAAATTTTATGCAAACCATGTTCACATAATGTGACAAAAAAGACCTTAAAACTACCATATTTAATCCCAATATAAGTGAGACATTTAATTTGAATTTCCCTTTTCTTTATACTTTTTGTTTTGGATGATAATTTTCTCAAACCAAAAGAAGAAAGTTACTTTAAATAAATTAATTTATATTTTCCTATTTTATGTACTTTGGAAGATTTTGTTAAGACATTGCATTTCTTAAGGCTTTTTGGTTCACTGGCCAACCTAGAAGTTGTTAAGCCCTAGCTTTCCTAGGTTGGTAATGGGTTCAGAGTTGGGCTAGTGCTCTGAATTTTTTTAAACATGGCATAAGAACCCCTAAAGATATTTTCTCCAGAGTTAATATGAGCTTACGGTCATGGGAGGACATGAAAGTGTGATTCTATCTCACTCGTCCAAATCGATAGACTTTTGATCTTCTAGTGTATGCAGTGCCTCCACATTTGTTACATAAAGTTGGCATTTAGTCCTCTCACCCTTGGTGCAAAGATTGGAAGCTGTATTCAGACACTCTAGTAACTAGCTATTATCCTAGGCTAGGCTACCGATAGCTAGTTCCTCACCTCCCCATGGTTGAAGTTCTCAACCAACAATGACATTTGCAATCTTCTCACCATACTTGGAGTCATAGGTTCTGTACTATGTGGAAAACTATTACTCGACCTAAAATTTTGCATTTTGCCTAGTGTATTCCTTTCTAGGGCCTTCCTTTGGGCCCTCAGCTATGGCACCTAGGTGTTCTTGACCCCAGTTGCCCTTTCAATGGTCAACTAGAGACCTTTTTGCACTTTTTTGGTTCTATAGATGGGCTCAGTGTTACTGGCGATGGATCCATGATCTCTTTTGCCCCTTTTGCCTAGAACCTTTCTCTTGGAATATGGTTGTTCTGGGTGACAACACTCAAATTTCCTTTAGGTATTCCCAGATATGGCATGCTTTTAGCTTGGAGATCTTATTTACCATTTGGAAAGATCGCAATGTAGTTATTTATGTACAGAACACACTTGACATTAATATTGCTATGTACGCAAAAGCATGCATTTATAAAAATGCCATGTTGCAGATTCAAGTTCAAATAGATAAAGTGGCTTCGTGGCTCACCTATAGGAGCTTTTGGTACATTGAGGAAATGTCCCCTATATGGTAGCTTGTGTCCCATTGGATTTGGCCTTTGGCAATGATACCCCACCTCACAGTCATCGTCGAGGATGTAGCACTTCTACTCGCCACTCCCACATGCCTTAGTCTCAGCCACACCATTCTACCAGTGGTGGTGCTTTTAGTCGGTGCTACTCTTCTAGAGGTTCTAGTGGTCAGCATCACTTCACCTTGCCTCCTCGAAGGTTTGGCTTGGGGTGGTCCCCCATGGCTCCTCTTGCTACTCGTGCTATTGGTTGACCCCCTGTGCGCTCAAGCCCCATGTGGGTGTTTCCTAGGTTGGACTTAGTCATTTCTCCTCCTAGGCCCAAGGAAAAAAGATGAAGATAATGCTACTGCTGATGATGATGGATGGGCTCCCCTTGAGCCGTCTACTCACCCCACCCTCGGGTGTGGATATGATGACAAGGATCCTCCTCCTTCAACTGGTGCTACATTGGTATCCTGAGGCCTTTTATGTTTTCTAAAGTTCTTTTTTGATGAATAGTTGATATCTAGCCTTATGCCATTTGAACTCGCAGGGTGATCCTATTTCCCCCAACCCCTTTTTTTTATGAGTATGTAACTTTATTCTATTTTTTAATATAAGGAAGGCACTATTCATCAAAAAAATAAAATTGTTTAGCTTATATGAGAAAAGATGTCATATTATGCAATTCTTTTATACTTTTGCTTCACTTCAATGCTTCTTATCCAAGAAAAGAAGAATTTTTTATTTCTTCAAATGATGTTTATTTGGAATGAACTATAGCTTAATGGCCATGATTTCTTAGAATTAAGTAAAATTTGGTTTCACATTTATAGGAGTTACTAAAAGGTCAAATTTGTCCATTTATATTTTAATGGTTACCATCCTCAGTGTCTCATCCATAGTTCCATGCTTTCTTTATAAGGTTAACTATCTTATCTTATTATATGGGTCTAATTTTAGTTACTATAATATAATTCATAGGGTTTGTTTCAATTTTGATGAAGTTATAGATATTTGGAAGTAGAACCTTGGAAAATCAATTGTTTGCAAACTATTTTTTTCCCACTTTTGTAAATAACAACATGGAATTATTAAGAACTATATCACGTAGCTACTCAAAATAAATACATATCTGACAATATATTAATGAAAATAAGTAAAAGATGATAAAAATATATATAAACACTTTTGTACCCATGTAAAAGAATAAATATTTATTTATCATTACAACTTATTTAACTTGCAACCATAAATATGACCTTGTCTTATTACTTGACTAGTAGAACTACAACAAAACCTATATCAAGGATCTTTGAAAGTAGTTTACTGAGCTTGGGACTAAGCAATGTGATGCATTTTCTATTTGTTGGAATATCTTTGAAATTATCTTCACTTCACTATATTGTGTGTGCATATATTTTTGTCAAAGGTCTTTTTGTTAATGCTATTAGCACTAATAGTTACACATTCTATTTCTTTTAAAATCCATCTCTTATCTCACCTATAAGGCAAGGACTCTATCTCTTATAGGGCTCTTGTTATAATTAGTACTATTTTTCTTACTTCATATTAAAAATAAAATTTACATATACTTTTCCTAAAATAGTTCATATCTATTTTGTAAGGTTGTATTAAATGAGTTACCTATTCAACATAAAAAATATATTATCTTAGAAAATAAATAAATATCTTGTATTACAATGAGACTTTACTAGTACTATTTCCTAGTTTACAAGAACTCCCTAGAAAATAATATAACATTTAGTATCAAACATGAATTAATATTTTTATATTATAATCTTTTACTACTCATTGATAAGTAAATTATTGAATCAATAAAATACAATACATTATGTTAGTGTTCATTTGTTTAATGTAGATCTATACATTTATTAAAATAATTTTAGTAATAATTTTCAAAATATTTAATCTTATATCATGCTTATTTTTTGCATATCATTGAGTATATTTATTAAATGTTAAAATTAAAAAATACTATTCAAAATATCTTAGGATCATTCTATTATTTAATACAAAATCATTAAATATAAGAAATAAGTTTCCATACATCTCATAAATGTATAATATGCTTTAATACAATTCCAATGTAAATGATTGACTTATTCAATACAATAATGGTGCATATTATTAACATTCAAAAATTAAAATAAATTATTTATGAATATAATATAATATTTTAACTATGTCAATTAGACTCATCTTTATCAAGAAGTGAAAATTAAATCTTTCAATAGAACTATTGAATTCTAACTATAGAATTTGTTATCTTATAACATCCTTTTTTCCCCCATATCTTTAGTATATTTGCTACACATTAAACATGGTTAAAATGTTCAAAATTAGTTAAATATTTCCTTAATTTAAAACATTAAAGCATTCTAGAACATAGTCATTAACGTGCTCTAGTTTTGGTAGCGAATTCACAGAATATTGATAATGATTAGGAAATATATTAAATTTTATTTACTCCATCCACCCCAATCCCTAAAACACGCATTGGAAATGTACAATCATGTTAACCTTGTCTATTTCCCTATGGAAATGTTTATTTCCCTAGGCTTACTTTTCAAAGATTTGTTGATTTCATTTGTTAATTTCAATATCCACTTGGCCAGAGTTCATAGCATGATGCTAACATAACGATTAAATAAATCACTAAATATTAACACTGATTGTGAAAGATACTAATTTTTATTTACTTTGGCACCTACTCCAAACCCTAAAACATTTCTTTGGTTGAAAAATTCTTTGCTAGGGTTTCATGTGATCTTAGAGTTTCCTTGCATATGACTCTCTGTCTAAGCTTTCCTTTTGTGTTTTCCATCTATCAAACTGAACTTAGTACAAGATTTTTTAGGCTAGGTTATAATGGCCCTAGTGAGTGGTGACCCAGTTGTTGATACTAGTGTTCATGTTGTCACTTTAGAAAGCCATGGTGTCTCCACTAAACAAACATCCTCGCAAATTCATCTTGAAGGTATTTCATGAGGTAATCCTGATATTATCCTTCGTTTACAAGAATTTGATGCTTCTTGTGATTGGTTAGAGTAACATACCTTGGGTATTTTGTAGGTAGGACTCCTCCTGAAGAAATGCACTAAGAATGGCTTAACAAGAGCTAGACTCCTCATGGAGTCTGCCTTGACACTATGAAAAACCATACCAAAGGTTTTTTCTATTTCATTTTGCCAACTCCTCGTAGCCAGATATGGTTTTTGGCAATGGTCCTTGGTTTGTGCATTCTTCCAATTAGTTTTTCAAGGATGGTCAAGAGATTTTAGTATCTCTAATGACAAAAAGCTTAGGGTTCCTATGTGGTTTGAGTTCCTAGGTTTACCCTTGCCATGTTGGCCTTTTATTGAGTCCATTGCCAATACTCTTGGCAAAATTATTACTAAGGAACATGAATTTTTTTCAATGCTCATCCTTAGAAACATGTATGCTTTGAGGTTGATCTCTCCAAGGATCTTAAGGATTCTATGGGAATATAGATTGGTTTTCAAACCTTTTCTTAGAAGGTGATTTATTTGAACTTGCCTAACACCTGTTATAGGTGCTAGTCAGTGAAACACAAGATTAGGGATTTCCCTTTGGCTAAGCCTAGGGTTAAACCCCTCCCTAAAGATACCCCTATTAAACTAGAAAAAGGGAATAAAAAAGAAGAATTGACCATTGTTAGGTGCAAGGGAAAGGCTCCCTTGGCTCCTAAATAGTCATATGCGGTTGTTATTTCAATTCATCCTATTTCAATAGGAGTGCAAACCCTAGCCATGGTAGGAATGCAGGCAATTTTTTTGTAACCTAACCCCGACGTTTCACAAGTTTCAAACCCAGGTTCTTAGGGTATTAGGGTGGTTGCCAGGGCTAACATCTCGATTATGATTCACACTCCTCTTGTTGCTTCCTCCATTGTGACTCAAAATGTGTAGTGTTCTCATAGTCCTCCCAGACATGCTAAGAAACTAGAGGAGAAACGTCGGGCCATCAGTCCAAAGGATTTTTCTTTTGACTTTAACCATGTTTGAAATTTCTTACAAAATAGCTACTCATCTCTCAAGGACAAGTAAGATATGGAAGAAATTTCATGAATTTTTTTGTCATGGAATGTGTGAGGTCTTATAGACCTCTCTAGAAAGTACTATGTTAGGGATACCCATTATAGACTTGGTAATTTAGATTTTCTCTATATGCAAGATGTTAAGATCTCTGGTTTCATGCTTTTCTTTACATGTTAGATGGCATTATGTTTTCCTCTCAGCATGAGTCTAGCAGAGGTGGTGTAGTTACTCTTCTATCACATTGTCTTCATTCTACTATTTCGCTTGGTTTTGACCCCATGCACAGAATCATTTATGTTTTTGCTTTCTATTAATAATCATTCTTTTGGAGATGTTAATGTTTATGCTTCTAATGATGCTATGGAAAGATCTCAATTGAGGGCCTGGATGGCTAAAAAATTGCCTCTAGACATTGTCTTCATTCTACTATTTCGCTTGGTTTTGACCCCATGCACAGAATCACATGTGTTTTTGCTTTCTATTAATAATCATTCTTTTGGAGATGTTAATGTTTATGCTTCTAATGATGCTATGGAAAGATCTCAATTGAGGTCCTGGATGGCTAAAAACTTGCCTCTAGCTACTTGGGTTATGTGTGGTGACTTATATATGATTGAGCTAGTCACTGGCAAAGATGACATTTTTCCTTTTCACTGGACAACTAGGGAAAGGGAAGCCTAGTACTACATGCATAATAGTTTGGGCCCTTTTGATCCCAACACTAACTACCCCGAACATAGTGGGATTTTTCACACTTGGTCCAACTTTCAAGCTAGTTTTGACCGCATTTTAAAACATCTCGATCTTTTCATGATTACTGCACAATAATTTTTCTCCTTTTCTGAGGATCAAGATTTACCTATCAGTCCCTTGCCAAATGTGACATTATCAGACCACTATCCCATTTATTTTTCTATTTCGTTGCACACAACTATCCAACGAGTTATCAGGGCTCAATTTTTCCTTAATACATTAGTGTTGATGCACAATTCCACTATTGCTCATATCCTACATGTTTGGAATTTGGAGCCATGATCTCATTCTTAGATAGGTTGGATTCAATGGTGGGATGATGCCATTACTAGAACTACTTGATTTCTACACATCTATGGATGGAAGTTGATAGTTTTCAAAAGGCGGTCTTATGAATCCACTACCACTACTCTCAAGAAACCTTTTGAGGCTCTAAGCCTTAACCCCTTTGATGTTGATTTAAAAATTCAACTTTCCAAACTTTGCCATGACAAGAAGGTTGTAGATAATTTTTTTGCTTAAGGGACCCAAATCAAAGCCCACCTCCATTGGTTGGAGGTTGGCAATAAAGTTTTGAAGGGATTTTTCTAGGCTCTTCGAGCCTGTCATGCCAATTTTGTTCACCATTATGAAAACATGTTTTCTTTGTAGGGAAATTTAGTTTCTTTGGAGGAAGCCCTCAAATAATATATTTTTTTTACTTCAAACTGCTTAGCGGTTGAGCAATGTACTTTCTATGAGAAGCTTCTCACCATTCGAGACTTTAAAGAGGCATTTTTTCCATGGTTGATGACAAGTCCCTCAAGTGTGATGGTTTTCCTTGTGAATTTTTCAAATACCTCTAGGAGTATATTGGTCCCAACCTACATAAAGTTTATCTTGAAGCCTACCATACTAAAAGCCTAAGAGCTATTATCAACAAAGGAAACATCAAATTCATACCTAAAGCTAGTGATCTTGAAGATATTTTCAACTGGCGGCCCATTACCCTTCTTCAAGTTTCATATAAGATTATTATTAAGGTAATTTTTCTTAAAATTTTCCATCTCCTTCCTTTAATTGTGTGGCCAGAGTAAACTGGCTTTATCAAATCTAGGTATATTATTGATAACATCATTGTTGCTTGGGAAGGCATTCAGTGGGCACACAAGTCCAATCAACCCTCTATTTTTTTGAAAATTAATTTTGCCAAAGCCTATGATCGGATTGAATGGCCTTTCATTTTTGCTATGCTACAGGCTTGATTTTGGTTCCAATTTTTTTCAATCTGTGGAGATGTTATTTGGTGATGCTAATGCTTGTATTACTATCCATAGCTCCCAATCTAATGACTTTGAGCATTTTCATTTCATTAGGCAGGGTTTCCCTCTGGCTCTGGCATTATATGTTCTTGTTGCTAAAGGGTTTGGTTACTTGTTAGCCCACTCTGTCTCTTTAAGATTGGTTTGTGGCATTTTTTTTTTAGATTCCTCTTCCTAGTTGGCCAGTGATCATTTTTTTGATGATTCCTTTCTCACTCTTTGGGAGGATGAAGAAAACATCACTAATGCCTTGAATTTCCTTTACATTTTTTGTCAAGCCTTTGGCTCCTCTATTCAATGGTACAAAATGCTCTATTATCATTGGTCTTTCTTGATAGCTCTACCTTGGCTTAACCAATTTGACTGGAACTAGGTTACACATGGGGACACCTTCTACTTTCTAGGTATTCTTTTTGCCTTTCAAGTTTTGCCAGTTGATTTGTGAAATGCAGTGCTTGTCAAGATTTCAAAAAAAAATGGACTATTGGCTTATAGAACCACTTTCTCTTGCAAGGAAATTCTAGATTTTCTCTAAAGTTCTTACAACTATGCACATCTATTATTCTTCATACTGGGCTCCTTCCAAAGCTTCCTATCAAAAATTAGAGTGGTTTCTCTATGATTTTCTTTGGGCCTCTAGTTCCAACCTTCATGGTTTTCATGGAGTTTCTTGGGATTTTTGTTGTCTCCCCAAAGAGTCCAAAGGCCTTGGTCTTCTCTCCACATGGAAGCAAGGCCTCGATCTTTGTGCAAAATGGATTATTCATTCCATCACTAGAGATGAAGCCTAGAAGATTCTGGTTTGGCATTGCATTTCCTCTGGGTTTCCTATTAATAGACCTGCATGGAAGGGGATTGTCTTTCGAACCCTTCTCATCGTGTGAGAACCCATGCACATACAGGGCTCTTTTTTTATCAAGAGCATATGGAAAGCTTGGGAAGTTGTTAAGCCTTAGCTTCATTGGTTTGGTGATTAGTTCCATGATGGGCTCTCTTTAAACTAGTAGATGATTTGGTGGTCACTCTATTTTCCATCCAGGGTTCCTTTAGCCAAGAATCAAGGTGCTAGTGCTCTACATGTTTTCAAATGTGGAATCAAGTCTCCTAAAGACCTTTTCTCTAGGGTCTCCATGAGTCTCATATCTTGGGAAGATATGCAAGTCTAGTTCCATTTTTCCCATTTGGATTGACAGACTTTTGACTTGTTACTTTCTATAATCCCAGGTCACTTAATTTATAAGATGGGTATCTAGTCTATTCGCCCTTGGTTAACTAATTGGTAGTTGTATCCTATCACTCTATTCACCAATTACAAACCAAGTTTGGGATATTGATGGCTTTCTCCTCATCTGTCGATGGTGGATACCCTCAATCAACATTAGCATTTGCAATCTTCACTTTCTCAGTGGAGAAAATGTTTTGACATTATCTAGAGTGCTATTACAAAACCTAAGTTTACACATTTTTCTTGGTGTCTGGCCCTTCAAGGTATTCTCCTTGGGCCTTAGCTTAAGTGTATTAGAGTTCCACATCCTCAATGTCCATTTTGTAGACAACCAGAGTCTTTCATGCATATTTTTTGGTTTTGTAGACGTGCTCAAAATTATGGGCACTGGATTCATGATTTCTTTAAGCCATTTCTAAACGAACCCTTTTCTTGGCATTAAGTTATTTTGGGTGATTCCCCCAGGATTCCTAGAAAATTTACCCAAATCTAGCATACCTTTATGATCGAGATTTTTTTTACTCTATGAAAAGATAGAAATGTTGTTCTTTTCACTCACAATTTTCTTGATATAAATGTTTCTATGTGCACTAAAGTGTGCATTTGTAATAATGTAATGATGCAGATCCAAGTGCAAGCTAACAAGGTGGTTTTAGAGTTTTCCCACCTTCAGGAGCTTCTTAATGACTAGGGAAATGCCCCATGTATGATTTCTAGAGTGCCTCTAGATACTTTGGTTGATACCACGTCACGCAAACACTATTAGTGGGGGCATAGCTCTTTAGGCCACCACTTGCATATGCCACATTTGTAGGCTTCTCGCCACTGCTCTCCTAGTGGTGGAAATGGGGATTGGCGTCGCTACTTGCTTTTCACACCCCATGGTGGCATAGGCTAGTACTAGGGCTTGGTGGCTCCTCCTCCTAGTCTGAGATGTGTTGTTTCTGGAAAGTACCCTTTCACCTAGAATTGGCCATCTCACCTCTACAACCTAATACCAAGGATGTTGACCAGGCCCCTGATGATGGTACTGATAGCTGGACTATTTCCAACCCACCTGCCAATCCAATGGATGACTAGGAATTTCATGATTGAGATGAACCACCGTCCTCATCTAGCACTACTTTAGCTACTTGAGGGTTGCTACTTATATATTATTTTGATGAATAGATGTTGATTTGGGCTTTGGCCATGTGAACTTTCACAGGGTGATCTTGAATCCCTCAGCCCTTTTCTGTGAATTGTAATCTTAGTATATTATTTATTAATAGAAAAAGGACTATTCATAAAAAAAAACATGCATTGGTAATACTAGTCTTATCCCGGTCTCTAAATCACACATTGGAAACATTGGTTGTCCTCTAGAAACCCATGTTCACTTTGGCAATGTTTATTTCCCTCATCCAAAATTCACAACATGACATTTGCATGATGTCAAATTAAGAGACTAGATTATAAATAGAGGAATGCTACAATTGAGGAGACACATAAAGTTGAAGGATCTCTCATTTGAGTGAAGTGCCTTCTATAACCTGGGAACCCCTCAGAGTCATCTTAAAGGAGATTATGATCAAATTTGGATTGAAGCCAGCCCTAGAAAATGTACTCAGCATAAAGATTGCTTACATTTCAAGTGATTATGGGGAGGGTGTAGCCGCTACATATCTGCAATAGTTTGATGTAGATTTGATAGCATTTTTGAAGGCCCAACGAGAGGAGATGGGTTATCAAGAATGCTTGTTCATATCCATGTATGGTTGTAATGCAATAACCCAAATAGAAGAAGAACAAGGCTTTCTGGGATTTTCTATGCGCCTCATGGAATACACCTTTGAGGAGCTATTCAATGAGGTTGGTTTAATATTGAAGCCTCTCTTGTCTAGTCTTTCTTGATTCCGTTTTCCTCTATTAAGTTGTGCTCTTTCATCAACCCAAAATGAGTTTTGAATGATTAGCTTAGAAAAACTTCTGAGTTTAGAACTTAATTTTCTATCATATGAATGATTAGATGAAATCCTTAGGATATGGGTAAGGCAATGGGCAATGTCAAATTGTTTGTTTATCACACTAGAGGCTTAGCTTAAATGCTACAAAATTATGTAGTTACAATAAAGTAATTACCATTTTAAATACTGGTACAATATTATATATTGATTGTAAACATAAGTTAAATTCATGTTTAGAGTTTCTAATTACATATTTCTATTTATTAATAAATATCTAATTTATATACTATATTAATTAGGCTAATATGAAATGAGATTATCTAATTTATATTCTATATTAATTAGGCTAATATGAAATGAGATTTTTTTATTGATAGGGTCTTATTGAAAAGGAGAAATGGGAAGCATTTAACATATCTTATTATGTTGTAAATGTGGAAGAAGTGGAAAACATTGTGAGGAAAGAAGGGTCATTCATAATAGATTTTGTAAGAACTATAAGAGATATTCCTCAATTTCTAGTAAGGCATGTGCAGAGGGTTGAAAAAAATATTTTTGGGATGCTTCTAGCCAATAATTCAAAAGCAATGTTTGAAAGTATCATACAAGCTCATCTGGAATGTGAGAGATTTTTGTAGAGGAATATTTCTCAAACAAAACAGAGGTTGTTGTTGCTTTTCTTATTAAGAAATGAGCACACAACAAAGAATATTTATAAACAATGTCTAATATTTTCTCATTAGATTCTATAATAAATGAAACAATGTTACAAGCAATAAATACCAATTTTTTGTGGCTAGTGTCTTAATTTGATTATAAGAAGTCTATATTTATTGGATAACATATAGAGAGTTTTAAAATATTTCACATGAGCATTCAAGACTTGTTTATATCATGACCATATTTCTTTCTGATATCAAGTCTTTTATTTTAAGTTTTCTAACTACATAAGATTGTAACCATTCTTGTTTGAGAGAATCCAAAGGTTATTTCTAGTAAAACTTTGTCATGTAGACTATCTTTAACAAATATTATGAAAATTCATCTTTTGGATATCTATCTATTACGGAACACACTTCTAGATAATGAGATGAGAGGGGTTGTATTAACATGCAGTAGAACTAATACCTTTACTTCCACAAATAATTATTAATTATTAAGTCTTTCTTAATTTCTTTTTTCCTCTATAAGTGGTTCTTTTTCCACAACCAAAAATGAGTTTTGAATAAGGGGGGACAACCTCCAAGTTAGAAATCAAGTTGTTATCATATAACTAATTAGCTTAACTCCTTAGGATATTTTAAATAGTAATACAATATTATATGTTGATTGTAAACATAGGTGATATTCATGGTGAGAGTTTTTAAATTGGAAATTTATATTGAACAATAAATATCTAATTTGTATTTAATATTAATTATGCTATTATGAAATAACACATAGGGTATTATTGAGATGGAGAAATGGGAAAAATTTAACAAACCGTATTTTGGTGCAAATGTCAAAGAAGTGGAAATAATTGTGAAGAAAGAGGGGTCATTCATGATAGAGTTTGTTAAAAATTTAAGAGAAAATCCTCAATTTCCAATAACATGTGTACAAAGATGTGAAAAGAATATTCTTGTGACACTTGTAGCCAATAATTGTAAAGTAGTGCTTGAAAGTATCATAGAAGCTCACCTAGAATGTGAGAGATTAACACCAAAAAAATTCTCTAGAATTTACAAAAGATATTCTATATTTGTAGAGTAATATACCGCCCAAAAAATAAAGGTTGTTGTTGCATTTCTTACTAAGAAATGAGCACATAATAAGGTTTATTACTAAACAATGTCTAGCATTTGTCCATTAGAGTATATAATAAATGTAACTAAATTACAAGCAATATTTCCAAAAAAAAATTATGTTTTTGATATTTGAAAAAATCATATATGGAGGTTGACCAAATTATATGTTAAATCCTTTATGTCTAGTGCCTTAATTTGATTAGAAGTCTATATATATATTGGATAACATCAACAGAGTTTTAAAATATTTCACATAAGCATTCAAAGGATCTATATAGCATGACCATATTTCTCTCTTATACCAAGTCTTTTATTTTAAGTTTTTAAGTACATATGATTGTAAAGAATCCAAACTATATTTCATACTAAACTTTGTCATCTAGTCTAGTTGGAAAAAAATTTGGTGAATTCTTTTTTGGATACCTTCCTATTATTGACACACACTCATAGTTGTTGATATGAGTAGGGGGTTTATAACTATGTATTATAACTAATAGCTTTACTTCCAACAATCATTAAAATACATTGTAATGAAGCCAAGAGCATACAACACAATGGTAAACTGTGATCTTCTTATCAAAAAGGTTTTCAGCTTAAGTAAACTTGAGCTTAATACATAAAAATAATATTTGTTCATGGGGGAAATGGCACCAACAACAAGTAGTGTAAACTAGATTAGGCAACTTAAACATGTTCACCTAAGACATTCAATACAATAGAAAGAGGTGATTTCAAGCATAAATCTCGATAACCACTAAATTTTATTAGCAATACCCTAAAGAGGATAAGGGATACTAATGAAAAATGTAAAAAATCATCAAGGAATTATGCTACCAAGTTTTCTTTCACATAATGTAAACAATAGATATGAACTTACAAATCTAAACTATTTATGAATTTATGATTGTAGATGTTGGAATAAAATGTTGAAAGTAACAAAACCCAGAAATCTCCTAGAAATCCAAGACAAAAGGACTAGGTAAACTTGGAAGGAAATCCTATGACTAGGTTGACATATTCCATGTCTCCAAAAGTGACAACTCCAAAAATCTTGTGAACTATAGGTTCAAGATCTATAATTCTTTTCACTCCCAACCTATAAATTTATAATAATTTTGTGTGTGTGGATGGGTATGAAGGGGGTTACCTTACTAAACCTCCCACTTTAGTGAATTCCACATCCATGAATAGTCATTAGGAAAACTATTCTATGTATGTGTATGTGTGTAATCCTAGATGTGTAGATCTACAATGCAAATGTGATAAGAATATACTTTGTGAGTGAAACCCTAGAATGAAAATATGTATAAATATAAATGCATGTAAATGTATCAAGGTGAAAATAATTAGATCTCTAAAGAATGATGTTGAAATCATATGAAGCCCCCAAGGCTAAAGTACTCTAACCCTCTTTGAGATCCATTTACAACTCCATCTTTTGATATATTCACCTTTCAATGCTTGATTGAATATTAGTAGCCTCACTTTCCTCAAAGAATAAAAAAAAACCTTTATTTCAACCTTGTAGTTACTCTAAGTTAGATTGGGGTGTCAAAACTTTTTTTCTCCTCTCATGCCATGTCATTTCATGTTCTCTTCTTCTAAAAAAAAGGAATTGGATACCTTTCTATAGTGATTTTTTTGAATAATTGTGATATTATAGAACTAGGGTTGAGGGAATAAGAGGGATTTTAACATAAGTGTTACTAAACAACTACAAGTCCAAAAACATTGGAAGGACTAGGACCAAGTCAACCTTGGTCAACTTAGTCTAGAAGGTTGACCTTGAGGGTCTCCCTGTCTACATTTAAAACTAGTAGAGGTTTAGTGATGAAATGTGTGCCCAAAACTCTCATCCAAAGATCCAATATAGCATTTTGGAGTTTGGGAAAGGGAGGGTAGTCATAAATTATGTCCTAATTTAGTAATTATGTGAAGGTTGAAGGGAAATAAATGAGAATCAGTTAGGTGCTACCTCATTTTTTCCTAAGAGAAAGAAGAGAAGAGATGTGATGTGTCTGCTAAAGTTTAAAATATGAAATGAAAACACACTAAAGAGTGACTAGAAGGTCTTAAATTCAAGTGCTACGTTTAGCCCCCAGTTTAGTAGGATATGACACTAGGTGCATATGCAAGATAAAGTAAGAAAACATAATCATAACTATAAAGGATATAGTAAAGCCCACATAAGAAAATCCTACAAGAAGGCATTAGTAACCACATCATACAAAACAATGGGTCAATGATAATCCAAATATCACCTAGTAGTTACTATAGAAAGATGGTGAAGCTCATAGATAGCCACACCCCACTTGTTTTGGCTTGCTCATTAGAAAAGGAAAAGTAAGGGATCATGCTAAATGCAATGAACTATGAATAGGAAGTGATGACAAGAAGATCTCAAAGCACTATTAGATTATCTCTGATTGCTTCTAGAGGGCCCTATAAATTTAGGTAACTAAATCATGATTCCAATGCCTATAACATGGAGGAATTTGGAGTTACAAAACTCAAGATATCATAGAAATAGTGAATACATGTAAAATAGGGTTTTATCAAACATATTCAAAATGTAACCTAAAAAAATTTTATGTAAGAGAAAGTTACCTTTTGAAAACTCATTTTTAACCTCTTACCTCTTAGTCCCTTAAGGTTCTTTGGTGTTAGTAGAACTACCCAAAGATTTCTTATATTTCCTTCTCTTTAAGGAATATTTCTTAAGGATTCTATATTTGGACATGTTTTTCTTAGGAGAACATCCACTGTAGATGTCTAATTGGAGGACAAGCTTTGATCTTGGTTCTCACCTTTCTAGAGTGGTCTCCATATGGGTGTACCATTTTTGGTTTCCTTTGGAATTATGGGAAAAGGATGTTCTTGAAAGTATTGTTAACTCCTCTAGTGAGTTTCTTGGCACAAATGTCATCACTGATAATTATTCACATTTCATCTATGCACATTTATATACTTTGGTGGTTTTAAGAACTATTCTTCCTATACTATTAGTGCTCAAATAAAAGTTGGGATTTTTTCATCTATTTATGGAGTGTGAAAATTCTACTATTTTCTATCAGAATAGTTCCTCTTCTTGTCACCCAATTTCAAAGCACCCTAAGGGATGCAAGTCTTGTCCTCCAACTTCAAGGCCAATTTATGGGAATAATATGTCGGGATTAGGCCCTATGTCTACCCTTGCCCCCATGATCCTCACAACTTATCTAGAGGTTGGTTTAGAACTAGACCTATTTGTCGACCCCACCCCTTAGTGTTCAAGTGTTATGTCTAGAGCATATATATTCTCATATTGCTTCACATGGGTTTCCCTAATTTTTTCTAGCTCCTATGGTGTCCCATGTTCCTTCATCCCTTTGACCTCTAAAATCTTTCCCTCTCCTATTACATCATTTTCTCCCCTTTGCCCCCTTTCTTGTATCCTCTTTCATAGCATTTTGTTCTCATTTTCGTCATTGTGGCCTACCTATTGCTGCCTCCCGCATTTTCTCACCTAATTTGTTTCCTTCATATTCCCCTATTTCTTCTCTTCTAAGGACTTACAAGTCTACAGATTTTTGTTTTCTCATAAAGATTTGAAGGAGCTTAGGTCATGATCAGAGACAATCAATGAAAGACAAGGAAGTTTCTAATGGGAGTGCAAGATTTCTCAATAATTTATGCTCAATTTTATATCCCTAGTACTTATTATTTCTTGATATAAGGGGTATTAATAACACTAATAGATACATTTTGGTCAATATTCTTAGTCAAGATCAAAATTGAAACATTGTGTTTATCCAAGAAACAAAATGTCTATTGAAGATTTTTCTTTTTCTAGTAGGTTAATCTGACCTTTTGTGAAAGTATTTTCCATGGATGTGATGTTGCCTCTTGATGTCTTTTAACTCTTTGGAAACCTAACTTCTTTTTTAGTTCAAGTTGTTGATTGATGGAAGTATAAACAAGATAACAAAATAAATTGTACATGTTTTTTCAATTTCACTTTCCTCTCTTCAAATTTTATGGAAATTTTATCCACGACATTATTCTTGAATCTTCTTGCTGACCAATCCATCAATTTCTCATTTGATTCCATATTACCAACATTTACATGTTCAACAATATTTACAAGTTAGGTAATAATTGGGACTTCCTCATCAAAAATTTGAATATCAAAAGCATAAAAAAAATGTTTTCCACACATAATGTACCTTCTTTTGTTCATTCTCTCTCCTTAACTCTTCTTATCATTTATTTTTCACAAAAATCTTTTGTAACAAAATTGTATGCTCCAAAATGAGATCTGCCAAATCTAATTGTGGCTTCTCAATTATTTCATCTAGATTGAGTTTAATATATTATGAAATTTCCTTTATTGAATTTTCTCTTATACTTGGTGAAGAAGTGTTTCTACTCGACACTTCTTTGGGAGTTGGTGACGGAGTTTCACCACTTGGTTGTCCTGGTGCATCGATGCTTTAGACAACAATGGTCACACTTAGTTTAGCTCTACCTCTTTATTTTCCTTAGTCTGAGGTGCTAAAATAGTCTAACTATTGACACAAGTATTCTCTACCTTGGTTTCTAGGTCTATACCTATGAGCCTTGATTTCTCAGCCTTTGGAGTGTTAGGGGTGTCGGCATATACTAGTGACATGGTACCTTGTAGACTCAACACACCTAAACTTTATTTTCCTCAATGTGAAGTGTTGGAATAGTCTAACTATTGACACTTGTGTTCTTCAATTTGGTTCTTATCTTTGTACTTATCATCCTTGATTTCTTAGCCTTTGGGCTGTCATGGTGGTCAGCATATACTGGTGACATGGTGCCTTGCAGACTCAACATACTTGAACTTTCTCCATTGATGTAATCATCTTCGATGGTTATAGTTCTAGTTTTTTTCTCTGTATTTTCTCACTTGGTTGATAACCCAAAAATGTTTTTCCAAAGAAATTCACCCTACTACAACTTCCATTTTATTCTATAAAATGAAAATATTCTATACTTAGGAACAAATCTACTCTTATACTTTACCAAAAATGTTTCCCCTTGATCCTAAGACACAATAGGCATAACACTGACTAAAGTGTTATTCGTTATCTTTTTCTTTTCTTCTTCTATCTACTACTATCTTCTTTCCAGTCTCTCATATAAGTCTTTGGTTATCTTCATCTCAATTTCACTAGGGGATCACTTATGATTGGCATTCATATCTATCATGGCCTCCTCAATTTTGGTTTTGTCAGTATTATCTAATGTATCATATTTTATAAATCTAAAGTTGGATAATCTTGAAGATTTCCTTAGATAAGAACATACCTCTTCAATAGTATTCAATTTTCCTTTGAGTTGAACAATGGCTAATATTTGTCTCTTTGGTTTAGATCTATAGGGATTAGTGGTCTCTACCACTCTCTATTTTGCAATGTGCTTAGCATTAGTGATTTTCCTAGTTCTTGGATTAGTTGGTGGTGGAGGAGAGAGGGGTGTCACTATTGGCTTCTTTTTAGTTCCTTGAGCCTTTTTACTTGGTGGAGTGAAAAAAAAATAGGTCTTTACCCCTGTCACCTTCTTCTTCTTCCTCTTGCACATCACCACTTTCTTTTTCTTCATCCTTTGCAAGACCTTGTGTTATCTATAATAGTTTCATTCCCTTGGCTAAGGTGCCTAGTTTTGCTTCTAGGTCTTCAATCATTCTTTTCTTTTCATCTCCTTAGAAGCTATTTTGATATTTATAGTTATTGTAACCTTAGCTTCCTTGTATCATCCAAAAGATTCAGCCTTAGTGTCTATTTCTTCTTTCAATAGTGCAACAATGTTTACACTCACTAGATCACTAGATGCTTCTCTTAATTCATAGTCTCCTACTTCTCTGATGTTACACATATAACAACTCCTAATATCATGGGTCATAATAACTTTTGGTAGGATTGATGAGAGCACACCCATTGAATCTCCTTTTATTGCAATTTCTAGTATAGAATGAAACTTTGGTGGAGTACAAGTGTCACTCTTCACCAATTGAATTTTACTAAACTCTTGACTCATTCCTTTGGTAGATAAAGCTATCATTTTCTCTGTTAGAGTTTGTAGTCCTTTCTTTCTCATTTGAGTTACTTGGCATGGTTGAGATCTTTACTTGTTAAGCTTTGTTAGAAGTTGTAATCTTTCCTTGGTGTGTTTATAAACCAAGGTTAGATCTCCTTTCTTTATTGTTATAATACATTAGGATATAAGCCAAGGTATCCTAATATATTTCTTTTTTTGTCCTTTTTTCACTACATCTTATTTTGTCCTCTAGCAGAATATGTGAGGACAAATATATATTGTAATTTGTAATTTAGATTATTCCTCCTTAAGAGGAATCTCACACTTGGCTTCACACACTTATGAATGGTGGCATTCATAGACATGGGAGTTACATTCTAACTCCTCTCTCTCATCTCTATTTAAGAGATGACCCTCTTCTCTCATTTCTCAACGAGGTTTCTTCCTCTTCTCAATTATTGTATGAGCAATTGCTCTCTTACTCTCTCTCTTTCTCTCTTCCTTCTTAGGCTTTTCATGCCTCATTCATAACATCGCAAGGGGTTTTCTTTGCTTTCCCCTTTCCAAATATCTTGTCTCATGCTATTGGAACTTGAAGCTTTCTCTCTCCTATTTTATGGTAATATCTTTTCATGCATTAACTCACTTAGATTCTTTCCTGGTATTGCTGATTTCCATATTTCCTTTTTCCATTTCTAACATGGTATTAGAGCAATTTAATCTTTGTTTTGAGTGTTTTCATGAAGGTACGATTTGAAGGATACTCTTGAGAGAGATTTCACTAATTTTTTTAATCTTCTTAAGTTGGAAGAAATTGAAGTTTTTTTTTTGATTTGGCTGGTTTACCGCCAAACCCATTTAAGTTCTGTTTGCTCTAATTTGTGCAGGTTACTTCTTATTTTCTATTAGTGTTCATCTAACCCCCTTTGGAAGGCTTGCCGCCAAAGGGTTTTCCTTATTAAAAACTCTGTGCTCTTTTAATATCTATCTTGCCTGTTCTCCCTAGTAGAAGCATCATACTAGTTTCCTGCATAAGTTTGGCTCGCACTTGGAATTTTTTGGCCTTAAGTTTTTTTTGTCTCTAGAGCCGGCGGCTCCAAAATTGGAACAGGCAATGCCTCTGTGCTTGCTTCTTTAGGAATTCCAACATCAAAGGTCTGCAAATTGATACAATAGAGAGGTTCTCATTTGCTCCTCCTAGGGAGTAGGTGGTATTGCACCCTTGAATGGAGCCTACCCAGAAGCAAATTCTGGAGGTCCAAATGTTGTGTAGCTTATCCGATGGGCATAGTTGATAATCGCAGACACTTTCAAACCACTAAGACCCACAAGATCTACACTTGACTCTAATTTTTTGGCTCATTTTCCTATCTTGATATAAATGTTTGTTAAAAATTGTGATTAATTTTCCATTTTTTAAAAACAAGTTATCTTAAGGGCTGTGGCTCTGCAAGCAATGGACATTGTAATCAACGTGATGCGTAGGATCGAGTCCCCGCAAGATCTGCCCTCTACCTCTGCCATATGCAAAACATGGCGAACAATAGCGGAGGACCCCTCCTAGTTGCGTTTTTGGGTTCTTGACGACACATCGTCGTGCTCAGCCACGGGCCCCTCGGCAGGGTTGATCTAGTAATGGTACAGAGGCATTTTTTGAAAGTAGGGAAGTGAGTGAGACCTTGACGCCCACGGACTCTCCTTTTGCATCCTTCAAGATGCCCAAAAGTATCATGCATCTTAAAACACTAGAGAGCGGCATGGGGTGAGTGATGATGCGTAAGAAGACATTAGAGGAAAAGATTTTCTCTGTATATATGTTGCAATTTTATCATCGTAGCCTTTTAGAAGGCAGGTTTTTCTGTTTCGATCTCCATGCCAAGGGGAAAGTTAACCAGTTGTTTTACTGTTTGTACTCTCCTCTCCTCTCCTCTGCCCTTTTCTCGTCAACGGCTTCAGCACAGGCGTTAAAAGTGCAATTGGAGAGCGCATTATTTATCATTGTTAACGTGTGGCACTGGCATCACCATTGATTTTTGATGGTTTTTGCTATTTACAAGCCTACCGAATTCAGTGCCAGAACATGCTGCAGCAGCTACTTTATGCATCTTAGTGTGGCCCATCTTTGAATCTCCTCTAAAGTTGAAGGATTTCAACCAACACTAAAAGGAGTTGGAATGGCGCCCTGCAACTGCTACCTGGTATGGCAGTCTAGAAAGAAGGTTGTGGTGCATGTTACAAGGTAAAACAGATGCAAGATTATTTTTCCTTTTTTGAGCTCTTGACAGAGGCATCATTTGCTTTTATCATTGCCTTTTGTCAACCTAATTTTGGAATATTATCATTCATTATTAGACAGCTCTATATGTAATTGCAAACTCAGGTCCATTATTTTACTTCAAATCTCTCTTACTCCTTTACATGGTTTTAAGTAAGAAAAGGGAGAAGTTTAAGGAGGATTTTTTTTTTTGAGAAGTTTTCTTAGAATTAAATATTAAAACTAATCAAAGTTTTATTTTTATTTTTAACATAAAGGGTTAAGATTTTTTAAATATCTCCATTTATAATTCCTTTTTTGAGGATTCTTGTCTTTGATGGTGGGCCCATCCTTTATATCTTCTCACTTGTGTTCACCTTGCATGGAGATTTTAACTGATAACTTATGCTTGTTGCTCTTCCAAATACTTCTTTTTATCACAATTATTCAAGTTTATGAGTATCTTACACTATTACCTTCATTATTTAATGATTTGAGTTAATTGATCTATCTGCACATGGTTGCAGTTTTATGATTTTATAGCATTGTTATATGCCCATGTTGGCACTTTATGGTTTTATACCATTGATATACATGATTTATATGATATTTTGAGTTGCATAGGGAGCCAATTTTTTCAAGGATAACTATGTAGGTCCCCTTAGTATAACTGATACATAGTTTCCTTATCTGGCCCATGGAGTATACCTTCATCCTATATTGGTGTGCACTCATTTTATATGGAGTTTCCCTCCATTTGGTTCTATTGATTCCACTTTGAAAGATTAATATTTACATGGAGTTTCCCTCCATTTGATTCTATATGCTCTACTTTGAAAGGTTGATATTTATGGAGTTTCTCTCCATGTTGTTCCATTTTTGTTCCTCAATGCGAGGATGATATTTTATGGGGATTTCCCATTTCAATCTCTTTATCTCCTTAGTGTATGCTCCTAGTTTTGATTTAATCATGGTATGACTTCCTACACTTTGCTCATTTTTTAGTGTATAGGTGATGAGGCTACCATATCTTGGAGCACTCCTATATTGGACCCATGTTGATCTTTTCCTCATGGAAATGATGTTGCTTGTCCATGATGGATTTCTTATTTGAAGGCAATATGTTGTTACTCCTCATAAACCCTTTCTTTGGTCCACTTCAGCTATAATTCTCGACAAAACTATAACTTGAATTATTTAGTGCTTGAGGCACATGTTCTACTTTTTTATTATTGTCTCTCTTATATTTCTTTGATAAATATACAATGTGATAATGTTCTGCATACTTTATTGCCTAGATCGTGGGTCATGTAGGTGATGGGGTCATGACCCATTCACCTGTAGTGCGATGACTCATTAGTGGACTGTCTATATCCATGTGATTGATGCAATGTTGATGCAGGTTTCATTAGTTGGCCTTGTCTGTGGTCATTTGTGCATTAGTATGTTTCTTTCATGAGAGATTTATTGCATAAATATTGGTCATTTTGACCCATATTATGATCATTTTTGAATTTATGACTTATTTTAGATATCATGTTAACTCCATTGCATGTTGGTGAACATATTCATTTATTCTCATCTCTCTTAGTTCCTCCTTGATTAAATTATTATAACTTCATTTTTTTTTAACTAACTTCTCCATTCAATGTAATTCTACTTGTGGATAGTTGTCTTGTTTTTTGTTCTTTGTGTTTTTTTTCAGGTGATCCATCAAGAAACTTTCTCAATTTTGCACATATGAAGATGTGTCTATGCTTCCACTTGATCACATTCAAAGCACTCATATACTTGTTGAGATAATGGGTGTTGCACACATTGCATAGTATTGTTATTTTATTATTTTATTTTTATTATGTAATGTTGTACCTAGATGGACATGCAACATGTAAAGATTTCCATGGAATATTCTTGATGAGTTGTATTGTAACATTGTGATAATATTTCATGTAATTATTTAATATTGGGGAAAAGAATTAAATGCCCAATATTAAATGTGGCGTCAGTGAGTTAGGTAGCACATGGTTTTAGCACATGGTTTATGTAATACCACTTAGTGGTTTTGTGGGACTTGCTACTATATAAGTATCCACAAGGGTAGTTGTTGTAGAGAGGAAGAGTGACAACAAGAAAAAAGGCAAGAGTCAAGCGGGACAAGGCTTGACAGGTCAGCCAAGGGAGCATTTGTGAAGGTTGAAAGCATGGCATGGGATGTGTGGATTCATGCTTGTTCACATAGTTTGCTCGGTTGTGGCTATGGCCATGAAGGCTTCCATGGTTGTATGGCAATGGTATTTTTGCTGAATAATACATGATGATGGATGCTTTTGGAGGCTAGGTTTTTCCCTCAATGAGGGTTTCTCAGGGTATATCTTGTGTCACATTTGTGGGTATGTTGTGTATTCTCTTGCATGTGGATTTTAATTCCATGTTTATTTTAGATCTATTATGGGTTATGTGGAAACGGTTATATTCTTTATTGCCAAGTTGCTTCCTTACAAGTGATATCAGAGCTATGGTTTTATTATTGTAACCCTAGATTGAATTCATGGGAATGCATGAGAGGATAAAAGAAAAGGGCAAGATATATGAATGATTTATTGCAGATCTAAGGGTTTTGGATTTGCTATTATGATGGGATGTTAAAAGATTTGGGCATGTGAAATTGTTGGAGAAAATAATTTTTTTGGATGTTACATTTAAATGAGGGTTTTGGGGGGTAGCTTGCATAAATGACCTCCTGGGTAAAAAAAAGACCTTACCATTGGATCCGGGTCGACATTTCCATAAAATTTGATATATAATATGCCCTAGTTTGGCCATGTTTAGAGAAAATGAAAGAGTTTTTTAGTTTCAGCCCATGATGGCCGTCAAATTTAATCCTGTCGGAATTTTCGTCACTGAAAAAATAAAAAATGAAAAATCGTTCTGAAAATGGTAAAAAGACTGTCTTAGTAAAACGACCATAACTTTCTCTCAGAATATCGAATTTCAGAGTTCTTATAGGCGTTGGAAAGCTAATTCAGAGCACTATAACATGGTGTAGGTTTGGTTCTATGGTTTTGAAATTTTGTCAGGTTTTAAGAGCCCTAAATTAAAATGTTATTTATTTTGAGCACGAATTAGGGCATAAATTGGGCATACTGAGTCGAATTTTGGACTTCGAGTAGTCAACGAAAAGCTCTTGGAGAGCTCTACACATTGGTTTAGATTTGGTGCAGGTTTGGCATGATTTATTTTTTGATATATTGATCTGAATAGTTTATTGATATATTTTGACTATGGTAACATTGTGAGTTTATGGCATTGGAGATTTAAGATTTGATGTCATTGTATACTCAGTTCATATTGGTCTCATGATGATATGGTTATCAGTGTTTGGTTTGGATATGCATGATGACTTGTTGGGTCTACAAGTTGTGCAGTGTTGTAAGCGATCTATACTTACAGGTTGCATTTATAGCTTGCTTATGGGTTGTCTTTGCCCATTGATCTTTCATTATTGATGCATATTTAAATTGGTGGCTTGGATTTTGGTTGTCTATGCCCTAAGTCACATGATTTTATCTTCATGTAGAAGGGATGAGATGTTGTTACCAGGTACAGTCATGGTCGAGGATTGTGGTTGACTATTTTATGCTGACAGGTTGGACACTTTGAGAGCCAGATGCTCGGTTCATGGATGTGATCATGGTGTTATAGATTTTGGCATGACATGATTGGATATACAGGTACATCTTTGATGTTTATTAGCTTAGATTTTTTGATTTGGTTATGGTGGTATATCTTCTTGGTTGAGGATCATGGTTATTTAATTTCTTTTGAGGAGCTCATGATGTGCACTTTGAGTTCTTTGATGGTTTGATGCCTTTGTTGATTCTCATGGTTAGAAGATGGTTTTTCATCATATGTCATGGATAGCTTGGATACACAATTTAGTGGGAGCTTGTGATATTGATGGGGTGACAGTGCAGGATTCGTTCCTGGTATGGTTTATATCTTCTTGGTTTGGAGAGGATGGATTTTATGATGCCATAGGTGACTTGGTACCACGGTTGAGTGGGAGTTGTTGGCATTGATATATTTATTGAGTGTTTGCAGATGATGGAGGTTTGTCTTAGATCCTGTTGCTGCAGAAGCGTCTTTGGCATTTGCATGGTGCACTTGTTATCTTCATGGTGTTTGAAGATGGTTAGATCTTGAGGACTCATGGAGTTTTTGGTTATCTTCATGGTGTGTGGAGATGGTTCTTCCTGGTATGTGGAGATGGTTTTCTTCATGGTGTGTGGAGAAGGTTGCATCTTGAGGACTTACAGGGTTCTTGGAAAAGGTGTGGTTTATGCTTTTATTTGGCATGTTATCCTTGGTATGAGGATAATTTCATTATTATGTCATGGTATACTCTTGATACACGTTTAGAGTTGTGACATGTTATAGTATGTTCATGTGGAGCATGTTATCTCTTTGGTTGAGATGGTTAGATAATGTTGTCATGTTTATGCTCCTGAGGCCATGGTTGGAACTTTGACATTGATCTTGGTTTAGTTTCTTGGTATTGAGTACACTGATCATAAGATGGATACTTCATGATATTGCTATGTTGCATTTGGAGTTGGCATGGATTGATTGGTTACAGGTGCTCATGGATACTTAGAGACGGTGGTGACGCTGATTTCTCTTGGATTAGAGAAGTATTTGTTGGGACGGTTAATGGTTTCAGCAGGAAGTTCGAGGGGCAGTCACTTGATATGGACTTGAGAGGAGATTGTTCTTAGATGAGTCTTGGTTGGAGACTTGGGTATCTTGATGAGTATTCTCATTCCCCACTCTTGGTCTACTCAGCGGTTTGCTACTTGAGAGGTATAGCCCATTGTTTCTCTCAGTTGCATTATATTTATGCTTGTCTTTCATGGATATGGATCTTGAGTTATGGTACATGAGTTAGTTCTGGGGGGTTCATTTGAGAGATGGTTAAGCATTGGTTATCTCCATGTGCATACGTTGTTATGCTGGTTTAGTTTGGGAGATGGTTTTATATTGGGCATATTCCTTGGTTTAGGAATGGTTTTATTGAGTTTGATCTTCTTGTGAGAGGATTACATCCATGATTAGTTATATGGTATGGTTTGGGTGTTGTTGAGGCTTCTTGTTGGGGTTTTATGGAGGAGATCATACTTGCACAGTTTACATCTAGAGGTGTGTGTAGAAGGACTTGATACAGGTTATGATTTGCATGGTTTCTCTGGTCTTGGTTATCTTCTTGGATGTTTAGTTTTGCCTACATTGGATTTGAGATTGGTTGGAGATTGTGATCATTGTTTATGCTCATGTATGTCATGTGAGAGATGACATGGTTATTCCTTTATCTCTTTCTTTTGTTGGTTGTGGTGAATTTGGGAGACTATTGGAGACTTGTTATGAGAGTTGTTCTTGCAGGATATTAGTTTATGTATTGTGGATGTCCTTGATGCTACATGGATTCACTTCTTTGAGATGTTGTGAGTGGATTGGTTATAGATTTGAAATTATCTTTTGCAGTGGGAGCTTCTTGGTATATATGTGGCAGGTATTGCTCTTGAGGCTTGTGATTGTAGGTTATAGATCGGATATGTCGGTGATATGAGATTCACTTGTTATACCTTTGAGGTATGGATAGTTGGATGAGTTTGGCACTTGATGTGGGTGCTATTTCAGCTATGGATATTTTGACAACTACGGATACATGTGATTACCTTTGGATTAGGTTATTTGTGCTTGGAATTTTAGTTGGTATAGGATTTTATGATCTTCTAATGCAACAGGTTGGGTGGTTTTCTCTTTGGATGGCTTCTATGTATGTCTAGTGGCAGTGGCATAATAGGAGGTGAGATCATTCATCTTCAAGATGCTGGATACTTTGATTTTGTTGCGGGTACCAGGATAGAGCACTTGGTGTATTTTGATCCATGATGGTGGATGTGTTGGGAGGGATTGTTCCCTTGTTCATTTATGTGGCTACGGATTGACCCTATGCAATGTATACAACAAGTGGGAGATTGTTGAGATAATGAGTGTTGCACACATTGCATAATATTGTTATTTTATTATTTTATTTTTATTATGTAATGTTGTACCTAGATGGACATGCAACATGTAAAGATTTCCATGGAATATTCTTGATGAGTTGTATTGTAACATTGTGATAATATTTCATGTAATTATTTAATATTGGAGAAAAGAATTAAATGCCCAATATTAAATGTGGGGTCAGTGAGTTAGGTAACACATGGTTTATGTAATACCACTTAGTGGTTTTGTGGGACTTGCTACTATATAAGCAGCCACAAGGGTAGTTGTTGTAGAGAGGAAGAGTGACAAGAAGAAAAAAGGCAAGAGTCGAGCGGGACAAGGCTTGACAGGTTAGCCAAGGGAGCATTTGTGAAGGTTGAAAGCATGGCATGGGATGTGTGGATTCATGCTTGTTCACATAGTTTGCTCGGTTGTGGCTATGGCCATGAAGGCTTCCATGGTTGTATGGCAATGGTATTTTTGCTGAATAATACATGATGATGGATGCTTTTGGAGGCTAGGTTTTTCCCTCAATGAGGGTTTCTCAGGGTATATCTTGTGTCACATTTGTGGGTATGTTGTCTATTCTCTTGCATGTGGATTTTAATTTTGTGTTTATTTTAGATCTATTATGGGTTATGTGGAAACGGTTATATTCTTTGTTGCCAAGTTATTTCCTTACAATACTTCTTTTGGATATGCATATGTACCATATGGCTTGAAGACAATCAAATTACTTCATATTGAAGATTAAGTTGCAAATTTTTGTAAAAATATGGGTTTAATACCCTTTAATGTAATTACCCCAAGTAACGATTAAAGGGGGTTGTTAGAAGTTGTAATCTTTCCTTGGTGTGTTTATAAACCAAGGTTAGATCTCCTTTCTTTATTGTTATAATACATTAGGATATAAGCCAAGGTATCCTAACATATTTCTTTTTTTGTCCCTTTTTCACTACATCTTATTTTTTCCTCTAGTGGAATATGTGAGGACAAATATATATTGTAATTTGTAATTTAGATTATTCCTCCTTAAGAGGAATCTCACACTTGGCCTCACACACTTATGAATGGTGGCATTCATAGACATGTGAGTTACATTCTAACTCCTCTCTCTCATCTCTATTTAAGAGATGACCCTCTTCTCTCATTTCTCAACGAGGTTTCTTCCTCTTCTCAATTATTGTATGAGCAATTGCTCTCTTGTTCTCTCTCTCTTTCTCTCTTCCTTCTTAGGCTTTTCATGCCTCATTCATAACATCACAAGGGGTCTTCTTTGCTTTCCCCTTTCCAAATATCTTGTTTCATGCTATTGGATCTTGAAGCTTTCTCTCTCCTATTTTATGGTAATATCTTTTCATGCATTAACTCACTTAGATTCTTTCCTGGTATTGCTTATTTCCATATTTCCTTTTTCCATTTCTAACAAGCTTCTCATCCAAATCATTCTTGGAATTTGTTGCAAGTCACTTAAATCAACAAATCACTTTGTCCAGTTGAAATATGTATACAAGGTATGTGATTATGTCTTTAAAATTTTATATATACCTTCTTTTGATCAATTTAGGATATTCATTAATGTTGTGTAGTCAAGTAGGTGGAAGCCAGCCATCTCAGTCAATTTTGGTGCCTTTGAACTAGGTCTTTTATTTACAATTCTATCTCTTCCATATCACTCGATCTCTACCATTTCACTTGGTTTCTACCATTTAACTTGTGAAGTGCTTTGTCCATGTTGCAATGCTCAGTCAATATAGGCATTTTACTAATATTTAGCAACCCTTGATAAATATGTTCTTATGCATCTTTATATAAGAAAATATGAACTTGAGCACATTTCATGTAAGGAACTAATGTATGATATATCAATTGAATATATAGTTCCATACATACCTTTCTTTCTTAGTTTGAGAGGACATGATCACCTTCTCCATTGGATTGGGTGACTTGAGCTCCATGTGCTCCACTATTTCCATCTTCTACTTTCTTTTTCATTTTTGATTCATTTCCTACTTCATTTTCCCAATGTCTAATTTTCCTTTACCTTTCTCTCTTGCTTGATTTGTTGACTATACTTGAGTCTTGCAGTTCTTGTTTATATTTCCAAAATTGTGACATTTGGAACATGCATTGTTAGGTGCATGATTCTATCTTTGATTTGTCCATAATTTAGATAGTTATAGAAATATACTTCAAATGTAGGTGGAGTAGATGCATTCCTCATTCATGACCTACACTCATCTATTTGATGTCCTCGTTTCTTGTTGTAAAAGTAGGAATCAATAAATTTAGGTTTAGAATTTTGCATAACATATTTTCCTCGACAAATGTTTTCAATGTGACCAATTCTTTCACAATGATAGCATGTTCATTTTTTGTTTGACTTTGCATTCCTTAGCTCTCCATTCCTAGATAATTCTCCTTCCTCAATGTATGAATGTTTCGATCCATCAATGCTACTAGATACCTTCATGAGTTCTTCAAAGTATTTAATTTCTTCTTTTGGTTTGTTGAATCTCTCCACGGGTTCTTTCTCATTTTTCAGTTCATTCTTCAATATGTCCTTCTATGATTTGATATTTGAAATTTTCACATCTTTATGATTCAATTCCTAATTTGCAATTATCAATTGATTCATCATGTCTAGTTGAATGTTTGTGAGCTTCTACACATCTAATATCATTTCTTCAAGTCTAGTAGTCATTACCCTTTTGTCTTCTTCAACCATAGTCATGTCTTCTTTAAATTTCTTCTTTTTTCCATTGACTTCACATAATATTACAAATTGATTTCATGATTTCTTTTCATTTCGCTTTTTTATTCATTCAAGAATTTATTCTTTTTAAGTAGATCTATAGATGCTTTATCATTTTGATTGATTTATTGAAATAGTCTTTTAGTCTCAACTTCTTCATAGGAATTTTTTTTGTCCTAGATAGCCAATTCGTTACTTCTTTTTAGAGATTTCTTCATATCTTGGCTTACTTTCTCTAGTTTTTGCAATATGAGTTGGATGTTAGTCACCTGATTACTAATGACCTTGTCCATTTTAAAATCCTACATCTCCAAGATCTAATCTCCAAGAAATTAATCTTATTTTAAAGAACCAATGCTCTGATACCAATTATTGATTGATTGAAGTATAAACATGATAACAAGATACTAAGGGGGGTGGAGGGGAAGTGAATCTGTAACGCCCCACCAAGGGATCCAAAAGAATTAACCTAAAGTTTCACTAAGTTTGCTAAACCTTTTTTTTTTTTTAAGTAAGAAAGTATGACATACACATCAAACAAATAGTAGCGGAAGCAATAACATGTAATCATCGACAAACATACATTGCAAGTTACATTTCTTAAAGATCCCAAGACGTTGAGTCACGTTTAAATTTAATTAATTCTAAGTCTAACAACTAACGCATACATATAAAAGAATAATCAGAAACTCCAATGTCCATAATATACATTTGTTCTGAATGCTCCTTGGCAAATTAATTTGGAATGCTCATTCATCCACTGTACATGTCACAGGGTATGAAAGGCTTAAAAGAATATACATATGTAAAGATCAAGATACAACATCCTCAAATCCATGATACAAAGTACAGTAAAATATATGAAAATTATTCACCATACATGATACATCCATACATCCATAATGATAAAGCATCTATCATAAAATCTAACCATCCATCATACTAATCCAAGAACATAGTGTAGGTAAATGCCAATCACAAAAACTCCAGCCACGGTGACCACGGAACGGATCTCAATGGTAAGAGTAAAAGCACTACCACTCGACCGCGTGGAACCTAAATGGTCCACTCCCACCGCGCTGAGGAGATAGTCTCAAGTCCCAAAATAGGATAACAAAACCTATAATCATAAATACTCTCTAAGTCCAAGAAATCCTATAAGTATGCTAACTCAAGGGTTCCTAAAAAGATCAACATCTATATCCCAGAGGTACCACAAGACACGTAGGAAACCTAATATGCAAGCGGGAAAGTGTCATCGCAAAAGTCATGTAGAAGTTACCCAAGCAATCCCTTAGGAATCTCGGGTCCCTACTGATCCTGTGGCCACTAATATCCTCTCGTACTGACGAGGCATACTATGGAATGCAAGGTCGTAACCAAGCGTCCTCTCTACCCCATCCTAGTCTGTACTAGCACTCATGGCATGGGAGAGAACACACAATTATCTTGTTAGGTTCATTTTCTCTCATTTAGTGTAAATGTTTTCACTTATTAAAAATGACTTACAATGGGTTTCTCAAGGCAGCCTCTTAGGGCTCCGACCCCCATTGCAAGCCACTTCCCGACTCTACACATAAATAACCTACCCTAACTCATGAACTCATAAATCAAAGAATCATAATAAAACCATCTCAGTCCTATGTGAGCAACTGAAAATATCATAAAAAGATAATCCACAAAATATATCAGTTCTTCATGAGCAACAGATAACATCAAATAGTAATCAAGTAAACACGGCAGTTCTCTATCAGCAACTGAAGGCATCAATGATAAGTCACAAAATCCAATGGTTCTCTAATGAGCAACCAGAAAGTAATACAAGTATAACTGATCGAGACTCAGAAATGGTTATCAAATATAACTGATCGAGACTCAAAAATGGTTAAGTTAGGTATTCTCAAATACATACATCTACGCTTCACACAAGGAACTGGAAAGCAATCACAAACAGTAAACACAATCATGTCATAGAGCACTTCATCACATTACCATGGTCAGGTTTAAGAAAGATCGAGACCAAATCATCAAGACATCACATTCACAAACCCCGAGCCTCTGGTAACAACCTGAACTGGTCAACGCTAAACCAACCCCAAAACATTCAAAGTATAAAGACAACATCAAAGTCTCAGAGATTGGATCTGAAAGTATATTATTTAAGTTAAGGTAAGGTTTGTGATTTAGTTTAATGTCGAATTCAAGTAACAAAGTTTTCACAACTACCCTTTTTCGAATAACCCAGTTCTATAATAATTTACATTAAAACAATATCCAAATTTATAATTTAGTCAAATAACATTCATTATTAATTAACTTAATTAAACTAATTTTAATTAAATTAATCAATATTTATTAGATCTAATTATTTATTTTAATCCCACTACTAAATGTTAATTTATTAATATTTAAACAAAATTAAAATCTACAACTATTTTTATACAATTAATATTTATTTATTAAATATTTAAAAAGTTTAATATATTATAAAAATTAAATATATTATAATTTTTATTATTTAAAATTTTTAATTAAATAAAATTCATTTTTTTAATAATTAAAAAAAATTATATAAAAAAAAAAAATTAAAAAAAATGAAATCTTCAAAACGTTTATAGCCCGTCGGCTTTGGCCGCAGACCTGCGGTCGCAGGGCCTGCGGCGGCAGGTACTCTGTACCTGCCATCGCAGTACCTGCGACGTAGGTACTGTCGGCCTGCGCCGACAGTGGGGGCGGGTACGGGGTAATTCCCTCCCCCCCACTAACATTAATATATATACTTTTTTTTTTTTTAAATATATTTTTTTATATATATGATTTTTATTTAATTCTAATAACAATAAAATAAATTTTATTTTAACAAAAATAATTTTGTTAAATTCTTTTTTATTTTTTTTTATTTTTTATAAAGCAATTTCTTCAAAAGGGTAAATATGAAAAATATAAATATATATATATATATATATATATATATATTTATATATATATATATTTATTTATTTATTTATTTATCTAGAACTTTTCAATTTCATTAAAAAAAAACCCTTATCAAATTAGATCTCAATTTCTAAATCAAGAAAACAATGGTTCTAATTAATTCATCCAGTCTCCATGAATACAGAAATTATTGACGAATAATTAATAGCTTCACAATATTGAAAGCTTAAAACTTTTATCACAAAGAATTCAGATCTACAAACCCCAGACACGAAGAAGGCAGGAAGGGGTAATTTGCATATCTAATGGATAAAAAACCACAAGATCCTACCTGATCCTGATGCTATTATGCAATCTTCAGGAACTGTATGCGAAATCGCTCCTCTCAATACCTTCCCCTTCAAGACTTTCTTCGTATCAGCCTTCTGAAATTTGCTTCCAAAAATTGTCTTCCTCCTAATTCCCATCCAAATTCCTCTCTCTCAAAAATGAACCCCCAAAGTTGTGATAAGCAAATTCTCCTCAATTCGGGGCACTAATTGTGCGTTTACCCCAGAAGACTCTTTGCACAACTGAGTTAACTTAAATTAACTTTTATTATCTTTTCTAATTCTTTTGCATTCAACTTTCATGCACATTAAGTTGAATGATTAAATAACTTTATTTAAAATTTCACTTGACTTCAATTCTTAATTAATTTATTACTTTAAATCTTATGTGCACTTTTAAGAAATTAAAATAACATTATTAATTTTTATAATTTAATCTTTTAATTTAATTCTTATATTTAACTCATGTTTAGATCATGCGATCTAGAATTCTTAATAAAATTAATATCTTTCAACTTTTTAATTTATTTTAGAACTTAATTGATAACATATTTAATTAATTTAAATAACAATAATATTTAGCATTTATTTAAAAATGAACTCCAAATATATTATTATTAAATTAAATAAATATTATCCTGTTCTAAATATATCTTAAACTTTAATTTCCAACTTTAATTCTTTTATTTAATTAATTAATTAATTAATTAAATATAAAGATATCATAATAATTCCTTATTAAATTAAATCATTAATTAGTCTTTTTAATTAGACTTAATTAATAGAAAATACACCAAGGACTCAAAAAGCAACATACGAAAACCCATCATAGAAAAATACATACCAAATCAAACAGAAGGGTTATAATCACCAAATTACATCATTTGATGCATTCGGAGGGTACTTAACTCAGATACTTGTCCTAATTATCAATTAGGACAATTGGCTAAAGGGTTTAGGATTTGGACTTAAGAGTTTATCTCCCCTCTCTTACCATTGAGACAGTGCGATAGGGTACGCTCATCCTGACAATTCAGGGAAGTCGATACCCGGTACCTGCAACCTGCATAAAATCCACGCATGTACAAACACAATATTCTAAGCTAAACAGGCAATGGCAGGAAGTGGTGCATCGTGTAGATCCCGACTAGCAAGTGACTACGACTCCCTTCCTTAACCATATCAGAAACACCATACATAAATAAAACAACACGCACACCATACACATGCAGTATGGGGTAAGTATCCATAAGAAACACATGGAATAATGAACCATTTAACTAATTATCATCGATAACTGAAACCATTGAATAATCATCATACATGCACGAAATATAGAGTACCAAGTAATCTCATCATATAATAAACTGAGTGTAAACATCCTCTGATAATCTCTAAAATAATGATACTACTCATCAAACATAAATTGGGCTAAAAGAGTTTGGCAAACATATCATAAATGTAGCTCGAAAAATGTAAACTAGGGGCAAGCATTACATCCACCCCCCCAGACTTAGGCTTACTCCTGGAAGCCTATAAACAAACAGGGATATAAATCCCGTAATCTAGATGCATCCTCCCATGTCGCTGAAGAGTCATCAGTAGGGTCCCATTGGACCCTTACCTGCTCTATGGTTCGACCCCTGAGGGTCAACTCCCGCTGCTCCAGAATACGTATTGGCTCCAAAGCCAGCTGCCCGTCCTCTACCTGTAAAGCATTCCAATCAAGAATATGTACAACATCAGGAATATACTGTCTAAGTACTGATACATGGAAAACATCATGAATGCGAGCAAGGCTGGGCGGTAAAGCAAGACGATAGGCAACTGGACCAATCCTCTCAAGAATATCGAATGGTCCCACAAAGCGAGGTGCTAGCTTCGAGCCCTTTCCATAATGGATCGGACTCTTCCGCGGACGCACTCTCAAGAAAACTTTCTCTCCCATAGCAAACTGCTTATCTGACCTATGAGCATCAGCATACTTCTTCTGCCTATCCTGTGCCGTTGTCAAGTGCTCTCGGATACGCACCACCTGTTGCTCCATGTCACGAAGCATCTCTGGGCCCAACAAGATGCGATCCTCAAGGCTATCCCAACTCAAAGGTGTACGACAAGGGCGTCAATATAAGGCTTGGAAAGGTGCCATGCCAATAGAACTGTGATACCCATTGTTGTAAGCAAACTCCACTAGGTAGAGATAGTCCTCCCAATGAGTCTGCCTATCCATCACGTACATCCTCAACATATCCTCGAGAACCTGATTCACTCTCTTTGTCTGCCCATCTGTCTCTGGGTGATATGCTGAACTGAAGTTCAACTGCGCTCCCAGATCATGCTGTAGTGATGTCCAAAATGCGGAAGTGAAAACATGATCCCTATCCGAAATGATCTTTCGGGGAATACCATGTAGTCTCACAATGTCATGCATGAAGACATTAGCTACTGAAGCTGCAGTGTAGGAAGACCTGATTGGTGCAAAATGTGCCACCTTGGTCAACCGATCAACGGTGACCATGATAGCATCATGACGACGAAGAGTCATAGGTAATCCTACTATGAAATCCATAGAGATGATGTCCCACTTCCATGAAGGAACGAGATTTGGTTGCAAAAGTCCTGCCGGATACTGGTGTTCTGCCTTGACTCTCTGACACTCAAGACATCTAGCCACAAAATCAGCAATGTCGCACTTCATCTCGGACCAATAGAATAAACGTCGCAAATCTGCATGCATCTTCTTGACACCTGGATGTACCGAGTAAGGTGCATGATGGGCCTCTGATAGGATCAATATGCGAAGCTCATCCAGTAGCGGCACATAGATCCTTCCTGAAAGTCTCAAAAGGCCATCTGACTCTAGGACATAGCCTAAAAAATTTCCCTCCAAGGATCTCCCTGAATTGATCTCACTGCACACCTCCAGATACCATGAATCAGTGGGGAGTGCCTGAAGTATCTGACATCTCAAATCGACACTAAGAGTCATAGATGATATCACATGTTTCCTGCGACTCAAAGCATCAGCTACGACATTCTCCTTCCCCTGGATATACTTCACCTCAAAGTCATACTCGCACAAAAACTCCATCCAACACCTTTGCCTAGCATTCAGATTAGGCTGCGTGAATATGTATTGAAGACTACGATGATCGCTATGTAGTTCAAATCTATGTCCCAACAAGAAATGTATCCATCTCACTAAGGCATGAACTACTGCTGCTAACTCAAGGTCATGTGTAGGATAATTCAACTCATGATCCTTGAGTTTGCGTGACTCATATGCAATCACTCGACCATTCTGCATTAGAACTGCTCCAATACCCTCGAGGGAAGCATCTGTACACACCATGAACTCACCTTCTAGATCAGGTACAACTAAGATCGGTGCACTCGTCAGAAGCTCTTTGAGTTTCTGAAATGCTTCTACACACTTTTCTGTCCAAAGAAACTTCTTTCCTTTCCTCTGAAGGGAGGTAATAGGGTGTGCTATTCTGGAGAAGTTTTGAACAAATCTGCAATAATACCCAGCTAGACCCATGAAACTACGAATCTCCGACACAGTAGTGGGTGCAGGCCAATCTACTATTGCCTGGATCTTCGCAGGGTCTACAGAGATACCTTTGCCTGAAATAACGTGTCCCAAATACTGTATCTCTGATTGAAAGAAATCACACTTTGCCGCATTGGCATAAAGTTGATTATCTCTCAAGCACTGCAAAACTAAACTCAAATGTTCCTCATGTTCCTTTTGGGACTTAGAATATATCAGAATATCATCGAGGAACACAAGAACAAATCTATCAAGATAGGAACGGAACACCCCATTCATTAAGCACATGAAAACTGATGGAGCGTTCGTCAGCCCAAAGGGTACCACTGTGAACTCATAATGCCCGTAGCGAGTTTGGAAGGCGGTCTTATGAATATCAGCCTCCTTGATGCGAAGTTGGTGGTATCCTGACTTAAGATCAATCTTAGAGAACACTGTAGCTCCCTTGATCTGATCAAATAAATCATCAATCCTTGGTAAAGGATACCTATTCTTTATTGTCACCTTATTCAGCTGTCTGTAATCGATGCAAAGGTGCAAAGAACCATCCTTCTTCTTCACAAAGAGCACTGGAGCTCCCCATGGTGATACACTAGGTCGAATACTACCCTTGGCCAAAAGTTCCTCTAACTGCAAACGCAACTCACTTAGCTCCTGAGTGGTCATACGGTAAGGAGCTCTAGAAATAGGTTCCGCTCCTGGAGTGAGCTCAATGCTAAAATCAATGTCTCTCTTCGGAGGCATGCCTGGAATCTCACTCGGAAAGACATCAACATACTCCTGTAAAATAGGGTGATCTAGGGTCTTCCTCGTAGATTCTTCCTCATCAAGCTCATTTACCGAAATGGCAAATACCTGACACCCCTTACGAAAGCTTCGCTTAAGTTGCATAGCAGAGATCATTCGTAGGGATATAGGTCTCGGTATCCCCACAATTTCAACATCCTTCCCTTGGTCATCCTGACACATAATGGTCTTCTTTCTACAGTCAATACTAGCCCTATGAGAGCCAAGCCAATCCATACCTAAGACCACATCGTAGGAGCCAAGAGGAATAACTCGAAAATTGACTGAAGTCTCAAACCCTCCTATGCTAAGTCCACACTTGTGAACTACCGAATCTGTGGAAACTTTAGCACCTGAGGCTAGTTCCACTTGCCAACCATGGTCTTGCTTAACCGCCTCCAGCTTACACTTATCAACTAGAGATGGAGAAATGAAAGAAATGGTAGCACCTGAATCAAATAATACAGAGAGAGGTGTACCTCGGATAGCTCCTGTAGTCTCGACTACTGTCCCCTGATGGTCTGCCTGACAGTGATCCACCGCTGCAAATACTCTATGAGATCCACCTGTATTTCTGACTGTAGGCTCAGATGCTGCTGGCCTGGGTCCTGAATACTGAGATGCTCGCTGTGGGCAGTATGCTGCAATATGACCAATCTATCCACACGAATAACATCCTGTGCCTCTGCCATATCCTCTCCCTATAGGTGGTGCATTCGACCGCTGTTGGCTACCCCTGCTAGCAAAAGACTGGTTGCTCTGTGCAGGCCGAGATTGCTGATTCTGCCTATTACGTTGAGCATTGCGATTGATCCTAGAGTTGGATCCACCGCCACCATGCTGTGCCTGAGGGTAAAATCCCTTATGCTGCTGAGGCTGCTGCTGAGAATACTGATTCCTCCTAGGGAAGGGAGGCTTCCTGATTCCACCGGAATTGTGGTTGCCCTTAGATCCTGCTATAGTAGGCGCTCCCACAAATCTCCCTTGTCCAAAGTTGACACTCTACTCTACCAGGATAGCTCGATGTACCGCATCCTAGAGGGTCTTAGGCTCAAATACCTTAACACCCCCAATAAAACGGTTGTTCAAGCCTCGAATGAAATGTTGTGCCAACTGTGCTGGGTTGTCACTGAATCCCGAAAAAGGCATGAGCTCATAGAACTTGCGCTCATACTCTACAACGGTCATAGTGAACTGTCTCAGGTTATGGAACTCATCTGCTCTATGCTGCTTCCATTCCTCTGGTAGGAATCGCTCATGAAAACTCTCCAAGAAAATCTCCCAAGTGACACTACCCATGTCAATGCCCAACTTCTTCTCCTCAATAGTCCACCAGGTGGCTCCAAATAACTCTAGATTGGTAATGGCAAACCTCGCTTTGACATTACTATCAAAGTCCTGCATAGCAAAAATCCTGTCAAGGGCAATAAGCCACTGCTCAGCTACATACCCAGAACCTTGCCCATTAAAGGGCTTGATCTTGGACCTCTGAAGATCCTTCATCTGAGAAGATACTATGAATCTATGTCGATCCTTCTGAGGACTCCTAGATCTACGTCTATGCTCATGTCCAACCTGGTGTGCTCTATCCTGCTCAAGAACAGGAGGTAAGCAATCAATAAGGGTTCGCATCATTTGCCTCAGATCAACCTCCTCAGAGTCGGCATGTCCCTCATCGTGGTTCTCTTCCTGATGCTCACTGACATGCTCTTCCCTATTCTCTTCCTGAATGGGGCTCTCATGGATAGACTCATGAACACTAACATCTTTGCCTCATCCACGACCTCTGCCACGGCCAAGGCTACGGCCCCTAACGGAAGATCTCATCCCAGATACCATCCTACAATAATATCCAAGACACAAGATGCTAAAATAACCATGAAACATACTACTGAAATACATAGATAAAAGACACATGTTTTGCAAACAAGATATTTTCAATTTTCAGTTTACCTATAATTTCAGTTTAAGTATAATTTCAGTTTTGAAGTTTTGAGTGTTGAAGTATGAATAAAATAGGTAACTAATAGTTTATATACAGTTTCAGTTCAACTAGCTTCAAGTTTTAGTTTAAGGTTTGCATTTTTATTCAACTAGTTAACACTAGTGGCGTTCCAATATACCCAGAGCTCCCAATGTAGAAACTTGGGCTCTGATACCAAATGTAACGCCCCGCCAAGGGATCCAAAAGAATTAACCTAAAGTTTCACTAAGTTTGCTAAACTTTTTTTTTTTTTTAAGTAAGAAAGTATGACATACACATCAAAAAAATAGTAGCGGAAGCAATAACATGTAATCATCGACAAACATACATTGCAAGTTACATTTCTTAAAGATCTCAAGACGTTGAGTCACGTTTAAATTTAATTAATTCTAAGTCTAACAACTAACACATACATATAAAAGAATAATCAGAAACTCCAATGTCCATAATATACATTTGTTCCGAATGCTCCTTGGCAAATTAATTCGGAATGCTCATTCATCCACTGTACATGTCACAGGGTATGAAAGGCTTAAAAGAATATACATATGTAAAGATCAAGATACAACATCCTCAAATCCATGATACAAAGTACAGTAAAATATATGAAAATTATTCACCATACATGATACATCCATACATCCATAATGATAAAGCATCTATCATAAAATCTAACCATCCATCATACTAATCCAAGAACATAGTGTAGGTAAATGCCAATCACGAAAACTCCAGCCACGGTGACCACAGAACGGATCTCAATGGTAAGAGTAAAAGCACTACCACCCGACCGCGTGGAACCTAAATGGTCCACTCCCACCGCGCTGAGGAGATAGTCTCAAGTCCCAAAATAGGAAATCAAAACCTATAATCATAAATACTCTCTAAGTCCAGGAAATCCTATAAGTATGCTAGCTCAAGGGTTCCTAAAAAGATCGACATCTATATCCCAGAGGTACCACAAGACACGTAGGAAACCTAATATGCAAGCGAGAAAGTGTCATCGCAAAAGTCATGTAGAAGTTACCCAAGCAATCCCTTAGGAATCTCGGGTCCCTACTGATCCTGCGGCCACTAATATCCTCTCGTACTGACGAGGCATACTATGGAATGCAAGGTCGTAACCAAGCGTCCTCTCTACCCCATCCTAGTCTGTACTAGCACTCATGACATGGGAGAGAACACACAATTATCTTGTTAGGTTCATTTTCTCTCATTTAGTGTAAATGTTTTCACTTATTAAAAATGACTTACAATGGGTTTCTCAAGGCAGCCTCTTAGGGCTCCAACCCCCATTGCAAGCCACTCTCCAACTCTACACATAGATAACCTACCCTAGCTCATGAACTCATAAATCAAAGAATCATAATAAAACCATCTCAGTCCTATGCGAGCAACTAAAAATATCATAAAAAGATAATCCACAAAATATATCAGTTCTTCATGAGCAACAGATAACATCAAATAGTAATCAAGTAATCACGACAGTTCTCTATCAGCAACTGAAGGCATCAATGATAAGTCACAAAATCCAATGGTTCTCTAATGAGCAACCAGAAAGTAATACAAGTATAACTGATCGAGACTCAGAAATGGTTATCAAATATACCTGATCGAGACTCAAAAAAGGTTAAGTTAGGTATTCTCAAATACATACATCTCAGCTTCACACAAGGAACTGGAAAGCAATCACAAACACTAAACACAATCATGTCATAGAACACTTCATTACATTACCATGGTCAGGTTTAAGAAAGATCGAGACCAAATCATCAAGACATCACATTCACAAACCCCGAGCCTCTGGTAACAACCTGAACTGGTCAACGCTAAACCAACTCCAAAACATTCAAAGTATAAAGACAACATCAAAGTCTCAGAGATTGGATCTGAAAGTATATTATTTAAGTTAAGGTAAGGTTTGTGATTTAGTTTAATGTCGAATTCAAGTAACAAAGTTTTCACAACTACCCTTTTTCGAATAACCCAGTTCTATAATAATTTACATTAAATCAATATCCAAATTTATAATTTAGTCAAATAACATTCATTATTAATTAACTTAATTAAACTAATTTTAATTAAATTAATCAATATTTATTAGATCTAATTATTTATTTTAATCCCACTACTAAATGTTAATTTATTAATATTTAAACAAAATTAAAATCTACAACTATTTTTATACAATTAATATTTATTTATTAAATATTTTAAAAGTTTAATATATTATAAAAATTAAATATATTATAATTTTTATTATTTAAAATTTTTAATTAAATAAAATTCATTTTTTTAATAATTAAAAAAAATTATATAAAAAAAAAAAATTAAAAAAAATGAAATCTTCAAAACGTTTATAGCTCGTCGGCTTTGGCCGTAGGCCTGCGGTCGCAGTGCCTGCGGCGGTAGGTACTCTGTACCTGTCGTCGCAGTACCTGCGATGCAGGTACTGTCGGCCTGCGTCGACAGTGGGGGCGAGTACGGGGTAATTCCCTCCCCCCCATTAACATTAATATATATACTTTTTTTTTTAAAAAATATATTTTTTTATATATATGATTTTTATTTAATTCTAATAACAATAAAATAAATTTTATTTTAACAAAAATAATTTTGTTAAATTCTTTTTTTATATTTTTATTTTTTTTTATAAAGCAATTTCTTCAAAAGGGTAAATATGAAAAATATAAATATATATATATATATTTATATATATATATTTATTTTTTTATTTATTTATTTATCTAAAACTTTTCAATTTCATTAAAACAAAACCCTTATCAAATTAGATCTCAATTTCTAAATCAAGAAAACAATGGTTCTAATTAATTCATCCAGTCTCCATTAATACAGAAATTATTGACGAATAATTAATAACTTCACAATATTGAAAGCTTAAAACTTTTATCACAAAGAATTCAGATCTACAAACCCCAGACACGAAGAAGGCAGGAAGGGATAATTTGCATATCTAATGGATAAAAAAACACAAGATCCTACCTGATCCTGATGCTATTATGCAATCTCCAGGAACTGTATGCGAAATCGCTCCACTCAATACCTTCCCCTTCAAGACTTTCTTCGTATCAGCCTTCTGAAATTTGCTTCCAAAAATTGTCTTCCTCCTAATTCCCGTCCAAATTCCTCTCTCTCAAAAATGAACCTCAAAGTTGTGATAAGCAAATTCTCCTCAATTCGGGGCACTAATTGTGCGTTTACCCCAGAAGACTCTTTGCACAACTCAGTTAACTTAAATTAACTTTTATTATCTTTTCTAATTCTTTTGCATTCAACTTTCATGCACATTAAGTTGAATGATTAAATAACTTTATTTAAAATTTCACTTGACTTCAATTCTTAATTAATTTATTACTTTAAATCTTATGTGCACTTTTAATAAATTAAAATAAAATTATTAATTTTTATAATTTAATCTTTTAATTTAATTCTTATATTTAACTCATGTTTAGATCATGCGATCTAGAATTCTTAATAAAATTAATATCTTTCAACTTTTTAATTTATTTTAGAACTTAATTGATAACATATTTAATTAATTTAAATAACAATAATATTTAGCATTTATTTAAAAATGAACTCCAAATATATTATTATTAAATTAAATAAATATTATCCTGTTCTAAATATATCTTAAACTTTAATTTCCAACTTTAATTCTTTTATTTAATTAATTAATTAATTAATTAAATATAAAGATATCATAATAATTCCTTATTAAATTAAATCATTAATTAGTCTTTTTAATTAGACTTAATTAATAGAAAATACACCAAGGACTCAAAAAGCAACATACGAAAACCCATCATAGAAAAATACATACCAAATCAAACAGAAGGGTTATAATCACCAAATTACATCATTTGATGCATTCGGAGGGTACTTAACTCAGATACTTGTCCTAATTATCAATTAGGACAATTGGCTAAAGGGTTTAGGATTTGGACTTAAGAGTTTATCTCCCCTCTCTTACCATTGAGACAGTGCGATAGGGTACGCTCATCCTGACAATTCAGGGAAGTCGATACCCGGTACCTGCAACCTGCATAAAATCCACGCATGTACAAACACAATATTCTAAGCTAAACAGGCAATGGCAGGAAGTGGTGCATCGTGTAGATCCCGACTAGCAAGTGACTACGACTCCCTTCCTTAACCATATCAGAAACACCATACATAAATAAAACAACACGCACACCATACACATGCAGTATGGGGTAAGTATCCATAAGAAACACATGGAATAATGAACCATTTAACTAATTATCATCGATAACTGAAACCATTGAATAATCATCATACATGCACGAAATATAGAGTACCAAGTAATCTCATCATATAATAAACTGAGTGTAAACATCCTCTGATAATCTCTAAAATAATGATACTACTCATCAAACATAAATTGGGCTAAAAGAGTTTGGCAAACATATCATAAATGTAGCTCGAAAAATGTAAACTAGGGGCAGGCACTACAGAATCAAAATATTAAGAAATCTTACATTACACTAATTCAATAACATATTCATTAGTTGTTTTCTGTGTGTAAAACTTGTAATAATAAAGTTGTTGTAACATATCAATATGATTTATCACATGCATGAAAATAAACAAATAACACAATATTTCATACACAAAAACCCTCCAAGGTGAAGGTAAAAATAGCATGGGGATGACACCCAAAAGTCTTCACTACTGCAGTAATAAAGTTAACTTGTTAGGGTTACAATGTTTAATCATAATATATGATCTACCTTGTGAGGGGCTTCCCCTGTTAAAAATGTTTGAGAGTGCTAGGTCTCACCTTGTTAGTGGATTTAACACTTCCAATAAATTAAGGACTCTACTAGGAGATTTACAAATATCAGTTAAGACCACTCTGTTAAGAGATTTATCCCGATTCAATTTGGTTAGAACTAATTTAGTACTTGAGTCTTAGAATACCCTTGTAAGCTAATTTGGAATCTTCACCTTACTAACTGATCCTCTCCTCTAGTCTAATAATACTTTTCTTCCCCTTCACTACTTTGAATAGCTCACTTTCTCTATTAAGAGATAACAAAACACTTCCACTGACTTCCAATCTAATCTCTATCTTTCAATTCACTATTTTCATATTAGTCCTTGTTTGCATAAACACTCTTCTCCTCTCATCTTATCGCCACATGATCTAGGTTAATGTCTTCTCTAAATAAAGAGTTTTGTAAAGATTTTTTTAGATGCTTCCGTAATTAGCCTCTTCATCTTTGCCATTAATCACAAAAGATAGCGATTTGTGATCCACGTCATTAAGGAATAAAACTCTATGTAAAAACCTCTACAAATATTAAATGTTCCTTCCATGTTGGCTTGAAAATCATTTACCTAAAAATATGTACCATTCTTGATTGTTATGTAAACTTTAGATTGCTTAGCACTTACAGATTTCGGATACTCAACATTGTAGTTTCTTAGTCTATATTGTGCTCTTCACATTCTATGTAATTCCACACTTGTATGCTTGAAACTGATTGGTCGATGTTGAGCTCAACTTGTATATAAAATAACTGGTGACCATATACTTACTTGGCTCCTATGGAGCTAGGTACATACATACTTATGTACATGACTCGGCCTATATAGAGTAGCTTGGTCATAATGATGATTGTTTGACTCTTCCTTGTAAATTACTAAGTGTTTGAAACTAATAAAAAAAAATAGTTAGAGATACCAACACAAGTATTATTTAAGGTCATAATTGTCAAAAAATTTCCTTCTCACATTCTTAGTTTTTGTTTTGGTCAAAATGGATTCCAAATAATCTTTATTCTCTAAATTCTTCTATTGCTAGGAAAATTTTCTGGTTTGAGCATACTGAGGCTATGTGTCTATACCTAAATGATAATTAGATGATCGTGTGGGATTTTAACATGCATCTTTGTACCTTCAAGAAACAAGGTGGTAATAGGTTCATTTGCTAGACTTTCCATATTTTCTTATTCATGGTATCTTAATTGATGTGGAGTTACAAGGTGGCTCATTCACTAGGTCAAACATACATAATATAGAGCATCTTATTCATGTTAAATTGGACAGATTTTTACTTTACAATTACTCACATATCTTGAATGATTGTTTTATCTCCTAAAATAGACATTGTGTAAACTATGAAAAGGGTGTAAATCTAAGTGATGGTTTAAAAGGTGAACTTTATATACAAAAAAACAAGAAGCTTGTAAAAGCTAGTTCAAAATATATAATAAAGATTGAGAAATTCAATGTATGTACTTCAAAATTCTCCTTAAGAATTGAAAAATAAAGTATATTAATAATTTATTAATGTAGGATTTCAAGGAAAGAATCTTACATGTAATAAAGAAGGATTAAAATTGAGCTCTAACTAGTTTAAAAATAAAGTGGAGGAAAGGTGATATGGATAACTTGTTAGCAATATATTGTACCCCACCATATTTCAATGATATATTGTACATTCAATTTTCACTATAATAAAATTAGCATTATCTTAAAATAATACTAAAATATAATTAAGGTACATGATTTTAAACTCAATATGAACGTAAAGGAGAACTTATAGTAGTAGAGTATTCAAATTCTAGTTATAAAACATTGTAACAATTATCCATACATTATGTATATTGATAAACACAAAGAACATAAGATCGTACAAGTATTATATATTGGTAAAAGTCAAAACACTAACAAGATAGAAAATTTGACTTGTCATACTAGCTCAAAACATATTGAAATAAGTAATAAATATATTTTTGATATAATTAAAATAACCTTTTTAAACATTCTTTGTCTAATTTTTTGAAAACATTGATAAACTATTTTATAAATGATAATAGCACAACTATTAAATCAGAAAATAATAATAAAAATCACTCTACTAAGTGGAGTACAATATCAAGACAGATGTACCTAACCATTTCATTAATGAGACTTGACATTTTATACCTCAAAAAAGTTTTTTTACTTATGATGTCATAATTATATTAAACATCTTATTTAAATAAACATTATGGCAAAGTGTTGACAAAATAAATTTATTCCATCTAGTAAATTCTAGGGGCATGGGGCATTCTTCTACTAGAGTCTTATATTATCTATATTATCATTTATTATAGATATTTAAATGAAATATATTCTTCTCTAGATATTGCATCTTTAATTTTTTTCTTATCTACATTCTTCTACTAAAGTCTTCAATTATCTATATTATCATTTATTATAGATATTTATATGAAATATATTCTTCTCTAGATATTATATCTTTTATTTGTTTCATAAACCTAATGATTACAATGATCACCTATATGGAAAATCAAGATACATTTTCTTCATGCTAGAACATATATCCTTGGTTTGAAAATATTAGGGAACTCGCAGATATAAGGGCACATAGTTTTTGGGCTTTGTATTTGTACTTCAAAGTTTTTGGGCTTTGGATTTTTACTTAAAATAGAGCAAGTACTAGATGAGTTCATCCATTTTTCTACCATTTCTAGGAATTGGCGATTAAGAACATCTTTCGAGCTCTCTATATTGTTTACCCTTCCTAAACCTTCCTTCATGTATAATTCCTCATTAAAATCATTGCCAAAGAAATTGTTAGCCTCTAGCCACCTACATTGAAGTAAATATATTAGAACCAAATAATACTAAAAGATATAGAGAAAAGAGATTAATGAATGGTAAAGGGAAGAGACAAATATCAACCTTGTTTCCATTAGTAAAAAGACAAAGAAAGTTGTTTCATTGATTGCATGATCTGCAATTTTTTTTTCCACTAGTCCAACCACCAAGTCTAGATTTTCAAGATCATTATGATAAATATCTTAGAGAGATTGAATTACTTCTTTATAATCAGTAATATCCCCCCACTTTGTAATTGGAATCATAAGAATATTTCTTCTAATTTTTTTGTATCTTGGCACACTACTCTCCCTATCCTAATAGACTAAGACATATGAATGGAGGATGCAATATATAGAAATGTTAGTGGTAAATTTTTGAGAATCCTCCTAAAAAAATACATAAAGAAGATAGTGGACATAAATTCCTTTCTTTCAAGTGTAGCCAGATCTATGTAATTAGTTATATCCTAACCATCTGGTTCTTGAACAATAAGATCTATCATCCATGTGGGATAGTTCCAAATTTGAAGGCCATAATAGGCTTGATGCCCCATACATACCATCATTCTCTCATTTCCAACTTTTTATAGTGTTTCTTCTCCATGGCTCCCAATTAGCTCCCTTAGATCCACCCTATAATTAACCACTCAATAGCTTCTGTATTTCTAATACTGCTAAAGAGTAAGGCCTTAGATCGACCCTATAATTAACCAGTCAATAGCTTTAGTATTTCTAATACCACTAAAGAGTAAGGCCTTTCAAAAATATTTGAAAAATTTTGTATTGTAAAAGAGTTTTCCTAAAGGAGAAACTGTTGGAATAATCTGTAACTTAGAATGGAAATTATTCTCATAGGATTTGAAGGAAAGTATGTTAACATTCTAAAATTCTCATCCCATAGAAATTGAAAGATGGAATTAAAATAAATCTAAAAAATTACTTAAAAACTAAAAAATGGAAAGTACATATTAGAGATGCAGGAGTAGATTGAATTAAATAGAGTTGTTATAATTTAAATAAATATAGGCCTAGCAAAAGGCCTATATTAATTGTAATTTTATTTATTTATGATTGGTCTTCACATGACTTAGATCTAATTTTGGTGGTTATCATTGTCATACCCCTTTATTCATCTTACATTGCATACACCCTACTTCTAGATTTCATGTTGGTAAATAATTAATGGAGATTTTTAACAAGACCATCAAAAGCTGATATAAACTTACTCTTAAAGCACTAGAGGGGTTTTCTTCTTTGTGGATGCTCCATGAATGTTTTAAAAAGGAATCTTGTCTGGCATTAAACTATACATTCGATATACAATCACGAATTCCTGTGTGAAAGAATATGGAACTCCATGGTTTATAGGCTTAGATATCCCAATAGAACCACTTAGAATTGAACTACCAGTGTGAATGAACTTTTCCTTGAATCTCTTACCTAATAATCCATACCTACTTGCAATCAAATTGTCAATATAAGTTCTCAGGTGCTCCTATTATCCACAACCATTAGATTAAATGTTGTTCAAAAGTTAAACTAAAAGGTTTGTGCACTTAATCTTATTTTTGTAGATTTTACATAAGAATTATGAAAAGATATCTTTATTGTAGCCATTTATAAAAAGATTATAGAGGCTTCAAAACAAAAAATTAGCCTTAGAAAAACACTCAAAAACAACTAGATAGGCATATACAATTAGTCATGTTTTATATGCTAAGGAATGGAAACAAAAAACAAATTAACCTAATTGTAGATATATGCAAAGTTATGTACATTCTTTAATTGAATAAAAACTAAAGTCTTATTTAAGAAAAAACTTAGTTTTTTTAGTAGTATAAGTTATAGAGACACTCCACTTTTATGTTGAGTGGACACACAATATGATCTATTGATCTCAAAGTACAATGTTTCATCACTGGAGTCTTATAGACTCACATATTAATTCTAATAGAACTCAAAAAACTAGTTATCAAATTTTCTATGGAAGATCACAAGGCTTAGCCTTCCCCTCCTTTTTCTAATATAGAAAAGACTCATTAAACTTTTAGTAATAAAACACTAAAAACAAATAAAACTAAACCCTAAATATATGCATATTTCAACACATTCTTTAATTGCATAAAAAAAATCTAGAAAAAGTCTTCTTAAGAAAAAAAAAACTTTTTCCAACATTGATTATCCACAATTTTCTTCCTTTGATGATATACCAAGCCTTTAATACCAAACATTCATCTAAATTCTTGTATCAGAGGTCCTCTCCAAAATCTACTTTTGACAACATAAAAAATTCCTATCTCTTCCTATGTAGAGGATAATAAAACTAATTTATTGCAATTATATTCACTTGATAATATTTAAATACTAGTTCAAACACATTCCAACAAGGAGCATACCTGTTTTAAGCAGCTCCACAATCTAGTCAATTATGTGGATCTTAGCAATAATGGTAGAAGTTACTAGCCATGGAAGGTGGTACAATCTACCATAATAAAAGTAATGTTGATGCTCCTCCACTTGTCATATTTCAAATACTTTCATTTACTAATAGGGTCATCTTATTCCATTTCGAATATTGAAATTCAGTAAGATACTCTATATTTCTAAAAAGGAATTCATTACCAGTACCCAATTTAGAAGATTAATTTTGTATATGAGAGTCAATGTGAATGCCACCACTCATCTACTCTAGAGATGTATGTTTTAATGTGTTGTGATGAAGCAGCAAAATTATTTTTAATTAAGTTATCACCAAAAGACTAGCATGGAGCATAAATTCCAATGAATGCACATGGCATAGTACTTACTATAGGTTGGCTCAATTAGAGCTATATGTTATTGGTAAGCATAGTGAAGTAGGATTGGAGACCATCACCCTATGAAAAGATACTAGGGGTTGGATCTATGGAGCTCATAGGCATATCTAGACTAGTGTATAGACAAAGAGATAGAATATGGGTAGAAGTTGTTAAGTGTTGGATGTGTGCACAAAGTTGGTGTTCAAAAAAGAAGACACCCCATCAAAAAAAAATTAATTCAATAATTTGATTGGATTTCAAAAAATTCAAAGGTCAGCCAAGCCTGGTATCCATGCTTGTCCATATTAATATAAAAATAACTTGATCGGGTTTTATAAAATTTGATTGGGTTTTTTAAATTCATATTTATTAAAAATTGGATCAACCTTTTTAAATATGTATTTCTTAATACTCAATCAAGTTTTTAGAAATATAAACAGTTACTCTTGCCTACATTTGAGAGTGTTTTTATACCCTTAAATGATGACAATAAAGAATTTTGGTGACAGTGGGAGGTAGAAACTCGATCGGGTTTATAAAGAAAGTTTTTTTTTTTCCTCCATGATACCACACAAACAAGTTATATATTCATTTTCTTTGTCATTTATTTATTTATTTCATCATAGTTTGTAATTTTCTTTTTAATTTGTAGGATTTTTATTTTTTTCCACAATTTATAAGATTCTTAATTATTTTTAAAAAAAATATAATATAAGATGTATCAATGACTTTACAAAAATGAAATAGACTTAAAATACTACCTCCAACACAAATAACAGAATAAAACCCTCCACCCATAGTGATGCAATCACAAAACCCTAAAACCATTGTGACACAAACACGGAAGCCTCCACCCACTACAAAATAGACACAAAACCTTCTGCTCAATGTTCTCATTCAACAACCACCACCGCCTATAAATCATCTAGGCATACCATTACATCATGTAAATACTATTAAAGAAGACCTCATAAACTACCTTACACAAAATACCACTCACATTACCCAAATGGTCAATAGATTGCAATATTATTCTCTTTTCCACCACTCAAACCTATTGAATACACTTGAACAAATGGCCCAAAATGGCAATAAGGTGTCTAGGGAGGTTACAAAATGAAGTTCATAGAGGGATATGTGTCATGCCTTTTATGCTAATGGATTATGATATCAACAAACTATAGTTTATGTTTTCTTTTCACTAATCCAATATCTACAAAATCCTTATCATGCACAAACAAAAAATTTCCTATTCATTGGTGTACTCATGCTAGTATGAAATCATTTTTTTGAAATATGTGATATATAGCATTTCACCTACCACCATGTAATGATTATGAGGAACCTCAATATTATTTGAGAGATTTATACTGTGAGTTCATCCATGTAGAGAAGCCAAATTACTTTGACATCCATGATTTCTAGGGTAGAGAGAGAGGCTTTCTGCACGATTGACCTCAGGGTCATAGAAAAAGCACCTAGATGAAAGGTGGAGTTATAAAGAGGAAATTACAAATGTACACTTGATTACTTGGACTTTGAAAAGATAAAGTGATTATTTAAAACATGTTACATGTGGAGAAGACAAATGTTCTAAAGCCTTGAAGAAGTGATTAATAATAGAGAAAATGCACAAGCTAGACTATGAAATAGAGTAGAAGATTAAGGAACTTGAACAATATGCCAAGTGACGATAGTGTTGACCAAGCCATATTATAACCTAAGAAGAAATGTTATATGTTCCAAACAAAAAATTTAGCAGCGATTGAGTAACCTAGTGATGACCAAGTATTAGAACATAGTATTGGCTAAGAAAAATCATTTTGAAAATTTATGAGAAATCATTAATTCCATCTAATAGGGTTGATTTCTTAGAATATGGAAAGCGTATTAAAGATAAGGATGAATGAGCTAGAATAATTAAATCAAGAGAAATTGTGTTTGCACGTTTCTATGTAAGGAATCATCAAGAAGTTTCTAGAAAGGAAAAGGATGAACAAGAAGGTATCTAGTCAATATGAATGAATAAGGAACCAACCACCTATGAAATGGGGAAACCAAACTTGAGCAGTAGGTACAGAGGCACAAAAATATCCAATACCCAAACACAACACAATGTTTGGAAACTTAACATACCTAGAGAAAGGCTCGAATGAGATTCCTAATAAATAAGATCCCCAATCAGAGATTTCCCCACCAAATGTGCAAGGGAAATAAAAAACCCTAAAACTATGTACTCGTGAAACACATGACCACCAAGCAGCACCTGCTTCCACAACTAGAGGTTGTCCCAAGGATAATAGCCTAGTAAAACACCCACCGTAGCGAGGGGTGAGTGAAATCTCCTGCCAAACCATTGCTCATAGAAAACCATAATAAACCCAAAAAATAGTAAAACTCCCAACAAAAGGAGAGGAAAATATAGGATCCTTCATGCTTAATCAAAGAATCAAGAAAAGACTAGGTGAACCAACCAAACAAAGAGCCATGCATCAAGCACATGAAAATGCCAATAATTCCTCAATTACCCATTCTGGAAGTGAAAATAGTGAAATCTGGGAAAAACCCATCAATAATATCACCTTCAAATTGACCAAAAGAGGAAACAAGACTCTATTCATTGCCAATCCTTCATTTGTTATGGTGTCCATGACCAGCATGGTACCCACACAAATGGGGAAATCCCCAAACCAAGTTGTACCTCACCATCCCATGAAAATGAAGCCATATGACCCATGTATCCATTTCAAAAGACATAGAGAAAGAGGACTCAACAATCACTAGATCCAAAGGAGATAGGTCCCCAAACTCCCCACAAAGAGTCCAAGTACCTCAGCCAAAGAAATCTGATCAAGGTCCAAGTAGAAAAAAGCCAAATATACACAAGAGAGAACCCATACAATAGAAAAATGACCTCCCCTATAGTCGGTTGCATCCTCATTAATGTCTTCTTCATTTTGCTCTTCCTTACCAAGTCGTAGCACCCCTGCAATGCCCCTAGTGCTGCCAAAAACACTAGGTTTCAAATAGGAAGTCTGCCTCCTTTCCATCTCCCTCTCTTGCTCATTGATTTTTTAATATATGTATTATGACTTTGGCTTATTAATTGACTAGTGGAACTACAATAAAAACCATATCAAGGATCTTCAAAAGTAGTTTACTAAACTTGGTATTAAGCAACGTGATGCATTTTCTATGTGTCAAAATATCTTTGAAATTATCTTATCTTCACTATATTTTGCGTGCATATATTGTTCTCAATTTTTTTTTGTTAATCCAATTAGCACTAATAATTACAAATTATATTTCTTTTAAAATTCATCTCTTATCTCACCTACAAGACAAGGACTCTATCTCTAATAGAGCTCCTGTTATAAATAGTACTAATTTTTGTCACTTCACATTAAAAATCAAGTTTACATATACTTTTCCTAAATTATTTTGTCTCTATTTTGTAAGGTCATATTAAATGAGTTATCTATTCAACATAATTGAACACATTGTCCTAAAAAAAAAAATTTCTTGTATTACAATAAGACTTTACTAGTACTACTTCCTTATTGAAAAGAACTCCCTACAAAATAATTAAATATTTAGTAACAAAAATGAATTACTTATTATATTACAATCATTTACTACTCATTTACAAATCATTTAATCGATAAAATATAATACATTATGTTAATGTTCATTTCTTTAATGTTGATATATATGTTTATTAAAATAATTTTAGTAATAATTTTAAAAATATTTAATCTTATATTATGCTTTTTTTTCTTATACCATTGAGTATATTTGTTAAATGTTAAAATTGACAAATAATTTTCAAAATGACTTAGGACCATTCTATTATAAAATATTAAAACATTAAATAAAATAAATAAATTTCCATATATTTCATAAATGTATAATATGCTTCAATACAATTCTAATATAAAATATTGACCTATTCAATACAATAATGGTGCCTATCTTTAACATTATCTTTATCAAGAAGTGAAAAATAAATCTTTCAATAGAACCATAGAATTCTATTTATACAATATGCTATTTTATAACATCCTTTCGTCCCGTATCTTTGTATTTATACAATATGCTATCTTATAAAATCCTTCCTTCCTATATCTTTGGTATGTTTGCTACACAGTAAACACGATTAAAATGTTCAAAAATACTAAAATACTACCTTACTTTAAAACATTAAAGCATTCTAGGTAGCTTTTGAATATGAGTATCTTTAATAAATATAAAATAGACATCTCCAATGGGAAAGGCTAAAGCATTGACCAACAATGTTTATACATAGTCATTAACGTGCTTTAGTTGTGGTAGTGAATTCACAGAATATTCATAATGATTAGGAAGCACACTAATTTTTATTTACTCCACCTACCCCAAACTCTAAAACACGCATTGGAAATGTACAATCATGTTAACTTTGTGTATTTCCTTGTGGAAATATTCATTTCCCTTGGCTTACTTTTAAAAGATTCGTTCTTTTCATTTGTTTATTACGATATCCGCTTGCTTGGAATTCACAGCACGACGCTAACATAATGATTAAATAAATCACAGAATATTGACACTGATTATGAGACATAATAATTTCTATTACTCCACGAACTCCATACTCTAAAACAAGCATTGGAAATACTGGTCTTATCTCGAACTCTAAATCACACATCGAAAATGTGCAATCATGTTGAGCCGGTCGTCCTCTAAAACCCCATGTTCCCTCTGGCAATGTTTATTTCCCTCACCCGGAATCCTCAACATGATGTTTGCATGATGTAAGATTGTCAACAGAACAAATTATAAATAGAGGAATGCTACAATTGAGGAGACATAGAAAGTTTAAGGATCTCTCATTTGAGTGAAGTGCCTACCATAATCTTAGAAAACACAGAAAGTTTAAGGATCCCTCAGAGTCATCTTAATAGATATCATGATCAAATCTGGATCAAAGCTGGCCCTGGAGAATGTAATCGGCATGAAAGGTGGAGATGGAGATTCTAGCTATGCTGAAAGCTCTTCAATGTAGGTATAGGACACTAACACACCTTCCTTATCTTAATCTTCTCACTCTTCACTATTGTGAGAAATATATTAAAATTTTATTTAATAATCACAACTTTAAACCTAAAATTTTACTCAGCACTTAAAAGTTGCTTGGCACATAAAGACACCAAGTGCCAAGTGTTACTCGACACTTGATGGTGTGGAGTGGCAGGTTGCTCGACACTTGGTGGTGCCGAGTGATAGGCAAGAGCTGCTGAGTTAGCTCGACACTCAAAGAAATAATACTCGGCAACAATGGATGCTGATTAAGCTCAGCTCCAAAGGAAATGCTTGGCAAGACTAGATGCCGAGTGAGTTTGGCTCCAACTGAGAAAGAAGATGCCGAGTGTTTTGTTCAACTAAAAAATTATAACTTAAGAAATTTCAACATGAATGCTTTCACCATTAAAACCAGAGAGTCAAAGCTTTAAGATTTCAAACAAATTACTCAAATGCAATATACAAGGGAAGGGCAATGGATTCAAGTATGCCTGCTTGCCTTCTATTCAATCTTTGAGTTAAACTATTACAAAATCTGGGAGCATTCGGCTTCAACCAAAAAATCCTAAAACAACCCTAAACTGGTAAAACTTCAAACTTCAATAAACTTTAAACCTACAACTCTAATGGCTACATACAATGGTTCCTGGAGCAATCATTGCTTCAATAGGAAAAATCCAAACAACAACTTACAGAGAGAACAGGGGAAAGACGTGCAACTGTAGGCATAAACTTCTTTACTTCTTCCTTCTTCTACTCTCCTCTGCAACTTATGATCTACTTGAACTCTGAATGAATGAATAAACATTCATTTTTGTCACATTTCATTTTCTCCCTCTTTTTTGATTTCAAAAAATGTCACCCACCATATTTATGTTTTTCTCTATTCTGGGCGTCAGAGGTGGTAGGTCAGCATTTGGCTCAAGGGGCAAACATACGCTTCATTTAATATTCCAACACTCTCCCTTTGTCCTGAGCCAAACAAACAAAGATCAATGCTGATCCAAATCAATTACACCAAGACACTCTCTTAGGTGTACAAAAGTTCTTATGCCTAATGGCTTTGTGAAAATGTCTGCTAGCTGCCACTCAGACTAGCAAAATTTTATCTTGATATCCCATTCTCCACCTAGTCTCTGATGAAGTGATATCTGATGTGTTTGCTTCTCCCATGGAAGACTGGATTCTTAGACAATGCAATTGATGAGATGTTGTCACAATAAATTGTGGTTCCAACCTCTTGTCTTTCATTCAAATATGTCAAGATCCTCCTTAGCTAAATTGCTTGACATGCTGCTGCATTTGTTTTTATGTATTTAGCCTCTACTGTAGATTGAGTAACAATAGGTTGCTTCTTGGTTGCCCATGAAATTGCATCCGATCCCATATGAAACATGTATCTGGAAGTGCTCTTCTTATCATCTATACTTCTAGCCCAAGCACTATCAGTGTAACCAACCAACTTGAAACCATCATTTGCAGTATACAAAATTCCAAATCCCTTGGTACCTTTCACATACCTTAGGATCCTCTTTTCCGCTTGCTAGTGGGAATCTTTTGGTATTTCCATAAATCTGGAAATCAGACTTAATGCATGCATTAGGTTTGGCCAAGTTGCAGTCAAATACATTAAACCTCCAACCATACTCTTGTATAATGTTGGATCTACTCTTTTGCTGATGTCTTCTTTGCTCAACTTCAGACCTACTGATGTTGGTGTGGGGGCTGCCTTACTATTCTGCATTTTGAATCTCTCCAAGATCTGCCCTACATATTTTTCTTGAAAGATGCAAATGTGTTTTACTTCTATGCCTAGAAAGTATTTTAAGAGACCTAAGTCAGTCATTTCAAATTCACTTTTCATGGCCTCTTTAAACTCACCAATTAGAGCCTTGTCATTTTCAGTAAAAATTAAGTCATCTACATACAAGATAACAATCAATACATTACCATCTACTACCTTGATGTAGAGAGTGGGCTCACCATTGCTTTTGCTAAAGCCATTGCTCATCAAATATGAGTCAATCCTACTGTACCATGCCCGCGGAGCTTGCTTGAGCCCATAAAAAGCTCTTTTCAATCTATATACTTTATTCTCTTCACCTGCAACATCATAACCAAGTGGCTGCTCCACATACACTTCTTTCAATATACCATTTAGGAAGGCGGACTTCACATCCATTTGAAATACTTTCCACTTGTGCTAGGTTGCAATTGCTATGACAGCATGCATGGTTTCACTTCTTGCAATAGGGGCATATGTCTCATCATAGTCTCTTCCATACTACTTTTTATGGCCCTTGACTACCAACCTTGCCTTATGCCTATCAATCTTGCCTTCAACATTGCATTTGGTCTTGTAAACCCATTTTACTCCAATCACATGCTTCTTCGGAGGAAAATTAGTTAGCTCCCATGTCTCATTTCTTTCTATGGCATCTATTTCCTTATCCATGGCCTTACACTATTTCTTCTCTTTAATAGCTTCTTCAAAATATATTGGATCACTATGAGAAAATAATGCAAAATTAACACTTATCATAATTTTCATACCTTTCATCTTAGTATAACTCCCTAAGACTCTTGATCTTTCTTGGTAATAGGGAGGAGAGTGTAGGATTAGAATCTTCACTGTTGCCACATTACCGACTAGCTCGATCTTCATTGATACTCGGCACTGACACTCGGTCATGCCTAGAGGAGCTTGATAATGTCTAAATCTACTTGCCTTTTCTTCTACTTACTCCTTCTTGCTATTCATCAGCATATTCTTCACTCATAATTGACACTTTACTAGAAGTGCTTGGTGACTCATTAATTGAATCATACCAAGACTGATTTTCAAAAAATTTCACATCTCTTGAAAGAGTCATCTTGTTGTTGAATGGGTCATACAATCTGTATGCCTTTGATTTTGAGCTATACCCTATGAAGATGCACTTCAAACCTTTGTCATCCAATTTTTGTCTTTTCTCTTTAGGCACATGTGCATATGCAACACATCCAAACACCCTTAGGTGTTCAACTATCCATCTTCCTCACGACCATGCTTCCATTAGAATTTTGTCACAGATTACCTTTGTAGGACACCTATTAATTAGGTAAACTGTTGTTGCCATAGCTTCTTCCCAAATTTTAGTTGGGAGACTTTTCTCTTTCATCATGCTTCTTTCCATTTCAACAATGGTCATGTTCTTTCTTTCAGCTACTTCATTCTATTGTGGTGTGTAGCTAGTTGTAAGCTCTTTCTTTATGCCATGTTTTCTGCAAAAATTTACAAAAGAATTGGAGGTATACTCCCCTCCTCTCTCTGATCTTAGGACCTTGATATACTATCCCCATTCTCTTTCAACCTAGGCTTTAAATTTTACAAATTTATCAAATGCTTCAGATTTATTCTTTAAGAAATACACCCATGTCCTACGACTAAAATCATCAATGAATGTCATGAAATAAGTACTCCCCCCAATGGAAGTAATTTGCATAGGACCGATTAGGTCGGTATGCACTAACTTTAATGGATATCTAGCCCTCCTAGAATTTTCAGAATTAAAGGGAAGCTTATGTTGCTTACCCAAAATACAAGCCTCACACTTGTCAAAAGAATTTCCTACATGTGGAAAACCATCTACCATTCTTTTATTTGACAATAAATTTAAACCAGCATAGCCAAGATGACCATACTTGAGATGCCACAACCGTGAAGGGTCTTCAATCACACTCCTTAGAGCTAATTGTGTGGGAGGTTTAACACCAACCTGAGATGAGAAACATGTCTCTATCTTCAAGGGAAATATTTTGTTTTGTGTCATTTGAACTGCTGCAAGTAAGTTCTTGCTTCCATCCTTTTCATGAATGACACACCTGTCATTTTCTATCAGCACTTTGTATCTATTTTGAATGAGCTAACCAATGCTCATCAAATTGTGCTTCATACCAGGGGCGAAATACACATTTTTTATTTCCTTCTTCTCACCTTTCTTGTTGTGGACCATAATAGATCCTTTGCCCACAATTGGTAGGGTTACATTGTTACCCATCTTAATTTCTAATTTGAAACACTTGTCAATGAATGAAAACAAAGTTTCATTGACACTCATGTGGTTGCTACATCCACTGTCGAGGTACCAAACCTCAGGGTTTCCTTCTTCACCAACATTACACATGATGAAGGCAATGGCATTATTTCCACTTCCCATATTCACATCAGCCACATTTTCTTGTCTTGACTGATCATTTTGCCTTTTCTAGCATTCATTTGCATAATGCTCATATTTATGATAGTAGTAGCATTCTACACTACTCTTATTTGAGTTGTAGTTTTTCTTACCTCCTCTTGAGGTATTTTGTGAGCTACTTGCTCCATCTACTCTTCCTGAGTTTTTTGTTGCAACATTTCTTTGTCTTCCATTTCCTCGGCCTCTACATCTGGAGTTTCTACCTGAGCCATTTCTTCCTCTCTCCCTTCCTCTTGGATTTGTCTAAGCCTTGAATGCTTGCTCTTGGGAAGATGAAGAAGTAGATCTGTTGATCCTATGTGCATTGGTTTGAAGTGTACCCATCAACTCATCCATTGTCAAAACAGTGAGGTCTTTTGCCTCTTCTATGGTCATGACCAGATTGTTATATTTATGAGGTAAACTCCTCAATATCTTTTCCACTATCCTCTGCTCTTGATAGTCTTTTCCATTTGATTTCAGTTGGTTAATCACATTGGAGGTCCTTGAATTGAAGTCTACAACTGATTCATTTTCTTTCATATGAAAGTTCTCAAACTCTCTCCTTATGTTCTGTAGCTTTACTATACGAACTTTATCAATCCCCTTGAAGTTCGTCTCAAGGATATCCCATGCTTCCTTTACACAATTTTGCTACTGCAATCTTTGAAAATACTGTCTCTGTCATTGCTACTTCAATAAGACTTAATGCCTTAGCATCCTTCCTCCTTGACTCTTTCAAATGAGTCTTTTATGCATTTGTGAGGGCAACATACTGAGTTGGATCAGTCACATTATTGAATCCATTAACTACAAACTTTGACAAATCATTTACAACCATAATAGTTTTCATCTTTTTTGCCCATGTATCATAATTTTGCCCATTGAAGGGTGGTGGTTGCTGCCATATCTTTCCTGCACCTCCTACCATGTCAAATATTTCAAGAAAAACAAATGCCCTAACTCACTGTGGATGTGGGGCCTCAAAGCTCCGATACCATGTGAGAAATATATTAAAATTTAATTTAGTAATCACAACCCTAAACCTAAAATTTTACTCAGCACTTAAAAGTTGCTCGGCACATGAAGGTGCCGAGTGCCAATTTTACTCGGCACTTGATGGTGCCGAGTGGCAGGTTGCTTGGCACTTGACGGTGCCGAGTGACAAGCAACAAGTGTCAAGTTAGCTTGGCACTCAAAGAAATAATACTCGACAACAATGGATGCCGAGTAAGTTCGACTCCAAAGGAAATGCTCAGCAACAATAGATGCCGAGTGAGCTCGACTCCAACTGAAAAAGAAGATGACAAGTGTTTTGTTCAACTGAAAAATTATAACTTAAGAAATTTCAACGTGAATGCTTTCACCATTAAAACTAGAAAGCCAAAGCTTTAAGCTTTCAAACAAATTACTCAAATGCAACATACAAAGGAAGAGCAATGGATTCAAGTATGGCTATTTGCCTTCTATTCAATCTTTGATTTAAACTATTACAAAATCGGGGAGCATTTGGCTTCAACCAGAAAACCTTAAAACAACCCTAAATTGGTAAAACTTCAAACTTCAATAAACTTTAAACCTACAACTCTAATGGCTGCATACAATGGTGCTTATAGCAGTCACTGCTTCAACGTGACAAATCCAAACAACAACTTACAGAGAGAACATGAGAAACATGTGCAACTGCAGGCACAAACTTCTTTTCTTCTTCCTTCTTCTGCTCTGCTCTCCTCTGCAACTTCTGATCTGCTTGATCTACTTGAACTCTGAATGAATGAATAAACATTCATTTTTGTTACATTTCATTTTCTCCCTCTTTTTCGATTTCAAAAAATCTCACCTACCATATTTATGTTTCTATCTGTTCTGAGCGTCATAGGTGGTAGGTGAGCGTTTGGCTCAAAGGGCAAACGTATGCTTCATTTAGTATTACAACAACTATGAAAACTAACCGAAAAACCTAACTTAATTTGGAAATCTGCTTTGTGCAGTTAAATACGCTTCAATCTATGAGGCTTATTCTAGAGCGCGGCATATGTGAGAATATAAGACATTCTATGTCTAATATGGAGGGCATATTTAGGATAGCAGATTTCGGGTGTGGTACCGGAAAAAATACTCTTCTTGTGGCAGACAGCGTTGTGAGTGCTGTGCAACGCTGGCTTCATGAAGAAGAAGAGGAGATGCCAGAATTTGAGGTTTATTTCATCGACCTCCCTTCCAATGATTTCAATTCACTCTTTTGAATATTGTCCCCACACAGAGAAGAAGGCTCGGCCCCGTGTGGATCGCATTTCAGACGCCTAGACCCACGGGAAAGCCTCCATTTCTCTCGTTCTTCTGCTAGCCTCCATTGGCTTTCACAGGTCGGTAAAAAGCCCTAACTTGACTTTTCAATACAAGATATTAGTAAGATGATGATGTTGTCTCATGATTTCAAGTGATTGTGGGGAGGGTGTAGCCGCTGCGTATCCGCAACAGTTTGATGCAGATTTGATAGCGTTTTTAGAGGCCCGGGCAGCGAAGATGGTTGATGGGGGATGCATGGTCATATCCATGTATGGTCGTAATGCAGGCACCCAAATAAAGGAAGCAGGAGATAGTCAATGAGGTGCATTTAATGCTGAAGCCTCTCTTGTCTCGTCTTTCTCGCTTCCGTTTCCCTCTATTATGTTCTACTTTTTCAACGATCCAACATAAGTTTTCAACAACTTCCTAGTTTAGAACTCAATATGCTATCACATGAATGATTCGCTTAAATCCGTAGGATACGTGTGTTAGCATGCACTAAAAGTAATAACTTTACTTCCATAAATGGTTATCAATTATTAAGTATTTCCAACTCGTTTGGTGAGTTTCTTGGCACAAATGTCAACATATATAATCAGTCATAGTTCATCTATGTTGAATTATGTCTTTTGGTGGTTTTAAGAACTATTCTTCCTATGGCGCTAGTGCTCAAATCGAAGTTGGGTTTTTTGCTTATGTTTAAGGAGTATGAAAATGCTATTATTTTCTATGAAAATTGTTCATCTTCTTGTCACTTTGCAATTTTAGAGTACCCTAAAGGATGCAATTATTGTCCTCCAAGTTTAAGGTCAATTTATGGGAAAGATGTGCTAGGTTCGGGCACTATGTCTACCCTTGTTCCCACGATCCTCACAACTTCTCTAGATGCTAGTTTAGAACTAGCCTTATTTATCGATTCTCCTCCCCCTACCCCTAGTGTTCAAGTGATTGTGTCTAGAGTCTATATTCTCCTATTCCTTTTCATGGTTTCCTTATTTTCTTCTAGCTCATGTGGTGTCCCCTTTTCCTTCATCCCTTTGACCTCTTCTCCTTCCTTCTCCTTCTAAATTCTTTTCTCCCCTTTCCCCTCTTTCTTGTATCCTCTTGCTTAATTTTTTGTTCCTATTTTACTCATGGTGGCCTACCTATTATTTTGTCCCCCATTTTTCTCCCCATGACTTCTGTCCTTCATATTCTTTGGATTTATTCTCTTCTAAGTACTTATAATTATACAAATTTGTGTATTCTTGTATAGCTTTGAAAGAGCTTAGATCATGATCAAAGAGAAATGATGAAAGCTAAGGGAGTTTCTAATGGTAGCACATGCTTTCTCGAGAAGTTATTGTGAATTTTATATCCAGATACTTAGTATTGTGTGATATTAAGGGGTATTAGTAACTCTCATAGATACATTCTGGTTAATAATATTAATCAAGATTAGAATCATAACATTGTGCTTATCCAAGAAACAAAAATGTCTATTGAAGATTTCTCTTTTTTCTAGTACATTAATCTTGCCTTTTGCAAAAGTATTTTCCATGGATGATGATGGTGCCTTGGAGATCTTTTGACTTTTTGGAAAACTAACATCTTTTTTAGCTCATGTATCAGTTAGGGTTATAATTGTTAATGCATTTCATTCTCACATGCTTACTTTTGGTTGAAATGGATCCTCAATAATATTTATTCTCTAAGTTCTCCTATTTTCCTAAATTATAATTGGATGATCATTGAGGATTTTAACATGCATTTTTATACCTTTTAGAAATAAGGTGGTAATAGCTGCTTCTTTTAGACTTCCATTATTTTGTTATTGGTAGTATCTTAAATGACGTGGAGTTATATGGTGGCTCATTCACTTGGTCTAATATACATACTAAAGATTGACTTATTCGTGTTAAATTGGATAGATTTTTACTTTACAATTAATGGGATATCTTTAATGATTAGTTTGTCTCTTAAAATAAAGGTAATGCAAAATATGAAAAGGGTGTAATTTCAAATGATGGTTTAATGGAGGAACTTTACATACAAAAACCAAGAAACTTATAAAATCTAGTTTAGAATATATAATAAAGATTAAGAAATTCAACATATGAACTTCAAAACTCTTCAGAAGAAAGGAAAAATAAAATATATTAATAATTTATTAGCATATGATTTCAAGGAAGCAAAGCTAATCTATATGTGTACATTCAAATAATATCAATAGTCAAATTGTTCTTATTACATACTATATGTAGATGATCTCATTATTATTTTAAATTGAAGTGCAATAGAAATGTCAACAAACATCTGAAATATGGTCTTCAAATAATTGATTTTTGGATGATTTATTTTTCTAGGTGTAGAAAGAGTAGAAGATAAAAGATGGATCATGGTTTCATAGGAAAAAGATAATCTCTACATATTAGAAAATTTTTGCAAGACCATCTATAAACTATCTAGTACCCAAATTAAAGAAGGATTAAAATTGAGCTCCAACTACTCTAAAAATAAAGTGGACAAAAAGCTATATGGATAACTTGTTAGAAATATTTTGTGCCCCACCATAGTTAAATGATATATTCTACATACAATTTGCATTATATGCAAATTGATGGCATTATCTTGAAAGAATACTAAATAAAATCAAGGTATATAATTTTATACTCAATACCAACAAGGAGGAGAACTTATAGTTGTAGAGTATTCAAATTCTAGTTATATAACATTTTAACAATCATCCATACATCGTGTAGATTAATAAATGAACTCTTAAAAAGAATTGACATTTTGATGAACATAACAAAAACATCGTAAGATTGTACAACTACTATTTCTTGGTAAATGTGAAAACACTAACAAGGTAGAAAAAACTTACCATGTCATACTAGCTCAAAACATATTGAAGTAATAAATTATTTTTTGATATGATTGAAATAACATTCAATATTTAAGTTTTCTTCTAGACTTGACAACAATTCAACTTTAGAATCATAACCTTTCTAAACTTTCTTTGCTTATATTTTTTTAAACATATATAATATTTTTTATAAATGATAATACCACAACTACTAATTTACAAAATAATAATAAAACTCACTCTTCGAAGTGGAGTACAATATCAAGACAAATGTACCTTACCATTTCCATTAGTGAAACTTGACATTTTATACCTCAAAAAAGTTGTTTTACTCTTGATATCTTATTTTTTACTAAATATCTTATTTAAGTAAACATTATGAGAGAGTGTTGACAAAATATATTTATTACATCTAGAAAATTCTAGGGGCATGTGGGTTCACTTTGTTTCTTATCTACATTCTTCCATTGGAGTCTTCCATTATCTATATTATCATATATTATAGATATTTATATGAAATATATTCTTGTCTAGATAATGTATCTTTTCTTTCTTTCATAACCCTAAAGATTTCAATGAACACTTACATGTGAAATCTAGATACATTTTCTTCATGCTGGAACAAATAACCCTGGCTAAAAAATATTAGGGAACTTGTAGGTATAATGGCATGTGATTTTTGGGCTATGTATCTACACTCCACACAAAGAAAGTGCTACATGAGTTCATCCATTTTTATACCATTTGTGGGAAGTGGTGATTAAGAACATCTTTCAAGCTCTCTATATTATTTACCCTTCCCAATCCTTCCTTTGTGTATACATCCTCATTAAAATCACTGGTGAAGAAATAGTCTGCCTCTAGCCACCTGCAATGATGTGAATATATCAAACACAAATAATATTATAATCTAAAGAGAAAAGAGATTAATGAAAGGTAAAGAGAAGAGACAAATATTAACCTTTAATTTTATTTTCTGCCATCAGTACAAGCAACAAGTCTAGATTTGTGACATCATTATCATAAACTTTGTAAGAAGATTTAATGAATTCTTTGGCATTGGCAAGATCCTCCCACTTTGTAATTGGAATAATGGCACACTCATCTCCTGATCCCAATAGACTAATCTATACAAATGGAGGATACAATATATGGAAATGTTAGTGCTAAATTTTTTAGAAGCCCCTTAAAAAATGCCATAAAGAAGATAGTGGACATAAATTCCTTACTTTCAAGTGTAGCTAGATATATGTGATTAATTCTATCATGACCATTTGGGTCTTGAACAATAAGATCTCTCATCCATGTTGGATAGTTCTAAAGTTGAAGGGCACAACAAGCTTGATGCCCCATAGATACCATCATTCTCTCATTTCTCACTTTTAATAATATTTCTTCTCCATCAGTTCTTCTAAGCTCCCTTAGATCCACCCTATAATTAACCACTCAAAAGCTTTAGAATTTTTTAATTGTAGAAGAGTTCTCCTAAAGGGTAAAATGTTGGAACAAGTAGTAACTTAGAACGTACCTTTTGAAAGAAACTACAAGAATGATTTGAACTCACATCCCTTAGTTGTAAGTAAATTGAATTAACTAGATTTTTTATAATTTAAATAAATATAAATCAATCAAAAGGTATACAATAAATGTGATATTAATAGTTGGTGTTCCCATGACATAGATGTATATTTTGGTGGCTATCATTGTTATACTCTTTTCTTCTTTTGACATTGGGTACGCCCTTCTTTTAGATTTTAGTTGGAGGTAAATACTTTATTGAGATTTTTAATAAGACCTTTAAGAGCTGATATAGACTTACTCTTGAAGCATTGGAGGGGTTTTCTTCTATGTAGATGCTCCATGAATGTTTCTAATGAAAATCTTGTCTTGCATTAAACTATCCATTCATTATACATTTAAAAATTCCTTTATAAAAGAGTATGTGATGTAGGAGCATCCTAGCTATAAGGGCAATCTTGCATCACCCAAAAATATTTTCTTTTTTTTTTCTTTCTATTTTAATAAGGACTAGCAGATAGAGTGGTTACTATTTCTTGGAGCTTACTATTTTTAGTAAGTTTGTCACATAATATCAGAATGTTCTCATTTTTTACATGAAGGTTTATTTAAGAATTATAAGCCTACCATAAAACTCTCATTGCTCCAGCTTAAGTATTAAAGAAGTTATTCTAGATTTTTTGTGGAAAAGTTAGGAGAAAAATCTTTAGGCTCATAGTTTTGCACCATTTTGAGCCTATAGATCAACAGTTGTCTTTTCCAAAAAGTGGTTATAATAACCAATTGGAGCAATGGTTTGAGTATTATGGCCTCTCAAAGTTGGGCTACCCAAAATTTCTAAAATTATTTGCCAAAGATGTATTTTGGTGTTTCTATATGTATTGTTAGGGTCAGTCAGCCATAGGTATTAGGTTTGATCATCTAGAACCTTCCTGGGGTGGCATAAAATTGCCTATTTAAGAAAGGATTGAACATTGTCTAGAACAATTCTAGGTGATAAATCGTAGCTTTTCTTGTAGATTACTATATTGAAGGTGCCCATGTGGGTTAGCATATTGTAACGGTGAATTCTATAATTCCCCATTTGCAAAAATAATAAGAAGTCCATATTTCATTCTCCAATTTGTGTTGTTTCTTTATTTTTGTTACGAGTTTATGGTATTAAGGGGAGCACCCTTCATCAATATGGAATTCCATGGTTTTCGGGCTTAGTCATCCTAGAATAGCCACTCAAAATTTAACTACCTACTAGTCCATATCTTCTTACAATCAAATTACCAATTTTAGTTCTCAAGTGCTCCCATTATCTAGAACAATTAGATAAAATATTGCTTAAAATATTAAACTAAAATCTCTGTTATGAGTTTATGGTATTAAGGGTAGCACCCTTCATCATGTTGTATTAGAGCTAGAGTTCTTGAGTTTATCTATAGATAGACGACTATGAGATAGTTCGCACTAGGACCATGGTTTGTGTTAAGGATGTAGATAGATTGTCGATTGTGAGGTAGTTTGCACTAGGGTTTCAACAAAAGCATAAAAATGACTCCATGAAGAGAGCATGGTGGAAGAGTTGTAGGTGTTATACCTAAGGTTTTGAGAGCCTTGCAAAGAAAAATGAAAGAATTGGAACAAAAAATGCATAGAGGAATAAATATTTTTGTAAGAGATGAAAGAAAGGATGAGGACAAAGTAAGAGAAAATGTCAAAGCAGAGGCAATTTAAACCTAGAGGAAGAGAGGCTTTTTAAGGCCATCTCAAAGATTGGAAAATAACCTATGTTTGAAGTTCCCACATTTTTAAGGAAATCTTAACCCAAAGGAGCTAATCAATTGGATCAATGAATTGGAGGAGTACTTTGAGTATTAAGATATTGAGGATCTTGATAGGATCAAGTTTGTGAAGGTGAAACTAAAGGGACATCCAAAGATCTGGTGGCAAGAGGTTTTGTTGGAGTGAAATAGAAAGGGAAAGGAAAAAATTACCAGATGGGATCGAATGATAGCTAAGATGAATTGATAATTCATTCCCATGGATTACAAGCTTGGTCTATTGAAGAAGATGTAGGGGTTGAAGAAAGTGTGAAAATCTATTTAAGAGTATACCAAAGAGTTCTACCACATTCTAATTAGAACTAGCCATGCAAAAGCTGATAAAGAGAAAGTGGCCCATTACCTTAGTGGGTTAAGGCCAAGTATTCAGGATGAGTTGAGTCTAGTTTGAATGAAGTGTATTGGGGAGGCATACTAGTTTTCCCTAAGAGTTGAGGAAAAACTAAGCAAGAAGTTTGACGACAAGAATAGTGGAAGAAGTTGAAATGGAAGATCTAGTGGAAAATTATATAGAGGTTGTAATGATGATTAGAAGAATAAGGATGAGGCTAGAAGTAGAAGTCAGAACTAGAAGGGAAACAATTCTAATCATTTTCATGATTAGAACAATAGAGATCATAGAGAAAGAGAAAGAGGACAAGGATTTAGAAGAGGAGGCTTCTGTATAATTTTTTTCACTATGGAGAAGAAGGGACTAGAGAATTTGAATGTTCCCAACACTAAGGAAGGACTAATCAAAGAACAAAAGGCTAGGCTAGATTTGAACATGTTGATGAAGATGCTAGATTATCACATTCTAAACATGTTGAAAGAGGAGAAGTTTTTGTTAACAAAAGAGTATTGATGAGTGGTGAGAATGAAACTGATCAAAGGAGTTTGTTTTGCACAAGGTGCAAATGTGAAGATAAGTGTTGTGATATGATCATTGATGGTGGAAGTACTGACAATCAGATGTTAGAAATGATGATCACAAAGTTGAAATTGAAGAGATAGAAACACTTGTGTCCATACTATATTTCTTAGGTGCAAGATGATCACAAGGTCATGGTCAATGAGTTGTGCTTAGTGAAGTTCAAGATTGGAAGTTATCTAGATGAGGTACTTTGTGATATCCTACCCATGGACATATTTCATATGTTGGTGGGTAGGCTGTAGTAGTTTGACATGCATGTTGTACACGATGGGCAAGCAAAATACCTACACCCTAACCAAGGATTGAGTGAAACATAAGTTGAAGTTGTTGAATGATAAAGTGGAAAAGGTATGTAGTGTTGCTAGATTATGTTTCGTTGATGGAAAAGAGTTTCTTAAAGGTATGAAGTATGAGCATATGTATTTTCCTATAATTTCAAAATATAGTAAAGAAGAAGTAAAGGAGGTACCTGCAAAAGTTGAAGATATGTTATGAGAGTTTTTTGATATTGTATCAATTAATGTACCTCATGGATTGTCCCCAATGAGAAAGATTAATCACCAGATTGATTTGGTTCCAAAAGCCCATTTTCTAGACAAGGAAGCACACATAATGACACTAGAAAAATGTGAAGTGTTGAATAGATAAATTCACGAGCTATTGCAGAAGGGGTTGATTTGAGAGAGTTTGAGTCCATGTGTTGTACCAGTAGTGTTAGCACTAAAGAAGATTGAAGAATGTAAGATGTGCACAAATTCTCACACTATCAACCAGATCACAATCAAGTATATATTTCCATTGCTAAGGATGGATGATATTATAGAATATTTGAGTGGGGTTGAGTATTTCACAAAGATAGATATGGAGAGTGGGTACCCTCAGATTTGTATCAAAGAAGGTGATGAGTAGAAGACTACTTTCAAGACAAAGGAAGGACTATACAAGTTGTTAGTCATGCCTTTTGGGCTAACCAATGCACCAAGCACTTTCATGTGGCTCATGATTGAGGTATTGAAGGATTTTCTAGGTAATCATTTACCTAGATGATATTTTGATCTTTAGTAAGACATTGGATAAGCATTTGAACCATATTCATAATGTGTTTGATAAGTAGAGGGAAGAAAAAATTGCTAATAAGCCTTAAGAAGTGTAGTTTTGTAAAGAAGGACTTGGTGTACCTAGGATTTGTAGTCATAGTAGAAGGTATGACAATGGACCCAAAGAAAGTGAAGGCTATCCTTGAATGGCCTACTCCAAAGAGTGAAATAGAAGTAAGATATTTTCATAGACTAGGTAGGTTTTACATAAATTTCATAAGAGGTTTTAGTAGTATTTGTGAACCCTTCACTGAAACAATGAGAGGGGATAGGAAAGAATATAAGTGGACTGTAGGAGCAGACAAGAGTTTTAATTTGTCGAAACATAAAGTTATTGAGTAGCCTATTTAGCACTTCCTAATTTGAACAAGGTGGTTTAATTAGACTGTGATACTAGTGGTATCACAATAGGAGCTATTTTGAGCCAAGAAGGTAGACCCATTGCTTAGTTTAGTGGGAAGTTGAATGATGCAAAAAGAAAATATTGTTTTTATGCTTAGGAATTTTATGCTATAGTTCAAGCATTGAAGAAGTAGAGACATTATCTTCTTCCTAAGGAGCTTTTTTGGTATATGAATCATCAAGCTTTGTAGTACTTAAATAGCCAAGGAAAATTGAACCAAAGGAATTTGAAGTGGGTTAATTTTTTGTAGAGTTATACATTTTTTTTGAAACACAAGAGTGGGAAGTCCAACAAGGTTGCAGGTGCTCTTAGTAGAAGACAATTTTTTCTAACAAAAATATAGAGAGAGTTGGTTGGGTTCAAGGAACTCAATACTTTGTATCCAGATAATCTTTATTTTGGTGAAGCATGGAAGGATTGTAGAAAAACTATTACTCTTGATAGGAAAAAGTGGTTGGATTTCATGATCCTTGATAGTATGTTATTCAAAGAAAGCCAGTTGTGCATTCCCAGAAGTTTAATGAGAGAGAATCTTATCAAGAAGAAGCATAATAGAGGATTGGTTGGACATTTTGGCAAAGATAAAACCATTTTTGTCATTGTTGAGAATTACTACTAGAAATAGTTGTAGAAAGATTTGAAGAATTATGTACAAATTTTCAGAGTATGTTAAATGGTGAAAGAAGCAAAGTAGAATATAGGGTTGTCTATGCCATTACCTATACCAGAGAAGTTGTGGGTGGATGTCAGCATCGATTTTGTTCTTGGATTACTGAGGACATAGAAAGGCCATGATTTTATTTTTTTGGTGGCTTATAGGTTTTCAAAGATGGTACATTTCATTGCTCACAAGAAGACTAGTGATATTGTTCATGTGGTAGCATTATTTTCTAGAGAAGTAGTTAGACTACATGGTCTACCAAAGAGTGTAGTTTTAGATCAAAATACCAAAATTTTTAGGTATTAATGGTGTAAATTGTGGAAGAATTTGAAGACATATTTGATGTTCATTTCATTAAATCATCCAAAAACTGAGGACAAACAAAATTTGTGAATCAGAGTTTCTGAAACTTGTTGAGATGTTTAGTTGGAGACAAGACAAAAGAATGAGATCTAATTTTACCACAGGTGGAATTTTCATATAATAATTCTTTCAACATGAGTACTAGTAAATAAAAATTTCAAATTTTATATAGGAGAAGTCCTAGAAATGCTTCTAAATTGAGGTAGTTAGATAAAGGAGAGATAAGTAGTGCTAAAGCAAAAGATTTTTTTGAATATTTGAAGAGCAACCATGAGGAGGTCAGAAAGCACATCATAAAGATGAATACATAGTATAAGTTGAAGGAAGATGTGAAAAGGAGGTATAAGAAATTTTGGATTAGAGATGAAGTCATGGTTCATTTAGGAAAGGAGTGTTTTCTAGTAGGTACATATAATAAGCTGAAGATGAAGAAGGTTGGGATGTGCAAGATAATGAAAAGTCATTATTTTGGAAATGATTATGAGGTGGAGTTGCCTACTAAATTTATTTTTCATTGGTATTTAACATTTCAAATTTGATAGAGTATTATGAAGGAGCTGATGGAGATGAAGTTGTAAAAGTGTAGTGGAGTATTCCAGCAACTAGTTTAGCTACAAAGGAGATTGAGGAGATACTAGACAATCATGTTGGAAAAAGTATAAGGAACAAAACTTATGAAGAATACCTAGTCAAATGGAAAGGGAGGCTAGTAGAGGATTCATCATGGCTAGCAAGGGAGGAGTTTAACCATCTTGGTTTTCCTTTTAACACCTTAGACATGATAGAGTCACTTCTCAAATTATCCTGGGTGTTTAATGTAGAAGCATCCTAGGTGTAAGAGAAATATTGCATCACCCAAAAGTATTTTCTTTTCAGTCTTTTCTATTTTAATAAGGACTAGTAGACAGGGTGGTTAGTATTTCTAGGAGCTTACTATTTTTTTAGTAAGTTTGTCATATGAGCTTAGAATGTTCTCATTTTGTACATGAAGGCTCATTTTAGAATTATAAGCCTAACATAAAAATCTCATTCCTCCAACTTAAGTATCAGAGAAGTTATTGCATATTTTTGGTGGAAAATTTAGGAGAAAAATATTTAGGCTCATAGTTGGTGTCCTTAGAGTGCCCGAATGAGCTCTAAAAACTCAATAGAAGGGCACATTTTCCCTTTCATGCCTGTAGATTAGGAGATGGGGTTTTTGAAAACTGGTTATAATAGCTAATCAGAGCAACGATTTGAGAGTTATGGCCTTCCAAAGTTGGGCTACCTAAAATTTCTAAAATAATTTGTGTAAGATATATTTAGCTAACTCTATATGTATTGTTAGGGTCTTTTGGCCCTAGGTATTAATTAAGTTTGAGCATTGAGAGCCTTCTTAGGTGGCATAAAATTGCCTATTTAAGAAAGGCCCAAACATTGTCTAGAACAACTTTCGGTGATAGTTTGCAGCTTGTCTTGTAGATTATTGTAATGAAGGCACCCATGTGGGTTAGTATATTATAACTATAAATTCTAAAATTTCACATTTTTGGTGATAATAAGAAGTCCATATTTTATTCTCCCATTTGTTGTTATTCCTTTGTTTCTATTATGAGTTTATGGTATTAAGGGGAGCACCCATCATCAGTATGGAACTCCATGGTTTTTGGGCTTATTCATCCCAACAAAGTCACTCATAATTGAACAACCAACATGACCAAACTTGTCCTTGAAACTCTTTTGTACTAGTTCATACATTCTTACAATAAAATTACCAAATTAAGTTCTTAGGTGCTGCCATTATCTAGAACAATTAGATAAAATGTTGCTTAAAAAATTAAACTAAAAAAATTGTATCCTTAATCTTATTTTTGTGGATTTTATACAAGAATAGAATTCTAAAATTATATCTTTATTGCAACCCTTTAGGAAAAAGATTACAAATGGTTGAAAATAAAGAATTCAGTACCTTAGAAAAACTAAGAAAAATACTAGATACACATGTACCTATGAGTTTTATTTGGTAAGAAATAAGAACAATAAATAATAAAGCTAAATCTTAAATATATGTTTTTTTTTTATAAAAAAATCAAAAAGTGACATAGCACTTATATAATATATTTATTAATAAACTAGTTCAAGGGCTCATTAGAGAAAGAACTAGCAAGAAAACTCTGAATCATTTCCAAAATACAAAAGTGTTAAAAGCTAATATGTCATACTAGGCATACCTACATAAAAATATAATTTCTTTGCACTAAGCAAGAGTACCCAAAATATGATATATATCAATACTCAACAATGATCAGGGTCCAATTATGCCAGTAAACCTCTCCTTTTGAAAGATTTAACTAAAATCAAGAGAACTTTGGACCTCCAATCTAATTGGAACATTTGTGAATCATGCATAAAGAATGTGCAAGCTAATCTATTAAGCTTCATTCATATGCTTTCTGTCCCAAATATGGCACTCTTCTAAGCAAGGGAATTTTGAAAAAATAACATCTAAATGGCAAGATTCAATCAGGAGCCTTCACAACCAAGATTAGCTAGATAATCAACTAATTTATTGCCCTCCCTCAGAGTGTGAGAGAAACAAGTAGCTTGAAAAGAATCAATTAAATCCCATCATTGTTGAAAGATATAGGCTAGTTTCCAGGTATGTGAAGATTGTGATAAGCAAGAATTCATAATTACCTGAGAATCACCTTCAATATGGATGGTGGAAACATTACATCTCTTTTCCAAAATTAGACTTGCCAATAGAGCTTGGGCTTCTGCAAGGTTGCTAGTACCAACGGGTAAAACATCTGCTTTGATTGCAACTACTTGACCTTGCCAATTTCTAATACAAGCACCCAATCCTGACTTACCAGGGTTCCCACAAGAGAAACCATCAAAATTTAACTTTAGAAAATTTCTAGAGGGGGGAGACCATTTTACATGAAGTCGATTAGATAGATGATTAGAATTCTAGTTTGCAGAGAAACTTGGAGGTAACTTAATTTGTTTCAAAAAATTTAGAAGAAGATAATCCGAAGAAGAAAATGAAATATTATTCATACAATTGAACATATTTGCATTTACTCTTTCTGAAATTGCATTCTCAATCCCATCTAGAACAAATTCTAGATTTGATTTTTCATTGTGAAAAATGATCTTGTTACGTTCCCACCAGATGCCCCACACCACAGTAGTTGGGATGCACTTCCAAATACTAGCAAATAGAGATCTTGAGAATAGAATTGGCCAAGATTGAAATAGGTACCAAAGACTATTTGGTAGAGGTAAAGACATTTGAAGCTTGTTCAACACAAAAACCCAAAACTGATAAGCAAAGGGACACTGGAGAAGAAGATGATCTGTAGATTCTAGCTCCTTGTTGCATAATTTACAAATAAAAGATTCAGCAATACCTAGCTTGGACAATCGTTCATTGGTGAGTATTCTTTTTCTAAGGGCTAGCCAAGAAAAACATCCAGCCTTAGGCAAAACAGTGGAATTCCAACAAAAGGAAAAAGCTGTACACTTCCTGCTTGAATTATATGCTTCTCAAAGACCATAATAACCTTCCTTGATTGAGTAATCACCACCTTTAGCCAGGGCCCATATAGCTATATCTTCCCTATTAGAAAGAAAAACAATTATTTCAACAAGAGAGTCCCTCAAGGAAAGGAGACTTGGCTGACTAAGAAGATGTGTTGGAGGTTCTTTCCAGAGAACCCTTCTTGAATGAATTTCAATAGCCAAAACATAGTCCCAAAAAGAGGATCCCCACTCAACTTTTAGGAAGTGGCGTGCTTCATCCAACTTTTCTTGTCTGCATAGAGGGGGAAATCCATTCCATGAGTCTTCCCAAAACATTACTTTCTCTCCACTATGAATTTCCCAAGTAACATAATTACAAACAATATCCTTTGAAGACATCATAAAATTCCATATGGCTAAACCTAAAGGAGGATTAGATGCAGTAAAAATTCTGGAAGGACTTGAGGAATCTAAATATTTTTCTTGCATGATTGAACACCATTTTGCATGAGATTTTGTATACATTTTCCACACAATCTTGTCCCCAAAAGCATTATTTCTTGTAGCAATATCATGCAACCCCACACCCTCAGATGCCTTATCATGAGACATTTCAAGAAGAGAAACAAGAGGAAGCTTCTTATTATCTAACAAATTTCCTTTCCATATAAAGTCTCTAATAATCTTTTGAATTTGCAAGATTATAGAAGAGGGAGCATTGAGAATTGACGAATAATAGTTTGGGATAGCTGTTAGGACAACTTTAACTAACAAAATATGGCCTAACAAAGATAACCATCTAGCTTTCCAAGTAGAGATCCTAGCCCTAATTCTGTCAATGATAGGAAGCCAAAAAGTTGTCTTGTTTGCTCCCATAAAAAAATGAATTTCAAGATAAATGGATGGGAGGTGATCTATTGGGAAACCCAAAGTTGAAGAAATCCTCTGAGCCACTACATCATTAGTGTTGAAAATGAAAATTTTGGACTTGTTGGCATTGATTCTTTGACCAGAAACTTCTGAAAAAATGAAATCTATAATTGAAATTTATTTAAGAAAAAAATATGTTCTATCAGCAGCATCAATTATCCATATACTCCCTCTTGATCCTAACTAGTCTCACAATCTAATCTATTCATCTCAAGTGCAACTTTTCATCACTAGAATCTTATCGATTCATATATTACTTCTAATGGAAGTTAAAAAATTGTATATCAAATTTTTAAGTAGACTATGAGACTTTCACTAATAAACCTAAAAATAAATAAAACTAAATTCCAAATATATACATGCTTTAACACATTCATTAATTGAATAAAAACTAAAAATCTAACTAAAATATTCTTAAGAAAAACTCCATTTTTCAGCAGCATCAATTATCCACAATTTTTATCCTCCAATGACTGACCAAGATTTTGATAGTAGGCATTAATCTGAATTCTTGTCTTAGAGGTTCTCTCCAAAATCTACTTTTGACAACATAAAACAATCCTCTCTCTTAGTATATAGAGGATGGCAAAATTAATTTATTGCAATGCTTTTCACTTGATAACATTTAAATATGAGTTTCAACACATTCCAACAAGGAGACAATCCATTTTATGTAGCTAGAAAGTCTAGTCAATTGTGTGGATCTTAGCAATAATGGTAGAAGTTACTAGCCTTGCAACATGGTACAATCTACCATCATCAAAATCATGGTGAATGCTCTCACACTTTTAATATTTCAAATAATTTCATTTAGAAACAAGGTCATCTTATTCCATAATTGACAGGGATAATAAAGTGAATGAATGTTCTCAAATGTGATTTGCAATCTCCAAACAAAAATTTAAGAAATAAAAGAGTTAAATTATTCCTTGAGCATGTCGTGATGGCATTATGTTCCTTGAAAAATAAGGCTTGGAGAACTAACAACCCTACTCATGAATTCATTACATCTCTCAAAAAACAATCCCATCAGTCTTGTGATGGAGAAACCCATCCTTTCCTAGTTTCAACTTACCATATTTGTATGTTCTCAAAAATTTTGATTGTTTAATATTGTTTCCATAAAATATACTTCCATCCCTGCACATATGTTATATACCTAATTTTAATATTGTTTTACAAAGAGAATGTATATAAGAAAGAAATGATTGTGAAATACATAAGATACTAAGAATATATTATACATACCATGAAATAGTCCCCCTATTAAGCTATCTATTTTTTAGATCATACAAACTAGTAGGAATTACTTTTATTTCAAAAAAGATGAAGGCATTGAGTGGGTATTGCTGAGCTACTTCTTTTGGGGTAGTTCATTTTACATGAAAAACTTCCTTTATCAGAGAATAGATGATCATATATTTATAAGAAGAAGAAGAAATATGGTAAACTATGGGCATCTTACTTGCTTGATGTCTTCCACATGATCGATCTAGTCATCAATCATGAACTGAATCTAAGAGGCCCCAAGAATGTTAAATTGATTTTTTCCAACGTCAACCATTTTTCTTCATGCAAGTAGTTTGGTTGCAACTATCATGGGGTTTGGCACCAATATCTTCTGAAAAATTGATGTTTGTGAGAGTAAAATATCAAACATTTCTATAAATCCACTCAAATTTTATATATCCATAAAACTTCTTCACAATTAAACTCACTAGAATGATTATAAACCATTTCAAAATTTACTATGCTATTATAGAAACATTAACTCTCCACCTGGAGTAACTTTCCAAGTATAACATAAGATTAAAAAAAAACTCATGTTTTGGCTTTCTATATCCTTCTTGTAGGTATTCAGGTTTTCATCTGGGTTTACTAATTAAAAGGTCATTCCATTTAAGTGATCACTAAAGCCATTATAATATAGTCAGTCAGCAAGCATTGAATTTAACCTCTTTTCCATTATTTTTGATTTGGGGAATTCATTAATAATTACCACATCCTTCTATGAAGAAGGCAACACGTTCCTTCCAATGAAGGTGCCTTCACTTCCTGCAATTGGATTTAATGGGTCAATGAATTTTCTGTCATCTATTATGTAACTACAATATATTGGATTATATATCCAACCCATTGGACTCAGTCCCATAGTTATTAGATTATAATGTTGATGCAGAACTCTCCTTATCTCAAGACTATTAGGATTAACCTCAAACATAAATAACAGTTACATGTAAATATAACCAATATCAAAAAATAATAGACCACATAGAAGAGAACACAAGACACAAATATTTAACGTGGTCTGCCCAATCCCTACGGTACATCCATGAATAGAAATTCCAATATTATTATAATCTAGTGATTACAATCCGCAATCCCTTATTGATCAATACCACAAAAAGAAGCTACAATATCACCATTACGTTATGGAATCCCTAACTCTAAGCCATTTTCTACAAGATTTTGTCACTTACAAAATTAGGGCTAGAAAAAGTCATCCAATATAATAATAGAAGGCAATGACTTTTATAATATAAGGGTAGTTGTCTCGCATGGGTGCTACCCCTTGACCCCATCTTGGGAGTGTTTGCCCCAAACCCTCATAGAAATAATTTGGAGAGAAATGGCACATAATAAACCTCAAAGTTTGATTACGATCCACATCACAACAATCTCCCACTTGGAGACTAATCATAGTACTACTAAACCTATAGCTCCCACTAGAATATCAAACCACTATAGACTCTATTTTTCTTTTATCCTATTTAGTCTAGAAGACCAAATGAAGCTGAAGAGAATTTCAACTTCTCATTTGTTACCACCCTGGTAAACATATCTTCTAGATTATCATCTATATGTATCTTCTCTAACTTTGATTGTCAATCATTCAAAACTGGCTGAATGAACTAGTACAACAACTATATGTGTTTTCTCTTTGAATGTAGAGAAGAATTCTTGGCATGATGAATGACACATTAGCTATCTATAAATGAATAATTATCCCTCTATAGGTGTCCTATTTATTCCATGAAGAACTGAAGCCATATCATCTCCTTGGTTGTCTCTATAGCAACAATATACTCTTCATCTATAGTGGATAAAGCATTGACCTTCTACAACCGAGAAATCCAACTCATTATTATCCCATTGATAGTAAATAAGTTGTAGTACTCTATCTCATATCAATAACCCCTACCAAATCTGAATCAATATAACCTTGTAAAATAGTAATAGAGCCCCCAAAATATAAACACTTACTAGATGTTCCTCTTAAATTTCCTAGAATCCATTTGAGTGGATTCCAATGCTCAATTCCAGGGTGACTCATATACATCCTAATGACTCCCATTGCATTTGTAATACCTGACATCATACATATGATGACATACATAAAGCTTACTATAGCTGAAGCATAGGGTATGTTGGACATCTTATCCTCCTCTTCTTGTGCCTTTGGACACATCCACTCAGTCAACATCAAATGACTAGGTAAATGTGTATTGATAGGTTTAGCATTCTCCATAGAGAAATATTACAACACCTTCTCAATATAATCAACTTGAGATAATATCAATTTTCAATGCTTCATATCTTCGTAAATTTTTGTGCCAAAGATTTATTTTTTTGCCCCCAAATCCCTTCATATAAAATTAATGTGCTAACTATTCCTTTAGCCCCTTAATGTGATCCATGTTATACCTAGCTACATGCATATCATCAACATAGAGACATAAAATCTTGTATTTGTCATCATACAACCTCTTAAAATAAATACAATGATCTAAACACCACCTACTATAGCCATGCTCATACATAAAACTATCAAATTTCATATACCATTGCCAATGTGCTTCCAATGTGCTTTCTTCAAGTCATATAAAATTTTCTTCATTCTAGACACTAAGTTCTCCTTATCTTTGACCTCAAATCCCTATGGTTGTGCCATATATATCTCCTCATCCAAATCACCATGAAGAAAGGTTGTTTTAAGATCAAGCTCCTCTAAATAAAAATCTTTAGTAGCCACAATACTTAAAATAGTGTAAATAGAAGTTATTTTTATAATAGGAGAGAATATCTCATCAAAATTAATTCCCTTTTTCTATGCAAATCCTTTTACCACTAGTCGGGATTTAAATATTTTCTTACCTCCATCCTCTTCTTTCAACCTATAAACTCATTTATTGTATAAAGCCCTTTTAGCTTTAAGTAACTTGCATAAATCCCATGTTTTATTTTTCAATAAACAGTCCATTACTTCTTTCATTGCAAAATTCCACTTAATCTTTGTATCCACCTACAAAAATTCATCATCATTTTCATATTCACTAGCATAAATTAGTAAAATAGAGTACAAAGAGGGAAAAAAATATTTCTCAAGGTCTACTTATCCTTGTTGAATATCTAAAATTCATTGGGGTGTGTGGTATTTGTTTTTGTGGTTGTTGCAAATCATGAGGAACTCCTAGAACATCATTTTTTGGAGTCTCATCAAGCACTAAATAATCATTTTCTCTCTTCTCATGTTGCTGCAATGGATCTTTGTACAATACTTTCTCATTGAATATGACATCCGTAGTTGTTACAATTTTATGATTATCAAAATCCCAAAGCCTATAACCAAATTCATCAATGTCATATCTAAAAAATACACATTTCTTTGACTTAGCTTTCAACTTGGTTCTAGTTTTAGAATCAATATGTGCAAATACTTCATAACCAAAGGTTTTGAGAAAAGAATAACCAACCTTCTTACCTTCCATGCTTCCACTAGAATACCATAGTCCAAAGGATTAGAGAGACCTCTATTAATCAAATATACAATAGTATTGACAATATCCACCCACATATTTAAGAGCAGCCCAACATGAAACCTCATTCTCCTTGCATGCTCCACTATTGTCCTATTCATGAATTCAACCACTCCATTTTCCTATGGAGTTCTTGGAACATTTTTTGTCTATGAATACCATTAAGAGAGAAATAATATTCAAAATATTTTCTACAATACTCACCACCATTATTAGATCTGAGACATTTTAGCATTTTACCAGTCTCAGTGTTAACCAGGCATTTTCATTTCTTAAAAAATTGAAATACATCATATTTTTGTCTAAGGAAATTATAAACCCCATACTTTTCTAGTTTCATAATCAATGAATGTAACATAATAATGAGAGTCACCAAGGTAGGATACTTGAGCTAGCCCCCTTACATTTGTATGCACAAGCTCTAATTTATCAATTTTCTTTTCCTTCCCACTATTCACAAAACTCACTTTCTTTTATTTTTCATGTACACAACTTTCACAAAAATCCATATTGACACATTTTAGATATAGTAAAACTTTCTTTTAATGAAGTAATTTCCTACCTTTCTCACTCATGTTCTAAAGTTTGTTGTGCCATAGCATTATATCAGGATCTACAATAATTTTTTATTCTCCTTTCTCAACTACAACAACTATTCCTGAACATTAATTTTTCTCTCAAACAATTGAACTAGAAGGAACAATATGACTTGTACAATGATATAAGGTGCCTATTTTCACACATTTTTCTACTACAAGTGAACCTTTTGAAACCATCCAATTTTTATCACTAAAAGTAACTATGCAACCCTCATCACCGAGTTGCCATGCTGAGATTACATTTCTACTCAACCTTGGAACATGTCTTACCTAATGTAGTAGTCAATGATTCTCTTCTACAACTTAATCATACATTCTCTCTTTCCAAAAATATTACATCGTTCATTATCTACCAAATAAACAAGCCCAAAATCCCATTAGACATAATCAATAAAATAACCTCTATGGGGTGTAGCATGAAATGAGGCCCCAAAATCTAAAACCCAAGAGTAATCAAAACTTTCTAGGGGAAGAAGCAAAACATCCTCTTTGCATTTGTTACTTAGCATATTTTTCTCCTTGTTTTGATCTTTTTTTGTCTCCTTGATTATTATTTTGACTCCAACAATCTTTCTTCTTATGCCCTAGTTTTCCATAGTACTAGAAATCTCTTGGTCCTCTAGATTGAGACCTCTTCCACTTTGATTTTCCTCTTGATTTCCCATGATTTCTAAATTTATTTCCTCTCTTAGTCATTCTGCCTCTGCTTTGTATGTTCAAAGAAATTCTTGATGTAGATCCTCCTGAGATTTACCTACAAGTTTTTCGCTTAGAATAACACCAATCACATCATCAAATTTTAGGGTATTCAATTTAGAAATAGAATTACTCACAACCATTACCAAGCCATTCCAACTTTGACACAAGGAACACAAAATCAATAGAGTGCTAATTTCTTCATAAAAAATAACATTCTTAGAAGATAGCTAACTAGTAACAATTTTAAACACATTATCTACAACAAATCCACCTTCTACCATCCTCATATTAAATAAATGCTTACTGAGAAATACCTTGTTTGAAGCAGAGGGTTTTTCATATAGTTTTACTAGGGTTTGCATCAATTCTTATGCTTTCTTCTCTTTGTAATGTTAAATGCCATAGATGGTGCCAAGAATAATTGAATACTTCCAAGTTCCTTTTTGTCTAAAATCTCCCAGCCCTCATATGTCATAGTTCCATGTTTATTTGTTTTTCCTTCCAAAGGATTCCATAAATCCTTTTGATAAAGATAGTCCTTCATTTGCATCTTCCATAACTAAAATTTCCACCCATTAAACTTCTCAACCTTAAGCTTGTCCTTGTCTACCATCACTCCCACTCAACCATGAGACCTTTATGCAAAGGATAGCTAATTTTTTTTTAAAAAAAATTGACGACAACCTAGCTAAAAAAATTGACGATTGTATGCCTTTAATACCACTTGTTAGGATTAACCTCAAATAGAAATAACACTTACATGCAAATATAACTAATATTAGAAAATAATAGATCATACAAAACTGAACACAAGACACAAATACTTAATGTGGTTTACCCAATCCCTTAGCTATGTCCAACAACAACAAGTCCAATATTATTATTATTATCTAGTGATTACAATCTGCAATCCCTTATAACTCAATACCACTGCAAGAAGCTACAATATCACCATTACATTATGAAATCCCTAACCATAAGCCCTCAAAAGCCCCCACAGGGACATTTCCCATTGACCCAACCTTGTACTACAACAAGAAGCACGCTTAGGGGATTTTCCTAGGACCCCATCTTGGGGTGCTACCTCGAAACCCCCAAAGAAATAATCTAGGGAGAAAAGCTGTTGAATAAACCTCTGACTTTGATTAGGCTCCACATCACAACAATCTCCCACTTGGAGATTGATAAGACTCCACAACAATAAGAAAGATACAATAGTGCAAGGAAAATGGGCAATTTATGCCATGCATAGATTTTGTCTATAAAGTATATGAACTGAACAAGAAAAAGGGAATCATTACAAGTCAGTTCTACAAGCTGTTAATTTATAAACTGATTAAAGATTTGCACGCTTACTAGGAAGAAGATCTTATCTATGAGAAACATACCTAGAAAAATAAGGGAAACATCCGCGTTAACCACTTTTAAAATAGAACATATAGCCTTGAAGGAAGTAGTGATAACCATTGTTTAGACTGATTGATCTAAATCCAAAAATACAATTACATGGAACCCCATATAAATATCTAGTTTAAGTCACTAGTATTGGTTATATTAGAGAAGGAACAAAATTGGTTGCTGATTGCTTGAGAGAAGTGAATCTCAATGCAATCAATGCCAATAGACTTCAAGCAGTTCTTAATTTGGAGTATTCACCTCATTTATTTTTAACACCTTATATTTACTATAATATCCTTGGCAAATAGTTATTGTTAATGGAATTCCCATTAAGTTAATTTTTAAGTAGAAAAAAAAATATTATAGATATAACAATAGATCCCATCTACCCACTTGCCAATACAATTAAATATTATCATTAAATTATAAATTTAGATTTTATTTTAATTTAATTTAATTTATGAATGATTTCACTTTATGAATATAAGGATAGGGTCTATGTGTCTAATTAATCAATAAAAATAATATTATCAATATATTTCAAATTGGTACATTTAATTATATTTTAATAGAAAAATTATTTGTAATTTTGATAAAAAAAATTTAATTTTAAGTTTACTATATTTTATAAATAATTAAAAAATATATGTCTTGTTATTATTTAATCTAATATATTCAAAAATTATATATTGTATTGTTGTTCCTAGTTAAGTTCTAATTTTTGATGGGTCATTAGAATGGTCCAATTTGAATTTCAACTTTGTAGAAAGATCAACAATACTATTTAAGCAAAACACTAAGTGATGAACCCCTTTATATCATTCTTTTTTTAAAATAGCTTTATAATTATTTTTTATGATTTGTTTCATTAAAAATATTTCAATCAACTATTTTTAGGAATATTCTTCTCCAACCTCCATTATAAAGTGAATCTTATAATAATATTACAAGTAATATAAATTAATATTCAAATATTTGTATTATATCTAGAGACATTCAAAATTTTATTAATATAAATTATTAATATATATAAAATAAGATTATTTAAGAATGATTCTAAATTCAAAAATACATTTTCTTTAACAACATTTTTTTAAAATAGAGACTAAAATGACAATTAAAGAGATTTTGTTGATTAAACTTAAATTTTAAAAAATTAATAATAATATAATATTTAAAATAGACTTCTATGTCTTAATAACAATTATGCTAAAATAATCTTATTATATAGGTTTATATTAATTGTCTCCTTAGAATATAATATAAATTTTCTTTAAACAAATAGAGAATACATGAAGTATTATTTACTTGTCATAGGCTAGCATTCACTTTGCAAGATTACTCAATTAGTTTAACATCAATCCACCTATCACAAACAATGATTTTTTAATTATTAAAATATTTCTAAAGCTTTTATTTTATTAATTCATAAATTTTATATTTTATAATTTTTTTAATGATTGGTTGAATAGATTTTTTGTTATAGGAGCCTTTCTTAGGTTGTCCATATTGCAACATTTTCGGCTAAAATTTATGACAGAGAACATGGTTAATATAAATTGTGAAGTTATTTTGCACAAAATCAAATAGTATATTGAATTGATATGATTATTAGTTTTTCTCCACATATATTCAATATTTTTTACTAAATAGTAATACTACACTTTACTTCTTTTAACACACTCATCCTAAATTCTAAAACACCTATTACTCTAATTATATTTAAAAATTCAAAATATTCAAATAACGAAATCAAACGAAATCAAATGCAAGACCTCATTTTGTCTATGACTTATTTATTTATATTATTATATTATTATTTTAATTAGTGTAGTATTATAAAACAAAACCAAAATTATATTATAATTTATTTATTATAAATAATTTTTTTACTATAATTTTAATTAATGGCAAGTACATGCCACTATGCCACCCTTGTTTTAATATATTATTATTATGATTATTATTATTTACATTAAAAATATTATTTATACACTGTCCTTTATATCATTTGTGAAACAAAAATTATAATATTCATTATATAAATTTGTTTTAATAAATTTATCTATTTCTATAATAAATTTTTACATGCTCAACACTTTTATGCAAGTCATGAAAAATCTTAATTTTCTTCTAAAAAACATAATCTACATAATCTACATAGGTTTACAAACACTAATGACAAGATGAAAAGTAGGTGCTTATTTTTTTTAGAAACCTCATTTTAGATGAAACATTATGCGGAAGAGTGGAAGCATGATGTAAAGCTTTGTTTGAGATCTACACTTAAGAAAAAAGTGTAAAGTTTATTTGTGAAGATCAAAACTAGTTATGGTCATCTAAAAAGTGAAACTAGTACATAAAATATGCCTAAAAAAGAATGGGAAAAGAATATGATATTTATATGAGCATGATCTTGGCGGAAACAAAATGACATTTAATTATTTATATGAGCATGATCTCTAGATCGAAAGGCTTTTATCCTAGCTAACCTTGGTTGCACAGTCACACCATAAAATCATTATTACAATATGCAAGCCTCCTTAGATACATCCATGTGTGAAGATCTTTTAAGTGTCAAAAGGAGTAAGACTAAGTGATAACCTCATTTCACATGGTCACTACTTCACTTCAAACATCATTCTCAACTATGTGACTATGTGACTGCTAATTCCTTAACAATTTCTCTCATTCACTATGCAAAATGTCCCTTTGTAGCTAACCATTGTGCAAAATGATATTTAATTATAGCGCATTATTTATGAAAGAAAAATTACACCAAATTTGAAACTGACTAAAACCTATCTAAAATTAATATTATAAATTTTAGAAAATGAGTTAATTTGATACATCTTGATCCTGTAAGCGAAAAGGCTGATAAATGTCATTAAAATTAAAGAAAAGTTAATAACCTTATTAATAATAGAAAAGAGTTTTCCAAATTCTAAATATACATGTACATTTATTTAGTGTGAACAAATGTCTATGGATAGAGTTAGTAGGCTCCTTTATTAAGGTTGATTATGAGTGAGAAGAAAAAATGTAAATTTTTTGGTGGTAGGTGATTTTCATAGAAGCATGAAACTTTTTCTTTTGCCACGAGAAGAGGAATTCAAAGCTTGATAAATTTGAACCTCCCATTTGCATCCTTTCAATATATAGTGCATTTAATGACTCTATTAGCTTCATGACTATTTCAAAAACAAAATTCTCAAACATTTGGTAAGAATTCAATGAACTAATTTTAATGCTAACATTCTCAGCTTAGTGTCAAATGCTGACACTGTTCATAAACTAGTAAGATATTCCTAATCTTTAAGGTTATTGACATATTTGTGATTTTACTGAAGAGGCAAATATAATGTGTCATATCACCAATCAAATTATAATTAGAAAGTAATGGCTATTTTAACATTTGACAATTCATTATCACAATAATAAAATCTTATATTTTTAAACAACTACTTATCCAAGTTATTCCTTATACCAAAGATGTTGTAGACATTATTGATAGATAATACTTTGTGATTCTAAGAGCGACTAATAAAGGAAGGCACCTTATAGGGTTTTATGGTTGCATTAGTTTTTTATTGGTTGAGATGAGTTGGCACTCCCATCAGCCAACAATAAATTAGTTACTAAATCAGTGGCTCCTAGAAATATTACTTGTGTTGTAGTAAGTGTTACAAATGCATGGAAAAAGAGATTGGGTTAGTGATGAATTATTTTTCATTTGTATAAGTAGAAATGCATTTTTCATTTAATTTGAAGATTTCTCTATCTATTTAACTAGTTGAAATCATTATTATTGACCTAAAATAAATATGCTAAAAATAAAATAAAAATGAATGGCACTCGTACTATTACACAATAGAGTAAAGTGTAATTACTTATGCTCCAAATCTCCAAACAAACATTTTAACCATATTAACTCTTTTGCATCCTTAGTGAGAGTAGTATATTCAACCTCGATAGAGGAAAGGGAAACAACATGTTGCTTACAAGAAGTCCAACTAATCCTTTCCCTAACAAAAGTGAACACATGGCCTATAGCATTCGTGTAGAGCACCTAGGGATTTCCTAGGAAATATAAGGTTTCATGTTTTTTTGTATGGGTGTGAGCCTTAGAGAATTTTGGATGTATTGGATATAAGGTCATGTTGATTGTAGTAGAATTAGAATAGATTTTTTTTTCATAGAGTCTTATAGCGTTTTACTAGGTTCAATGAGGGGCCAACAAGTTGTAAAGCCCTTTGATTAGCCTAAAGCTTGATGATGAAATCATCCTGAGGTCAATGGGGTCTAGAAATGGTTAGGATTTGGTTTTAACGTTAGTTAAGGATCTTGGTTGAGATTGAGAGGAAATGGAGGTCATTGGCTTAAGTTCAAAATTAGTTGCATAAAGATGTAAAAGTTGCATTGAGCAACTTTGCAACTTTGAAAAGTTGCTTGAGCAACATTCAGAAGAAAGTTACAATTCAATGTGGATGAGTAATACAAGGAAAATAATAACCCAACCACTCTATATAAGGCATACCAAGACCTATGAACAAGGTCAGAAACACATTTTACAGACTTTGTATTTTGATAATCAATAATTTTGAAGCAATTTGTATGTAATTTCTTTGTTATTGATGATAATAAGTGGTTAGAAGCTTAAGATTCATATTTTAACTTATGTACTCCTTGATATACATTTTTTCTTTATTGTGTCTATTGATAGATAAAGGTTTTGATCATTTTGTTTACCTTTTGTGAAATTTATTTGGTTTTACACTATCACTAGTTTTGCCCGGGCAGTTGTTGAAGATGGAGTCCTAACTCATTGTCCCACTATCCAAACTATAATCCCACTTGGAAATAGTGAGTAAACTCCATCTAAATAATGTATACATAATGAAGGGGCCTCAAATGTAGAGAAAGTACTTTGGAGGTCTTTCCCTAAGCAAGCCTATAGTAAGTCTGGCTAGGGAAGACCATAAAGAAATCAACATTACTTGTAGATGATTAAAGCTAGAGTCCAAATTCATTTTGGAAATGGAAGAAGGAATTATTAGAAACATTTCATGAAGTCAAGAGCATCATACCAATCTGAGAACAATCCCAACACAATCTTGATTGTTGGAGAATCTTGTGAAGACTAACACTCTAATTTTCACTTAATTTGGGTTAGGGTAATGGATGGGAGGTTGTGACCTTAACACCCCAAAAATATTTAAGGGGATGAATAATGAATGAAGAAACCTATAAAATATCATAGGTTTCTCGTGGAAGCAATAGGAGAAAAAATCTATTTCCTTGGAGTAGGAGACATAATAGGGCTAATAGACCTAATAGGGGAATTTGGTGAGATGGGATACCTCCACTCTCTACAAGGTTGGCTGAAGGATATAGAGGATGTAGAGATTTGAAGAATACTTAAGGACTAATGCATGTGAGCAAGAATATAGCATGAAGTGAAATGAGGATACCAAACTCATTGGTAGGTTGGTTCGCTAAAGAAGACCAAGAGATCCTCGTTGACAAAGGGTCCTATAGGTGCTAGGGTAGGAGAGAAAGAAACTCTATAAGTCTTAAAGAAGACCCATAACATGAGCCAGTGATTGCTTCATCCAATCTCCCTATCAAGTATAACACCTTTTGTCTAAATCTCCAGCAATATTAGAATCAATAAATCAAAAAAAAGAAAGAGCCTTACTGGTAAAACCTAATACATGAGAAGAAGTACCTCTCAAATTTTGAGGAATCCATTGGACTACTTGTCAATCAGTTTTTCCTAGATTACCATAAAACCACTCACAACTCCCACTACATGAGAAGTATCTACACATGTTCTAATCATTGCATCTATTAAAATTCAAACATCTAAAGAATAAGCTATAACATTCATGTCATGTTTTTCTTCCAATATAAAAGGAAAAATCTTAGAAGATAAGAAAAAATGACATGTCAATGGAGTAGAAATTGATTTTGTGTTTGACATATTGAACTACTCCGAAAATTTTAAAATATATTTTTCTTGAGATAATTTGATTTCTAATTTATGTCTATCTTAGATACTGTCCATCCCAAGAATAGTATTCATTTCCCTTAAATAATTTATGGAGAAAGAAAGAGCCAAATATGATTTCAGCTCATGAGCAACTCCCATTTTATTCCCAGCAACCAACATGTCATTAAGATAAAGTAGAAAAATGACAAACTCACCAGTAGGAAGCATGTTGTAATAAACCCAATGTGTAAGTTTGACTTGTAGCGAGTAAAACCTTGCTAAGTAATGAAGTTATCAAAATTTAATTACAATTGACATAGAGCTTGATTCATCCCACACAAAATCCTCTTTAACGTTCAATATAAATGTGCTTGCCCGTATTTAATGAATCCAACTATTCCATGTATACTTCATCTTCAATATTACCATGTAAAAAAATCTTTTTTACATAAAACTCTACTCAAGTTCAAGATCCCATGTTGTTACTATGCCTAATACTAAATGAATTATTTGTATTTTTATAACTGGTGAAAATATTTTATTAAAATCAACACCCTAGATTGTTGAACAAATCACTTCACCATTAATTTGGCAATGTATCATTTTAATCATCCATCTTCTTCATTTATGTGGTGTAATAATTCATTTTGCAAAGCTTTCTGATTTGGTTGAACACTAGTAGAATTTTGGCAAATAAATGACTACGTGACTTAAAAATTTAGTCACAAGACTAAAAATTTTAGTCACCTGACTAAAAGTGATCAAATTCTAGTAATGTTTTATAATTTATAAGTATAATTGATTAAATAAATGAGTAATTTAGTCATTTGGTAAAATCACCAAGTTTGACAAAGATAAGTGACTAAATTAATGATCAGATAAATGATTGAATAATTGGTCACTAATAATTAGTCACCTAATCAAATAATTAAGTAAATGATCACTAAATTTTTAATCATCTTAATACATTCTTTTTACTTTTTTTTTATCACTTTTGTTAATGCATCGATGGATTTTCTATCCTATCAATATACTATAATCATTTAATTTCCTTGAATGTCTCTCAAGAGATATTACACTATAAATGAACTTAAAATCACCCCAATCTACACTCATGATTCTCAAAATCCATCTATAAACTCCTAAAGAAAGTAAAAACCCTCAATGCACTCAAAAGAAAACTAGGAGTCTATCTCTACATATCAAAAAGATTAATTATCAGTTAAGTATTTTGTAATCTCAACATATAATTTCTATTAATGACATTTACATCATGTCATAATCATTTTTATAAAATATAATATTATTTTATTATCATTACATTTAATATATTTTAATATTTAGTAAATAACAAGAGCTATTATTTTATAAATATTTTTTTAACAAAAGGTAGAGGGGCACTTAAACTAACTATAACATTGCCTGCCAAATATTCTCCAGTCTAGGCTTTTATCTTGTAAAATAGCCTACAATTGGTCTCATTTTCATCCATTCTTCTCCCTTTTCCATTAACAAAAGAACTTTGTTTTCACACCAATATTGAAACTCTGAATTTTTCAATCTTATACTTCTAGGTTAAGCTCTTCCTTTATTAGTTTCTAAACTAGTGAATTCTTCTTTAACATATGTAAGTCCTTATGCATCCAAAAAATGGTTAAAATTCTATAGATTTTAACATGGTTGGTGAGTTTCTTTGTAAATTGATTATCCTCTTTTCATGTGCACTACTTTTGTTTCATATATATCAATGTCTTTCCATGATAAATGCCTAGCACTGAAGATGTCTATCTCCACTTTGTTGGCAATGATATGTTCAATGCTTTTTCATCATGTTCCTTAATTTTAGGCATATGGGTTCTTCTTTAGATAGTAATATGTTATTGTTCATGCAATTAATTATATGCATGTGAATGCTAATTTTTAATTTTGTCAAGCAATCATCTCTATTCTTTTTTCCCCTATCATTATATAAATAACATTGTATTCGAAGATGTCCCTAAAATATTTGTTATCTACATCATTAGCCAAGCAATATTATTAGGCTTAAGGTTTGTTGTTGATAATTTGCAATTGCATTGTGGTATTGAAATTATTCTTTTTCTTCTTAAATGCAATATATGTAGTTTTCGCATGAGTCTTATATCTTGAACTTTTTAATTACTATTGAAAAGTTTGAAAGAAAATCTAAAACCCTAAAACTCTCCTAGGTAGACACATTTAGTTATGACCTCAATCATTCTTAGTAGTTACAAAGATATCCATTTTTGAAGTATTCAAATAAGATCTTCAATTTTTGTGTTACCATTATGATCAAAACACCTCATGTCTTTGTTACTTGTAGGTTTTATCATTATTCAGAATATTTGATGTTTTAATATATTCAATACTACATAACTGGACAATATTATGTAGTTGTAAATTGTAATCACCAATTTTTTGTCTAGTTAATTGTAAAACCTTAATTTGAATAATTAAATTAAATTAAAACACTAGACCACTATTATGCTTTAAATTAATTTTTCATGATTAAATAATCATTGATCAAAGCATCACATAATCATTTATTTGATTATATTATAAAGTTTGACCATCTAAATCCTAACTTATTTATTTAAAGGAATATGTGCCCTTTATAATTAAATAATAAAATCCCTTTATCCTAAGTGCACATAAATATGGTTTTCTAAAATTAAATAAACAAAATAATTCAACATAAATTGTACTCTTTTTAGAAATTTGCTAAAAGTGCACATAAACATGATTTTAATCAAATAAATAAAATGAGTCAACATAATGTGCACTATTTTTAGAAATTTCCTAAAATGTGAGCACATGGATCAACAATAGGAAGATCTCCACCATTGTTCAATTTTTAATCTTAGTTGTTCGTTCAATTCTAATTTCTTTTAAAGGAGTCGTTATCCTTATTCCAAAGGATCTTAGATTTTTTCTATTGTTATGCTGGTTCTCTCATTTTTGAATTCCTTAAGCATTTTTCCTATAGATTTATCATTTTAGCTTGTTCTTAATTTCTTGCATGCAAGTCATATAATTTGACTTAATTATTATCTATCACAATCTTTCATCTAAGCTACTTTAGATTTTCTTCTTCCTTAATTTTATATATTTTTCATCATACATGCATAATGGAGAGCTTTTTCATCATGCATGTAACAAGAGTTTTTTCATCTTAAACATTTAGTATCTATTTCCTAGCTTTGCATGTTAGTTAAATCACATAGCTTAATTAGGAATTTTAATTTTCTATCTATGCAAGTTTACATTTTCTTCTTTTTCTTAGATTTACTAGTTTTTCATTATGCATACATCAATGGAGATCTCTAGATAATTGTAAACTGATTTCATGTTATCTATTTGAATCTTTCATATCATAGTAGGTTACCCTTGATTTATTTGAGAGTCATTTACTTATTTGATTTGATTTTTGCAAGATATGACTAAAAAGCTATAATTTTGTTAAAACAAAAGTTAAATTTAGAAGATATAGTATTTTCTTCAATAAATTTAATAATTATTATAGAATTCAAATTGCTATGTAATAGAATTGAGAAAATAAGAAGAAAAAAATATAAGATATAATTTTTTAAATTTTATTTTTTTTGTGTTAGAAATAGAATTTTTATTATTAGATAATGTAAATATATATTAACACTTATATTATAATTGTTCATAATTTATTTTCTATAGAAACTTAATAAGAGTGTCTAAACATCTTCACAAGACTATTTCAAAATTCCAAAATAGGTATCTTCTCCATATTTTTACTATATCTCTTTATATTTGTATATTTTCCACCTCTATCTTCATATATCTCCCTCCTATCTCTTTATCCATTTGTCCATCCTCTTTCGATACATCCTCTCCAAATAAAATCCCTCATTTTCTCACCTCTTCATTCCCCTTCCCTCCTCATCTCCTGCCCTACCAATTAAACTAAACATTACATAAATGTATCCCGAAAATAAGTATTTTTTTCTTTTCATATGCAACTTTTATTCTTTTTTAAAACAAAATTGAAGATTTTGGTAACTTTTATTTTCATTTGAAGTTTTTCAAAATAAAGGAGTGTGAAAGTAATTTCATCCGGTGTGTGGTTGAAGGTTTTTCATCATTTATAGCCTCCATTTTTTATCAAACCCACATTATTTGATAGAGATCTGACTCGATACTAGAGATATTATATTTTAGAGGGGTACCATTTGTCACTCAGATAATAGATCTTTGCAGTGTATGATCTTGATCCAAGATTAAGGAGGTGCACCATGCCAAATGGGATTGAAATTATATCTGAGTTGTAAAGGTCTTGCAAAAATATGTTCAAATCTAGGTAAGATTGGGAATAATAGCGAACCATCAACATTAGAGACTTTATGGCTAAACAATATATTTGGTAGATTTCATTCTTCTAGCATGCATAGTAGGGTTTTGCATGCTACAGTGGCAATCACATGGGCACTTCTATGAATTATAAGGTATTTTGTCTGCAGTCTTCCCTTTTGTTATTTCTCATGGTAAAATCTATTCAGAATTTACATTTTTCCTTCTTCTTGCATCACTTCATTTCAAGGAATATATTTTGATTGAATTTTAGTAAATGACCATAGCGTTATATCATTTTAGATTTCCATCTTAGATCTTTCATTGTAGCACCTTGTATATTATCTAAAGTTTAGATCCTTTAATATTTCTCTTATTTTCCCACTTTGAACTAATTTTTTGAAAAACACTAATAACTTCTAATCCATAATCCTTTTATTTGGTGGGATATTTATGCATGTTTACAAATAAAGAAGATGAAAAACTATATGAGAAATTCATGGCATTATAAGTATTTTCCATAATCTGTAGTGAAACTTTTTTAAGACATAAAACATGGAACTACATACTTTCAATGTGAGTGCTTTTCTATCATAGAAAGATATGCTCTTTTAAGTTTTTTGTGAATTTTTTAAATTATATTATTAAAATAATTTTTGAGAAAAATATTTATATGTAAAATATGATCTATTCTAGAGTGTAATGCTTTGTTCCAAAATTTTAACAATGTTGATACACTCCTAATTTTCATTATTAGAGAACAAAATATACAAATTATTAAAGAGCACTGGAGTTTATGAAGAATATTTAGTGATTTCTTGTGAACTTCAAGTTTTTTGGAACTTGATTTAGATTATTTTCCATTAATTTAAACTCTCGGTCTATTTCAAGATTGTAAGTCCTAAATGTCTCTCTCTTTCTTATTGGTTTTATATAAAATTTGATTTATTTTGCTGAAGATAATTTTGACTACACTCTCTTTCTTTATCATTAACTCTTACTATATGTATAACATTCACAACATGTATTTTTAATAATCTCCACAACCATATAGAAGATTGTGTCCTTTCTCTAGCTTCTCTAGACCACTCCACATTTTAATTAACTTTCTATCAGCCTTAGAGGTAGGTTCTCTTTATCTAGCATTTAATAGCACATATACACTATGCATATTAGACATTTATAATTATTTAAAACATCATATAGAAGACTATTTCCTTGCTCTATCACCTCTTGATAATGAAAGATACTACCAAACCTATAAATCATATGAATAAAAGGTAGTAGCAAATCTATAAACTCTAAATGTTTTCAGAATTCATTGGTTGACATTTCTTGGATATGATATGTGATATTTAGATATTTTAAAAATATATGATATGATAGCCAATGAGTAAATTATTTTGAATGTTTATGGTAGCCAAATTATTGTCTACATGTATTTTTTTAAGGATCAATATTTTGAACTATAAATGATTTTTTGAGTAGGCCTAATTTGCAATTATAATAGAACCAATGTTATTTTTTATTTGGCTCAAAATGGTTCTCATTATATAAATTTATAAGACTAACCACAATACAAAGCTCTTCTATATTTGTAAAACACTATAGCTCTATTCAATCTCTATTGGGCTGAATGACATGTTTAAGACCATGTCATTATTGATGATGACAAGAGGATTAAGATTCTCCATAACATTAGTTTCAAAAATATTTCCCTGAGAATATGAATTCATGGTCATCCATGTTAATACTTTTTGTTCACTTTTTCCTAAATAATTCACTTTTTGAAGTATGATAGGCCTATCATCCTCTATTCTTGTGTTTCCATGTCCTTTGTTCATTTCTGAATAGTGGGCTTGCATAAAATTCTCCAAACTAGTTGAAAACATCATGTTCAATCTCCAATCCAAAATATTCCAATGTGTTTAGTGTGGACAACAATAGATTTTGATTTGTCTAGAAGGAAATGTGTACGTTTAGATAACACCCATCTATTCTATGAACTTTGAACTTAGGAATGGTTTTATCAACAAAATATTGATTAGAGGCAAAGCCAACTTATGGTCCATATGCTTTAAGATGTGCAAGCCATTCAGCTTAGTGTACTTGACTATGTCACTCATAATTGATGCCATTCCTTCTTGGTAATTGTGGGCATAGTGGAATGAAGCATACAAATCCTCCCATTAAGCATCTTTTTTCTCCTCATCTTTACATGGAAATTCTTAACTGGTTGTCCTTTTGCCTTGGCCCCACGACCTAATATGAATTTGACATGGCTAAGAATTGTGTCACCAGTAGTTAAATGCTTCCTCAAAGGATTATTAAAAACAACACCTTTGCTAACCATATTTTTTTTCTATTGATGACTTGGATTTCTTTATGATTCTTCATCCATCACCTACATTACTAGATTGTAGGTTGATTTTATAGTCTTGTGGGTACTACAAATCATAGTAAGCTTTTATTATGTTTAAATCAATAGATCCATTATATTTTTCTCTTAATCTATCAAAATCCATAGTCTTGTTGGCACAATGGTCAAATAATCTTTGTTATGTTCAGTATCTTGATATGGATGGAAGGCTCCAATGGCATAGACAAATTACTCAGTAGTCATGCTTCTCAAAAAATTCTTTTGCATGAATAAATTGCTAGCATCAGAACCAACATGGGAGACAACATTGGCATTGGAGAAAATTAATTCAATCTCCTTCTGCAAACACAAGGCTTTTAATTCAGTCCACTAAAACATTTAGTAGTTACAATGTATACTATAATTCCAGACATAATCTCCATTGAGTACATTACTAGTATTAAAAATCCCATGAACTAGAGTATCCTCTAAAGTCTTCAACATAGAATTGTCAGTACTGGTGAATGGGTGTCAAAAATAGCAAGTATGCAACATAATTTAATAGTTTGTTTTAATAACCACCACTGCTCTACATGTCATCCTTATGGTATTTAGTATTTATATTAGTGTTGAAAGGGATCCCAAATTGAACATGTGGCCTATGTTTCTTTCTTTCCTTGAAGCGACATTAAATTTTTTCTTTCTTGCTCTCCCTGAAGTGACATTCAATTTGTTCTCAAAATTATATACTGAATCTTTTCATGTCGCAATGTCAAAAACACCCAAAGCACCATATTTTTTTCACTACAAAAAAACAGTTGAAAATTAGTTAAACGAAATATTCAAACATGGGTTCTATTCCAAAGTTCCCATTTCAGCATAGGCAATGAGGACGATGGAAATGGTTAATAAGGATCATTTCTTTATGCCTATAAATTAGATTTTCTATAATATTTTCTTTCAAGTTCCTAAACGATCTTCAATAACATAGATTTCTATATATATTTAGCCTAGTGGGAAATAGTTGTTACTGTATTCCAATGTGTTGGAATGCAGAAAAGTCTCACACCAACAAGTGATTGTCCCACGATTTGCTGTGATAATTGGCCCAAAAACATTTGTTCATCCCAAAACATAAGATAGCCCAAATATTCCACACTTTAGTTAATGTGCTTCACTAATGTGTTTTGCCAGGATTAGTGCTACTTAAGGAAAAAAATCTCCACAACACTTTATAGAATAGTGATTTAATAATAATAATAACAAACAACATTTAAAAGAAAAAAAAAGCAACAATATTACCTTAACTCACAACAATAATATCTCACGTTCATTTTTTGCATCAAATAATGATCTTTGAAAATTTGTCAGCACTGAAGACTTATCAAATTTGTTACAGATGTAGAATTCATCAAAAATCTACCCCCTTAGATGAACCAAGTTTTTGTCCAACCCTTCTATAAACTCCTTAATGTTTCCATATCCAAAAATCATAAGTCTTTTTCAAATCCAAGCATAACTCCAAGAAATGGTGCTATTATTAATTTGTTGGCCAGTAGCTATTAGAAAACAAGGTTGATATACTTACAAAATCATGACAATAGTAGGCTTTGGCTATTTGGATTAGAAAACTATAAACATAACAATTATTTGGAAGTTAGGTGGATCAAACTTAAAATGATTTTTATTTTAAAAATTGTTATATTTAGTTGAAGTAACATAAAGTTCCCTTTCCTATTCTCTTTAAAAATATTGTAACAATAAAATCTAGTACCTCACAAGACATCAGGCCTAAATGTTTGATACTACATAACTTACAATGATTCAAAGATTATTATTACCTTCTTATGATAAATTTAGAAGTCTAGTAAGACTAGTCAAACAACAATCCAAAAAATGCACCAAACAAATTTAACCCACCCTAATTATAGATTAATAGTGGAGAATTGTAAAGACAGAGATTGTGTGATGAAAGAATGACACCTATGGGAAGTAGAGAGGTGCAAGCTTTTGTGCCTGAAGACATTAAAGGTATCTTAAAATAAACTTTCATGAAATTACCTATTCCTTTTCCTTAATTGCACCTTTCCATGTCTATTAACAACTCTAATTACCTTTGTTGTTTATTATTACTTTGTTCACTGCTTATTTTCACTTGATTGCTAACTTAAGATTTCTTCCTTAGACTTATTTATTCTTATTCATTGCTACATGACTTGCAATCCTTTTGGTTCATGGTAAGAGTTTCTTATTGAGGTGGTGTTATGAAAATGTTTTCAGTCCCATATTATAAGTTAAACGGATCTAATTTGATGTCATTTTCTCTTGAATGTTGATTTCTACTCTTTCAATGAAATCTTATGTTGATTGGTTCGATCTGGATATTTGATTGCTAAAGAGTAATATTAGTAGATTATTATCCTTCTTTTTCTCCAATGTTTTATCTTTGTCCAACATATTGATTAGAGATTTTATGTCCAAGGGCTTAGAACATTGATAAAAAAAATTTTAAGGTTAAGAGATTAGAAGAGAAGAAAAAATCTTTCTTTCTTTTTGTTGTTTGGAGAATGGAGATAGAGAGTGGAATAGAAATTAATTCTTTCAACAAGGATTTTCAGAGTAGAGATGACAGTGTTTCTTTGTCTCTTATAGAAACTGTTGGTAAAGTCATCACTTGCAAAGGTAAGATATCATCTTTCATTATATTCTTTCTTTGGATTGTTTAGTTGTGGTAGCATGGAGAGACAAGGAGTTGTTGGTAATAGAAGATATTCAGGGTGACTTTTTTAGTGGTCCCTAATATTCTTATTAGGCTAATAATGATTTAACCAAGGTTCTAAATCTTGTCTTGAAAAAGCTTATATTTCCTTAACCTTTTTTTTCATCTTTTTTTAATGAACCCTATTTAAACCTTCCAACCATGTTGAATAGAATTCAAGATTTTGTTCATATAGAGTGTACATATGATGTTAATATTTTCTTTTCTTGATTATATTTTCTATTCTGCCACATATAGTTCCAATGTCTTGAAAAAAATTAATTGAGGCAAATGGTCAATAGATGTTATTCAACACATTCATGTCTTGACTATTGCAATGGGTTTGGACTTGTCTAACAATGGAATTATAGGGACAATAAATTTGGTTGCATTTTCATTCTTGGAGTTGCAAAATGTTGAATCAATTTTTTTTGTAGTTTTTTGTTTTCTCCTCCCAAAAAATAGGCTCTTAGATCATGGAAGGAATTGGCACAATTCAACATGTCCTCTGTACATCCACCGTATGTGTCTTTTTCATGCTTTTGACATTGGTATAATTATGGTGAATACATTTCGTCATTGCAACAAGTGACTCTATTTTTGTAATGCATGCAAGCTGGTCTCAATTATTGCAGAGACTATAAAAAGAAAGAACAACTGGTTTGATGTGATTTTTTAATGGGGTTTGATATTTTTATTTAATGCAAAAATCTATTTTCTTGACATAAATTGCATAATCATTCATATCTTTTTCTGAGAAGTTAGCACAAGAAACAATACTTGTGTGTGGCCAAAGTGCTCCAAATTATATAGGAATCTATCACTGCACTAATTTAAAGAAGTGTAATTGACATGAAATATAATGTTAAAATGCTCAAACAAAAGAATTTGAAATTGTTGAATTGTTATTGATAAATATTTAGATTATTGTTTTTCATAATAACTAAAATTTGTGTTCTTTGAGAAGAGTATATCATGTTATAGTGACCATGATCGTGGTAGATCTAGTGTTGGGAAGACAATTTTGTCAATTTTTTACATTATTCTTTAAAGGGTACTAGCTCAATGGAAGAGCACCTGCTTTATAAGTAGGCGGATGGTGGTTCAATTCCATCGTGCCCTAATATGATAAATTAATGATCTAATAAACTACCAAATAAAATAGAAAATATATTACCAAATATACTTCCATATATACTACGTAAAAAAACTACCAAATATACTATCACATCAACTACCAAATCAGCCACCAAATATACTACAAAATCAACTACCAAATATACTACCATATAAACTACTAAGTAACAACAATAAATGACCAAATCAATGACCTAATCAGTGAATAAAATAGTTTAGTCATAAATTTGGTTGGGAGATAAATTTCTAGCAATAAACTACCATTGGTCACATGATCAAAATTAGTCACATATCTACAATTTTTAGTAGTTTATTTAGTAATATATTGTTGGTTTTGTACTAGTGGAAGTGGTACCAAATCCATGTCTAGTTAGCATGCAAAAATTCCATCTCATCTTTCATGGAATTGATTCAATACTCATAATTTACATCATTCCATGCTTTCTTAAATATATGAGATTCTTCTTGATAATAACATAAAGAATAAAGTAATTTGTAATTGTCAAACCTACGAGGATGTTTTCTTTATGTATTATATATTTGTAGTTGTGTATTCAATTAATATGTTGTACATTGAACTTCAGTAAGATTTTCCAAAATAAAACTCATTGTTAGTACCCAATTCAGAATCTTGATTTTGTATATATGAGAGCTAATGTGGATGCCACCACTCCTATATTCTATTGTTTAATGATTGGTGTATTATTATGAGGCACCATAATTCTTTTTAATTAATCTATCACCAAAAGACTGTCATGGAGTAGAAATTCTGATAGACACGTGTGACATAGTACTTACTAAAGATTGGCTCAATTTGAGCTATGTGTGATTGGGAGCCATCACCCTATGGAAATATATTAGGAGTTGGGTCTATGGAGTTCACAAGCATATCAAAACTAGTGTGAAGATAAAGAGGTATGATATGTGTAGGAGTTCTCAAGTGTTGAATGTGTGCACAAAAACGTGGACACCACATTAAAAAAAAAATTCTTAATAACCCGATTGGGTTTCTAATAAGCTGATCGAGTTACTCAAAAATTCAAATCTTGACTACGCTTGGTATCTAAGGCTGGACATATTAATATAAAAATAGTTCAATCACATTTTTAAAATTTATCTATATATAAAACATAATTCAATTTTTTAAATATATATTTCTTAAAACATGATTGATTTTTAAGAAATATAAATAGTTATTATTTACCACATTTAAGGTCATTTTGTTACCCTCAAACATTGACAACAAATATTTTGGCAATAGTGACAGCTAGAAAGTAGTGTTTTTTGTATGTTCCTCCATGGAACCCCACAAATAAGGTATGTATTCATTTTATTTGTCATTTATGTAGCATTTTAATCATAGTTTTGAATTTTTTTTTATAATTTCTAATATTTGTAATTTTTTTGTAACTTGTAAGATTTGTAATTATTTTTAAAAATTTCTAATATTAGATGCATCAACAAACCCAAGAAAGAAAAAGTAGAGCTGAAAGACCATGACCTCAACCACAAAAAAGAAAATCAACCCCCCCACTTACATTGACACAACCACAAAAAACTCCACCCATGGTGACACAAACATAAAACCCTCTACCCATTACAACATGGGCACAAAACCCTCCACCTATTGCAATATAGGAACAAAACCATCCACTTAATTGTTCCATTAAACAACCACCATGACCTATAAACCATCTACTCATATCATTGCATCATGTAAGTACTACACAAGAGGACCTCATAAACTACCTTCTATAAAATAATACTCAAATTACTGAAATGGTCTATAAGTTGTTTTTATCTACTCTTTGTCACTACTCAACCCTAGAAAATAAACTTGAACAAATGGCCCATAATGCTAGTGAGATGTCTAACTTGGAGGTTACAAAATAAAGTTATGGAGGGATAGGTGTTGCACATTTTATGCTAATGGATTATCATATCAGAAAGTGAAAGATAAGGACATAGAAAAAGGTAGTTTATGCTCTCTTTTTATTGATCCTATAACTAGAAAATCCCTACTAGACACAACCAAAACATTTCCTATTCAATTATGCACTCACACTAGGATTAGATCATGTTTTTGGGAAAGGTGGTATATTGCATTTGACCCACCACCATCAAATGATATGAGGTTCATTTATATTATTTGAGAAATCTCTACTACAAGTTCATCCTTGGCGAGAAGTCAAATTAATTGAACATTCATGAATTATAGGGTAGTGGGAGAGAATATGCATAGGATAGACCTGGGACTCATAGGGTGGTACCACATCATAAGAGAATATGTATAGCATGAAAAACCATGCCTCATTTTGTTCTCCTAGTGATCATAAATAAGTCTATTGATTTATAAACTCTTCATATAATTGCATCATTAGAAAATGTCATTGAGAATTACTCATAGTTAGGTGGTATTACTTTACTTGACACATTTACCATCATTAGAAGTGCCTTTAAGATCATCACATCCTATGGAAGATCTATTTTTTTCACCTCCATCACTAGTGTCATCCCCACTTGTGTTCCTTACATCGTCATCACATGCATCATTAGAGTCATTGGGGCCATAAGATGGATAGTGAAGTGACTCAAGTTGGAGTGTCATTTGATCCATGTGTACATTTCAAGAAGAGCTGTTATGCTTAAATAGGTGGGGATTTCATACTCACAGATGATTTGATTATGATGGTCTTCAGTGTTTGAGTTTCAACATGTTTTTATTTAATCAGCTAAATATTCTAAGAGTAAATATTTTATAATTGTATACAACACTCTAGATTGATATGTGAACAATATGCAATGTAGGGTGCACCAAGTGGTACAAGAACACCATAGAGCACTCATTCTGCTAGAGCAACGGTGCTAGGAGCAAGAACAACTAAGGAAAAGTTTTAAAATATTCTTAAAAGTACAATAATACATTGTCTTCAAAATATTGTTTCCTAGTTTCTATGACACTAAAAATAGAAAGTTTCATAATTTTTGTTTCCTAATTATTTTAAAAGGAAAACCTAGTCTCTAAGGATTTTTACAAGGAATCCAAATGAATATCCATGTCCAAGTGAAGTTGACAAGTCCTGTCACTAATTGCATCATATAAAGTTGCTAGTGCTGAAACCTTTCCATCTCCCACACCCATCATTCCTCTTCCGTCTCCCATAACTATCATCCCTCTTGCATCCACCTCACTTATAGATCCTCATCCATTTCCTACCTTTATTAAAATCCCTCTTATAAATCTCATTTCATCTCATACCATCATTGAAACATTCCCATACATCATATCCATCCAATTCCCATCCATATTTCATTCTCCTAGAATTACCTAAACTCCATCTAATGAACCTCATGAGTCTATCCTCCATGTAACCATTCCCATCAAAGAACCTATCAACATCCATATCACCTACGATGTCTTGCAAGACTGTGGAGGTCATTAATATACACTTTTATTTCTTGGCAAGGTGTCAAAAGTTCATTTGCATCTCCCTTTTTCTTCCCGATCTCTTTGTTTTCAATTTAAGCCTTGTATCCTTCTTGAGCCCCATTTTTTCCTATCGTTCAACTATGCTTCCAATCTCATCCTTCATGTCATTCTTGTATCTTCTTTCCCTCCTATAACAAGTTGTTCTTTTTCCTTCTTTCCACTTGCAAATTTTTCTCATATTTCCAATAATAATCTTTACTATTTTATAGGGCTTGTCAGCGGTTGAAATTTCTAAAGTTATTGATGCCATGCTTTGTGCCATTAACTTTGGCCTTGACATCTATGTATTATCATGGCTTCTAAACCTATCAAGTTTACAATTTAAGCTAAACTCATGATGTTTCTTATCGATTCCTCTTATATTATATTTGTTTCTTCTTTAGAGTAATCCAAATAGCTCATGGTTAGAGAAAAGGGAAATAAATCAACAAGACCACCCAAATGCAAATAGGTATTAAATACAAGTCAAATTTATATTTTTACTTCATTATGAATGAACATATATACATGTACTCAATATTGATAAATATTTTTTGGATTTTTTGCTGGATATATGTAGAAACAATTGAGTTTTGTAGAGTTGATGAATGTACCTAATACTACTAATGTTAAAGAAAGGGAAGAGGTAAAATTTCACATTTTCCTTCTATTAAATTTTATCACTATGTCATAAAATATTATTATTTTTTCATCTAGGAAATTTTCAAATCTACATCATGTGTTGTATTTCCTTCTATGAGTACGGGACATACATCCAAGGTTGTTATGTTATGCATTTGTTCTATATAGATATTAAATAGTTGTATTTAAAAATTAGTACATGTTTTTTATTTTTTTAAGTTTTATAGTAATTATCAAGAATTTTGAGTTATTAACATGTGTTATTTATCTTTTAGCTACTACAAGACCATTCTAGACTTCATACAAATCCTTTCTCATTTTATTTTGTTAGGAGTCTTGAGTGTCAAAGATGTGATCAAAGATGATAGAGGCTAGTGGCATGCATGTAGAGTCTTAGTTGAATCACTCCTATGATCTCAATTCAGATTTCTTGTGTGTATGAAATAAATCCATAATGCCTACTATTAAATTCGACACTTACCATATATGTTGTGCCTCATACTAGCATTGATTCATTAGTGGTTGTGCCTCCTACTAGCACTAGAGAGCTAACTTCAACTACAATACATTTTTTTTTTACTCTATTTAGAATTTTTAACACCTACTATACAATTCTAACATTTTAGTCACACAAGAGTAGATTGCATAATTAGGGCCATAGGATGACCTAAGTATCAAACTATGTTGTTGATCAAACATAATGGAAGAAAAACATAGAGAACAACACCAAGGAGAGAGAAAAATGAACAATAATATCTTATTTGTTCATCAAATGATCTACAAGCATACCTAGCTCTAAGGCCTTGTAGGTTGCAACCAAGAACAAGCTTTATAGGTTACAATCAAGATCCACAATATCATTATAAAATTCAGCCCTCAAGCTAATATTTTATGAACATTCAATCCCTTGACCAAATCTCTCTAAGATCTCCTTAACCTAATCCTAGACATCTTTATTTATACTTTCCAAAATTACTTATATAAGATTCTAGATCTTCATATTAGAGAACCAACAGATAGAGAAACTCAAATAATGAAAGACTTAGACAAGATGGAGCATAATGGAAAATTATGATCAAACAGGCTTGGTTAATAAAGCACTTGGAGAATACTTGTGCTCAGTACATAGTGGAACTCATCCAACACCAAAAAAAAACTCAATCAAAACTAAAACTTTGTAAACATTGTAACAAAGACTCGATAAAATATGGAGCTCAACATGAATAACAACTCAGAGGATATGGTGGCAAGAATCCCTAATGGTATGAACAAAAGAAAAAGACAGAGTACTAAGAAGGCAATTAGAGAGGTTCCTAGTTTTTACCATATCATTTAGAGTACTACAGAGGTTGGCAAGGAATTATCAAAGGTCATAAAAGAGCTAATATAGTTGCTTCTTTGGTTTACAGGTTTCTAGCCTTTGGTCAATATGTTGGTTCTATTTTCTATTATTACTCTTTTTCCCAGCTTTTACAGTATTCCTCTAGGTTCCAGGCCCTTGTAAAACATAGGTTAACTTATTTTGTTTAAATTCTAGTTTTATGTCTCTGTCAAACCTTGTTTTTCAATGGGTGTTTTGAACTTTAGGTTTTAACTCCTTGTAAAACCTAGTTATACTTCCTCATATATATTATGTTTTTGTAATGGGTTTTGGGTACCCTCAAAACATATTTTTTCCTTAATCTAAAAACTACTTGGCACACATATATAAGAAGGAATGAACAACTTTGAGTAGGATGCCAAAGACAACCCCAGATGCTCTTGCATTAGACAATTGGGGTTGAAAGAAATAATTCAAGCCTCAATCAGAAAGTAATCACAACTTGAGGTTAATCCAACTCAGACTGAGAAATCTATTTAGCATTGTTAATTGGTTTGTTCTTCCATTTCACTGAATACTTCTTCATTTTCAACTTACTATAAGTACCAACAAGAAATCTTTCCTTTTTCAAATGAACCATCACATGATCACTAACTTCAAAAACATTGTATCTTGTAGACTTGTCTACATTCTGCTTATACTTCACTTGCTCATGCAAAGACTTCATAACATTAGAAAACAATTCTCCTTCAACACTTATCTTCTCTTCACCATCAATATCCCTCAAATCTTAGATACCTCTAGGATGCATTCCAATAACATCCTGAAAAGGTGTTTTCCTAGTACTCCTATTCACAAAATTATTCTAGGAAAACTCAGCTTGTGCCTTTACCATATCCTAGCTAGTTGTTTCTTCCCAAACAAATAATTTTAATAAATTACCCAAGATTCTATTCACAACCTCTATCTATCTCTTTGTCTATGGATGGAATGTAGAACTAGATGTTGAGATAATGGTTGTTGTACACATTGCATAATATTGTTATATTGTATTATTTTATTTTATTATGTAATGTTGCACCTAGATAGATGTGCAACATGTAAAGATTCCCATGGGATATGCTTGATGAGTTTTATTGTAACATTATGATAATATTTCATCTAATTACTTAATATTGGGAAAAAAATTAAAATTCCAAAACTAAATGTGGGGTCAGTGGGTTCAGTAGCACATGGTTTATGTAATACCATTTAGTGGTTTTGTGAGACTTTCTACTATATAAGAACCCACAAGGATAGTTGTTGTGATGTGAGAAGATATAAGGTAAAAAAGGCAAGAGTCAAGTGGGACAAGGCTTGAAAAGTTAACCAAGGGAGCATTTGTGAAAGTTGAAAGTATAGAAGTTGATGAAAGCTCAACCCCACAGCTCTCAAGAATCACCTGCATGCAAACACCTGTTACAAAAAGAGAGAAGACAAAGCTATGGAGGCAGGAATTGCAAGACCCATAGATGAGACATTCTTGATGAGCAAAAAGAGAGATTTATATTATCAAAAGTGAATGAATTAATTGACAAAGAGATCAATCCTTATAAAAGGAGATTGAAACTCAAAAAGGGTAACCTAAAGCCTAAAAATGCTAGGTTGCACATTATAATTAATAAAATATTAATTATATGCACCTACGAGATAGCTTAAGAAAACTAGAGTAATAGAAAACTTATTTAATTAAATCAAAGTGATTTAATTAATAAGTGAAAACAAATAATTACTCTAAAACCCCCCTTAAGATCAGCTAAGGAGGAAAGCTAACCTAGCATAGCTATGAAAGAAAAAAAGTGGGTCCCATCAACAAGGCCTGATTAGGTACCCAATACAAGGAAATCTTTGTAAATTGGAGAAATAGAGAAAACCACATGGGAAAAACCCTACTCCAAAAAGAGATAGGAAAGAATGTTCCAAAAGAAGGAACACAGAGAGATCACGAAGAGAACCACTGAAGCATGAAAAGCCCAAAAAATTTGTCAAAAGGTGCTAATTTGTAGAACCTCCACAAAAATAGAAGGCACAAACCCAACGTGTCTCTATGGTAGATGATCCATCTCATTGAAATGCATAGGTAGCTAGCCACTACAATCACCTAGTATGTAGGATCAAGTACTAAATACATAGCTCACACTAAAAAACCATTGAACCAAGGAAACATTAGAACCAACAATATAACCCCCCCTTAATGTAGACGGGGTGAGGTGATAGGCAACTAAAGGGATGGGCCAAAAATCTCCTACAACAAAGGAACCAAACACATCAAGAGTGAGGTACATACACCTATAAAGGCATGTGTCATCGACACATCAAGGGGCTAATCTCATGGAAGGGACACTTAGTTGACAAAGGAAGAGGGCCTAAATGGCAATCAACTATCCCCCCATGGCACTTTATAAAATAGTGCGAGTACAACAAATCACAATGATGAAAAGGACCTTGAAATGCGAGAGTAGCACTTTATCTTAGTACATTTGCACAAAGATTCTTACAATGAATATCAACAGTGATAAAAAAAAGGACTAGTACAACAGAAAGTACAAGCCAAAACAAAATATCTGAAGCAACAAAATCGATCCTTGGACCTGAAACAGCTAGGATATCCACTAGCATGCAAAAATGTAAAAGGCCAAATAAAATGTGCCTAGAGTAGAATCTAGAACAAAAACTAGCATCATTGAAAAGAACACCAAAAGAGCTTTCTAGCAATATAAAGAAGTCCAAAATCAGATATCCGATGCTTAAGGTATGTCTCCCGGAGTGCAAAATAGAACATCTAGCTTTGACTACCAAAATAAGAAACCGTACTACATGAAAATTCCAAATAACCAACACCATCATGACTGGCTCGGAAAAACCTTTTTGAAGATATAAGATTCATCAAAAAACACCTTCATATGACAAAGATATAGCCAAAAAACCATAGATAGCTTTTAAGACAAAACAAATTATAGAAATGATGGTTTGAAATCCATCAAATTTCAGCCCAAAGATGGATGACATCAACACCTGCAATTGTCAAACATGTGTCAGTACCTTGCTGATGTCACTACTTTGTCAGTACTTTGTTGATGCAACATCCTTTTCTCAAACATTTAAAAAGGTTTTTTTTAAAACTAAAACAAAAAGCTTTGAAGAATTTTTGAAAAAAAAATGCATACACTTTTTTTTAAATAAAAATTCATGAGCCTTTTTTCAATAACAGCTGTTGATTTTATAATTAATTTTTTAACTAAAAAAAGAATCCTTTCCTCAGAAAGCATGCCCAAATCTAGTAGAAAATTTAGCCTCAAATTTCAACTATGTCCAAATTGGAGAAATTTTATATGGAAATAGGGGTTTTTGGGTGCTACAAATCCAATGGTGAGGTCTTTTTGGGCTCAAAACACACCAAAAAAATGAAAATTTTGAAAATTGAAACCCTCTGAAATAAAAAAGGCATAGAAATGAAAGATAAGAAAAATCTCTCATAAATTAAATAGGGGCATGAAGATCTGGAGCTCTGATACTATATAGAAGTTGATGAAAGCTCAAACTCACATCTCCCAAGAATCACCTACATGCAAACACCTATTATAGAAAGAGAGAAGAGAAAGCTATGGAGGTAGGAATTGAAAAATCCATAGATGAGACATGCTTGATGAGAAAAAGGAGAGATTGCTATTACCAAAAGTGAATGAATTAATTTACAAAGAGATCAGCTAGGATATCCACTAGCATTTAAAAATGTAGAAGGCAAAATAAAATGTGCCTAGAGTAGAATTTAGAAAAAAAACTAGCATCATTGAAAAGAGCACCAAAAGAGCTTGCCAACGATATAAAGAAGTCCAAAATCGAATATCTGATGCTCAAGATATGCCTCTCGAAGTGAAAAATAGAACATCTAGCTTTGACTACCAAAATAGGAAACCACACTACATGAAAATTCCAAATAACCAACACCATCATGACTGGCTCAAAAAGAGCTTTCTGACAATATAAGATTCATCAACAAACACCTTCATATGACAAAGATACAACCAAAAAACCATAGATAGCTTTTAAGTAAAAACAAATTATACAAATGAGGGTTTCAAAGCTGTCAAATTTCAGCCCAAAGACGGATGACATCAACACTTGTAGCTGTTGGACATGCATTAGTACCTTGCTGATGTCACTACTTTGTTAGTACTTTGCTGATGCAGCATCCTTTTTTGGAACATTTAAAAAGTTTTTTTTTAAACAAAAACAAAAAGCTTTGAAGAATTTTTGAAAAAAAAAGCATACACTTTTTTTAAAATAAAAATTCATGAGCCTTTTTTTAATAACAGCTTTTGATTTTATAATTTTTTTTTTAATAAAAAAAAATCCTTTCCTCAGAAAGCATGCCCAAATCTAGTAGCAAAATTTTGCCTCAAATTTCAACTATGTCCAAATTGGAGAAATTTTATATGGAAATAGGGGTTTTTGGGTGCTACAAATCCAATGGTGAGGTCTATTTGGACTCAAAACGCACCAAAAAAATGAAAATTTTGAAAATTGAAACCCTCTAAAATAAAAAAGGCATAGTTCTGAAAGCTAAGAAAAATCTCTCATAAATTAAACAAGGGCATGAAGATCTAGAGCTCTGACACCATATAGAAGTTGATGAAGCTCAACCCCACATCTCCCAAGAATCACCTTCATGCAAACACCTATTATAGAAAGACAGAAGAAAAAGCTATGGAGGTAGGAATTGCAAAATCCATAGATGAGACATTCTTGATGAGCAAAAGGAGAGATTGCTTTTATCAAAAGTGAATGAATTAATTTACAAAGAGATCAATCCTTATAAAAGGAGATTGAAACTCGAAAATGGTAACCTAAGGCCTAAAAAAGCTAGATTGCACATTATAATTAATAAAATATTAATTATATACACCTACAAGATAGCTTAAGAAAACTAGAGTAATAGACAACTTATGGAATTAAATCAAAGTGATTTAATTAATAAGTGAAAACAACTAATTACTCTAATAGGAAGCATGCCATGTGATGTGTGGATTCATGCTTGTTCACGAGAATTTCTTGGTTGTAACTATGATTTTGAAGGCTTCAATTGTTGTATTGCAATGGTGTTTTATCTAAATAATACATGGTGATGGATGCTTTCAGAGGCTAGGTTTTTCCCTCAATGAGGATTTCCTAGCGTATATCTTGTGTAACATTTTTGTGGGTATGTTGTCTATTCTTTTGCATATCGATTTCAATTGCATATTTCTTTGAGATTTATTATGGGCTATGTGAAAATGGTTACATTATTTATTGAAAGTTTCCTCACAAGTGGTATTAGAGCTATGATTGTGTTATTGTAACCCTAGATTAAATCCATGGGAATACATGAGAGGATAAAAGAAAGGGCAATATATATGAGTTGTTTATTGTAGATCCGAGGTTTTTGGCTTTGTTGTTATGATGGGATATTGGTAGATTTTGGGCATATAAAATTGTTGGACAAAAGGGTTTTTTTTTTAATGTTTGATTTAAATGAGGATCTTAGGGGGAGCTTGCTAAAATGAACTCCTAGATAAAAAATAAACCTCACCATTGGATCCGAGTCGACATTTCCATTAATTTTTTTATATAATATGCCCTAGTTTGGCCATTTTTAGAGGAAATGAAAGAGGTTTTCAGTTTTAGCTCATGATGGCCGTCAAATTTAATCCTGCCAAAATTTTCATCACAAAAAGAAAAATTGTAGTGAAAATGGTAAAAAGACTATCTTAGTAAAATGACCATAACTTTATCTCAGGATATTAGATTTTAGACTTTTCATAGGCATTGGAAATATAATTTAGAGCACTACAACATGGTGTAGGTTTTTATGTGATTTTGAAAATTTTGTCAGGTTTTAAGAGCCCAAAAGTTGGATGTTATATATTTTGAGCATATATTATTGCATAGCTTGGGCATATGGAGTCAGATTTTGGACTTTTAGTAGTCAATAAAAGGCTCTTGGAGAGCTCTATATATTCGTTTAGATTTTTTGTAGGTTTAGCATGGTTTATTTGGTGATATATTGATCTAAATAGTTTATCGTATATATTGACTATGGTAGCATTGTGAGTTTATGACATTGTATGTTTGAAGATTTAAAATTTGATGGCATTGTATACTCAGTTCATATTTCAGATTGGTCTTATGATTACATGATAATTAGTGTTTGATTTGGATATGTATGATTATTTGTTGGGTCTACAAGTTGTGTAGTTTTGTAAGTGGTCTATACTTACAGGTTGTATTTATGGCTTGGTTATGGGTTTTCTTTTACCATTGATCTTTCATTATTGGTGCATATTCAAATTGGTGGCTTTGATTTGTGTTGTCTATTCCCTAAGTCACATGATTCACTAATTTTTATTCATGTAGAAGGAATGAGATGTTGTTACTAGGTATAATCATGGTGGAGGATTGTCATTGACTATTTTATGCTGACAGGTTGGACATATTGAGAGTTAGATGCTTGGTTCATGGATGTGATCATGGTGCCATGAATTTTGGCATGACTTTATTAGATATATAGGTACATCCTTGATGTTCATTTATTTTCATTTTTAATTTGGTTATGGTGGTATATTATCTTCTTGGTTGAGGATAATGGTTATTTGGTTTTTTTTGAGGAGCTCATGATGTACACTTTGAGTTCTTTGATGGTTTCATGCCTTGGTTGATTCTCATGGTTAGAGGATGGCTTTTCATCACAATATTATGGATAGCTTGGATACATGGATTAGTGGGAGCTTTTGACAGTGATGGGGTGATAGTGTAGGCTTAGTTCTTAGTTTGGTTTAGATTTTCTTGGTTTGGAGATCTTGGTTTCACTTGGTATTGACACTTTGGTTATATGAGTGTAGACCTAGATGATCTTTATGTAGGAGATGGATTTTATGATGCCATAGGTGACTTGATACCACAGTTGAGTGGGATGTTGTTGGCATTGATATAATAATTGAATGTTTGCAGATGTTGGAGATTTGTCTGAGATCCTATTGCTACAGAACCATCTTTGACATTTGCATGGTGAACTTGTTATCTTCATGATGTGTGAAGATGGTTAGATCTTGAAGACTCATGGAGTTCTTGGTTATATTCATGGTGTATGGAGATGGCTCTTCATAGTATATGGAGATAGTTTTCTTCATGGTGTGTGGAGATGGTTGCATCATGAGGACTCACAAGGTTCTTGGTAAAGGTGTGGTTTATGCTTTCATTTGACATGTTATCCTTGGTGTGAGGATGGTTTATTATTATGTCATTGTATACTCTTGATACACATTTATAGTTGTGACATGTTATAGTATGTTCATATGGAGCATATTATCTCTTTTGGTTGAGATGGTTCGATCATGTTATCATGTTTATGTTCTTGATGGCATGGTTGGAACTTTGACAATGATCTTGGTTTAGTTTCTTGGTATTGAGTACATTGATCATAAGCTAGATGCTTCATGATATTTGTATGTTGCATTTGGAGTTGGCATGGATTGATTGGTTACAAGTGCTCATGAATAATTAGAGACAATAGTGATGCTGATTTCTCTTGGATTAGAGAAGTATTTATTGGGACAATTGATGGTTTTAGTGCAAGAAGTCTGAGGGGCATTCACCTGATATGGACTTGAGAGAAGATTGTTCTTAGATGAGTCTCAGTTGGAAACTTGGATATCTTGATGAGCATTCACATTCTTCACTCCTGGTCTACTTGGCAGTTTGCTACTTGAAGGTATAGCCCATTTTTTCTCTTAGGTACATTATGTTTATTCTTGTCTTTCATGGATATGGATCTTGAGATATGGTAAATGAGTTAGTTCTCAAGGGTTCATTTGAGAGATGGTTTAGCATTGGTTATCTCCATTTACATGTGTTTTTATGATGGTTAAGTTTGGGAGATGGTTTTATATTAGGCATATTCCTTGCATTAGGAATGGTTTATGAGTTTAATCTTCTTGTGAGAGGCTTATATCCATGATTAGTTATATGGTATGGTTTGGGTGTTGTTGAGGCTTATTGTTGGGATTTTATGGAGGAGATAATACTTGCATAGTTTACATCTAGAGGTGTGTGTAGGACATGATATAGGTTATGATTTGCATGATTTCTCTTTAGTATTGGATATCTTCCTAGATGGTCAGTTTCACTTACATTGGAATTGAGATTGCTTAGAGATTGTGATCACTAGTTTGTGTTAACATGGTTATTCCTTTATCTCTTTCCTTTGCTAGTTGTGGAGAACTTGGGAGAGAATTGGAGACTTGTTATGAGAGTTGTTCTTGTAGGTTATTGGTTTGTGTGTTGTAGATGTCCTTGAGACTAAATGGATTCACTTCTTTGAGATGTTGTGAGTGGATTGGTTATATATTTGGCATTATCTTTTGTAGTGTGAACTTCTTGGTATATATGTGGTAGGCATTGCTCTTGAGGTTTGTGATTGCAGGTTATAGATTGGATATGTTGATGATGTGAGATTCACTTGGTATAACATCAGAGGTATCAATAGTTGGATGGGTGTGGCACTTGCTATGGGTTCTATTTCAGCTATGGATATTTTGACAACTATAGATACATGTGATTTTGTTTGGACCAAGTGTTTTGTGCTTGGCATTTCTGTTCATATAGAATTTTGTGATCTTCTAATGTGACAGGTTGGGTGGTTTTCTCTTTGGATGGCGTCTATGTATGTCTAGTGGCGGTGGCATAATAGGAGGTGCCATGATTCACATTTAAGATGCTAGATACTTTGATTTTGTTGCAAGTATGAGGATAGAGAAGTTCATGTACTTTAAACCATGATGGTGGATGTGCTGGGAGGGATTGTTCCTTGTTCATTTAAGTCACTATAGATTGACCCTATGCAATGTATACAAAAAGTGAGAGATTGTTGAGATAATGGGTGTTGTACACATTGCATAATATTGTTATATTTTTTTGTTTTATTTTATTATGTAATGTTGCACCTAGATGGATGTGCAATATATAAAGATTCCCATGGGATATACTTGATAAGTTGTATTGTAGCATTGTGATAATATTTCATTTAATTATTTAATATTGGGGAAAAGAATTAAAATTTCAATATTAAATTTGGGGTCAATGGGTTAGGTAGCACATGGTTTATGTAATACCACTTAGTATCTTTGTTGGACTTGCTACTATATAACTAGCCACAAGGGTAGTTGTTCTTATGTGAGAAGATAGAAGGTTAAAAAGGAAAGAGTTGAGCAGGACAAGGGTTGACAGGTTAGCCAAGGGAGCATTTGTGAAGGTTTGAAGCATGGCATGGGACATGTGGATTCATGCTTATTCACATGGATTTCTTGGTTATGGCTATGTCTTTGAAGGTTTCCATGTTTGTATTACAATGGTGTTTTTCCTAAATAATACATGGTGATGGATGCTTTTGGAGGTTGGGTTTTTCCCTCAATTAGGGTTTGCCAATGTATATCTTGTGTCACATTTTTGTGGGTATGTTGTTTATTCTTTTTCATGTGGATTTAAATTGCATATTTATTTAAGATCTATTATGGGTTATGTGGAAATGGTTATATTCTTTATTGCAAGATTCCTTAAACTAGACTTCAGCTCAATATTAATCTTCTTTCACAAAGTCTTCTAGAAATAACCAAAAAAGTTTATATCTTGATTAGAGATAATTTTTCTTGGAAACACATGCAAACTAACAATATCTGTGAATACGAGTTCTATAATATGCACTACATCAGATGTCTTCTTACATGGTATCAAATATGTTATCTTAGATAATATTTCCACAAAAAAATATGAAATCATACCCTCTTTCTATCTTAGGTAAGCCAATAGAAAAATCCATACTTATGTTGCTCCAAGGTTTCTTAGGAACAAGAATAGGTGTATACAATCAAGTATTCTAACTTACTCCTTTTCTAACTTGACATATTCCACAACTCTTTAAAAAATTCTAAATATGCTTGTACATTTGTGGCCGATAATACTTTTCTCTAAGAAAACTCAATATCTTATCAATTCCAAAGTGTCTAGCTAATCCACCAAAATCCTTTTCCTTAATAAAATTATCTCTCATAGAAATTCTTGGTATACCCCCCTAGATCCTTTTGAAGAACATACCTTATCAAATAAAATATTCATCAATCTTACTCAATTGATATGATAGATTTGGTTCTTTGCACTCTCTCCATTCCTAAGAAAATCAGGGTCAGTATCATACAACTCCTTCATATCATCAAAGCCAAGAAATTTAACCTTCATATTTGTCAAAAAATAGCATCATCTTCTCAATGCATCCACAACTCAGTTAGATACGCCATTTTAATGAACACTCAACCCACTTCATATGTCTTTCATTCAACATATGTTGACTTCCCAAGTATAGTAAATCATTTTGATCAACATTTACAAAAAGAATAATTTGGGAAGAAGATAATGTCTCCACTTCTTCAAGGCTTGGATAATGAAATAGAACTCTTGGTCATATATTTAATATTTCCTTTTAGCATCATTCAACCTCTTACTAAAGAAAGAAATCGGTTTACCTTCTTGACTCATCATAGCTCCTATTGTATGACTACTTGCATCACATTCAACTTGAAATACCTTATTGAAATTAGGTAAAGCTAATAGAGGTTACTCAACAACCTTTTGTTTGAAAGCTTAAAAACTCTTATAAGCTCCATGTGTCCACTTAAAATGCTTTTTATTTCCTCTCATAGTCTCAGTCATAGCATTAAAAATAGAAATGAAATTCTTAATGAACTTTTTGTAGAAGTTTTCCAAACCATGAAATGATCTTACCTCACCCATATTCTTGGTTGTGGGCCATTCATGAATTTGTTTAACCTTATTTGGATCCATTTTCAAACCATCAACTAAAATAATAGATCCCAAATACATAATAACCTCTTACATGAATGAATGCTTCTTCAAATTAATCAATAATTCCTCATCCTATAGTCTTTCTAACACTTGTCTAATATGCTTAAGAATTTATTTCTTAGTCTTATTGAATATCATAATGTCATAAATATAAACAATCACAAACTTTGCCAAGAATCTCTATGGAACCTTATTTATCCACCTCATGAAAAGGCTTGTTGCATTAGTCAAACCAAAAGGCATAACTAACCATTCATATAAATCATCTTTTTTAAAAAAAAGTAGTCTTCCTCTCATCACCCTCTATGATTGTAATCTGATCATAGCCACTCTTCAAATGAATATTGGTAAAGTATTTTTCTCCATTGAAATAATTTATTATTTCATCCATCCTCGAGATAGGAAACCTAAATTTTACTAGTATCCTTTTAATAGTTCTAGAACTAGTACAGATTCTATATTCTCCATTTTTCTTAGGTTCCAATACAATAGGTACACCATATGGACTCTATCTTTCTTTGATTATACCTTTCTACAACAATCTTGTAGTTGTTTATTAACTTCTTCATTCTCAGTAGGTATTAGTCTATAAGGTTTGCTATTAAAAAAATTAGTTATAGAAATCAGCTCCATATAATGACTAACTTGTTATTGTTAGTAAACCGTCATGTTTATCTTTAATAGCAATCTCCTTGTACTCATTAAGAAAAAATCTCAAGTTTTTTTGGCACTCAGTTTGCACTTTAAGCATTTCCTATCACTTGGTTAATACTACCATCTATACCTCAGTCATTATCGTCACTCATATATTTGGAAATAACAAAAAATAAAACCTTTTTCTTCTTCATGTATTTTTCAAATGGTTTCTCATTGATCATACAAAACCTAATAGTAATAAAACTTACCTCATCTATAACTTCAATCAAAGGAAACAATGTTTTATTTCTTTGATTCACCCATAGAGTATATTTATTCAATATACCGTCATGCACAACATGAATATCATATTGTCAATTTCTACCCAACATAATATGACAACAATCTATAGGCATATTATCACACATAACTTCATCAAAGTAGTTTCCAATCTTGAATTTTATAACACATTTCTCACTTACCAAAACCTTATGCTTATCTTTGATCCATGAAATGTGATGGGATTTAAGGTGTCCCAACTATTGGATAATGTTGTCCTTGATGTCACACAAATGTCATATAAGTCATTAGTATCAAGTTCACCGAGCTCAGACAGTCTACAATGCAATCTACAGTGCCAACTGAGCTCACTCAGTCATCGAAGGAAATGTGGAAGACAGTGTTAACTGAACTAACTCGGTCAACAAAGGAAAGGTGAAAGATAGTGTTAATCGAGCTCACTCGTTCAATGAAGGAAATGAGGAAGTCAGTGATAACTGAGCTTCACTCGGTCTCCAAAGGGAAGTTTCCACCGAGCTCACTTGGTCATCAAAGGAATCATGAAAAATTCAGTGTTCACCAAGCTTCACTCGGTCTCCAAAGCGTAGTTTTCACTGAGCTCACTCGGTTTTATCAGGAAACTCAGTACTTACTGAGTTCTCTCGTTGATTGAAGGATTGTCACGAAGTTCGCTGTATTAACTAAGCTCAGTCGGTCAACACAGGAATTATTTTCTGACAAAGTTTACCGTGCAGGGTCAGCCAGTATAAGGATTTGCAAATTAATTACTTCTAGCCGACTGTTGTAATTGTTTGATTTGTCAATAATTTGAGCCGACTAAAATAATCTGAAAGGTATATATGGTCATTCCAGTTATGAATTAAAAGTGTGTGAGAGTGTGAAAAGGAAGTTACGAATGTGAATTATAGTATGAAATGAAAAGGCAAATGTTGAGAAAAGTCTGATGAAGGATCAGATGTGTTGAAGGAGCTGTGAAGTTGTATTTGATCAATAAGGATCCAGTCAAGCATAACAGAGATCTGTAATAAACAAAGATAAGTTGTACATTATATCAGGTCACTTCAGTGTTGCTTTCTAACCATTGTAACAATGAATTCAAAATCTTTTAACAGACTTGGTTTAACAACCATTCAATAAATCCTCTAACAAGGTGACAGTTCAGTTGAATTATTCTAAAGACCTCTAGCAAGGCCACTCCTAACAGGGTGATGAAATCCTTTAACAGGGTCACACCTAACAGTGTGTTTTTGTAACCTTTAATAGGGTTGGCTCCTAACAGGGCTTAGTTCAGAAGAGTGAAAAACAACATCTAGTTGCATTGGTGGTTTTTCCCATATTGGGTTTCCACATTAAAAATGGCATCTCTTGTGTTCTTAATTGTTGAATTACTTTGTGCATGATAATATATCAGTTCTTAATATTTTACTGCATTATCAAGTTTCAGCATTTTTATATTAATCAGATCAAGGGTATATTCAGACATCTTAGGGACTATGGAAAGTTATGTAGTAATTGATTCACCCCCTCCCCCTCTCAGTTACTCTATTCTCATTTACAGAAATTGGTATCAAAGCAATTGGTGCTTGCAAGAAGAGATTTCAAGGATCTAAGCCAAAGATCAAGATGATTTACAAAAGAGAAATTCCAAAACTCAACAGAGATAATTTCACTGCATGGCAAGGATTGCTGAGACTTCATCTGGCTACTATTGGTGATACTAGACTAAAATACCTTGAAGAAAAATATGAAGAACCTCCTGGCACATTGTTTGTCAATGACATTGCTGAAAAGAAGACTCACAACAATACGACGATAGTCATAGCATCTGCTCTTAATTATGAATAATATGATGACATTAAGGACTGTAAAACTACCTTTGAGATGTGGAACAAGCTAAAAGATATCTATAGAGGAGATGATAATGTGAGAAGAGCAAAAGCAGAAAGTCTAAGAGGACAATTTGATCAAATGAGGATGAGAGAGGATGAAAACATTGCAAATTATGTTGAAAGAGTTAAAGCATGTGTGAGTGAAATTAGAGCATCTGGAGGTGATATCAAAGGAGAAACAGTTATAAGAAAATTTCTCAAAACCTTGCTTCCCATTTATGCAATCAGAGTTTCTTCAATTCAGGAAAGAAGGTGTGAAGCAAACCATCAGATAAATATTGAGGCCATAGTTGGAAGACTAACTGCATTTGAACTAGATAACTTTGACAACTATGTTCTAGCCTCCAAGAACATTGAATCAACATTTCAAGCCAAGCTCTCACTCAAGGAGAAAAACAAAAAGGAGAAGGAATCTCAATATGAAAGTGAAAATGAATCAAGCCAAAGTTCAGACAGTGACCTCGAAGTAATTGAAGCTCTACTAGCAAAGAAATATTCTAGAGGTAGAGGAAAATACAAAGGTAAAGTTCCTCTAATCTATTTTTCTTGTGAAGAAATTGGTCATATTGTAGCAAGGTGTCCAAAAAAGAAAAACAATGATGAAAAGAAAGATTACAAATGGAATGGAAAGAAAGACTTCAAATCATCCCAAAAAAAAGGTAAGAAATCATGCTTCATGGCTGAAAATTCTAAAGATTCTGATAATAGTGAGGATGAAATTGTTTATATTGCCATTAAAGATGATTCTGACAGTGACGAGGAAGATAAAATGGCACTTGTTTCTCATATGATTGGTGATAAAACTAAGTTTGATCAGTTTGAAGACTATGATGGTGGCAGTGTAAAGTTTGGTAATAATGAACCTTGTTTCATAAAAAGAAGAGAAAGAATCTGTCTAACCAAAGAACTTGTATGTAATAATTCCTATTGGGTTGAAGGTCTTAAACATAATTTGCTAATTGTGGCACAGTTACTCAATACTAGATTCAAGGTGGAATTCATGCATGGAAAGGCAAGACTATTGAATAAGGAAGGAAACTTGATAGGATCTAGCACCCAAACTAAAGGTAACTTGTTCTATCTAGAACTTGGTGAATGCTCATGTTTTATTCCTCAAACTGAAGAAAGTTGGTTATGGCATAAAAGCATCTGTCATGTCAATTTTGATAATCTGGTAAAAATAAGAAAATTCAAAAAAGTAAGAGGCATTCCTAACATTAAGAAACCTGAGCTTGGTCTATGCAAGAATTGTCAGATTGGTAAAATGGGAAAAACTAGTTTTAAAAGTAAGAACTATGATTAGTCTAAAGATATATTAGAAATTGTGCATACTGATTTATGTGGACCCATTGGAGTAGAAAACTAACTGGAGAAAAAAATTTCATTCTTTTTGTTGATGCCTACTCAAGAATGATGACTGTCATGTATCTAAGGAATAAATCAGAAGCATTTGAGAAATTCAAATGGTATTTGGCAAGAGTAGAAAAAGAAATAGGAAAAAGACTAAAATGCTTAAGGTTAGATAGAGGTGGTGAATTCATCTCACATGAATTCAACAACTTTTGCATTGAAAAAGGTATTAAAAGACAGGTCTCAGCACCAGGAACTCCTAAACAAAATGGAATAGCTGAAAGAAGAAACAAATCCATCATGGATTGTGTAAGAACCTTAATGATAGAAAAGAACATTGCTATCAAATACTTGAAGGAAGCCAGCAACACTGTAGTTCATACCTTAAACTGAGTACAGTTGAAGAAGGACTCATTCAACTCCCTATGAATTACGGTATAGCTACAAACCCAATGTAAGTTATTTGAAAGTATTTGGAAGAAAATGTTATATTTTGAAAGAATCTAGACAAGGAAAATTTGATGTAAAAGGTGATGAAGGAATATTTTTAGGATATTCTTGCAAAAGAAAAGCACATAGATGTTTAAATCTATCCACTCACAAAGTCATAGAAAGTGCACATGTGAAAGTTGATGAGTTTGCAGAAAAATCTGAAGAAGAAAGCAAAAAGGTACCTGAAGATTATAGAAGATTTGTTTACATTGAACCAGATACTATACCAAGCATACCATTCACTCAAGAATCCTCAACTCCCAAGTCATCAGTAACCGAATTGCAAATAGTTCAAACTGAGCCACAGCAACATTCAGACATTATTGAGAAAGTGTCTCCTGAATCTGAAGCACCCGAGCCAATTCTTACTGAGCTAGAACAACCTAAACATGAAATTGAAGCACAAGGAGATAGCAATGAAACTCATTCAAGAGGCAAAGAACTTGTATTAACTAAATATGTCAGAAGACATCATGCATCAGATCAGATCATTGGAGATAAGTTTGAAGGAACCGTGACAAGAAGCAAGCTGAAAAATACTTGTTTACTTGCTGATTTTGAACCTAGAAGCATTAAAGATGCATTGACAAATGATAGTCGGATTGAGGCAATGAATGAGGAAATAGAACAGATAGAGAAGAACAAGACATGGACTCTTGTACCCAGGCGTAAAAATAAGAATGTAATTGGAACCAAGTGGGTATTTAGAAACAAGTTGGCTGAAGATGGTAAGGTATCCAGAAACAAAGCCAGATTGGTATGCAAAGGATACTCTAAAGAAGAAGGCATAGATTATGGAGAAACCTTTTCTCCTATTGCAAGATTGGAAGGAGTCAAAACCTTGCTTGCATATGCTGCTCACAAAGGATTTAGAGTTTATCAGATGGATGTCAAGACAACATTCCTCAATGGAATAATGGATGAAGAGGTTTACATTGAACAACCTGAAGGTTTTGTTGATCCAAATAAAAAGAACATGGTCTGCAAATTACACAAGGCATTGTATGGTCTAAAAAAAGCCCCTAGAGCATGGTATGAAAGATTGCATAACTATCTTATTCAGATTGGTTTTCAAAGAACTAATGATAATAGTAGCTTGTATATAAAGGAAGGACCAGATAATAAGATTGTCTTGGTAGAAATATTTGTAGATGATACTGTTTTCACAGGGCATGATGATTTTTGGAAAGAATTTTTAGAACAAATGAACAAGGAATTTGAAATGTCTATGTTTGGTGAAATAAAATTCTTTGTTGGTCTTCAAATTCAACAAAATAAGAATGGCATCTACATAACTCAATCAAAATACATCAAGGAGATATTGAGAAAGTTTGGTATGGAAGACTGTAAACCTGTTGGAACTCCTATCCGTACTAGATTGAAACTTACCAAAGATGATGAATCCAAAGAGGTAGACAAAACATTGTACAGATCTATGATTGGAAAATTGCAATACGTAGTTCATACCAGGCCAGATATTGCCCTTGCAGTTGGTATTGTTGCAACATTTTCAGCAAAGCCAAGAGAAACTCACCTGATGGCAATCAAAAGAATAATGAGATATCTGAAAGGAACTGAAGATTATGGCTTATGGTACAAATTTGGAGGTAATTTGGATTTGAAAGTGTTTACTAATGCTGATTGGGTAGGAAACCTTGATGACAGGAAAAGCACAAGTGGAGGAGCATTCTTTCTTGGAAAAAGATTGGTTTCTTGGACAAGCAGAAAGCAAAATTGTACATCCCAATCTATAGTAGAGGCAGAGTATGTTGTTGCAGTAGTAAACTGTTCAAATATTGTTTGGTTTAAACAGTTACTGCAAGGAATACAGATGGAAATCAATAAACTAGTTATCATGTTCTATGACAATTCTAGTGCAATCAACATATCTAAGAATCTAGTAATGCATTCCAAGACCAAGCATATTGCAATAAAATATCATTTTGTCAGAGAATTGGTGCAAGACAAGGAGATTAGATTGGAATATGTCCATACAAAGGAAAAATCACTGACATATTCACAAAGCCTTTACCTAAGGATGCATTTTTATATCTCAAAGGTAAGTTAGGGGTCATTCCCCTATCTGATGTCCACTAAAAATAAGTTCTAGTGATGCATCAACACATATAAGATTGAAGATCCATCTATTGATGCAGTTTAATTAGAAATCATTGCATATGAATCAGTACTAAAGGTACATTACAATTCACTTAACTTCTATTGTCTTTCGCATGTGTTGTCAAAGAGGGAGAGATTTACTATCATATCCTTCTGAAATTTGTGAGATTTGAAAAAGTTTTCCATGAAGTCCCTTAACAGAGGGAGATTATTGACAGAGGGAGAAGTCTGTTATCTTCTTGGACTTGTTTTCAAAATTTCATTCTGTTATGACATGTTGTGTTGCCATCAGTGCCAAAGAGGGAGATTGTTGGATAATGTTGTCCTTGATGTCACACAAATGTCATATCAGTCATTAGTCTCAAGCTCACTGAGCTCGGACAGTCTACAATGCAATCTATAGTGCCAACTTAGCTCACTCGATCATCAAAGGAAATGTGGAAGACAGTGTTAACCAAAATAACTCGGTCAACAAAGGAAAGGTGAAAGACAGTGCTAACCAAGCTCACTCGGTCAATGAAGCAAATGAGGAAGTCAGTGATAACCGAGCTTCACTCAGTCTCCAAAGGGAAGTTTCCAACAAGCTCACTCGGTCATCAATGGAATCATGAAGAAGTCAGTGTTAACTGAGCTTCACTCAGACTCCAAAGCGTAGTTTTCACTGAGCTCACTTGGTTTTCTCAAGAAACTCAGTACTTACTGAGTTCTCCCGACAATTGAAGGATTGTCATGAAGTTCACTGTATTAACCGATCTCAGTCAGTCAACACAAGAATTATTTTCTGACAAAGTTTACCGTGCAGGGTCGGCCAATATAAGGATTTGCAAATTAATTACTTCTAGCCAATTGTTGTAATTGTTTGATTGGTCAATAATTTGAGCCGGCTAAGATAATCTGAAAGGTATATATGGTCATTCCAGTTATGAATTAAAAGTGTGTGAGATTGTGAAAAGGAATTTATGAATGCGAATTATAGTATGAAATGAAAAGGCCAATGTTGAGAAAAGTTTGATGAAGGATCAGATGTGTTGAAGGAGCTATAAAGTTGTATTTGATCAATAAGGATCTAGTCAAGCATAACAGAGATTTGTAATCAGCAAAGATAAGTTGTACATTATATTAGGTCACTTCAGTGTTACTTTCTAACCATTCTAACAGTGAATTCAAAATCTCTTAACAGAGTTGGTTTAACAGCCATTCAATAAATCCTCTAACAAGGTGACAATTCAATTGAATTTTTTTAAAGACCTCTAGCAAGGCCACTCCTAACAGGGTGATTAAATCGTTTAACAGGGTCACACCTAACAGTGTGTTTTTGTAACCTTTAACAGGGTTGGTTCCTAACAGGGCTCACTTCAAAAGAGTGAAAAATAGTATCTAGCTACATTGGTGGTTTTTCCCATATTGAGTTTCCACGTTAAAACTGGTGTCTCTTGTGTTCTTAATTGCTGAATTACTTTGTGCATGATAACATATCAGTTCTTAATATTTTACTGCATTATCAAGTTTTAGCATTTTTATATTAATCACATCAAGGATATATTCAGACATCTTAGGGACTATGGAAAGTTATGTAGTACTTGATTCACCCCCTCCCCCTCTCAGTTACTCTATTCTCATTTCCAACATCAACCTCTTTAACTACAACTTTGTAACCAACTTCTTAGATGCCAAATTTACTAAACTACCACTATTAATGATCACTTTGCAACATTTTCTTATTCTGACATCTAGTTTTGAAAATACTTTTTTGGATAGCTTCTTCATCAAATCTTTCACTAGACAAAGTTCTTTCCATCAAGTTTTCTCTAGCCTCAAGACCACTTAGAGGGGTCATAGATTTACTATGAACTATAGAATTTATATTACTAACCTTTGATTTACTAGAGTAATAGAACACAAAGGCTCTATTTCCTTCTTCACCGCCCTTCAAGAAAGTACCACAAAAGGCTCCTCTAGTATAAGAATTACCTCTTCCTTGGTAAGTATTACAACCTTTCCACTTGGCCTTTCCTTTTTCTTTATTTTTCCACTCAAGTTTCCCATTATTTTACATGCAAATTATAGATCTTCTACTTTTTAAAAATAAATATGATCTACCTTTTTCTCTCTATCTTTTCTCATTCTTTTTTATCAAGATCTCCTCATCTTTCAAGGTCTATTGGTATGGTTCATCTACACTTCCAAATTTCACAAAGCTTATCTTATCTTGAATTTTAGGACACAAACCATTTGATCACCTTGCAACTTTCTTAACCTCACCATCAATATGTCTAGACCTAATGTCCAATCTATACAATTCCTAAATGTAATCCTACACACTCATGTCCTTTTGTCTTATATTTTGGATCTTCCTCAACAAATTCACTTGATAATCAATAGGGAGAAACTTCTTCTTCAATTTGATCAACATCTTCAACCCATTTTTTATATATTTTTTTCGCTTCCTTTGTCTATCAATTTGCAATTGCTCCCACCAAAGTTAGGTATGACCTTTAAAATTAGTAAAAAATATCTTCACCTTCCTATTATCAAGACTATCTTAAAACTCAAAGAATTTCTTCACCTTAGAGATCCAATCTAATAAAGCATGGGTGTCTAATCTTCCATCATAATGTGTCACTTAAACACCAAGATTTGAATATTACCTAGAAAAAAATTGTAATAAAATTTCCTTGTTAGATTCCACTACCTTAATCATCACTAACATCATCAAGGTATAATCCGCTCCTTTAGGAAGTCTCGAGGGAATTTAATCTAACAACAATTTGACTCTAAATTTCCATTATGGAATTATCAGCATTTTTTCTACCTCAAACCCTTTTGAAGATCTACAAGTTATTATAAAAAATTAGACCTATCAATCTACAACCAAAATCAACTAGGATTCTACATGATCCAATCTCCAGAAGGATGAACCTCACTTTGATAACCCCCTGACACAAAGGTAGATCAGGTAATTATGTTTAGAGACATGCTAAAATATCAAACCACCTTTCTGAATAAACATAATGAAAGGAAAACACAGAGAACAATGCCAAGGGGAGAGAGAGAGAGAGAGAGAGAGAGAGAGAGAGAGAGAGAGAGAGAGAGAGAGAGAGAGAGAGAGAGAGAGAGAGAGAGAGAGAGCTAAAAATATCTTATTGATTTGTCAAAAGATCTATGAAAATGCCTAGCTATAAGATCCACAAACATATCTTATTGATTTTTGAAAATATCTTATTTATTTGTTAAAATATCTTATTGATTTTTCAAATGATCCACAAACACACCAACAAGAAAACATACAAGTTACAATGGAGATCCATGATTTCACTAAAAATTTAAGCCCTAAAATTAATTCTATATGATCATTTGATTCCTTGAATAACTCTCTAAGAACTCCTTAACCTAATCCTAGATATCTTTATTAATACTTGAAAAAATGTCTTACAAAAGATTCTAGATATAACATTAGAGAATGTAGACCTCATAAAAATCTACACACATCCTTACATTAAACCCAGACTAAAAATTAAATATAAAAGATAGATCACAGGAGAACCAAACACAAAGAAACTCACCCAAAGGACTTAGACATGACTAAGCATTAGGAAAAATGACCACTAAGTAGGCTCAATTAATAAAGCTATCAGTGAATACTGGCACTTGATACACAATAGAACTTAGCCAACACTAAATTCAAAATTGATCAAAACTAGAACTTGGTCGATACTGGAGCTTGACATGAATAACAACTTGACACACACAATTATATAGAAACAAACACCTTTGAGAATGATAGCAAAGATTTTTGAAAATTGGCTAATGAAAATATGTAATTCTTGTCATTTATGGTAACTCATGATGTAAATGATTACAGGAAACCTCAAAAATAAAGATACTTAGCTTTTGGTACTTAGAAATTGTCTAAGTATAAATTTGGTTTACAACAGTGTACTATTTTGTATGTAACTTGTTACTGACATCATATTATGACTAGTGAAGTTAGACGAAGATTGTATACATGACATGTATACCCTCAAAAGTTGGTACAGACTACATAGAAAAGAGATATTCGTGTTTCACTAGTAAAATATGAGAATGGAATTAAAGGAAAGGAATTATTTTGTTTACAAAATAATTACCTGACCAATTAGGGCCAACATCCTAAATGTTTACTCTAAGTTGGATAAGTATAATGAGGTCTTAGCTAACCCAAAAAAAATTTGTGGAAAGGCATGGTATTTATGTAAAGGACACCTTGTGATGAGAAGTGTAACTTTTGTGATATATTTTGATATTCGAACTTTCTATGAAATTTATATATGCACCATTTTGTAAAGCTATTTTTGTGATCCAAGATCAAGTTGAAGATCAGAGATTGGTCAAAAAAGAAGTTACAATATCTACATTCTAGAAGTCTAATTACTTGTTTCGATAGTGAGCTCTTCTTGTAATTGGAAGTGCATGTTTGGTCAGTGCAATCATCTTGCATCTACTGTACTAAAAATCCTAAGAAGGTTGGAATCTCCAAACAGTGATTCAAAGTCTCCTAAGATGGACTCTCAATACTAAATTTTCTCATTGACTCCTAACAAAGTCCATTGTCTAACAAGGAACTTATATATCAATATACTATCTAGTGGGTATCATCACTACCGTGGCTTTCCCTTGGCCAGGGTTTCCCTAGTTAACAAAATATGGTGTCATGAGTAAAAAATAATATCTAGTTGGTGACTAAAGTTTGTAAATTACTAGTTCACCCCCCTTAAATAATTCTTATTTCTAATGATTGGTATTAGAGCACAATTACTCAAAAGAGGCTTAACAGCTTGATTAAGATCCCTATGGATATGGAACAGTTAATGAAGAATCCTGCAGAGGCACTTGAACAAATTGATCTCCTTAATGAAGAAAGAGATAAGCTAAAGGATACATATGAAGACTCTAATGTATACATTGGAAAACTGAAGGAAAAGATTGAACTTATCAAATCCAAGCCTGAATCTATTAAATTTGAAACTAGTGATGACGATTATTCAAAATTTAAGATAGAGTACATGATCTTGAAGCATGAATTAAATATTATGAATCTAAAATTGAATTTGAAAGTTGAATCTGATTTGAAGACTAAGAATACATATCTTAGAGCAAGTCTAGCAAAGAAGTTATCTAAATGTGAAACATTGAAAGAAGATCATTAAGAATTTCAAAAATAGAACACAATTGTAAAAGGTGAGTTAACTCAATGCAAGTAACAACTTGAGAAGCTTTATTCTAGAGAGAAATTCTTGATGATCCAATGTCAATACAGAGACCTACCTATGATAAGAGTGTTCTTGGTTATATATTTAACATGTCTGCAAAGAAACCTGACATTAAATCATATTTGAAAGAAAAAGCCAAATCTGATGATAGGATTGAATCTTGTCAATCTTCTAATAAGACTAAAGAAGTTGGAAAAGAGAAGGAAGTTGAAATTTTTGATGAACCAAAGCAAGTGGAATCTCCTAAAGAAACTAGGTATGAATTTAGAGGTAAGTGTTTTTCATGTAATGAAATAGGTTATATGGAAAGAGAATGTAAAAATAAGTCATTTAATCATGTTAAGGATTTTTATTGTCATAATTATCATGGTATGGATCATATAGAAAATAATTGTAGGAAACCTAAATATGATAATGATAGAAGGAATAGTAGGATGTTTAGAAATACTAACTCTACAGGTAGAATAAGATCTAATGAAAGAACATTGAGAGAAGGAAGACCTTATGAAGAAAGAAGACATATCGTGTGTTATAGGTGTAACAACTTTGGACAAATAGCTCATAATTTTCATACATGTGATGATCAGCAGAATCCTAGAAGCAAAAATCTAGTATGTCAGTTATGCAACAACTTTGTACATACAACAAAGTACTACAGAATGGAACCAGAAGTAATGATGGACGAAACATTGAAAATGATAGAATGAATCATGAAAGGAACTCTAGAACTAAGAAAGATAATAAGGAACAAAGAAATATAGTTAGTGAAATTAGAGAAGAACTTAATGAGGCATTTGTAAAAGGATTAGACATCTCAAAAGATAAATTAGATGATGATGAGATAGGAAGATCGAAGCTGATAATCAAGTTATGAAGGGATTAAGAGTTACTATTATTAGAGAGAAAGTTAATTTTGTAGCAAAAGATGCAAACTATGTTCTTGCTGAGAACTTCATGAAGAAAATTTTTGTGGAGCATTATCATGATGGAAGGAAGCTATAATAAACCTTGGGTAGGATCTAAAGATTAGATAGAAGATCTTGAGTAGATATTTGATTTCAAAATGTAATTGGAAAAGTACACCATTAATGTGAGTTCAATTTGAAAGAATTAAATGTATTAAAAACCTCATTTTCATTTCCTTGTGATCACATTAAAAGCATAAAGCACTCAGAAGCAACTTGATAAGGTAATTTCAAAGCAAACCCTATTTTTGGAAAGAGGTAATTTATCATTTATCCACATAACTTATTAGATAAAAGTTTATAGTTGATAGAATCATGGATATGTCAGTAGTTCATAATATTGAGAATAAGGAGAGACAAAAATTGAATGTTGTTTCCATGAAACCCATTGAAGGAAACCCTAATTTACCATTATCGATTACTTTGAACAATGTAGTCTATTTGGAAGATGTAGGAAGTTATCTTAACAACAAGTTTAAGTCTGTTGGGAGCGAATATATGAACACGAATATAGAACTGGTCTTTAATCAAGATATGATTGGGAAACCCATATTTGAACTCTTGAAGGAACTAGAGCTATTCAAATATCATCTCTAGCAAGAATTGGACACTGATGAGTGGACATCAATAATACTAAGTAGAATTCATGATGGAAAATTATAGATGGAAGATAATGTAGTTAATATTTTAGCTGACCTTATTCATGAGGTAATTAGTCTTGGAAAACAAGGTAGTGTACCTATAGGTGAGAAACTTGTTAAGAAGAAGGTTGAGAGCTACAAAAGAGCAATTTATAATGGAAACGCTATGTTGATCAGTATCATTAGGCAAGATGAAGTAAGATTCCTAAGTAGAATCATTACCTACTCTACATGTGCAAGTTCTAAGATTGATGAATTATTGGCTAGATTCATCTATGTAGCCTACAAGATATGTGTTGAGAAGGAACAAGTTAATCTAAGTGAAATTCTAAGAATGCAACTTCTTGAGAGCCTAGAGAAAATTAGGAGGTCCAAGAATAGTATGTTTAGATTTCAATCACTAATCAATCATTTATTCTTTCATGTACTTAAAAGATTTCCATATTTTTCAGTCACAAAGATTATTAGTAGTGAGAGGTTTACAATGGAGAGAATCATAGATGTCTATAGAAGACATCCAGTAGATAACATCTTGAATAGTGGAAACTTGATAATGAAAATTTTTCAAAATTAAATCGGACAAAGAGTTAGAATTCACCTATAATTGTAGACAAATTTAAAGATGATATATGTGGTATAATTGATACAAATTTTACTTATACTCAAGTAGTAGAACCTCAGGAAACATTTCTTGGTCCCTTATGTTATGAATTGAGTGATGAAGTAGCAGTTGGATACATTGATTTATTGTTGAAATTTGAGAAGGACCAAGCTAAATATAGATTTGGAACTTATGATGAGATTACCCAATCATCTCATCAGGCATCCTTGGAGAAAGCATCTCACAAGAAGATAGAAGCAATAATGAAGAAAGGTTTAACAGAAGCTAGTATGACTTAAAGTGAGTCACAGGCAGTCAGGCAGACTATGAAATAAGGTATAACATATCTATAATCTTTGTCAGTATCCGTTGGAAAGATATCTTTGGAAAAGAGAATTTTATATGTAGTAGTGTCAAATGTGTAGCCAAGTGAGCCAAAGAGGAAATCGGAAAGATTAGTGGAAGTTGTGATCACCAAGACAAAAAGAGTCAAGCAACAAGCCACTGGACTAAGAAAGAGACAAGAGACATTGTTGAAATTTGTTGAGTCTAGTGAAGAAGAAGAAGAAAAGGAACAAGAAGCTAAACAAGCCAAGAAGGTAACCACTTCTAAATAGTTAGCAGGAAAAGCTCAGGAACCCTTGAAGGTGAAGATAGAGAAGATAAATTGAGGCATTGCTAATGAAGGAAACTTTGTGCAGATGAAATTTTTTTATGATTTGTATAATAATTTTGAGAAAGATCAGATTGATATCTCTACTATGAGATATATAATAGCTAACAATCTAAAACTCAAAGATATTGAAGGTAAGGTAAACTAGAAATTCTATGAAAAACTCATTGAAAAGAAGGCATCAGCCCAAGAAGAGGACATAGAACTTTGGTAGTTTATGATAAGAACAATATGCAAGATTGATGATCAAGAATAAGTCAAGAGATTATTGAACAATCTAACAACTTACTTCAGAAACAAATAATACCATTTGTGTTTATGGTGGGTGAGAAAGATAAGGTAAGAAGTGAAACTATAGTAGCTATAAGTTAGATGATGATACGGTCAAAGGCAACATCTTCACCAGCACTTAGAACCTTAGAAGTGTCAGTAAGTAATGATACAATGCAAATAGATCAGACCAATGTTACCATTAACATTGATGATACTAACCCTTTTGAGAGTTTAGAACATAATGAACCTCACATCGAGGATATTGAAGAACAATTAAGACAAATTGAAGAGGAGAAAAGGCTATTAGAGGAAGAGAAAAGGAAAATAGAAGAGGCCAAGCATAAATTGCTTGAAGATGAGATGAAAAGAAGAGTTGAAGAAGAAAATAAGACGAAGTTATAGGAAGATATGAGGAAGAGATTAGAGGAGGAAGAAAAGAGAGAAATAGAAAGAGAAGAAAGAGAAGAGAAAGAGGAAGAAGAAAGAAGAGTCAGGGAGGAAGCGAAAAAGAAGCAAAGGGAATATGACACTAAACCTTCTAGTTCATCTACTCTACTTTTACTTTTGAGCCTGACAACTGATAATGATGATCAAACTAACTTGATCTCATCTTTGTCAAAACTTCTTGAGAAGAATAAGACAATGAAAATCCTGTAAAGAACCTTGATGGAGGTTACTGACAAATTACACAGTACTTTGGCAGAGCAACGTATAGAGGCAAATCCTAAATAGAGGGTATAAGTACTACTAAAACATTTTGATGAGAAATTTACTAATCTACTGAATTTTGTAGAATCTAAGGCATAGATCTCACATGATGCTAACTTGTTTAGCACTTTTGTTAGAATATGAAGAATGATTTGATAAGTCTTGATATTTGTATCAAGGAACTTTGGAAATTTCAATAGGATTGCAAGGTATTGTACATTGAGTGTACCTTATCTCATAATTTGACCAAGGATATTGATAGTTTGAGTGAGTTAGAGGTTCAATCTAGCTAGATCTAGCATTCTTATAGCAAAATTGATGATTTTGAAGGACAAGTGGCTAGTATTCATTGTGATATTAGGAAACTAGAAGTTTAGAAGGAAAAAATTTTGAAAAATTTTTGGCTTTCAGAGAGGCTATTGCTTTGAAAATATCTATTTTAGAGAAATAGTTGGAGGAATGTGTCAAAGCCAAGGACACTTATTCTAACTTTTTACACTTCGATCTTAATGTAGTTGAGATTGCATCATATGCCTTATGTGCAATTCTCACCTATGCTGAATCACCCAAGGGTACATGGCTAAAAGGTTCAACCAGTTTTAAGGAAAGTTTTGATGATTGCATGAAGATATTATCAATTTAAGGTAGAAGAACAATGTTTTTTTGATAGTTTTTGACATATCTTTTTTGTTGATCTCAAAGGGGGTGAAGTACATAAGAAAATTATAAATTAGATAAAGAGGAGAAGATAATATTGTAAAGTATGATATCATATTGTAAGGGGGAGCATATGTAGGATGGAAAAATTGTAATAGATGATTAATGTAGTGTTACATTATTGTTTTTCACAATTTTTATTTTTTTTTATCAGTAAACGGCCAAGGCCTTGCTAATTTTATTAATAAAAAATTAATTACAATAGCATACCATCATTCAAATGGGCACTGGTAGGAAGGAATAGGGAAAGAAAATTTCCAATGTAGCTTGGAACCATGGTCCTTTATTATTACATCATAAAAGGGGCATATCCTAGTTAGATTATCATCATTCCTATTATTACAATAAAAGGATCTTATTTTATATGAGTACATATGATTAGATAACTCCTAGTTACAACAAAGACCTTTTGTAGAAGCATTCCATCCATTTCTCTTTGCATTCTTCCATAGCTAATAGATACATTCATCTCTGCCAGCTTTCTTACCAATCAAACTAGTTAATGATAGTACTAAAATAATTTTTAAAAAAATAAGCTATGTTGAACCAAATAAATTGTAACTCAAACCTTTATAGTTAGCATCACTTACTGATTCATCAATTTAGCGGTAGTCCCTCCTTTAATAACTAAAAACTTATCAATATAATTTTTAGAATTTAATCCCTATTTGAACATTATATTTATATTAGTATTTGGGAAAGCATTGTCCTGATTCTTGCCTCATATACTAAACAATATTGTAATACTTAAGATTTGATTACAATTCTTAAAGTCACCAAAAGCAGCTACTGAATCCCATTTGTCTCAAGAGAAACATTTTTTATTAATCAATCTATCTTAACATCTCAAGTAACCTTTCAGGAAAAAACAAGAGGGATATCAAAGGTCAAAAGAAAGCTTAAAAACACCTCCTCTATCCATCATTCCATTATTGACTCATCAAAACAGGAAACCAAATGAAACTTATATCCAAACCTTAAAGTCTTAGAAAATTGGATTTCAAAAGTAGTATGCCGTATTGAATACAATTATTATTCCTCTCTATAAGATAGATAGCTGATAGAGGTCTCTAATCTATTAGAAGAAAAAAAAAATAGGGTGCCTTTTTGTAATTGTGAGACAGAGCTCCATCTTGTAAACAATTATTAAGTAAGTAAAGATACTAATGACCATAATAAGATAACTAAAACCAAAAAAATAGGAAAATAACCATGCTAAGATTAGAATCTATTTATAATGATCATACATTTACATACGTCATGAATAAAGAGCAGCTAGATTATGCTTTTCCTTATAACATACCATTGTCAACCTTTAAACCATTACCAGTGACCCAAAACCCTAGAGGAGATTTATTGTGACCTATATATTCTAGAAAGGTAGTAGATACATCGAAACTTAAGCTATACACTATTGTAATCAAAATACATTCATTCTTTATGAGAAATGAAGAACAAAAAATCTGCCATTGAAAAAGAGGGGACCAAATTGTGAAGCTAAACTAGAAGACCACACCACATTTTACTTTTTCCAAAAGACCATGATTACTTCTGAAATATCATTTGGATTTTTTTAACAAAAATGTGGGGGTAATTCAAATGAGGACCTATTCTTGCTGGACTTCTCAATGTTGGGGGTACAAAAATCTAGCAAGTCAAGGTTCCCGAAACTCGCTCCCGGATGAATGTAGGCTTTGAATAGACCAATATAATCACTCAGTCAACCAATATCAATGCCCATCAAAATCTTCCTCCAACATAGTAGAAAATGAAAGAAAGAGTCCATCTTTGGCCAAACCAAATTGAATGCAACTGAATCCCTAATAATTAAGGTCAGTTTCCTGGGGATATTGGCCACTACCAAACTTCCTAGTAGATGATTCATGTACATTTTAGGAAGAGGCACCCTGAGATTTCAATCTAGATTCATGATGACTTAAATAATACCATGACACTAGATGGAATCGAATAAATTTAGGAAAAGCCTTACCATGGCCCATTTGGAGATCTCGACTTTGGCCATACATCCAATAAAAGTGTTGACTATGTCACTGTTAGTCCTCCAAGTGCACTCATAGTCAAAGAATCATTCTCCAATTTCTCTACTAATTGCAATGCAGGTCATTCGATCGAGTCATCTGAGAATATGATTTCATCTTTTTAGTTTTATGTTTCCCCGAAAGGCCATGGTGCAAACCTTAGTTGTATGGAAAACACAAGTGTTCATTTCCATTGCTGAGAGGACTAGACTGAAAGACAAAGTCATAATTTTTTGAAAAGAATAAATAAAATGATACTAAGAACACTCTAGAAACTTCACAAGTATCATGCACTCACTATGAGACTTGACATCATTATGTGATAATGAGATAGACACTCTAAACAAAAAGATTCTACATTCATCAGTGGAGTGGCAAAACCTAAAAACATCTACCTACTCATAATAATCTATAGCTCTATATCCAATAGAAATATTTAGAGACACCCCCCGATTTAATTTAAATGCCACTATATCTTCATTATTTTATAAAAGGACTAATCCATAATTACCTATCTTCTCTAATACTCAAGAAATGTTTAAAACATTGGTAGATTAAATAATAATATATTATTACCCTTTTTGACTTGTCCTATCTATGATAAATCAATTCTAACTATCCTTGTTAAATTTTTTAAAAAGACAAGTGCATCTAAACAATAGGTGAGACATATTAAAAATAAATATTTGGACCTAAAATTTAGAGACCATCTCTGAATGGCTAGAGATTAACCCCATTAGCCCCTTTGTTAGCCAAAAGGTCTACCTTCTGGTTACCTTCTCAGAAGATATGACAAATCCTAGTTTCTTCAAATCCATCCAATAAATTGATAACTTCTTCTAGCTTGGAGTTAGAACCCAGTTTGGAGTAGCTCTATTCCTTATTGTGTTCAATACAATCTGAGAATCACCTTCAACTACAATTTGTGGTAATCCTAGGGATTGACAGAGTCTCAAATCTTTTTCCAGAGCTTCAAGCTCTATTAGGTTATTCAATTTAGGACTAATAGACTTGGCTATTTTAGTAATCCAATGGCCTATGCGATCATTGATGATACATCCAACTCCTACAATCCCTAGGTTATCTCGAGCAACTCAGTCAAAATTAAGGTCAACCCATTCCTTTAGGGGGAGCAGATCCATTTACACCTTTTTCTAGCCTCTATTCTTTTTTCCACATAGACTTGAGGAGGATTGATCAAATTAGGTTAGACCTTCTTAATTTGGCCAGCCCATATACAGAAGGATCCTTCTATTATTCTCAATTTTCTGAAGTGAGCATTAGCTATTTCAACAATCCTAGCTTCTATCTTATGGACTAACTCTCCTGATTTCAACTCCATGCCACAAAAGGTTCTTCTATTCCTTTCTTTCTAGATCTCCCACACAAGAATGGAGGGGCAAATATTCCAAAGTTTATTGTAGATGCCCTTACATAGATTTGTGGGCCAACCTATAAGCAAGTCTAAAAATGATTTGGGTAATGGAGAATTCCATCCTAAACTCTATCTTAGCGAATCCCAGTGGAGTCAAGAGTACAGATAGCTATAAAATATATGATCCACATTTTCATTGTCATTCTCACAAAGAAAACAACTTGAAGGACCTTCAAAACCTAGTTTGTTGATTCTATCTGCTGTCACAATCCTATTTTTAGATGCCAACCATAAAAAGAATCCTGCTTTCAGCAGCCATGCAGGGTCCCAACAAAGTTTAAGTGGGACTTCCACTACCTTCCATCTCCTTTAAATTATCAATGCTTTGTACCATTTTTCACACTATACTTACCATCATTTGATACTACCCATACAAGATTCTCTTTCCTCTCAAGCTACTTGATTTTCCTTTTTTGAGTGATATTTTCATATGCCTTTATAGTAGCCAAGTCCATCTCATTATCTTCTAGAGGTTTCCACTTCCATCCTAAGTATTCTTCCATAGTGACCTTTATTTTATAGTCACTTACTTTTCTTCCCCACCGATTAATTAATTTTTCTTTCAGGTCTCCTGGAATTGAACCATTGTCTATCGGAGGATGCCCATCCCAGGAATCTTCCCAAAAAAGAGCTTCATCCCCCCTTGCCAACATCCCAATTAAGGTATTTTCTCACAAGGTTACAACATTTAACCATGAAGTTCCAACTCTCCAAACCTCTGGGAAGGTTCTTCATCCTAAAAATCAAAATTCAATCTTCTACCTTCAAGTATTTATTATAAATAATCTTGGCCCATTTATGCTCTTTTTCTGTGTAAAGGCACCATATTAATTTAACCCCTAGGGCTTCATTTTTCAACTATAAATTCTTAATTCCTAAACCACCATGCTCTTTAGGTCTACAAATATTGTCCCATTTTATCAAAGCCAATATCTTGGGTTCCTCACAATCATTCCATAAGAAATTTCTAAGTTTAGAATCTAACTTTTGGAGAAGAGGCCTAGGAAGAGAAAGACAAGAGGGTGGATATGTAGGAATGGCCGATGTCACCAATCTAATCTTGGTGCTCTTACCAACTTTTGGTAGCCATTTGTCTTTCCAATAACTGATTCTAGCTTCTAATTTCTCCAACGTGTTATGCCAAACCTTACTAGACTTTGTACATTTATCTAATTCAATGCCAAGATACTTACATGGGAATGAAAATTTTTGAAATCCCATAATGTGGTAGATCTATTTTTGCACCTTGGGATCCATATTAATAAAATATATGTCAAACTTTGAGACATTTACTCTTTGACCAGATGTATTCGTATAACTTTTGATAATATATTTTAAAGTCCTCAATTCTTTTGTTGAGATCTTACCTGGTAGCATAGTATCATTAGCATATTGTTGATGAGTAATATTAGGGATATTCCTACTGATAGTAATAACTTTAATGTCTCGATTGTTATAAACCCTAGTCAGCGATCTCTTGAAGGCTTCAGCCATAATGATGTATAGAAATGAGGATAAAGGGTCACCTTGTCTAACATACCTTGAAATTTCAAAAAGACCTTTAGGGGATCCATTTACAAGAACTAAAATTTTAGTAGTGGAGATATATTTGAAAATAAGATTGACCCATTGATAGGAAAATCTAAATGCTTTGAGGGTTTTACAAAGGAATCACTAGTCCACCATATCGTAAGCTTTTTGGATGTCAAGCTTCATGAACATACCTACCTCTTTATTTTTTTGGGCCAAGTGAATAGTTTCCTGAATGATAAGAATGTCATCTAGGATGAACCTACCTAGAACAAATCATGTTTGCTCCTTGGAGATGATCTTTGGAAGGCTTAACTTTAGCCTATTTTCTAATATCTTTGATTTTTTTTTTATAATGGTGTTACAAAGTGCAATGGGCCTAAAGTCTCCTAAAATATTTGGTTTTGATTTTATTGGGATTAGAGTGAGAAAGGAGTGGTGAATTTTAGATGGTAGGGAACCACCCTTCCTAGAGGCTTCAATGGCCTTCCATAGATCTATGCAACTAACATCCCAACATTTCTGACAGAATGTTTGAAATCCATCTAGACATAGTGACTTATCCGGATTCATGTTTAAAATGACTATTTTGACTTCTTCTAATGTGGTAGGTTTATTTAATGCTTTATTATCCTCTACTAAAACCAATTTAGGTATTACTTCAAGCAAGTTGGATTAAGCCTCTCGATCTGATCCTTCAAAGTTATTAAGAGTTTTCTAAAAATGCTCCACAATTTTTTTTGAGATTTTGCTAGGGTTTTCAGTTGAAATCCCTAGTTGATTCCTAATGCTTGTTATTTTACTTTGGCTCTATTGTAGATAGTCAAATTATGGAAGAATTTAGTATTTTGATCTCCCTCTTCTAACCACCTTTCTTAGGACTTTTCTCTGTAGAAAATTTCCTCTTTGGATAGTATATCCTCTTGTTTAGGAAGCAATTCTCTTTCTAGGAGATAGCTTTCACTATTCATTCCTTTTTTGATGATTTCTAAGTTTAGTTACTTTCATTTATTTTCCATGTCCAATTTTTCTTTAAATATGTCATTGAGATGTTCTTTGTTCTATTTGTTAGTTTTCTCTTTGAACATCTTCATTTTAAATACAAAAATAAACATCTTAGATCATTTGAAATTACTTTGTGACCACCATGCCTTAATATTGTCTAAAAAACCAGAATCTAAAAACCATATTTTCTCGTATTTTAACAAACTCATAGTAGGTTTATGAGGCTCAATAAATTAAGTTCTAACTTGAAAATGATCATAACTAGTAATAGGCATTTTTGAAATTTTTTTGATACGTAGCCATTTTTCCCTTTTCTTGTTGCCATCAATGCTAAAGGGGGAGATTATTGACAATTAGCTAATGAAGATATGTAATTGTTGTCATTTATGGCAACATGTGATTTACATGCTATCAAGAAACCTTAGAAATAAAGATACTTAGCTTTTGGTACTCAAAAATTGTCTAAGTATGAATTTGATTTACTCTATGTAACTTGTTACTGGCATCATATTATGATTGTTGAACTTATATGGAGATTGTATACATGTTTATGATGATGTCTATAATCTTGAAAGTCAATAAAAACTATACAAAAAGGATATATTTGTGTTTCACCAATGAAACAGGTCAACATAATTAAAGGAAAGGAACTATTTTGTTAACAAAATAATTAATAGACCAATTAGGGTCGACATCTTAGATGCTAATTCTAAGTTGGAAAAGTATATTGTGGTATTAGCTAACCTAGTAGGAATTTGTGAAAAAGCATGGTATTTATGCAAAAGACAACTTGCAATTAGAAGTGTAATTTTTGTGATATATTGTGGTATGCGAACTTTCTATGGAAGTGATATATAAGAAGTTTTGTAAAGTAATTTTTTTGATCCAAGATCGAGCTAAAGATTTGAGATCAGTCAAGAAAGAAGTTATAGTATCTACATTCCCAAAATCTAATTACTTGTTTGAGCAGTGAGCTCTTCTTGTAATTGGAAGTGCATGTTTGGGCAATGGGCTCATCTTGCATCTATTGTAGTATAACTCATAATAGGGTTGGAATCTCCTAATAGGGACTCTCTATACTAAATTTTCTCATTGACTCCTAAACAAGTCCATCCTGTAACAAGGAACTTATATATTAGTAAATTATCTATTGGTTATCATACCCACCTAGGTATTCCCTTGGCTAGGGTTTCCCTAGTTAACAAAATATGGTGTCATGAGTTATCTTTTGCATGACCTTACTGTTATTGTTTAGAATTACTTTATTACTTTGTTATGTATGGTTTAAAGCAAAAAATAATATCCATTTGGTGACTAAAGTTTGTAAATTACTAATTCAACCCACCTCTGCCCTCACCTCAGTAGTTCCTATTTCTAATAGATACAAAACAAGATGCTCCTACATCATAGAGTTATTAATCTTAATATTTTTAGTAGCTTCTCATTCTACATCACTACAAGTTGTTGATATTTCATAGAATTTTGGGGAAGATAGAGAATATGTATCTCATCTAACTTTTCATCCATCTTCTAGACTCAAAAAATTATACGATATATATACAACTTCTTTTTACTAAAAAATTGAAGTCGTTCCCTTCATGCATTTTGTATTGTTAAGTAGAAGAAAAAAAGATGCATTCCTTAACATATTTTTTATCAAGTATTAGTGTTTAACATATTTTTTTATCTAGTATTAATGTTGTCTTTATCTAAAGAAAACAACCAATGGTCTTACAACAAATGGTTCTCTAAAACTTGCACTCTTATTATCTCTTGAATTTATAATGATTATCCATAGATCATTTGTACTTGGTTTCCTTATATATTGGGCATCCATGTTTCACAATTCATGTTCCAAGAAGGTATTATATCCTATGATTTCAGAGAATAATACTCTATGTTCCCAATTGAGTTTAAGAAATTTATTTAGAAAATTTGGAGTTAGCTCAAAAAAGTAAATTCAAATAGTTGTACTGAGAATAGAACATGCTAGAATTGATGTTATCTAAGCTTATGATTCCTAATATGCTAGACATTAATTTTTGAAAATATAGTTTTATCTTGAAAAGTGAATTATTTAGTGCTTATAGTAGTCTAATGGGTCTTTCCTAATACGAGAGTTATGTACTAGAAAAATATAGCTTTTCTAAAATTTCTAGAAAATTCATCTTCCTATAACAAACAAGATGAAGTATTTAAGTGATTTATGACACACCTATCCTTAGTGTTATATCCTTTTCTCAAATTTAGGATTTTACTATTCTAATATAATATTCTTGAAAAGTAAACTCATTGGAAATTTATGTAGAGCTCTACTCTTTTCTAATATTAAAGACTACAAGGAAATAAGGTTTAGAAATTTTCATCTTTTAATTGTTCTTGATTTTCTTAAGCATAATAGGCCCTAAAGGTCCTACTATACAAACCCAAGGCTTTGATACCAAATCTAATGGCCCACCATAAAACCAAAGAGGATAAGTCTAAATGTTACTAAGTTTAGTGAATAAAAAAATTTGTTAACATCTTTGGATTCTTAATTAGACTATATCATAGATGTAAGAGCCCTATTAGGTTCCCTAATTTCATCCTTTAATAATATTTAATAAATTTCAAATTTGAGAGTTAATTTTTCTAATCCACCCAACTCAACAAGTATTCCTTATTTGTTTCAAAATTAATTTTTATTCTACAATTTATCCTTTCTACTTGAAATAATCCATCTATTAGTTTTATGTCTACTAATCATTTGCTACATTATCCATTGTTATTTTTAAAATTTTTTTTGTATTAATTAGAGTCTCAAATAAAAAAATCTTATTCTTAAATATACAAGTAGGACCTAACTTTTAGATTAGGTAATCTACATCTAACCTTATAGAAGATGTGGTAGGATAATAAATGCTTAAGTATGTATTTCCTAACCATTTGTTTCTTAAAGCTGAGAAATACTTATACAAATTTAATTACTTTTCATAAATGCTTAGGTATTTATTTCCGAACCATTTTTTTCCTAAACTTTGTCTCAACTAGTCCTAATAGAATCGGGAGTACGAAAAATTGTATAATATATGGTCTACATTTTCATTGTCATTCTTGCAAAGAACACACCTTGAAGGCCCTCTGAAACCTAGTTTGTTGATTTTTTCTGCTGTCACAATCCTATTTCAAGATGCCAACCATAAGAAGAATCTTTCGTTTAGCAGACATGCAGGGTCCCAACAAAGTTGAAGTGGGACTTCTACTTCCTTCCATCTCTTTGAATTTATCAGTGATTTGTACCCATTTTTCACACTATACTTACCATCATTTGATGATGCCTAGACAAGCTTGTCTTTCCAATCAAGCTACTTGATTTTCCTTTCTTGAGTGATCTTTTCATATGCCTTTATAGTAGTTAGGTCCATCTCATTATCTTCTAGACATTTTGACTTCCACCCCAAGTATTCTTCTGTAGTTACCTTTATTTTATAGTCACTTACCTTGCTTCCCCACTTATTAATTAATTTTTCTTTGAGGTCTCTTGGAATTGAACCATTATCTATTAGAGGATGCTCATCCCAATAATCTTCACAAAAAAGAGCTTCATCCCCCTTCCCAGCATCCCAAGTCAGGTATTTGCCCACAAGGTTACAACATTTAACCATGAAGTTCCAACTCTCTAGACCTCTAGGAAGGTTCTTCATCCTGAAAATCAAAACTGGATCTTGTACCTACAAGTATTTATTATACATAATCTTGGCCCATTTATGCTCTTTATTTTGTGTAAAGGCACCATATTAATTTAGCCCCTACGACTTTGTTTTTCCACTATAAATTCTTAATTCCTAAACCACCGTGCTCTTTAGATCTACAAATATTGTCCAATTTCACAATCATTCCATAATAGATTTTTGAGTTTAGAATATTACTTGTGGAGAAGAGGCCTAGGAAGAAAAAGACAAGAGAGTAGATATGTAGGGATGGCAGATAATACCAATCTAATCTTGGTGCTCTTACCATGTTTTGTTAGCCATTTATCTTTCTAATAGTTGATTATAGCTTCTAATTTCTCCAACGTGTTATGCCAAACCTTACTAGACCTCATACCTTTCTATAATTCAATGCAGGGATTTTTTTAGTGCCAATTAGTCACCAGTTGGCGAATATGTCTTGATCGAGCTATAGAAATTGGCGAAAAAAAACACCTTATACTAGTTGACCAGTTCACCCAAATTTTATAAAATATTGATATAGTGGTCAAAACATTCGCCACTATTATTATGTAATTTTAGTCTAGTAGTCGATTTCTTTGGCCATATTTCTCTTTAATGTTTACTCTTATTCGCCATGGAATTAATTGAGTGTCTCTTTCGATGATCATCATTTTCCAAATTCCCATTTTTGTATGTGAAATTTTTATTTGTCCTAGGAACCAATTCACCATGCATCACACACAATGGGGTCCCAAATTCCCACCCTATTCACCCACTCAATTACTTGAAATTACATGGGCTTTGCCAAATATTAGTTCTTATCATATGTAATGGTTAGCCCATTTGCCAAAATGAAAATGGTTTATTTGTAGTTGTCTATTTAAGACATGAATTTCATTATTGAAACACGCCGAAAGAAGGAGCCTTCCTCATAGTATTGTGATTAGTAGAGAACTGAAACTACTATGACTATGAGTCCATAGTATTTTATTGCAGCCTTAATTTGATGGAGATGTCACAGTCAAATTTAAATAGGAAGAGGAGTAGGACTAATGAAGGTGGAGATGTCCAAGAGAGGCCACCGAAATGAAAAAATATATCTTCATACTTTGGCAGGGGTAGACGCAATAGTGTTGGTCAAAGTAAGGAAGGTACATCATCAAAGGAGCCTATACAATCTCAACCTACACAGGAGTCCATTCAACAAATTGGTGAGCCGAATAAATCTGGTGATAGAGTTGCAAAACCTTATATCTCTAATGAAGATAACCTTGAAGAAGAATATCTAGTAAATAACTAGTACCAGGATGAATCAATCAACTTCGGTGTTGATGATGGTGCAATTAATAGTAACAGTGACACTAGAGGGAGAGGAAAATTGAAAGAAAAAAATAATCGTTACTAGGAGATGGCCAGGAGATTTAATTTTTATTGGGCAGCAAAGTATCCATTCATTGAGCCCATAGAAAATCCAATTGTAGGTGAGCCACTAGTAGAATGCAGATGTGCAATTTGTAGTTGGAAGTATAAAAAAGAAAAGCGGTTGCAGCTTAAACTAGACACCATAGAGAAACATATTGGTAAGATTTACGAAACCTCAACTATAGATGGTAAGGAAATAAAAGTGGTAAGATATAAAACAAAGAAGAAATGTCAACATAAAAGGAATGCTGAAGAATATTATATGTTTCAGAAATTTCAGGAAAATCCTGGTGAAGTTCAAGGTTCTATTAATGCTATTTTTGCAAAAGCAAGTGAAGTAGAAGAACATGGAAAAACTGTTAATTAAGTAATGTTTTCGATATTTTGAGCAAAGGGCGTCCAATGAAAAACTATCCAAAAATGGGTGGTTTTTTAAACTTTATGAAAGTTCCTAACTATCCTGTTAGTCATTAGTCGATAAACAGTGGATGGGAATGGGCAAGTTCTATTGTGTAGGTTGAAATAGAGGATGTACAAAGAAAAATAAAAGTGTCAACCTTTATTGCATTGTCCTTAGACAAAGTTATGGCAATAGATAATATGTCATGGGTATGCATGCATGTTTATACTATACAGAATAATGTCCGCCAACCATATCTACTATCTGTTGCTAAATTGTGAGACAATGCGATAGCAGAAACTTTATTTCAGTTAGTAAAGAGAAATTTAATTGAATATGGAGCTATGGATGAATAGACAATAGCGAAGAAGTTGGTTTGTGTTGGAGCGGATGGAGCTTCAGTAATGCAAGGTCAAAGGAATGGTCTTTGCACAAAGATGCAGGCTTCTTGTTCACCATATGTTCTTGCCATTCACTGTATGGCCCATAGGATGAATCTTTCTTTTAGATTTGTGAAGAAGTTTCCTTCAGTAAACAAGGTTGAAGATTTAGTAAGAGAGTTTTATGCATATTTTTGTCGAAGTCCCAAGCGTTTTAGGGAATTTTAGCACATTGTTGATGGAATTACCGATGGAAACAAGCTTCTAAAAGATGTTTATACTAGATGGATCTCTTTAGATGGACCAGTACATCCAGTATTTTTTGAATATCAATCTTTGATTGGACTGATGTACAAAAATCGAGACAATGGAAAAAATCAAAGATGTAGCAACCTGCTTCAAAGGTTAAGCAATATAGAGACACTTTTGACTTTGGCACCTCTTCTTCCCATGCTAGAAGAAATGAGGTTAATTATGAAAAAAGCCCAGGAAAGAGCCATGTATATTGTAGAATATGCTCACTTGCGTAAAATGTCATGCCAAGCCCTCAATAGACTCTATCATACTGACCTAAATCTATCCGATGATAGATTTAATCACTGGCAGAAACTAACAGATTTGGATGATCCTAATAATTATTTAAAGATCATTGAAAATGGAGATTTATGTGTTTGTGTAAGGGGAATTCAGATACCAATGTACTACAGTGCCCCAAAGAAGTGAGCTACAAGAGTTACAAGGGAAGATTTTACCAAGATCGTCAAGTCTATAGCATTTACTACAAGGGACATAGCCTATAGAGTTTCCTCTAAAATAATATCACGATTCCCATATGATCAACTGCTTGAGGCCATGGCAATTGTGTTTCCTCAATATTGGTCCTTCAACAATAAGGAAGATTATCGTAGAAGGCTATTGATTTTGATAAAGGAATTTTGCAAATCTATAGAATTCAATGGAGTGAATATCAATGGAATATTAGATGAGGGTCTTCTTAGACAACAATCAGACACCTTTGCAAGGACCATGAAGCATCAATATCAATTAATGCGTAACCCACATGAAGAGGGCTCATCAACAAAGCTTTGGACAGAACTAAAATAGAGCACATTGTTACGTGAAGAAATTTTAGAGTACTTCAAGCTTACCAATCTATGTCAAACCATGATATTGGGTTTAGTGGAGGATGAGAGAGTTTTTAGTTCTTTGGGCTTCCTAAAATCAAAGCTAAGAAACAAACTAGACAAGAATTTGGAATCATGCTTGAGGGTATACACATCTAGGTATAATGCCAATACCTTTCCTTTTCAAAAAGCAATGGAAATCTAGAAGAAAAGATGCAAAAGAAGAAGGGTGGGACTAGACAACACCATTAACCAATCTCCTATAGTAACTCCAAGTGGGATAAGTACAGTTGGCAGTGGCACTAGCCATGGGATTGGGAGTCAAAGAAGCAGAGGTCAGAGTGAACTTGAAGTTGAAGAAGACACAAACGAAAATGAAGAGAACAATGAAGCAACTGGACTACCAAAATTGGATGATGATGAAGAAATAGAGATGAATTGGAAAATTTAGAAAATTTATGCTAAATTAGTAGTGGCAACCAATAGGTATTTTTTGAACTTATTAACTACTATATGATATCCTATTATTCAATTTTCATTTTAGAAAAGCAAGAAATTATAATGTATTATGTTTCATCATTAAAATTTGAGAACAAAGAGTATTACTACTGTAGAGTGTAGTTTATATCATGTCATCAATGATCATTCATATTTGAATTTGAAATTCTTGAATGAATTTTTTTTTTCTAGTTTATTCATTTATTCAACATACATTGAATTAGAAAACATGAAAATTAGATAGAATCATAGATTCAATTCCACAATTAATAATTATTAATGGTTTTCCTTTACAATATTTAGCTAATATGGTACAACTCTTGTTAGCCAATGACAATGAATTCCCTTTTATAGAAACAAGGGAGCAACAACAGTTTTAGGTCGATTTGCCTAATGTGAAGCCTCAAAATCTAAATTAGTAAGACATCTACAAGTCTACAACATGTCTACAACTTTAGTTGTACATTTTTGCATTTGACGGGTTGGTTTAGTAAATTAGCAATTTTAGCATAGGCAATAGCATTTGCAAGACTGCAATATTGATCCTGTTCAAAAAAAAAAAGTTCAAACTTGTTACTTTAAACTCAATTCTAGAGTCTAGACTGTAGTATGTAGGATAATATGAAAGATATTAATATATAGTAAAGATATAGAGATGATTGAAACTGAAAGTGCTTTCACATACAGACTATAAGTTTTTGTAGTATGATCCATTCTTCTTCGGTTGGAAGGGAAAATTTTTTGATGTTATGGTAAATGACCTACATTCTCGTCAGCATTCCATACTTGGAAGAGCGAGTTTCAAGCAATGTTCGTTCCACTAGTGCATGCAAATTTGTGAATGTTTTGATGCACTTTGCATTTCCTTCATGAGTTTTGTCCTAAGGAAGGTTGCCTAAATCATAGTTTATTTGGTCCTCCAACTTTTGTTTGTAAACTTCTCTTCCAATGAAACCCATTGTTGAGAAATTAGGTCCAGGACTCAGTAAACCAAGAGATATCAATTTTGTTGTTTTATTGTTCATCTTGGTGAGCTTTGACCCAAATAAAGCAAGAACTTCTTATGCTTCTATTAGTTTTTGACATTTATGAAACACAGAGAACACCTTTATTATTGAACCAATGCTGTCTTGAATTCCCTTGCTTTCCAAATGCCTGTTAGTAGTGCTGTTGATTTCTTCCATAATCCGCTTTGCATTTTTCTATCTCTAACCAAAACTTTTTTTCTCCTCAACTTGCTCTTTCAACTTCCCAAAAACATCTATAAGACCTACGTAGAGTTCGAACCAATCACACAACCTATCAGCAGAAGTCCTTATTTGCCCCTAGAAGTAATTTTTAATTTACTTTACTGTATTATTTACATGGTCATTCAAGCCGTTTTCATATTTTTTAATAGTATCATTTTCCTTCTTTAGGTCTTCTTTCATTTCTAAGTATTGGTGTTCACTACGTTTTCTTATTTGCTCTGCTTTATTTTCCCACCCTTTTGCTTTCTCTTCCCACTCTTTTGTTTCTACCCTCTCATTTTCCAATTCTTTATTTAACTTATTGTTTACATTTGTAGCATTCTTCAAGTTTCTGTATAACTTTGTTGAAGAGTCCTTTTCATCCTGAAGTTTTTTTCCCATTTTTTCAAAATTTTCCCTTAGAGTTTTCAGTTTCGCGTCCATTTTTTCTTGCTATTCAATTGCTTCTTTAGAGCCAGAGGTTGAATTTTTTATCCTTTTCTCTAATTATTTGCACCTGTTTACTGTTGCTTTCTCACTTGCCTTTACATTTTCCAGGTCTGCCTTTAATTTATCTATTGTGCCATGAAGCTTTCCTTTCTCTCTCTCCAACTTCATCATTGAACTATAGACCACTTGGTTGGTCATTTTGGACACATTTATCTTGTCCAAATTTTTAATTTTGGATAAATCCATTTGGAGGGTGCTAACTTGAAATTTAGATTGATCTAACTGACTCTCTGGTGGATTTTTATCTCTAGCTGGGGGCATAACAACCATGAATTCCATCATATCTTTATCTAGGTCATATGTGGGAAATAACCTATTGGTTGTAGGTTCTGCATCACAAGCTGCAACAATTTCTTCCATCTTCATTGTCTTACAATTTTTTCTATTCTTGTTTTTTTATTTTTCATAGTTAGTTACAAATTTATTGTAACGAAAATTAGGATTTTGTGAGACAATTGAATGTTTGAATGGTGGAATAATAGTAGCACTTGCTCTGATGTATGAGCTTCCACCAATATTATGAGGATAACCAACACCTAGACCCATTAGTGGGGTTTGTGGACTATTCTGAGGGTTTTTTCCTAAAGGATGGGAAATTTTTGGACTCACAGTCACCATTGGCGTTGTTGTACTAGTAGTACTACTAATACTTGTCATAACCTTTTACTTCTTTACACTTTCTTAATCTTCGGGACCAAATTTTTTTGCATCTATATACAATGTCCTTTTTGGACCACTAGTTGTAGTTGTACCCATGATATCTATAGCTATGGGAGTGACAGTTGATTCGGATTGAATGTGAGTGCTTGGAAGTGGAACTGTAAATGAAGTAGGAACAAATTTAATTAACTGAGTTGATGATTGATATCCATGACCAAGGCCTAGTTTTTTACCATGTTTTGGTGCTACAGCTGGTGGTTGAGGTGGTAACCAAATCCCTTCTCCATTGGGACCCAAACCATCAAAACCTTGGTAGCCCATTTTTTATACAATTTCTGCCCCTTTTCTATATAGAAGTTTGGTGGATGCATCAACTCCTCTCTAAATTTGTGTACTAGATGAGGGATTCAAAGAATCCTAGTCATCATAATCATCATCAGTATCATTGTGATGTGCTTCAGGTGGATGTTCCTTATTCCACAATTCATCAAATATTGTATCCTCTTCAACCTCATCATGATCTAAAGAGGTCTTTGGCTCACCGAGATTCTTCCTCATTTCCCAAAATTGACAAATTTTGCTTCGACTCCATCCACCATCTATACAATCATTCATTAGCTCTTTTGGAATAGGTTTTGTAGATGGTTTATCAACTTTCTTGTAGAAATTAGATGATGTCATGCCCTCCACTTTTCCTTTCTATTTGTGCAATGCCATTATTTGTGATGACAATTCCTGTATTGACATATTATTTTCAGCAGCATATTTCTCCATCTATTTTTTGACCTCCTCCCAAGAGTCCATCTTTCTAAATTTTTTAATCAAAGGCATACTTTCATGTTGATATTTGCTTGCAAAAGTCCCAATACCCTAAGCCTTTGTCCAATTATGTTCAGTGGGTCATACTGCCAGTGACTGTCAACATCAAATCAAAAAATTGGAAAAAAGGCTTCAACGACTTTGAATCCTCTTCTCTCAAATGTGAACCCTCCAAAGGAGAATGACAAGGAGGGAAATATCATTTTCTTTTGCTAACCATGAAAGAGTACATCTATGCTCTCCATTTGTCATACATATTCTAATGCAAATACCCTCTCTATTACATGTATTGGAAGTTTGTAGGGTTCTACCGATGAACCACAAAACCTTAACACAATTTACTCTTCCATTATGTACCAGTCAGCTAATTGTAGTTCACTTCCGAGTTGAATGCAATTTCTACAAGTAACAGGCAATCTAGGCATTGGAGTGCCTGTAATTTTATGGTACATTGGTGCCAAAAAGAAGTCTACGAAATTGTTGTAGTTCCTTCTATTATCAATCATCCTTATCTAAGGTGTCCACTCATATATTGGATTTTGGCCTTGAGTCTGACTGCAAAGCTTGTTTGCCTCAAATAATGCATGATGCTTTGCTAGGAGAAGATAACACAAGTAGGTTGTGAATCTAAATATTTTCTCTGAACCTCTTTGAATCATTAGTAATTGATCTTGCATGCAACAAACAATGTGCTCAATAAAATGATATCTTACTGGTTCTTTTTAAAAATGAATATGATAAAGCATTTCAAGAATGTTGGCATCCACTTGTTTGTTACGATCCAATCCCAAACAAAATGCTAGCAAGGAAATACTGTCTTGTGACCATGCAACAAAAAATTCAAAATCATAAGGAGGCATGTGATTTGGACTCAGCCTACAACCGCTTGTTATTCCTTTGATATAAGAATCTATCTGTTCTGCATCTAATTTTTCATAATCATCTACCAGCTTTCCCAGGTCATTATGTATGTTTGACTATTGTTGTTGAAAATCTAGGTTCAATAGACTAGCAAATTCACTCTCAGTTATGGACAAAATTTCCTCCTGAGTAATTTTATTCACAATTTGTTAGGAACCTGTGTGTTCCTTCTGTTTATTTTGTTAGAGTAGTGTTGTTGGACGCATATGCTTTGTAAGTCGTCCCGTGAGTATATTTTATTATCCCACATGCATAGGTAGTATTACTTTTCTAGATCGTACCCAGTATATAAGAATAGGTTGAGGCCCTTGATGGGTACGGACGAATTTATTGTATTGAGCTTGCTCAAAGGAGGTTACCCCCTCGAAGTGGCTTGCGATCAGTAGATTCATTCTGAGTTCTGCTATCACTTGGTATTCTGTTATTTCGAGCATTCTCATGATATTGCTATAAGGAGGTTCTTCACATCTGGTATCAGAGCGCTCTCTTGGGCTCGCTGGATGGAAATTACATCAAATTTTTTTTTCTGTCGTGGCCTTCAGGTTCCTCTCACTTCTAATATCTCTTGTTATTGCAATAACTCTTTTCAGTTGTTCTGTCTGTGAGTGAATTTTTCTAAGTCGACTGTTCAAAAAAAAAAAAAAAAAAAAAAAGAGTAAAAATTTTTCTGTTTTTTAGTCGTAGCTTCCTTGTTTGCTTTCTGTTTCTGCTCATACTTTCGCAGAACGTCTGCAATATCATTTCGCATACTTCCTTCCTTGGCGACCCAACCCCAAATTTTACATATCAAAGCCCTAAATCCCTCATTTATCTAATTTTAGGGTTTGCCCTATCTTTTTCACCTCTCATCCAATCGCCACCAAACTGAGCCACAAGATTCAATTCCTCATTTTGTTCCCTTATCCCTCTTGGACTGTTCGCCTCATTTCGCCTCCCTACCCTTGAAACCCTCATTTTTCTGTTTTCCTTGTCCCTAGATAGTCTCCCACCACCCGTCGAACACCCATTTCCTATCTGAGTTTTACCCAAATCCAAGTTTGCCGTAACTAAAAAAGTTTTTGTTTCTCATCTTCTACCCATTCCAAAAAAAAAAAAAAAAAAAAAAAAAAAAAAAAAAAACCTTGTTTTATGGTTGTTACGCGTACAGGAGCAAAAATCATGGAAGAGGAAATTGCATCCCTCAAAACCAAACTTCAAGATCTGGATGACAAAATTCTGGGTCTTAACTTTCAGCAGTCAGCCATGAGCCGAAACCATTCAGGAGATACTGGGTCCTCTTCTGGCAATTTCCGTGGACCAAAGCTTGATTTTCCACGCTTCGATGGTTCTGATCCGACTGGATGGATCTATAGGGCAGAGCAGTATTTCAGCTTGCATAATACTTTGGATAACCACCAAGTCCCCCTTGCATCTTTTCATTTGGAACATGAAGCTCTTCAATGGTTCCGTTGGTACATCAAGGCTAATGTAGGCCCAACGTGGAGCGAATTGTGCACCCTCATTTTGGAGCGCTTTGGCCCTAGTTCCTTTGATGATTTCACAGGAGCACTCACTAAACTGCGTCAAACAGGCACTGTAAGAGAATACCAGACAGAGTTTGAAAAATTAGCTAATCACACAGAGGGCTTGTCTGATGAATTCTTCCGTAGTTGTTTTGTCAGTGGTCTGAAGGATGCACTTCGCTCAGAAGTCAAAATGTTTCGACCTACTACAATGATGGAAGCCCTTGGGTTGGCTAAGTTAGCGGAAGACAAGATTAGTGCTCTACAACGCTCCAGATCTAATTTTGTTCCATTCAGAAATACAGGTTCTCACAACCCTCCAGTCATACCAGCTCCCAGAACTACTCCGATCAAGCACTTGTCTGAAACAGAGATGTGAGTCAGGCGAGACAAAGGGCTTTGTTATAATTGTGATGAGAAATGGTCTCGGGGCCATAGATGTGTTCAGCAAAAGCTCTATCTCTTGGATGTGGATTCTCCACCGGAACTGGAAGAATATGTAGATGCTCAGGAAACAGTGGATGATGAGGTTGAGCCTCACCAGCCTGAACCTCCTTCACCAGAAGCTCCACCAGAGATATCTGTCCATGCTTTGGCAGGAGTCACTACTCCACAAACCATGCGGGTCCAGGGTTTCTTCAAGAAGATCCCTCTTACTATACTCATTGATTCTGGTAGCACTCATAACTTCATTGATCCACGAATAGCCAAACAGGCTGATTGCTTTATCCATCCCTGCTCTAGCTTTGAAGTCATGATTGCCAATGGGGGCACTTTACCTTGTAAAGGGAAATGTCGCAATGTGCGTCTCTCTATTGGAGATTATAACATGCGCTCTGACATGTTTGCCTTACCCTTAGGTGGCTGTGATGTGGTTTTGGGTGCCCAATGGTTACGCACTCTTGGCCCCATTCTCTGGGATTTTGTTGAACTTTGGATGCAGTTTTCAGCCGAGGGGCACCAACACACTTTGAAAGGCTTACAACCAGGGTCTCTCAGCATCATCAGTTCACACCGTATGGAAAAACTTCTTAAGAAGAATTCACATGGTGTCATCGCTCAGCTCCATTCCATTCAGATGCAGCCATCAGCAGTCTCTAGCACTCCTGCCGATCTCCAACACATTTTGGACAAGTATTCTGGTATATTTGCTGAACCTGTGGGATTACCTCCTTCTCGTCCAGAGGACCACCGTATTCAGCTCCTTCCTGGCAGTGTTCCGCCCAACATCAGGCCCTACCGCTACCCATTTCATCAGAAGACCGAAATCGAGATACTTGTCCGTGACTTACTGAAGCAAGGTATTATTCGCCCTAGTACCAGTTCCTTTTCTTCTCCAGTTCTGCTTGTTCGCAAAAAAGATGGGTCATGGCGACTCTGCATTGATTTCCGAGCACTTAATCATCTCACTATAAAGGACAAGTTTCCCATTCCAGTTGTTGATGAACTTCTTGATGAACTTCATGGGGCTCATTTTTTCTCCAAGTTAGATCTTCGTTCTGGGTATCATCAAATTCGGGTTCATGAGGAGGATATACCTAAAACTGCCTTCCGCACACATGATGGTCACTATGAATTTTTAGTCATGCCCTTCGGCCTCACGAATGCTCCTTCAACATTTCAGGCAGTGATGAATAACATATTTCGACCATACCTCCGGAAATTCATTCTAGTCTTCTTTGATGATATCCTCATATATAGAAAAACTTGGGCTGAGCATCTCCATCATCTGGAGCTTGTCTTGCAACTTCTCTCTGATCATCAACTCTGTGCAAAACTATCTAAATGTGTGTTTGGCCAGGAGGAAGTGGAGTATCTTGGGCATATTGTTGCACACCATGGAGTGCGGGTGGATCCTACAAAAATAGATGCCATGAAAACTTGGCCGCATCCTAAAACTCTCAAGAGCCTTCGGGGTTTTTTGGGGTTGACTGGCTACTACCGCAAGTTTGTCAAAGATTACGGGAAAATTGCAGCACCATTGACAGCTCTGTTAAAAAAGGATGCCTTCTCCTGGACCCCTGTTGCTGAGACTGCATTTGAACAACTGAAACAAGCTATGTGCAGTACACCTGTTCTCGCGATGCCAGATTTTTCCAAACCCTTCACTATTGAGAGTGATGCTTGCGGCAATGGATTGGGTGCTGTTCTCCTGCAAGATGACCATCCTATTGCGTTCACTAGCAAAGCCCTCTTTGGTAAGAATCTAGCCCTCTCTACTTATGAAAAAGAAATGATGGCTATTTTGCATGCTGTACAGAAGTGGCGGCCATACCTCTTAGGGAGTCATTTTTGCATCAGAACCGATCACCAAAGTCTGAAATACTTCCTGGAACAATGGGTATCCTCTCCTACACAACAGAAATGGGTCAGCAAACTCATGGGGTATGATTATGAGATCACCTACAAGAAGGGTAAGGAGAATATTGTGGCAGATGCTCTTTCTCGCACATTTGATAATCAAGCTTCCCTTTCCGCTATTTCTATGCCCATTCCCAATTGGTTAGCGTCTGTTCAGCAGGGCTATGACAGTGACTCTTCTTTATCTCAAATCATTCACCAGCTAGCCAATAATCCTTCTGCTATACCACATTACTCTTGGGATGGTGCTTCTCTTCGATACAAGGGTCGGCTAGTGCTTCCTCAGAACCCAGCTCTACATCAGGCTATTTTTTATGAACTCCATGCTTCTCCTTCAGCAGGGCACTCAGGCTTCCTCAAAACTTATGAGCGAGCAAGGAGAAACTTCTTTTGGAAAGGGATGAAACAGACGATTCAACAGATGGTGGCTGAATGTGATACTTGCCAACGCCACAAGGGTGAAACGACCCTCCTTCCTGGCTTGCTCGAACCATTGCCCATCCCTACACGGATTTGGACTGATATTTCTATGGATTTCATTGAAGGGCTTCCTAAATCCGGTGGCAAGACAGTGATCTTGGTTATGGTTGATCGTCTCTCGAAATATAGTCATTTTTGTGCCCTTAGCCACCCCTATACTGCCTCCTCTGTTGCACAAATCTTCATGGACCAGATATTTCGTCTTCATGGACTCCCTTCTTCCATTGTCTCTGATCGTGATGCAACTTTTACCAGTCATTTTTGGACTGAACTGTTTCAGAAAACTGGCACCAAACTGAAGATGAGTTCGGGCTATCACCCACAAACTGATGGTCAAACTAAAATTTTCAATAAATGCTTGGAAACTTATCTTCGTTGCTTCACTTCCGAGCAGCAACATCAGTGGGCCAAGTGGCTCCCTTTAGCTGAATGGTGGTACAATACCTCTTACCACACTGCCTCTAAAATGACTCCATATGAAGCAGTCTATGGTCAGGCACCTCCAGTGCTCCTTCCCTACACTCCCAACAGCTCACCAGTCTAGGCAGTTGACATAGTTCTCCGCAGCAGGGATCAGATTCTTCGTACCTTACAGGATAATCTTCACATGGCCCGTAATCGGATGAAACAACAAGCAGATCAACACCGTTCTGAGTGCTCATTTCAAGTTGGGGATATGGTTTTTCTTCGTCTACAGCCATACAAACAATCCTCCCTAAAGCTGAAAGGGCGTCATAAGCTGGCCCCAAAATTTTATGGGCCTTATAAGGTTCTGCAGAAGATTGGTTCAGTTGCTTATAAACAGGAACTTCCTCCTTCTTCCCGCATTCATCCAGTCTTTCATGTTTCTTGTCTAAAGAAAGTTCTGGGTACCACTGTCAGAGCACAAACTACTCTCCCTGAAATGGATACGGAAGGATCCATTATCCTGGAGCCGGTGGCAATCATTGACCAACGCACTCGCCAGCTTCGCTCTCGCTCCATCTCTGAGGTCTTGATTCAGTGGCATGGCATGCAACCAGAGGATGCTACCTGGGAACCCCTTCTTTAGATTCAACAACAATTTCCACACCTTAAGCTTTGAGGACAATGCTTTTTTCTAAGGGAGAGGGGATGTTAGGAACCTGTGTGTTCCTTCTGTTTATTTTGTTAGAGTAGTGTTGTTGGACGCATATGCTTTGTAAGTCGTCCCGTGAGTATATTTTATTATCCCACATGCATAGGTAGTATTACTTTTCTAGATCGTACCCAGTATATAAGAATAGGTTGAGGCCCTTGATGGGTACGGACGAATTTATTGTATTGAGCTTGCTCAAAGGAGGTTACCCCCTCGAAGTGGCCTGCGATCAGTAGATTCATTCTGAGTTCTGCTATCACTTGGTATTCTGTTATTTCGAGCATTCTCACGATATTGCTATAAGGAGGTTCTTCACACAATTGCTTTTCTATTTTCATCATAATTTTTAGCACAATGCATAACAATTTTTGGGCAAGGGAATACTTGAGATAACACCATGTGTGTCAACCTAGCTAGCCACGGTGCAATTTTATTTGCAGTTGCATTTACACTAGGGTTAAATGAACAAAATTTTTAAGCCTTATTTGGATTGTTCCACTTGTTTTCAAGTGCAAATGTTATCTCCATTATACCCTTGTTTTCATGAATAACAGGATCATGTATATCATCTAATAAATCACTAAAACCTAGTGTTTTAAGCATGTTGTGGAATTCTATTATTTTTCCCATGTTATTCTTGGTATTTATTTTTCCCATCGTAGTAAATATTTAAACACAACTACAAGCCTACAGGGGTGATTCAAAATTAAAACCTTACAGACTAAATTTTTTTATATAATATAAATAGTAAAGTCATAAAATTTAAAATGTGAGATGTAAATTTTTAGGATTTTAGTAGTTACACTTACCCATTCACGTTCATGTTTCCCTTAGTTTTGATTTTTGCAGAGAGCTGAGAAACTGTAGTTTGTTGCTTTCCTCGGACCACAATCCTCAACCTAGAAATTAAGAATCTATAACTTTGTTTCACTATAACTTTGTAAATTGTAATTTCTAACCCCTTTCTAATTTCTAAATCTACAGACAATGTATAACTACAAAATTAAAGAAACTTAACACGCCAAAATTGTACAATTTGTACTCTATAGTCTATAGTCATCACAGTTGTCACACAGTACACTTTCAGTTTAAATGTGAGTGGAATCGTGGACCACTAGTGTTACCTAACTCGTCATAATGTATTAATGTCATTCATAACATCACTAGTTACTGCAAGTGGAATGTGATTATGTCAATGTGTTAACTAAGCAGTGACACATGTCATGATTCCGAGATGCATTTGAAATGAGAGGGTTTCTTTTTCCTTTCATCCTGAAACTCAACTTCAGTCATTGATCTATAAACATCCAATGACACCGGTGAATGGTATGGTGGCCTCGTGGGTCGTGCATCCCACTCCCATTAACTAAGCTAGTCAAGTATCAAGATGACTCACATCACGAGTCAGACATGTCAGTGCCACGTCATCACCAAATTGAAACGACATTGTTATTTGTTGGTCGATCAAGGAGTTTAGTGACACATGTCATGTTTTCAAGACACGTTTGAAATGACAGGGTTTCTTTTTCCTTTCATCCTGAAACTCAACTTCGATCGTTGATCTATAAACATCCAACGACACCAGTGAATGGTGTGGTGGCCTCATGGGTCGTGGGTCCCACTCCCATTAACTAAGCTAGTCAGGTATCAAGATGACTCACATCACGAGTCAGACATGTCAGTGTCACGTCATCACCAAATTGAAATGACATTGTTATTTGTTGGTCGACCAAGGAGTTTAGTGACACATGTCATGTTTTCAGGATGCGTTTGAAATGATAGGGTTTCTTTTTCTTTTCATCCCAAAACTCAACTTCGGTCGTTGAGTTATAAATATCCAATGGCACCGGTAAATGGTGTGGTGGCCCTAGGGTCGTGGGTCCCACTCCCATTAAATTACAAGTATAGTTTGTATATTATTAAATTATATAACTGCTATGATGTATATTAATTAAAATAGTAAAAGAATATATAAATAACATTATAGTATCATGCTAAATTAAAATTAGATGACATCCTAAAGAACATTTATCATACCAAAGATATTTATCAACTAATTATACATGAGATATAGATAAAATTGTATAATTTTTTTTTTTAAAAGAGTTAAATAGATTAATTTCAATTATTAAATTGTTTGATATATCTTGTTCAAGTGATAAATTCATCCAATTGCTGGACAATATTCTAAAGGTTAAATATAATGCATTAAAAAAAAACATAAATTAATTTAAAAATAACATTTATGCTTTAAAAAAACCAAACACACTTATAATAAATAAAGTTGATAATATACCAAGCTAAATAATTTGAACTTTATTAAAATTGATACAAAATTAATATTATGTATTTTAAAGTATAAATTGAAAATATCAATATAGTAAAAATTATATATGTTAAATAAATGTATAATCTAATAAAATTATATATATAAATAAAAAATAAAAGAAAATTTATTAAAAGCATTGGTTTAGATATGTAAAAATAAAAATAATTAAATTCTAATTTAAACTTATATACAAATTAAAATTAAAATAAATATGAAATTGAACTATATAAAGAATAATTTTTAAAAATTGACAATTTAAAAGAGTTAAAATGTCTATATTTGATTAAAATATCTATATTTGAATAACATTTCACAAATTACAAAGATAAACATCAATTAAAACTAATTGTCTTTTTTTAAAAAAGTTTATCCACTTGTCACAAATGTGGAAAAGATAAAATTGAAATTAATGCATTCATTAATAGAGGTGTTAGAAAAATGATTATTTAAAAAAAAAAGTTTATCCACTTGTCACAAGAAAATATAAGGTTGCAATTAATGAATGCATTAATAGAGCTGTTGAAAAAAATAGTTGTATTTTTTATCAAGAAAATTGAATTTTTTCATTGCCTTCATCATGAACCAATAAAGTTTTAAAAGAATTGTATTTTTCAATTTAAAAAAAATGCAAATTAATAAACCTTTTGCAAACATTGGTATATCAATGAAATTTTTAGATTATAGAACTAATATGGAACTAGATGATTCCATTAGTTTCTTGCCAATGGCAGGAACCAATAATATTTTGTATTCACATAGACTTTTATAAACAATTCAATAGAAAATTCAAAAATGCAAAATATTGCAATGTTGCATAAGTAAGCAGAAGAAATTATAACAATGAAATACAATTTTATACGAAATTGAAACTCCAGAAATTTCATTGATATTTCTTGAAATTTACAAATTTACAAAATCAGGGGAAAACTCTAGACTCGAGAACTACTGTACTATTCATCGTAGAAACCACAAGAATTGACCATGGTTGCGAGTTCTTGTATCCAGTTGTTGTCATCTTCCACTTCATCCAAGAAAAACCATTTTTGAAGAAAATTCAACCCAATTCTTGTGCATTTCCTATGGTGCTGCAACTGCCCAACAGTCAAGCCTAGTAAAAATAGTTCCAAGACCACATTCTGGCTAGGTTCTAGAAGCTTGTGGACTTCACCTGCCCAAGGGATCCCCACTCCTTAAACTGCATGAGTGACAATTTCAATGTCATCACCCAAATATACTTCTTTAAAAATCTTCCTCAGGAGAAGCACAATTTCGGCCCTTGCTTCTTCGAGGTCAAGCAGGGAGGCTAGAAATTGTGACGTAATGTCACTGTTGACACAATATCGATTCTCATTCTTCAAAAATTCATGCCCCAGAACCATTTTGACAGCAGCAATAACAAACTCCACACCAGAGCATGGAACAAACTCTAAGTTCTAGTAGACTAACACCAAACAAACCAGACCTATCAACTACCAAAAATGAGATGAGCAATGAGGAAAGAAATAGCTCAATCTCCTATAAATAAGCTTGGTGGGCAGGGTGCCAGGGATTATTTATTTATTTTCGTCTGACTACCAATTCAATTACATTAAATTACTAAATATTCTCAAATCTTGAACATAATTGCAAGTACGTGCCAAAAAGGCCAATTGTAATTAAACACTAATACCATCCATTGTCCTATAATGCGTGTGAAGGCACTTAACTGATGGAAAAGGCCAATTGTAATTAAGACTAATAGTAATAGTACTACTGCTAGTGGACTATGGCATGTTTTGTAATGTGTGTGAAGCCGCTTAGCTGATGGAAAAGGCCAATTGTAAATTGTAATTAACAGTGACAAGACATTGATATACTATCTCCTGCAACTTAAGTGATACACGCTGGACATAAACATGTCACCATTTCGGACACTTGAACAAGGTCGAGGCTTCATTCCAGACATTTGGTAGTGTACTAGTGAGAGAATGTTGCTATGATTGACATGGCTTTTAATTCTTTCCGGGTGCACTGTACTCCGCATACAACTTACCTTGATATGTGTGAACATTCCGGTCACTACCTCGACAAGTCTTCTTCCTTCAAGAAATGTTGGCCTAAATTAAACCTCAACCATTGATCTTGGATCACTAGATGGTCTAAGTTCTCAAATAATAAATTTAACATAATTACAATGGTAGTGGCCAATAATTTATGTAAGTTGGTATGTTAGGTTAGGCTACTTATTTCCCATCTTTTGAAAATAGCCATACCAACTATAACTTTCTAAAAACCATTCGCCATAACAAATAAATTAATTCAATTATTTGGAAAATAATTTTGCCACCTTTTTATAAAAAAGGTATCGGTTATTAAAATATTCACCAACCAATATCCATATTTCGAAACATAATTCACCATCAATATTAATAATTTTATTAAAAACAAAAATTATAATCGCCATTATTTTATAAAAATTATCTAAATTATTAAAAAAATTGCCACCAAATATCCATCCATTGACGCATAATTCGTCAACACTATTTTTTTTTTCACCCAAATGAGATGTTATTCACCACAATTTTATAAATTTTGGGAGGGGGGGTTCCTTAAAGTTATCCCTGATTCAATGTTGAGATACTTACATGGGAACTAACCTTTTTGAAATCCCATAATGTGGCAGATCTAATTTTCCACCTTGGGATCCATAATAATAAAATATATCTTAGATTTTGAGATATTTACTCTTTGACTAGATGCATTCATTTAACTTTCAATAATAGATTTTAAAGCCCTCACTTCTTTTGTTGAGATCTCACTTGGTAGTATAGTATCATCAACATATTTTTGATCAGTAATAATAGGCATATTCCTAGTGATTCTAATACCTTTAATGTCCTAATTTTTATAAGATAAAGGGTTACCTTGTCTAATACCCCTTGAGATTTCAAAAAAACCTTTAGAGGATCCATTGACAAGAACTAAAATTTTAGTAGTGGAGATACATTTAAAAATAAGATTGACCCATTGATGGGAAAAACCAAATGCTTCAAGGATTTTACAGAGGAATTGCTAGTCCACCATATTGTAACCTTTTTGGATTTCAAGCTTCATGAACATACCTACCTCTTTATTTTTTTGGGCCAAGTGAATAGTTTCCTGAATGATAAGAATGACATCTGGGATGAAGCTACCTAGAATGAACCTTGTTTGTTCCTCGAAGATGATCTTTGGAAGGATTAACTTTAACCTATTTGCTAATATCTTCAAATTTTCTTTTATAGATGGTGTTACAAAGTGCAATGAGCTTGAAGCCTACTGAATTATCTAGCTTTGATTTTTTTGGGATCAGAGTGAGAAAGGAATGGTTAATTTTGGATGTAGGGAATCACCCTTCCTAGAGGCTTCAATGGCATTCCATAGATCTATGCAAATAACATCCCAACATTTCTGATAGAAAAATGCTTGAAATCCATTTGGACCTGGTGATTTGTTAGGATTCATCTTTAAAATGACTATTTTGACTTCTTGTAATGTGAAAGGTTTATTTAATGCTTTATTATCCTCTACTAAAACCAATTTAGGTATTACTTCAAACAAGTTGGATTGAGCCTCTCAATTTGATCCTTTGAAGTTATTAAGAGTTTTTTGAAAATGGTCCACACATTTTTTTGAGATTTCGCTAGGATTTTCAGTTGAAATCTCGAGTTGATTCCTAATGCTTGTTATTTTGCTTTTGGCTCTATTGTAGAGAGTCAAATTATGGAAGAATTTAGTATTCCAGTCTCCCTCTTCTAACCATCTTTCTTAGGACTTTTGTCTCTAGAAAATTTCCTCTTTGGATAGTATATCCTCTTGTTTAGCAAGCAATTCTTTTTTCTAGGAGATAGCTTTCATTAATCATTCCTTTTCTGATGATTTCTAAGTTTAGTTCCTTTAATTTATTTTCAATGTCCAATTTTTCTTTAAATATGTCATTGAAATGTTCTTTGTTCCATCTAAGAATTTTCTCTTTGAGTATCTTCATTTTAGATACAAAAATAAACATCTTACATCCTTTGAAATTACTTTGTGACCACCAAGCCTTAATATTGCCTAAAAAACTAGAATCTAAAAACTACATTTTCTTGCATTTAAACAAAATCCTAGTAGTTTTATGAGGCTCAATAAATTTAGTTCTAACTAGAAAATGATTAGAACCAGCAATAGGCATTTTTGATAAGTTTTTGATACATAGCCATTTCCCCCTTTTTTTTGTTTCCATCAATGCTAAAGGGGGAGATTATTGACAATTAGCTAATGAAGATATGTAATTGTTGTCATTTATGGCAACACATGATGTACATGCTTACATGAAACCTTAGTATTAAAGATACTTAGCTTTTGATACTCAGAAATTGTCTAAGTATGAATTTGATTTACCATAGTGTATTGTTTTATATGTAACTTGTTATTGGCATCATATTGTGACTAGAAAAGTTAGATGGAGATTGTATACATGTTTATGATGATTTTTATAATCTTGAAAGTCAGTACAAACTATATGAAAAAGAGATATTTGTGTTTCACCAGTGAAATAGGACAACATAATTAAACGAAAGGAATTATTTTGTTTACAAAATAATTACTTGACCAATTAGGGTCAACATCCTAGATGTTTACTCTAAGTTGGAAAAGTATATTGTGGTCTTAGCTGACCTAGTAGGAATTTGTGAAAAGGCATTGTATTTATGCAAAAGACAGCTTGCAATGAGAAGAGTAAGTTTTGTGATATATTGTGATATGCAAACTTTCTATGGAAGTGATATATAAGAAGTTATGTAAAGTTATTTTTTTCATCCATGATCGAGCAAAATATTAGAGATTAGTCAAGAAAGAAGTTATAGTATCTACATTCCCAAATTTTAATTACTTGTTTGGGCAGTGAGCTCTTCTTGTAATTGGAAGTACGTGTTTGGGTAGTGGGCTCATCTTGCATGTATTGTAATACAACTCCTAATATGGTTGGAATCTTCTAATAGGGATTCAAAGTCTCCTAATAGGGACTCACTATACTAAATTTTCTCATTGACTCCTAAAGGGGTCCATCCTCTAACAAGGAACTTATATATTAGCATATTATCTATTGGGTATCATCCCCACATAGGTATTCCCTTGGCTAGGGTTTCCCTAGTTAAAAAAATATGGTGTCATGAGTTATATTTTGCATGGTTACTATTATTGTTCAGAATTACTTTATTACTTTGTCATGTATGGTTTAAAGTAACAAATAATATCCAGTTGGTGACTAAAGTTCATAAATTACTGATTCACCCCACCTCCCCTACCCCCTTCAGTAATTCCTATTTCTAATAGAGACAACCCAAGATGCTCCTACATCATAGAGTTATTGATCTTAATATTTTTAGTAGCTTCTCATTCTACATTACTACAAATTGTTGATATTTCATAGAGTTTTGGGGAAGATGGAGAATATGTATCTCATCTAACTAGAGAATATGTATCTCATCTAACTATTCATCCACTTGTAGACTCATAAAATTATACAATATCTATAAAACTTCCTTTTACTAAAAAATTTAAGTCATTCCCTTCAAGAATTTTGTATTCATAAGTAGAAGAAAAAAAGATGCATTTCTTAGCATAATTTTTATCGAGTATTAATTTTATCTTTATCTAAGGTAAACAACTAATGGTCTTACAAAAAATGGTTCTCTAAAACTTGCACTCTTATCATCTCTTGAATTTATGATGATTATCCATAAATCATCTGTACTTGGTTTCCTTATATATTGGACATCCATTTTTCACAATTCATGTTCCAAGAAGGTATTATATCCTATGATTTCATAGAATAATACTCTATGTTCCTAATTGAGTTTAAGAAATTTTTTTAGAAATTCTGGGGTTGGCTCAAAAAAGTAAATTCAAATAGTTGTATTGAGAATAGAACATGTTAGAATTGATGTTATCTAAGCTTGTGATTCCTAGTATCCCAGACATTAATTTTTGAAAATATAGTTTTATCTTGAATAGTGAATTATTTAGTTCTTATAGTAGTCTAATGGGTCTTTCCTAATATGAGAGTTATGTACTAGAAAAGTATAGCTTTTCTAAAATTCCTAGAAAACTCATCTTCCTATCACAACCAAGATGAAGTATTTAAGTGATTTATGACACACCTATCCTTAGTGTTATATCCTTTTATCAAATTTGGGATTTTTCTATTCTAATATAATATTCTTGAAAAGAAACCCCATAGGAAATTAATGGAGAGCTCTACTCTTTTCTAATATTAAAGACTACAAGGCAATAAGGTTTAGAAATTGTCATGTTTTAATTGTTCTTGATTTTCCTAAGCATAACAAGCCCTAGAGGTCCTACTATACAAACCCAAGGCTTTGATACGAAATCTAATGGCCCACCACAAAACCAAAGAGGACAAGTCTAAATGCTACTAAGTTTAGTAAATAATTTTTTTTTGATAACACCTTTGGCTTCTTAATTATACTAAATCATAGATGCAATAGCCCTATTAGGTTCCCTAATGTGATCCTTTAACAATATTTAATAAATTTCAAATTTGAAAGTTAATTTTTGTAATCCAACGAATTCATCAAGTATTCCTTATTTGTCTCAAAATTAATTTTTATTCTATATTTTATCCTTTCTACTTGAAATAATCCATCTATTAGTTTTATGTCTACTAATCATTTGCTACATTAATTTATCATAATTTTTTTTTGTATTAATTAGAGTTTCAAATAAAAAAATCTTATTCTTAAATATGCAAGTTGGACCTAACTTTAAATTAGGTAATCTACATCCAACCTTAGTTAAGTTATGGTAGGATAATAAATGCTTAGGTATGTATTTCCTAACCATTTGTTTCTTAAACCCAAGAAATACTTATACAAATTTAATTACTTTTCCTATTTCCAAATCATATTCCTTATAAATCAAATGCATTTACTTATTGTGCAATAAAGATATGTGAGATAGATTGAACCCATTAACTAAACATGTCAACTAAATAATATTTTATTTACCATTAACATTATGAAGAGTATTTGGCTCTTTATTGAATTATACATATTATCATTATCACCATTGAGATACAACAGAATATATAATGACATCATCATAATTAGGGTAAACTTTAAGAAACCCCACTCCAGAAAAAGATATAAATTATTGGTGAATCCTTCATTATTTCAAAAAATGAAATTATTTTAATTTTAAAATCTCTCAATTTTTTTATTTTAACAATTATCTACATTGGCAATTATTTTGGAATCATAATTTTTGAGTAGAAAATATTGATGAATCTCAATAATAATAGGAAGTTCATTAATTTTCAGAGAAGATTACAAATCAAAATTGAACATGTTTTATCTCATGGAAATTATGAGGATAATTACATGATATTTTAAATCAATAGTCAAAACTAATTATTGATAATATATCCCTAAATTAACTAATAATTTATGATAATTATTCATGAATTAATTTTAATTTCTTTGAGGCAAGAGCCTACAACATAATGGTAAATTGTGAGCCTCTTAATTGGGAGGTCTTGGGTTCGAATCTACTCAAGCTTAACTAATACTCAAAATAATGAATTACAATAAATAATAATAATTAACCTTGGCTTTGGCCTCTTACCAATAAAAAAAATTAATTTTTTTTGATAATATATAATATTTAGGTGAATCAAATCTAATCATGTATCGAATATTGTGGTGAATCTTTGAGTTTAAATTTTTTAATAAAATAAATTATTGAGTGATTTTAAATATTTTATAACTAAATTTAATAAAAATGTGGCAATATAGGTTGCATTAAATCTTAAATTATTAGCCAAATTATTAGCAAAAAATTTCTAAATTTGCAAAATTACAAATATTCACCACTAAGAAACACCCTAATTATAACTTCACTCATCCTTTGAAATAGTACAATATGTTCACATTTCCCATTTATTCTCTTAGGTATACCCTTTAATATTATTACATTAATTTTCATTTCATGATAAATATACATATGACTTGTACTTTTTTCAACATTGTATATGACAATATTATATAGATTTCTTCCAAGGAAATGCAAAAAACCAATATTCAATGCCTACTCAGGTAGGATCAATACAATGTCATCGATAAACTCTCAAAAAATACCTCAAAATAATTTCTTCCCAACCATGTCAAGCCATAAATGTTCTACTCCCCTAAGCTAGGAGACAAGACCATGATCCACATACGTTTTAAGGTAATTTTAGGCTTATGCCCCAAAATCAAAGTAAAAAGGTAACATAAAGCCACACAAAATAATGATGTTCAAAATGAAATTAAAAAAAAATGGACACCCAGAGGATAAAGAAGAGTGAGGGATCCAACCACATCCATGTGAGTGTTATTTTACCTTCTTATGATCAACCACCTAGGCGTAAGATGACATTGCCACACATGACATCTTTTCCCTAAGTACTCTAACTAGTATAGCCACGACCAAGTAAAATTGGGATCAACCACCTGTGCTAAAGACCTAAAATATATGTAGGAGGTTCCAACCCCAAGTACTCCAATATTACATCCACACTTATATTTCTTAGTACATGAAAGATAAAGCCAAACTGATAAGTTCATTTGGTATTATGTTATCACTTATTAGGAAACTAACATTTCGATCCAACCTACGTAGGCCACTAGTCTCTAAGCATAGGATCCCATGGCAGACACATCTAGGCCCTAGCACCTACATTGAGCCACTCACCTATAGGATCTATGCTACTCACAAATAGAAATAACATTCATTGAAGATATTAGGGGAAAAAATTCCTTGGGTCCCACACCCCTAGTTCAAACAAGATTCTAATTCATTATATAAGACTCAGAACACATAAACAATCAAAGGTAAAAATATTATAAGAATAAGCCTTTACAACTATTTTCAATGATAGTATAAATGATATAAATTAAAGAGCAATTTGATATGCCTCTATTGTCTTAAATAATAACTAGGTGACTGAATACCCAAGTAAGAAGTCAATTGGTTAAAAACCCCTAAATCAAGCATAGATAATAACACATGGAATATATCATAATATAATATTATTTTTCTCTAGTTACCATGTTCAATATTCTAACAAAAAATAATATATCTTTGAAAAATAGTGGCTAAATACCATAGGAAAATACATATCTATTTTCACAAAAAGTAATTCAAAACCTTTAAGAAACTATAGGAATCGAATGCAAAAATATAAAACATCATGAGACCATATAAGTAGACCTATATTTTATCATATAAATAATACAGTCAATAAGTTTAATCCATACACCAATTCCTATATATTAAGATTCAATAGAAGTAGGAGCAAGGAGAAAAAGAAAGAAACATAATTCCAAATAGAGATGCATCATTCAAACTCACTCCAATTTCAAAAACCTTGATTGTAGAAGATTTATAAACTATACAAAAACATATAATTCTTCCATTTATTAAAAATCTCAGATATAACTCTCTCCACAAAAGAAAAGAAACCTACAAAACCTTAAAGAATTATATTCATAAGCCCTCTCTCACATATCATTTATTTTACTCTTAAAAAGTATCCATGAAAAGTATGACCAATATGTCATCTACCTTTCATCCATCCTCCTCCTTCATATTTACATTTTACACCATATATATACATTCTTGAATAACTTTCATTCCTCCTTAGGTTAAAAGACATTGCCCTTTTAAATAAAAGTAATTCAAAAATAAAAAATTGCCTTAGTTTATGTAATTAACTACCATTTTAGAAGTTTTTTGGAAATATTAAGGGTAAATTAATGCTATTTTAGGAGTATATAATAAATAAATTATCCATAGTAATGTGAATGTCCTCTCCAGTGCCTTATAACCAATTTTTTTTTATGTCCATCATTGAATTTATGTTATGGCCTCATATTCTTGAACATGAGTAACACATATTACCTTTTTCTCTTGATTGCATGTGAACACTCCTCTTGTAAATAATTATTCTTTTTATTTTACTCATTTTTAATTTCTTTATTTTAATAGTCTATTAAATATCCCTTTATAAATTATTGCTTAAATAAATTACTCACATACAATTTATAATATATATAAATACTTAAATACATTAAATATGTAATGATGTATATTTATATAGGTATAACTGTGTGCACCCATATATGATTATATAAATATACCAAACAATTATCATTGATAATCTACATGAAAATACAAATAGCCATATCATGAACACATAATTTTAAACACCAAAGCCCACTAACAAAACTATCATAAGAAATTATTAAACCATAAACCCTACACTAGGTTACCAACTTTGTATTAAATTTATAAGGCTATCAGGATGCCTATATGGATCATGGTTCCATATCTTTTTAAAAAACAACTGGCTTGAGGATTTTAAGGCACTCTCAAACCTGTGTAGCCAAGTGGAGTTGATACCTAGTACTTGTACAGACCTACAACATCAATTGGAAAGATACAATACATATACAAATAGTGATAATAATGAAGGAGGAGTGTGATATTGTGTAGTCATCTTGAAGAAGTGACTATGACTACCTTCCCTCATCTCAAAAATACACCAAAGAGAGTAAACACAAACACATATATAAGGCATCATAGGTTTAAAAAGTTAGCTTAATAAAAAATTATAAATAAGGTATTGAAAAAAAATATATATTGAAGTTAGTATAACATATAAAGCAAGATATAAATTAACCGTTACCTAATATCCTCAATACATTATATAGAACATGAACAAGTGTCTAGTACATAGAAAAATCTAACATCATAATAAAGAGAGGATGTGTATGATAATTTTAAAATTGTTTCTAAGAATATTATAACTTAAGAACCTAGTAAGGATGAGAAATAGGTGGGAAAGAGAGAGCAGTGAATTATTTGAATGGTTGTAGTAGGAGACTAGGAGTAGCTAGGTCTTCTAGTGCAGGTGATTTTCAGAATGTGAACCTAGATGGTTGGACTCCTACATATTTTTTTGGAGGGGATAAGGTTTTAGTTTTTAGAGGGTTTCCTTCTAATCCTATTTCTTTAATTCTGAGTTCATATATAATTGAAGGTGTCATCTATTGAGGGGGTGATATTATGTGTTGGAGTTGCTATTGGTGAAAGGTTCATGCAAGCACTTTATTGGAGCAATGAGGAAATTCTGAAGTGCTGATGTTTGTGTATTCCACACATCTTTACCTTCCTTTTGAGGTTGGCTTCTTTAAAGAGGACTTGGAATGCCCAAGTATTTGTGGATTAGCTCTATGTGTATTCTAGTTCTGTAGAAACTAGAGGGAAGCAAATTTTCTTTCCTTCCTCATGCACTTCTAAGTTTAATGTGAGCCCCTAGACTATATCTTGGGTTGATCCAAAGCTATCTTGGGATGAGTTTGATTGTATTGGAATGGTTGATTCTACTACCATATTTTTGGGGGCCAAGGTTCAATATGCTTCGATAGTTTAGTGGATTTATTTTCTAGTGTATTTGGTCTAGTAGAGTGGTCTAGTAATGAGAAGATGATTGCACTTCCAATGTAGAAGATTGATGGACTATTTGATAAAAATTGCCTAGGTATTATGTTATTTCCTCCCACTTCTTCTATTGAGGTGAATCCTTTCACTATTGAGGTGGGAAGGGAGTATAGAATGGGGAGGAAGATCTTTGGGATTGGTTATCTAAATGGATGGTCTTGTTGGCTTTAGAGGTGTCCTTATGATGGTGAAGGAAGAATGGGCTATCTGATGCCTAAGTTTTATCTATTAGAAATTTTTGGATGAATGTGTCTTGTTTCTTTTCTTCTAGTGATCAGGTATTTCCTACTAGTTTTGAAGGGCTCACATGGGTCCTTGGCTATTACTTTTGTGTAAGGAATGGAGCTAGTATGGGGTCTTATCCCATGATTATCTTATATAATGTAGTTTATGATTGGTGGTTTTTCCACATTTAGACCTTTATTTTTTACAAGGGTGGACATAAGATATTTTTATAGGATTGTTTGGCACTAGGTATTGTTAAAGTTGTTTAACTATATCTAGTCTTAGCCCTTTGGGCTTGTCCTCTATTTGTACCATAGGTCAACATCCTCCTATTTATATTTCTTATAAAAAATATAATATCCTAGTTGATTACCAATTTCAAATTAGATATGTACCATTCTTTTGTGTTAAGATTGTTGGATTTTATCTTATAGTTTTACCTATGCATCAATTTTTAAATTGTGAAGTCAAGGATTACAAAAAATTCCCTTAACTCCCAAAAAAGTGAAAGCATAATGAAAAGGTTCTTTTGAGATCTATAATTAAAAGCAAGGGTAAAATTTTAAAATGCACTACTCATGAATAACATTGGTCATCTCAAATATGAAACTAGTAGATGGATGATGCCTAAACAAATATGGGAAAACAAGAATTACATTTCATCATAGGGTGTTACTTATTGTAAAAAATTATAATTAATTTAGAAATGACTCAAACTTAATGGACATTTTGATTGGCCATTTTCACTTTTGACAAAACATATCATTAATTTCCAAATGACTCAAACTTATGTACATTTCTATATGCATTTACACAATGCAACATAAACTTTATTATTCAAGATCTTATTATTCAATCTTTATTATAAAAAGAAAAACCAATATTAAAAATAATGAACATTCCAACATTCAAATTTTTGTTATTAAATTCACAAAATCTAATATCTTTGAACAATTACTTATTTGATTTCTTTCTTATACCAATGAATGTGTAGGCATGTGAGATACATCATGTTTTGTGATCCTAAGAGTGACTATTCAAATGTAGGGGTTGGTGTAGCCACACTTTCTCTAACAAATAAAGGAAACTAATTTTTAGGGTTTCCTTAAATGATAGGGCAATATTTATTTATTTATAATTGTTTTTGATTGATGTGTTTGGCTACCAGATAGACGATTGAAAGAGAGGAGTGCGCACCCTAATCAATGAATTTTTTCATATAAGTGGTTAAGTGAGGAATTTTGTTGGAGTTAAGTGTTAGAAATGCATGGAAAAAGAGTTTGTATTAGTGAGGAATTCAGTTTCATTTGTAGAAGTTGAAATGTCTATTCATTTAAGTTGAACGTATCTGTTTCATTTGATTTGGAGAATCTTGTCTCTTTTTTTAGTTGTAGAATTTATTGAGATAAAGGGATTGAAATGAACTAGAGTAAATTGGATGCTGGATTGTGATTTTCTTAGTTCAATGACACTGCCAAATTACAAGAAGTGAAAGAATTCAAATTTGATTCTAATGCTGATATATCACCTTGCAAAGGCATTTGTGCTAGTTAAAACATGAGATTTTAATCACTTGGAAGATCTGTGAAATTATGATGAGGTGCGATGAACCTAATTTTCCCTTGCTCTACTTATTGTAAAATCAGTGATTACTTATTAATCTAGATATTAGTTGATAATGAAAAGTAAGAATTTTTTATATTTAATTGTTCAAACTAAATTATAAATCTATTTATGATCTTTTAGTATGTTCGTTAGAATTCTCAATATTATAAATTTATTTATGATCTTTTATTTTGTTTATTAGAATTTTCAATATTTGGCAATTCATTCAAAATTAATCATTATTTGATTTAAACTTCTAATTTTTTTTTTGTTACATTAATCATGATAATGTGAGAAGTTATTAAGAAAATCAAAGAGCTCTTAAATCTCTCAATTCTTACAATAATCTTTAAAACATAATAAAAATAAAAATAAAGCAATACAAACAAGTCTTATAAGAAAATTTAGACTCAATCAAATGAAATATGGTAACATTAAAGATATACCATAAATCACACTATACTAACTTTAATATTAGAATATTATGTCATGAATTGCCTACTCAAAAAATCACACTAGATAGTGGAACAATATAATTGCTCACATTGCCACTTATTATTTTTTTTGGGAAAATAAGTGATAATTTGTTGGAATACTCATCAATTTCTTATTTTATGTACTTTCTTATGTTCTTTTACATATATATTTTATATAAAACTCATTTTATATTATATTTTTGTTTGCTTCATAATATTCACACTCTTTTATATGAATTACCTTTTTTAATAAATAAATATAGATATCTTGACATATTTAAATATAAGAGTTCATGATATAAATACATTCTCAAAACTACAATTTTTGACATATTTTTATATTGGCTAAATATCTATTTTTCTTAGTTACATGCCTTAATATTGAAAGTTCATTATTTATTTATTTTACCTATTTTTTTTGCTATTACATGTTATGCATATTTTATTTTAAAAATATTGTAGTTCACAATTATCTACACACATGCGCACACACACGCACGCACACGCACACACGCACACACACGCACGCGTGCGCACGCGCGCACACACACACACACACACATATGCCATATCATAAAAAGTAGTTTTTGTTTATTTGGATCCGAATCTCATTGATTCCTAAATTAAGACTCTAGTGAGTTAATTCAATCAAAAACTTAATACTATTTTATGTTTGCATACTAAGAATGTTAAGATTATTACTTAGCCACTCACCTATATAAGGTCAATTTTTGTTTGGAATTCATTGTGAATATGCTCTTATATCCAAATTACTTAAGAATATAATAGAGCACAATAAACTTATTCAATCCTTTGTATTGTGGAAATTTTTTTACACTAACAGATACTTTAGTTCTTATCTCTAATTTACCCAATACCCAAGTCTTGAAACAAAGATTTGAAAACATTTATTTAAACTACGATGCTTGGTTAAAAGAATGAACTTGAGCACCTTATTGTTGGAAATATTCAAGATATGACAAGTTACTGAGAGGGGAGGGGTGAATCAGTAACTTCTAAAATTTCAAACAATAAAACTGTATACTGATATATTCATCATTCATCCAAGTAACCTATTGTAAGCATGAAACAAAATCATTTGCAACACTTGAACACACAGATTTGGTGACCCAAAAACCTTCCAAATAGAAAGTAAAACTGGGGTGGGGATGAAACCCACAAGCTTCGTTACTGCAGTATGAAGTTGGCCGATTAAGGCTTACAATGACCACTTCTGGTGATCTGCCCTGTTAGGAGCACAAAGGATAGCTAGATCCACCTTGTTAGAGGATTTCCAAACATACAATAAAGTATGCACTCTGTTAGGAGATTTACAAAAGACTGTTAAGTCTACCTTGTTAGAGGATTTGCAAAAACTGATTCACCTGTTAGAATGAAACAGTGGATTTGATTACAACTGATTGCTGATAAGATCTGCTATGCTCTGATTCACCTTGATGTGATAGATAAAACTTTTTTGCTTCAAAACTAGACCTGCTGAATATCTTCACAATTCAGCCCACATACTTTCGCACGCATGTATTTCTTTCGCACTTTCACACATTCACACTTTCGCATTTCCACTCATTACCATTGCCATAACTGTTGTTTGAATGATACAATACATTGCATATATATACTATCCATATAAATAATACATGCAAGGTCGGCTAAACAATACATGCAAGGTCGACTAAAACAACAAGTGCAAATCTCTATACAAAGTCGGCCCAAGGTAAAAACTCGGGTTCACTGAACTGACTCAGTGTCCTTCTGATACTCGGCGTCCATTGCGTTACTCGGCATCATCATGCACTCGGTAGAAGTGAAGGCACGGTTCATACTAAACACTTCGAATAGTTCTGAACTCGGTAACCACTGGAGACTCAGTAGAAGAGATGTCACTCGATGAATACATCTGTCTGAACTATTGCTCGGTGATCAAAGGAAATACTTGATAGAACCTTGTGACTCGGTGATAGTTAGTTTCCTTGATATCTGTCTGAGCTCGATAAAAATTAATTTCCTTGATAACCTCAGGAGCTCGGTTATCATGAAGTTCTCAGTTACATCTTAGTACATCTTTACTCGGTCAAAACTGATTCCTTTCTTTATCTTGAACACTCGATAAACACTGATTGCTTTGTTCACCTTGATTACTCGGTAACCACTGACTTCTTTGTTCACCTTGATTACTCAGTAAATACTGACTTCTTTGTTCACCTTGATTACTCGATAAACACTGACTTCTTTGTTCACCTTGATTACTCGGTAAACACTGACTTCTAGGTAAAGCTTGGTTTCTGGTGTGAGCTTGGTAATTATTCAGAATCCAATAAGTGTTGTAACTAATGACAAAAATGTATCATAATGCCAACAATCTCCCCCTTTGGCATTAGTGACAAAAACACTTATGAGACAAAATTTATCTAACATGCTGATGACTGATTCTGAATATACATAGCTTCGTTATATACAACTCCCCCATAGAATAGCTTTTATATACAACTCCCCCATAGAATGTACATACATTATTTACATGAGCTATATATCTCTTCCTTTGTAAAAATTTTGAAAACACTTATTCACCCATAATATACATATCCAACAATAATCTCCCCCTTTTTGACAATAATGCCAAAGAATAAAGAATATATATACTTATATGGAAACACCAAAATGAGAGATGAACTCTGAATGTACTTGGAGAATAAGCTGGAGAGTCTTATCCCAATTCTCTTGCAAAATTTTGTAGGTAGAAAGAGCTATTTGAATTTCAACCGAAAGTTCAATCACATGATCTGCAATGGAGAAGTTATTATCATGGATTAATGTCTTTGAATGTGCAATATGCTTCTGCATTGAATCCATGATGGGAAGGATCATGTTTTGGATATCTATCAATGTAGATCTGATCCTTGCCTCTTCCCTCAACAGCTCTGCCTGCTTCTCTGACAAAAATTTGATTCTGAGGTGATGAGATGAGCTTGAACTGGGGTCAAGCTTCAAGTTCTGTGTGCTTACCTTCAGATCTTCATCAATTTTATTTAGTTTTTCTCTTATTCCTTTAGTGTATTCGGTAACATCACAAAGTTTAGCAAAAAGAGATGTTACATTATTAAAAGAATTTTCCATATCTGCCAAAACTGAGGTTAATGCAACCTGATTTATTGCAATGTTCTGGGCAATGTGCCCTAATACCTTATTATCCAATTTCTTTTCTGCACGCTCAATTAGATTTTCTTGTCCGGAGGCATCTTCATTGAATTTATTAACTGCCTCTTCTAGTTGAATCAAAATTTGAGAACTTACAACAATGCCAACCGATGATGATGGAGTCGAGGAGGCTAACTCGGTAGATGAAAAGGGGTGCAGCTCGGTAGACGAAGAGGGATGCAGCTCGGTAGATGAAGTGGTAGTCACTTCCACTGATGATACCTGGAGCAGAGATATGGCAAGTGTAGATGGTAAAACTGGTGTAGATGAACCTGCTGAAGCTGACTTCAACCTTGATGATGTCATAGGTTTGTCTGGGGAGTGAGGAAGGGATGCAATAACTGCTGCTGCAATTTTTACCGTATCATCCTCCTTATCTTCCTCTTCAGCTTCTTCTTCTTTGTCTTCTTCCTCCTTTTCTTCCATCATTTCATGTAACTCTCCTGGTGTAACTGTGATGGATGGAGTGCTATCTGATTCATCACTGCTGCTGCTGCTGTCATCATCCTTTATTTCTACTGGGTCTACACTGGGCTTATGTAGATGATAGATGTTTTTCCACATGTTTGTAGCATCATTTACAACATGCTCTATATCTTTGATCAAAACTAAACAAGTGTGGAATCTGATCATCATTTTACCTTCATAGGTTTTCAATTCAGATTTTACCTCTGCTCCAATGAGACTAGGCCGAAGATTCTTCAGGGATTGCTCATATATATCTTTTACCGTCTTGGTGGCTAACTCCCATCTTGGCTGTACTCTCTCCAGTAGTTCTTTAGAGATATGAGGAGCAATCTGGTCCAGGGAGTATTTCCATTTTCCCATTTTGTTAAGTACTAGTTCCTCAATTTGCATTTTCTCCGCATCAGTCCTTGTCTCAAATCTCAATGCCTTGAAATTTGCAATGCCAGCTCCTTCTTCTAATGTTTTGAGCCTCTTCTTGAATGTAGGTGCAGGTTTGACCAATACAGGTTCCTGAATACCTTTTCTCGTTCTTCGAGTGAATACTGCAGTAGGCTGCTTCTTGGGCTTGGTAATGATTACCTTGCCTTTCTTCTTTGCCGGTTGCTCTTTTTCTGATTCTTTTTCTCCTTCTTTTTCTTCTTCACTTTCTTTATCTTCACCTTTTCCCCCGGTGACCATAAGAAAATAGGTTAATCCGCCCTTAACTCGGTAAGAGAAGAACCAACCATGCTCGGTAAGTGCAACTTGGTGAAAGAAGCCTTATTGCACCCGACTGAGCTCGGTAAGGTCATGTACCGACCATGATCCTGATGTATCTGAAATACTGATTTGATCATATTTTCATTCTAGGACTGCTTAGGATATTGCTTGTGGATACAGTCCTGGTCTTATCCTGATGAGTCTTAATTGGAAATGGGAGAGTCACTCACCTCTTGAGTGACCATTCCATCACTTGAGTTATCTGGCTCGGTAGACTTTGGAATCCATTGCTGCTTCATTTGTTTCCGAATATTGTCTACTTTGATTTTCTTCTCATCCTCGACTTTCTTTATGTTCATGTAGTTTTTAGATATATGACCAAGTTCTGTACATGTATAACATCTTACAGTGGTATCCCTTTTTCTTAGGTGATGCCTTGCACAGTTTATGCCAGTATGACCATATTCTCCACAATAATGACATTTGCACCAAGTGTTGTAGTCCCAACCAAATATTGCTTTGACAAGTTGTTCAGCTGGATTAAAAGATTTGAATTTGCATTGTGATGCCTTATGACCTTGCTTTTGGCATTTGTGACATTTACCTTCAAATTTCAGTTTCCTTTTGCATTCATTGGCTTTGTGTCCATGCTGATTGCAATTGTAGAATTTTCCATTAAATTTGCCTTTTCCATTGCTCCAACATCTGTTAGATGTATGACCTAACTTACCACAATGGCTGCAAGTAGGTTTTTGATTCTTTTGAGTACCCTGTTGGGAGGATTCACCTTCTTCCTTGTATCCAAGGCCTGCTTTACCATTTTGTTTATGAAAGTTTTCTTCATTTTGCAGATTCAATTGATCCATGTCTTTTTGAGATTTTACCATTCTCTCATTGACTTGTTCTTCAGAGATTAGATCACTTTGTAAGCTTGCATTGATTTGTCTTTCAGTAATTAAGTCATTTCTCAAAATCTCATTCTCAGATCTTAGATTCATAATTTCTTCATTTGCATTAGATAACTGAGTTACAAGATTTTCAAGCTGAGAGGATTGATTATTCCTTACCTCTAAGTCTTCATCTGCCTTGTTCCTTTGCTCCAAGATTTTGCATAGCCTGATGGACTGGATTCCTTGTTCCCTTTTGAGCTTTCTTACTTCTTCCTGCAGAGATCCATTCTTTTCTAAGAGTTCTTTGATTGCTTTGTCAGCTTCATCTGAACTATTTGATGGTGAGAGATCTTCAATCTTTTCTTCTTTTCAAGGATTGTAAAAGATGCTCTTTTGCTTCATTGAGTTGAGCCATGGCCATTTTCAGATCTAGCTTTTCATTCTCAATAGTTTTGTCAAGTTTGAATATCTCCATTGTCCTTGATCTTTGCTCAAGCTGTGAAGCTTTTATCTTGAGAACCTTATAGCTCTGATACCAATTGTTGGAAATATTCAAGATATGACAAGTTACTGAGAGGGGAGGGGTGAATCAGTAACTTCTAAAATTTCAAACAATAAAACTGTATACTGATATATTCATCATTCATCCAAGTAACCTATTGTAAGCATGAAACAAAATCATTTGCAACACTTGAACACACAGATTTGGTGACCCAGAAACCTTCCAAATAGAAAGTAAAATTGGGGTGGGGATGAAACCCACAAGCTTCGTTACTGCAGTATGAAGTTGGCCGGTTAAGGCTTACAATGACCACTTTTGGTGATCTGCCCTATTAGGAGCACAAAGGATCGCTAGATCCACCTTGTTAGAGGATTTCCAAACATACAATAAAGTATGCACTCTGTTAGGAGATTTACAAAAGACTGTTAAGTCTACCTTGTTAGAGGATTTGCAAAAACTGATTCACCTGTTAGAATGAAAAAGTGGATCTGATTACAACTGATTGCTGATAAGATCCGCTATGCTCTGATTCACCTTGATGTGATAGATACAACTTTTCTGCTTCAAAACTAGACCTGCTGAATATCTTCACAATTCAGCCCACATACTTTCGCATGCATGTATTTCTTTCGCACTTTCACACATTCACACTTTCGCATTTCCACTCATTACCATTGCCATAACTGTTGTTTGAATGATACAATACATTGCATATATATACTATCCATATAAATAATACATGCAAGGTCGGCTAAACAATACATGCAAGGTCGGCTAAAACAACAAGTGCAAATCTCTATACAAAGTCGGCCCAAGGTAAAAACTCGGGTTCACTGAACTGACTCGGTGTCCTTCTGATACTCGGTGTCCACTGCGTTACTTGGCATCGTCATGCACTCGGTAGAAGTGAAGGCACGGTTCATACTAAACACTTTGAATAGTTCTGAACTCGGTAACCACTGGAGACTCGGTAGAAGAGATGTCACTCGGTGAATACATCTGCCTGAACTGTTGCTCGGTGATCAAAGGAAATACTTGATAGAACCTTGTGACTCGGTGATAGTTAGTTTCCTTGATATCCGTCTGAGCTTGGTAAAAATTAATTTCCTTGATAACCTCAGGAGCTCGGTTATCATGAAGTTCTCGGTTACATCTTAGTACATCTTTACTCGGTCAAAACTAATTCCTTTCTTTATCTTGAACACTCGGTAAACACTGATTGCTTTGTTCACCTTGATTACTCGGTAACCACTGACTTCTTTGTTCACCTTGATTAGTCGGTAAATACTAACTTCTTTGTTCACCTTGATTACTCGGTAAACACTAACTTCTTTGTTCACCTTGATTACTCGGTAAACACTGACTTCTAGGTAAAGCTTGGTTTCCGGTGTGAGCTCGGTAATTATTCAGAATCCAATAAGTGTTGTAACTAATGACAAAAATGTATCATAATGCCAACACTTATGAGGTTTATACATTATTTATGACAATACTTGATGAAATAGACTCTATCCTAGATAGCTTACACTACTATTTATTTAATATTATGAAATGATGTAAAATATAACAAGAACTATCATACATGAAGACATTGAGATACAAGGGAATATACAATGACATAATCATAAGTTGACTCATCCTTTGAAATAATACAATATGTTCATATTTCCCATTTATTATCTTAGATATACCCTTTAATCTTATTACACAACTTTTCATTTCATGATACATATACATATGATTTGTGCTTTTTTCAGTATTTTACATTACAATATTATATAAATTTTTTCCAAGGAAATCCAACAAACCAATCTTCAATGATGACTGAGGTAGGATCCATATAACATTATCCATAAACTCTCAAATAATACCTCAAAACAATTTCCACCCAACCATGTTGAGGTATAAGTGGTCTACTCCCCTGAGAAAGGAGTTAAGACCATGATCCACATAGGTTTTAAGGTAATCTGAGGCTTATACTCCAAAATCAATGTACAAAGGTACCATAAAGCCACACAAAAGAATGATGTTCAAAATGAAATCACAAAAAAATGGACACCCATGGGCTAAATAAGAGTGAGAGGTTCAACCACATCCATGTGAGTGTTATCTTACCTTGTTATGATCAACCACCTATGTGTACGATCATCCTACCACACATGCCATCTTTTTCTAGAGTACTCCAACTAGGATAGCCACATCTAAGTAGTACTAGGATCAACCACCTAGGCTTAGGATTGAAAAGATATGTAGGATGTCCCCACCCCAAGTTATCCAATATTACATCCACATTTATCTTTCTTAGTGTGAAAGCTAAATCCCAAAACATAAGTTTATTAATTATTATATAATCACTTATTAGCCAACTAACATTTAGATCTAGCTTGTGAAAGGCACTACTCTCTAAGAAAAGGATCTCATGTAGGCCACATATTGGTCACAACACCTATAGTGAGCTACTCACCTAGGGGATTTATGCTACTCACAAATCCAAATAACATTCATAAAAGATGTTTGGAAAATAAAATCCTTAGGTTGCATACCCCTAGATTAACTAAGATCCTAACTCATTTTATTAACATCACAACACATAAACAATCAAAAGATAAAAAGACTATAAGAAAAAGCCTATACAAGTATTTTCAATGATAAATATAAGTGGTATAAATTACATAAAAACATTATATTCCTCTAGTGTGTTAAATAATAATTTGGAGAATGAATATCCAAGTAAGACGTCAACTAGTTAGAAACCCTTAAATCAAGTAGAGATAATTCCAAAACTTATAATAAAAACATCTAGTGTGTAAAATAAACCATAGATAATAACACGTGCAGGATAGCATAATACAATATTGTTTTCCACTAGTTACCAACAACCTTCTAACAAAAAATAATATATCTTTGAAAACTAGTGGATAAATACCATAGGAACTATTGTGGTCTCACAACACAGGCCCCGTTCCCTACTAGGAATGAGGACACCCTACTTTTTTTTTCTGACTCTCGAGCTCATAGTTCGAGAGTCGAGATAAAATAGTTTAAAGTCAAGAGTGTTAGAGTCAAAAAACACAAAAAAAATCCAAAAATTAGAAAACACAAAAAAATCAAAATTTTAAAAAAGATAAAAAAATTTAAAAATTCAAAAAAAATAAAAATTATAAAAAATTAAAAGTTCACAAAAAAATAAAAAATAAATAAACAAATAAAAACATAAAATAATTTTTTTTTTTGCATCACATGAAGCACAGCGTGTGTCATGCAGGTGTGCACACACACCGAGGTGCAAGGGCACACTCTGTGGGTTGGTGGGGTTATAAAAACCCCTGCCTTGCCCACTAAAATCTTTATTCATGTCTTTCATTCTTCACAACAAAGGGCACTCCAACAAAAGTGAGCATTTTACTCTGCACCCATGTGGCGCTCCATGCCTGAGCGCCGCTGGGTTGGCCATGCCCACTTCCATTTGACATACTTTATGCCCATGCGATGCTTCACACCTGTGTGCTGTTCACTTGGTCATGCTCATGTGCAGCTCATTCAGCTGCGCTGCTTAGCTATGCCCACTTACATTTAACTCACTCAGCTACACTTGCTTGCATTTGACATACTCTACACCCATCTAGTGCTTCACGCCTGCGCGTTGTTCACGTGACCATGTCCATTTATCGTTCACTCGGCCATGCCCATGCACCGCTCACTTAGCCTCTCCCAGTGTGTCACTCTTTGTGCTCATGCTTGCGCGTGCTTAACAAGCTCTGCTTGCACAATGTTTCATCTACCCTCACAAGTTGTTGGCTTGCATGCCTATTGCATAAAACCCTAACCATCCACCATGCTCGTGCCCCTCCATAGCACCCTCTTGCCTCCATTATATATATATATATATATATATATATATATATATATATATATATATATATATATATATATATATATATATATATATATATATATATATATATATATATATATATATATATATATTGTTATATATTGTTTTGTTTTGTTTTAAAAATAAAAATAAAAAAAGACCAAAAAAAATATAAAATAGAAAATTTTGAAAAATAAAAAAATTAATTAAATAATAATTTAAAAATATATAAATAAAAATGCCCAAATTGGGCATTTTATTTTCCTTTATGTTTATTTAAATTGAGAGCTTTTACATTTCATTTCTATGTTTTATATCATTGGACTAATAAACATTTTTATCATAATGTGCAGGTGATCAAATGGCATCCACATTCAGAATGGCACCCAAACCCATCGTTTTCAAATTCTAAGGCATTCCTTCAAAATTGAGATTTCATGATGACCACGCAAAAATCTGGGATACTAATTTAGGGCACATGGATTTGGGAGAATTCCTAAGAATTTTCAAGAAGCCCATCGAGAGATCAACTCTTGTATCTTCATTGATCCATTCCAGGTTGGTGAATGTAGCTTCACATCCCATGTCAGTACAATCAACTAAACTAATCATGGCCATGTTACAACATTTTATTCCTAATGAAAGAGTAGTCAAGAGAATCATAGGAGAGGTTGTATTGGACTTATGACCCAACAAAATTGAAAGGATCTTTCATATTCTGAGAGTAGATCAATTCATTAGGCTCTCATATGAAGTAGTTGAGAGATGGTATAGAGAACACCAGCAGGAAGTGATTGACATCATTCAGTCCTCTTACCTCATTGAGAGGCCTACTTAGAAAAAAACAACAGGCAAAGTAGACATGACTCGAGGATACATGAAGGAAGACATTGGATACTCCATCATTCTCTTGAGAAGAGTCATGGGTTTACGCACAATAGGACACCTCAACACTTTCATGGTGAACTTCATTGAGACCATCAAATAGGCCAAGATACCATTAGACTAGGCCACCACACTAAGTCAAAACTTGTGTGAACAATTGAGGATGTTGAAGGACAAGAATAAATTTTACATGACTTCTCACATGGTATACCTACTTGCAGAAAGGGTGACAAACTATCCTAGTTTGTACAAAAGAGGCAATATGTAGGATCCCAATGCCTAGCCATATATAGTCTACCCTTAGCTAGTGAAGAAGAATCTCTCAACGTTGAGCAAGGAGTACAAAATAGTCAATGATGCTTTCATCTTTGTGATCATTTGATTCATTGAGGGAGATTATGGAAAGAGGTTATCTAACAAAGCCAAAGCATAGATCACAGTTCTCGGAGCCTACTTCATCCAAGTCAAAATGTTCACCTATCTGCAGGGTAGTTGGTGCATCCATCAATCCTAAGAAGCTCCCAAGATACCCAAGTGACAAACTAGTGCTGTTGGAGATTTCCCAAGAAATTGAGTTAGCCTATGAAAAGATAAAGAGACAACGAAGACCTTCCTAGGCATGGCCATTGGTCATTGGACCATGTCAGGTGAAGAGGAAGTAGGATATTTCATTCTTTGACTGGGAGTGGGAGAATTATCCCCTTGAAGAATACAACTCTCCCCAGCCCTATTTTGAAAATATTGGGAGAGTGGAGAGTCAAGTAGGAAAAGACTTCCATCATGAGAATGTTATTGAAGATCACTAGATGAATGAAACAAATGACTATGATGTCCACATAAGGGACTTTTGTAGGATGACTTTGTATCTAGCAGAGAAGGCTCTTCATTTGAACATCTTGGAGGAAATAAAGCAATAGGATTCTAAAGAGTTACTGGAACCCCTGTTCAATACTGACAAAATTGGTGAAAGACCCATTATGAATGTTGAGGTTGATAGGGGGGAGGCTAATAATATTAATCATTGAGTGAGGCATGTCATCAAAATTACAAAGGATTGGATCAAGAAACCTTTTCCACTTCATCCAATTCCTGATATAGTGATCTTTCATGCACATGCCCACCTAGAAAGAGGTAGAGGAAAGAAAGTAACAATTCCTACCTTCACAACCCAGTCTCCTATCAAGCTATAGATAATGTATCAGCTTGATCACCCAGTTGGATATTATCACCCTCCTAAAAGGAAGGGAAAGAATAAAATAAATAGGACTTCCTCTCAGACGATTCATGTAGAATAGGTTGAAGAACAAATGCCTCCCCAGCAGCAAGAATAGAGTGCACAAGGGTTTGATGATACTTGAGCTAGTCAAGTCCAAGATGAACTTGAGTTGCCTCCTATTGTGTTAGCCAACTAGAAGAGGGTGAGATTCCACAAGCTTCTATTCCTCCTATGCAAGAAGAGCCAGCTTCTCGTTCTATCCCAAAGATACATAACAAAAGGATTAAGATTTAGATGGAGAAAAGGAAAAGGATTAGTAGAAGATTAGTGCATAATCCATCTATTCCTAAAAGAATTCTAGAAGCAGACAAAGAGGAGGAAGAAGAAGAATTAGAAGAGGAAGAGGAACAAGTGCCCCTATAGGGAAGAATTTGGCTAGCTAGGGCCACAAAGTTGCAAAGGAGAAAGATTGCCATGGGTACCCCGCCATCCACCCAAGCAGAACCCTTAGAACTTTCTTCTTGAGAAGATGAAGTACAATAGTGGGTGAATGAGAAAAGTGAAGAGGGAAAAGATGTTTTCTCAATGTCTGATTTTGATTTCATGCCTATAGGTACAAAACTGATTGGGGATAAGATTGGGGACACCCATACATATGAACCTCAATAAGAATACTAGATGCAAATGCCACTAGATACATAGGGTCCTGATCTTACTTCTCCATCTCCACCATGAATTATGGTGGTAGATAGTGGCTTGGTGAATCCTCCACCTCAGAGTTCAGAAGGAGAGAAGGTTCAGAAGGAACCATCATCAAAGGAGTGACTAGAACAAATGGACATTGATGAAGTATCAAAGGAAGGACAAATGGTTGAATATTATCAACCATCTTCCCAAGACACTAAGGTGCAAGCTCTAGGATCCACCGAGACTAAGGCTATAGAAGGGGAGCCCTCACAATAGGAGATGACTCCAAGAATGAGTGATAAGGGGAAGGAGATAGCAAAACATAACCCTTCATCATCAAGAGCAAGGTCCTCAACGAGATGCATCCCTAGATGGATCCGGAAGGAAATAATGAGGAGTACTAAGCCTCAATTTCATGCTTTAGATGAAGACATTTGTGACATTGCATAGATTTTGAATAAACTTGAGTCTCCATCACACAAGGAAATGCCACTGGGATTTATCACAAGCACAAGGAACAAGGAACTATTTGCACAAGTGGCTCTGCTTCCTGAAGGTATAGATATAGAGGGTCTTGGTCTTGAGGATTATGAGTTGAAGGATGTTATGTTGGGGAGGCCTACACGGGATTCAACCTGATTAATGATGACTTTGGGATTCAAAGAGGTCCTTAATCATATGGAATAAGATGATGCTGAACTCTAAGCACTTCAAAGGTACGTTGAGATCCTAAAGGGATATCTAGCCAAAGTAGTTGGTCCTCTAGATCCTAGGCACCTCGAGAAGACCTTGAACATTGTACTTAGAGAAGGGGGAGTTGTACAACTTGATCCATTTTTGAAGGCTTGTAAGGAGTGGCAAGAAATTTTTGAGGAGAAAGGTGTTATGATCATTGTAGGGAATTTGAAGTTATTGCATGCTACACAGGAGAATGTGAATAAGATCATAGCAATTTTGAAGCAAGACTTCAGTATCATAGATGAGGTATGGGCTTGGAGTAAGGATTTCCAGATTCTAAAAGCCATAAAGGGCCAAAGATACCACATTTTAATTGATGTATATACCAAAGAAGAATTAGATATGATTGATGACTAAATAGAAAAGATAGTAGATAGTAATAAGGTGATGGGAACATTACATGAGGAGCTTCATCAACTCAAGGACCAAGCCCAAGAGCAAATTTTGGAAGCATAGAGACACTACAGTGATGCATGCTTGGATATTTTTGAAGATGAAGAATGAGAAAAATTGTTACCTATAGAGAAAGTAGTGGAGAATTTTAGAAATATTTTTGTGGAGGTTGCTGATGATGAGGATATCTGACAAGCCTTCAAGACAGAAGAAGCCTTGTTAGAATTGGATACCAAACTCAAGGATTTCGCTGACACCTAGATTGAAGTAGACAATTATAGATAGAAGGTAAAAGATAAATATGAGGATTTAGATCTTCCAGATGCAGCTAAGATTACTGAAATGATAGAGAAATTCAATGGAAAACATCCAAACATAGCTTTGGGATGAAGAAGAACAAAACCCAGATGCCAGAATTTCAATTTTAACACTTAGTAAAATTTTGAGATTTTGACGCTGTCAAGGTCCATAGTTGCACAACTCCATAGGTGCACAGGTCCATAGATCCGCAATTTAGAGATGCACTGATAGTTAACTACTTGTTCCAAAAATAGCACTTTCCATGCATCAAAAACACATTTTGATGGTAGTTTAACTTCAACACATGCCTACTGAAGGATTAGCTTCTATTTTTGGCACTTCCAGACACTTCCACTTTGGCTTGGAGCTCTCTCATGCTTTCCCTCTCATAATTTATTTATTTTTGACATGTAAAGGTCTCATGCATCCAAGTAATGAATAAAATATGGATGTAGTCCCTCTAAGCACCAGATTAACAGTTAGATTATATATATTTAGTTTATTTTAATGTTTAAAAACATTTTATTGCATGAATATATCTCTCACTCTCAAAAAAAATTGAGGAGATGATTTCCTATAAATACCCCATTGTAATATGTAACAAGGGCTGCCATTATTATGCAATAAAATTATGCTTTTGGTGCTCACATTTGGAGTGTGGTTATTCTTTCCTGAATGTGTCACTGTTTTGTGAATTTTGTTCATGAGATTGTGATTGAGCCAAAGGTTTATTGCATTGTTTCTAGTTGTATGATCTTTTAGTTTTGGTGTTTGCTACAGATTTATGAATTTGACTGACATATCTGGCTTGAGAAGAGATCATCAAATTGTGTCTACATGGCTTTTCATTTTGCATGAGCGCATTTTCCATGGCCTTGTAATTTGATGAAAGGTGAAATATCATATGATTGTTAAAGTTTCTCACTGACGATTGCATCGATGGATTCTAGGAAGCATTGCTCCTATTTTCATTGGTTTCGTACCAATTTCTTCAAAAGTTTAATTTGCAACATGTTTTTTGTAGCTTATGTCTGTTGGGATTTCAATTTCACATTATTTGCTTTGAATTTTATGTTATTTTCTTTCAATTTCGTTATTTTCTTTGCTAACCCCTTGCTAGAATAAGAACTCATTATAGTTTCATTGTTAGATTTCATTCATTGAAAAATAGAAAATACAAAAACATTGTTCTTTTGTGTGTTATTTTTGAGACAATGAATAGATTTTACTCCATTTCGAGATCAAAATAGAACCAACAATGGCCTCATCATGAACAATCACATTTATCTTCAACTAAGCGAATTTTGGTACATTTCAAGATCAATACAAAACTTCGGAGTTGATCCCAAAAGATTAGCTTTTCAAGAGAGGAATTGCATAGAGGATTCCTACTATTGGCCTCATGTAGAATGACCACCCAATAGGAATGTACATATCTATTTTCACAAAAAGGAAATCAAAACCATTAAGTAACTATAGGAATCAAATATAAAAATATAATACATCATGAGAACATATAAGTAGACCTATATTTTTATCATACAAATAATACAATCAATAAATTCAATCCATACCCCAAGTTCTATGAAGATTCAATAGATGTAGGAGAAAGAAGAAAAAGAGAGAAACATAAATCTAAATTGAGATGCATCATTCAAACCCACTCTGATTTCACAAACCGACATGGTAGAATTTTAATAAACTACACAACAATATATAATTCTCCCATGTATTGAAACTCTCAAATATAACTCTCTCCACAAAAGAAAAGAAACTTACAAATCCTTAAATAATTATACTCATAAAACCTCTCTCACATATCATTTATTTCTCTCTTAAAAAGTATCAATAAAAGTATGACCAATATCTCATTGCCTTAGTTTATGTAATTAACTAAAATTTTAAAAGATTTTTAGACATATTAGGGGTGAATTGAGACTATTTTTGGTGTATATAATAAATAAATGGTTCAAAAATAATGTGAGTATCCTCTCTAGTGGTTTATAGCCCCTATTTTTTCCCACCATTGAATTGATCTTCTCAGCTCATATGCTTCCATATGAGTAACACATACTACCTTTTTCTATTGAATGCATGTTATTACTCATATTCTAATTTTTTTATTTTTTTTATTTTACCACTTTTTGGTTTCTTTATTTTTATATTCTATTAAATACACCTCTATATATAATTGTATAAACCAATCACTCACATACAATTAATAATATATATAAATACTTAAATAGATTAACTATGTGACGATGTATATTTATATAGGTATGTATGTGTGCACCCATATATGTATATATAAATATACCAAATAAATACTAGAGATAATATACATGAAAATATAAATAGCCATGTCATGAACATATAATTCTAAACATTAGAACCCACTAATTAAACTATCATAAGAAATGATAAAACCACAAACCCTAGACTCAGTAACATACTTCCTATTAAAATTATACGGCTATAGGGATTCCTATATGGATCATGGTTCCATATCCTTTTCAAAGTAACTAGTTCAAGGATTTTGAGGCACACTGAAACTCATGTTGTTAGGTGGAGTCAATTCCTAGAACTTGCATACACCTACAACACCAATTGGCATGATACAATACATATCCATATATATACAAATATCGATAGACAAGGAAGGAGGAGTGTGATATTTTATAGACCTCCTAAAGAAGTGACTATGACTACCTCCCCTCATCCAAAAAATACACCAAAGAGAGTAAATACTAATATATATATAAGGAATCATGGGCTAGCTAAGTCTTAATAATATATAATAATTAAAATTTTATAAACAAGGTACTGAAAGAAACAATAATAAATTTAGACTAACAGATAGATAATTATATAAATAAACCGTATACCAATATTGTAAAGAAATTATTTAGAACATGGTCAAGTGTCTAATACATAGAAATATCTAACAATATAAGAGAGAGAGAGAGAGAGAGAGAGAGAGAGAGAGAGAGAGAGAGAGAGAGAGGGAATGTATCAAAACTAAAATTGTTTCTAAGCATATTATAACATAAGAACCTAGTTGGTATTAGAATATATATTCCACCAATATAACTAAGAGGTGGGCAAGGGGTGGGTGGGGGGGATTACTTATCTAACTATTATCACTATTTTCAACCTTAAATAAACTTAACCATATGAGCAATATAATTAAAAACCATAACAAGATACTCATACACAATAACACCAGATATATCAACTACTAAAACCCTTGATTAGAGGGAAAATAAAATGTCCCTTCCTATTATTTTATATGATATTTCAATCCTCTAATCATATCTTTAAGATCAAACAACCAATCTTTCAAAGATCCACCAATTTCTCAATAAACCCCGAATCGGGTATGCCAGAAATAGTGCCAAAAACTTCACAGCTTCACATATTATTAGTAAATCTGAAAGTGGAAATTTTTATAGAAATTTAAGCAGAATAAAAGCCTACAAAATAAAATTTTGAGATTTGTATAACATTTACACAACAGCTCCCAAATGGAGGATAAAAACAATGCTCATCAGGCTCCCGAAAATAACATAGAAGAGCCCGAAAACACCACAAAAACATTAATAATTTATCAAAAAAGTATAAACATGACAAAATAAATATATTAAGCTCTATTTTAACATCTAAAAGTCTAAAATACTGCAGCAACCCAAACTGATATAAAATACTCAACTAAAAATGTCAAACTCTTACAAAAAAACACACCCGAAAAACAACAAATCTACATTGTTCAGCACAAAGGAAAAGTCTGCATGAGCATGCACATGGAATGACTTCAAAATCCTATCCTTAGCCTTTCTAGAAACCTGAAAACTCCCATTCTTGGGTCTCCTTCACCACAGGTTTGGCAGCCTCTGAAGAATAACAAAGAAATGAGCAAAAATCAAGTTCTGGAATGAGCCCAAAATGCGTTTAAACTCCTTAAAAGAGGGCATAACCCTAACTCACATCCAAGAGGGGTTAATAAAACATATTTTAATAATAATTTTCATTTATTAGTCCATTAGCTTCCAAAGATTATACCCTTTTTCTGAAACTTCACCTTTTTGGGCCTGCCTGCCTTAGAAAATATTATTATTTTTAATTATTTGAAAAGGGGACATGACAAGTCCCCCCCTTCAAAATATTGCTTGTCCTTAAGCAATGGTTGAACAATAAACCAATCAATCCACCTGGATCCCAAATGTAGTCATGAACTATACTATTGTCAATTAACATAGGCTCCTGCAATATCCTCTGCAATATAACCAAGAGGAATCCATAATCAAACTGACAATTACTGCTTAACCAAACTCCAAAGTCACAACTTCCATAGTCAGAAACCCATGAGACAAAAACTCTTAGAACATCAAAACCCAAGTAAAGTGGACAAATCAAACTACCAACACAGTAAATACCATCAACACATTCCACTGGCCTATACGGAATGTACAATCCAACTCTGCAACAATGGTGAATGCTCCTGAATGAAACTATACCAAGTATGGAGAATCCACACACTATACAACTCCTGCAGTAAAAAAAACTCTGTAGATCACTGACCACTGTCTCATAACCATAACTCCCATGCACCCCTGAGGGTGAAAAGTCATCACAAGATAAACAACAAAAAATGGAACCCAAACCAAATTTTCCATGAACAAGTGATATAGCCCACGGTGACTGACCACCAGCTAAGTCAGGAGATTTCATAGCCAAAGGAGTAGAATTAGTAACAAAAACTGCTAAAGCATCACTCCCAAACTCCTGCTCTAAGTCATGTATTATCAAGCTATCAACTACAGAACCTATCGCCATGTCGTGCCCATGACAACTCTCATCCCAAGGTGTCAAACTATCCCATAACTGATGATAAGAACTAGGAATCAAATTACATCTCTGTATCATCATCTCATCAACATGGTCATCAAACATGAATTTATGAGCACACCTCACAATGTAATGTTGATAGAATGCGCCAATCTCAGTCAGTGGCTCAGACTACAATCTAGATGTAACTAACTACAATCGATCACTAACCAAGTTGGAACTGACTACTAACTTTGAAGACATTGCCAAGGAAGTAGTATTACTAGCAAGAACCATGCCAACTATCAGCTCACCAAAATCACACATGGTCTTTGATACAACATCTCTAGTCTTCGTTCCATTAGTGCTAGAGGTCACCACCATGTTAGGCATACCACAACAATCTATTGCAACATCCAAGTCAACTGAACTTGACTCTAGTAGGGATGAACCCGATATGCCAATGTTAGTATCAAGGATGGATGCATCCCCATCTCCACTATCTTTGACAATCTTGAGCATGGACATCCTCAGATCATTAGACACCACAACTTGTGACTGTATAGAATCTAGTAAAGACTGTAGTTGCTCTAACTCCATGGTCACCTTAGCCAAATGAAACTGTGACTCCTTGAAAGCCAACTGTATACTCTTAAGAATCTCAAAAGTCACCTCAAGCTGCTCAGTAAGATCACTCACCTCATCTTCCTTGGCCAACAATGCATCATATGTTGTACTACCCCACTCCATAAGATAATCTCTTTCAGCTACCAACTGCATATAATCCTGTCTCAGAATTTGGATAGCCTCCCATAAAGAGTGGAACTCTATCAAGGAAAGATAACTGCCTCCCTGCTCATCACTAGTAGGCGAACCCCATCCATAAACTGCTAACAATTGACGAGCAACATCAAAATGTTGGCAAGCGATAGCAATGTCTCGCTCACTAACTCTCAACTGATTAGACACATGATGGCACTGGCTTGACTGTCTCCTACAAATCTCCTCTGATGCACTGTCTAAAGGAGTATCCTCAAAGTTACTAGTCTCTAGATTATTACCATCCATATCCTATGAATCAACTCTAAAGCTCATATCAACAAACGGAGTATCAAAAACTATAGCACTGCTGTCCAACTCCTTTGTACCCAAGGAAACTAAGTCTTCAAAACTGCCCACTACATCCTCTTGGATGTCATCAATGCCAATATGATCCTGGGACTCATTTGTACACACTACCAAATATGAAAGATCATCAACACATTCCAACAAGTATGGTCGACAGGTTATATGAACAAAGCCCAACACCAGTGTATAAAAACTAATACCAACATCGGACAAGCTGCTAGCACAAGAAAAGAAAACACCATGCAATCTGCTAATCAAATCCATGATAGCACCCAAACAAACACTGCTACCAAAAAGTGTTAAAGATCTCCAGTCAATTGAATCCCAAATGCCAATATAATAATCTCGAGTCCATATCTATAAACTAGAATTAGCTGGCAACTCAAGAAAAACCCTCACTTGAGTAATATGACCAATACCAACTAACTCCACATACCTGTCATGATGAGATAATGAAGTCACAATACTGTCTTTGTTCACTTTCAACTGGCTGGACAAAACGTGTGAACTACTACCAACCTCAACCTCATGTGATGAAGCATCTAACTATGCCTGGTACTCTTTCTTAGCAAAGTCATGAATTCTCAATGTTTTCTCATCTCTACCAGGTATCTCACCATCATGCACAACAACATCCTCATAATCATCATTTGAACCCACTACACTGTAGTCACTACCTGTTGTAACTATACCATCCTGAATACTTGTGATATACCCTTTAACGACCTGTATACAATTATCTCAATTTGAGTATCAAGTTGACCATTACTATCAATCTGTGTAATATCCTTTCTCACTACCTCCTGTGGTGGAGTAGAATCTGAGACCTCTGCTTGGCTATAAGCTAGTTTCTCAAACTCCTCATGCAAGTTCTTGGTAATTGTGTCACCTGCCCTGTGAGAAAATCTGCCAAATAGAAATTTGGTCAACTTATCCACCTTAGCTGGGTTGGAAAAAATGTCATTTTTCATACAGTGGTGCTCAACGAATTGTTCAGACATGTCATGGCTTATTTTCCTAAGTTTATCTCAAATGTCTAAATAACCATCCTTTCTACTGTTCTGACTTTGGATATCAATTGTCCAAGATCATGTCCTCTGAGACTCTGTACTATACCTATTTATTTTGGATAAAGTAAAGTGTAACCCCAATAGGTTATAACTTCTTCAAACACCAAGAACTAACATGCAAATGATTAGAAGTAGCATGCAACCATAGATTTTGACATGCAGCTGATTAGAAGCAACATGCAACTACCAAATTCACCAAGAACTAACATGCAAATGATTAGAAGTAGCATGCAACAATAGATCTTGACATGCATCTGATTAGAAGCAACATGCAACCACCAAACTCACCAAGAACTAACATGCAAATGATTAGAAGTAGCATGCAACCATAAATTTTGACATGCAAGATTTGAGTAGTTGTCAAAACTGACATGCAAACTTCTACAAACCCTCAGGCTGGCAAGATCATAGCTCTGATACCACTAAAATGTCCCTTCCTATGATTTTATATGATATTTCAAGCCTCTAATCAGATCTTTAAGATCAAACAACCAATCTTTCAAAGATCCACCAATTTCTCAATAAACCCCAAATCCAGTATGCCAAAAATAGTGCCAAAAAATTCACAGCTTCACATATTATTAGTAAATTTGAAAGTGTACATTTTTATATAAATTTCAGCAGCATAACAGCCTAAAAAATGACATTTTTAGATCTGTATAACATTTACACAACAGCTCCCAAACGAAGGATAAAAACAATGCTCATCAGGCTCTCGAAAATAACATAGAATAGCCAGAAAACACCACAAAAACATTAATAATCTATCAAAAAAGTATAATCATGACCAAATACATACATTTAGCTCTATTTTAACATCTAAAAGTCTGAAATACAGCAGCAACCAAGACTGATATGAAATACTCTACCGAAAACATCAAACTCTTACAAAAAACACACCCGAAAAACCACAAATCTACATTGTTCAGCACAAAGGCAAACTCTGCATGAGCATGCACATGAAATGGCTTCAAACTCCTGTTCTTGGGTCTCCTTCTCCACAGGTTTGGCATCCTCTGAAGAATAACAAAGAAATGAGCAAAAATCATGTTTTGGAATGAGCCCAAAATGCCTCCAAACTCCTTAAAAGAGGGCATAACCCTAACTCATATCCAAGAGGGGTTAATAAAACATATTTTAATAATAATTTTCATTTATTAGTCCATTAGCCTCCAAAGATTATCCCCTTTTTTTGAAACTTCACATTTTTGGGCCTGCCTGCCTTAGAAAAGATTATTATTTTTAATTATTTGAAAAGGGGACATGATAGAAAACAATAGTGGGGATGGTATCCACAAGATTTTTCACTAATATATTTATTCTTTCTTAGAGGATGGATCTTGTTCAATCTCTATAACAATATTCAATACATATCAGTACCTATTAGGAGACTTTGAATACCTGTTAGGAGATTCCAACCCTTTTAGGAGCTGTGCCAACCCTGCTAGGATTTGTGGAAGATAGATGGATCCACTACCCAAATAGCTTCAAGGGCAAGGCCAATGAACCCACTATCCAAATGATGTCTATATTATTGCTTGCTTAATATTAAAAATAAATAATACTTCCTTCTTTTATCCTATCAACTAGACCTCTCCTCCTTTTGATCTTGTTACAAGATCACAAAACTCACATCCAATAATCCCTTGGATTTCTTACTCGCATTCACCAAACACTCTTCTCCTTTTTTCACTTTTCACTTCATACAATACTTAATAAAACTTACAAACAAGGAAATCATCTTTCCTTTATAACATATCTTCAAAATAATTCCTCAAGTCAACCTTGAGGCTTTCCCAATCAATTATAATAAGATAATTAATTAATTACAATTACAATAGCACTATCGGCTCATAGTGTATACAAACCTTCACATGTGTGATACTAAGGCATGTACATCTACTAATATCACCATTTGACTATCCTCTATCACTAACTAGCCACACATCTCCTTATTACATTTTAGATGAAAGATATAATACAAATCAGAACTTCTTTTCAAGCACTCTGTCTTTGTACTGCTCTTAGTAAATTAAGTACAACTTCTATACGTCTTCGACTTATGTGTTGTGCATTGAACCATTTCATCATGACACTATACTAAACATGTCCCTAACTGTGCATTACTAGATAAGAAAAACATTGTCTATACAACTAAGATCTCTCTCTACTACTCTACCAATATTCATAGACTTACTACTATATTGACATCAATGACAAACATAGTCATGAATGCAACATGTCAATACTCTCGAATGCTTAGGATACTCCCCCAATGTAGTAGCATAAATATTCATGCTTATAGTTATGATGAGTGATGGATGGGAAAGGGAGAGTGGTGAATTGTCTAAATGGTTGAAGCAGGGGACTAGGAGTAGCTAGAGCTTCTAGTGCAGGTGATTATCAAGTTGTAGATCTAGACAGTTGGTAGGCTATGTAGATTTGGGTGGCTTCATGTAAATTTTCATGGAGGGCAAGAGGTTTTGGTTTTTAAAGGTTTATTTCTAATCCTATCTCTTTAATGATTAGTTCTTATAGAGCTTAAGGTATCATCTATTCAGTGGATGATATTATGTGTTGGAGTGGCTATTGGTGGAAGGTTCACGCCAATGCTTTATTGGACTATTTGGAAAATTTTGAACTAGTGTTGTTTGTGTATTTCACTCATCTTTACATTCCTTTTGAGATTGTCTTCTTTGAAGAGGACTTGGAATGACCAAGTATTTTTGGATTATCTTTATGTGTGTTCTAATTTTGGACAAACTAAAGGGAAGCAAAGTTTATTGCCTTCCTCATGCACTAATAAGCTTTATGTGAGCCCCTACACTATATCTTGAGTTTATCAAAAACTATCTTGGGCTAAGTTTGATGGTATTGGAATAGTTGATGCTACCACCGTATTTTAGAGGGGTAAAGTTTCAATATACTTTTGTAGTTTAGTGGATCTCTATTCCAATTTGTGTAGTCTAGTATAGTGACCAAGTAATGAGAAGATGTTTGTACTAATGATGTAGAAGATTGATGGCCTATTTGATAGATGTTTTCTTGCTATTGTGATATTTTCTCCCATTCTTCTATTAAGGTGGGAATGGACTATGCAATGGGGAGGAAGATCATTTAAATTGTTGACCCAAATAGATGGTATTGTTGGCTTTAGTGTTGTGTTTATGATGGTGAAGGAAGAACAAGTTATCTGATGCCTAATTATTTTCTATGATCATTTTTTGGATGTGTGTGTCTTGCTTCTTTTGTACTCATCATTAACTGTTTTCTATTAGTTTTCAAGGGCTCACCTAGGTCCTTGTGAATTGTTTTTGGGCAAGGCATGTAGCTAGTATGGGGTCTTTTCCTTGATTATCTTATTCAATTTGTAGTTTATGATCAGTGGTTGTGTCACATTCAAACCATTATCTTTTACAAAGGTAGATATAAGATATTTTTACTAGATTGTTTGACACTAGGTGTTGTTAAATTTGTTTAACTATATCAAGTTTTGGCCCTTTGGGCTTGTCGTCTATTTGTACCACGGGTCAAAACCCTCTTATTTATTTTTCTTATAAAAACATAAGAACCTACTTGGTTACCAATTTCAAATTTGACATGTACCATTCTTTTGTGTTAAAAAATTTTGATTTTATTTTATAGTTTTACCTATGCATGAATTTTTAAAGTTGTGAAGTCAAGAAGTACCAAACATGAGCTTAACTCCCAATCTAGTTCAAATGCACTTATACTTTCTTCAAAACCCAAATAATACTTATTAAAATAAGAGGGGCATTATAGAGTATAAAGAACTAGTTTGTATACTGCATTGTTATAATACTATATAATGTTTGTTTATAAAGATAACTAAATTAATAATAATTACAAAAAAACTCAAACAACTATGCTCACTTACATGACTAGAGGCAAATACTTAGCCATATGTGGCACTTGTTTTACATCATTTCCTATAATTTAGTACATTGTTTTCCATTTATACTCATAAAGTATTGTAAATATTTAAGAGAATTTTAAAGCTTGTGATCTAAAAGAAAAAATAGAAAAAATTGTAACACTTACATAAAATTTTAAAATAATATTTATATAAAAGTATACATATATTTAAATATTACTAATAATTGTTATTTTATTTAAATTAAGTAATCATAAATTAGTTTTATTAAAAATGATATTAATATTAAATTTTAATTATGAATAATACAACAATTTAAGACATCACTATTTATATTATTATTAAACTTACTAAGAGCAAAAATATTAGTCTAATAATTAAATAAATCATCTAAATTATTATTTAAAAATATAAAGAATTAATTTAATATTTTAATAAAATAAAAAATGTTCTACATTTTTTGTAGATGCTAATAATCTAAGAAAGAAAATTGGGTAAGAAAATGTAAGTAATAAGTAAGGTTTGAAAGCTTTGATGGTGGACAAATTCAATATGTAATCAAAATCGAGACTATGAAAAATAGGCTTTAAGAAAAAGAAAAATTTACATTAAAGTCCAAATGGCCTTAAAAGAAAAATTCTAAATGGCCTAAGAAAACTGTAAAGAGCTAAAACTTTTTTTAAAATTGTTTTAAAGATAAAGTTAATAAGTTAGGTGGAAGAGACATTAAGACCTCCTACATATAGGTCATTTGATTTCAACTCCAAGTGAGCTCTCTTTGTGAATTCCATTAATAGTTTTATATTCATATATGAATAATATAATTGAATTATTGACATTTTTATTCACATATGCCTGAATAATTGAATTATAAAGAAATAATAATAATTAAACATTCAAACATCTCAAAAGATTCAAGAGTTTGAAAAGCTTGACAATTATTAAACTAATAAATTTAATTATAATAAATAATTTTAAACAATATATCAAATTTTCATGTACCAAAGGAGGTGTATACATAGCTGACCTAACACGTATATCTATAAACCAATCTCGCATTATACTGTTTTTCAAGTGAAGCAATCGTTTCATTACGGTGGGCTTGAAATATACCAGTCAAATTTGTTGGCCACCGTTACCTTGAAATATTTGCCTGCGAGTTTAGCTTTAAGACGGATATGCAAATCATTCTGTGGACTCTAAATTTATTCACTATATTTAGAGATATTCATTATGAATCTTTAATATGACGAAGTCAAATACCTCAAGTATTAATAAAATGCATAATTTTAAAGAAACCTTCGCATGTGCACAAATCATCCTCTACAGTGCGGAGAGTTATCAATGGTGGCGAGGGTTTCGTAAACACACACACACATATATATATATAATGGATAACTTGTGAACTTTGTTTTTCTCCATTCATCATAGGTATATTTGTGCAAATATTGAAAATTTGTGAATGGATTTATTACTATTAAAACATAAACAGTTCCACTCATTAATTAATCTAAATGTACTAACAAGTGGAAAAATAAATGTACATATTTTTCTTAACACTGTGGAGGAGATCACAAAGTAGGTTTTACAAAACTTTGTAATGTCATCTAGACAAAAATAGCTAGGTAGTGGAAAAGGGCACTACATTAAATCATTAAAATTCCTTGTGGAAGGATAATGGAAAGGTTCTTTTGAGATCTATAATTAAAAGAAAGGGTAAAATTTTAAAATGGAGAGTTCAAGAATAACTATGGTCATCTCATATATGAAATCGGTAGATGAAAGATGCCTAAACAAATATGGAAAAAAAGGAATTGCATTTCATCATAGTGTACTACTTATGATAAAAAAAATTATAGTTAATATAGAAATGATTCAAACTTATGAACATTTTGATTGGCTATTTTGATTTTTAGGGTTTTCGAGGCAATATTTATTTATTTATAATTGTTTTTGATCGATGTGTTTGGGCACGAGAAAGAAGATTTAAAGAGGAGTGGGCACCCTGATTTGGCTCTAAGAATTGCCCAATGCAGCATTCATCTATGCTGGAATAAGCTCTTTTCTAATATTTATGCATTCTCAAAATAAGTTATGGAATATCATGTCGTCTTGCTTGGTTGACCTAGAAGAGGAGTTGAAATATGCATATTCTATGTTTGTTTGCAACAATTGAAATAGGAATTGGAATAAGTTTTGTTTTAAAATTTTAATAATTAAATTATTATTTTTCGTTTGGTAATATTTTAAATAAACTAGTTTTTTTATTTATAAAAATTAAATTTTCTTGTATTTTTTTGAAAAGTCAAATTATTTTAACTAACCTTTTATTTTATATTTTAAATTGACTTTATAAGTGAAAGATATACCAGAACCATTGGAATTCAAAGGACATATTATAAATTTTATTATAAATAAAATCAAATTAGTATAATGAGATAGATAAAAATATTATTTGAATATTATAAGATCAAAACTAAAATCATTTTATTTTTAAATATATTAAAGAAAATGAAAAATACAAATAAGTCGATATCATTAATGTGATATTTAAATGATCTTTCAACATAGTTTAGTTATAAGACTAAACACAAAATTTATTTGTAAAGATAATTTTATGAAAGTTTTAAAAAGATATCAAATCTGATATTAGTCTTTTTTGTCATTAAATAAAAAATGCAAATAAAACATAGCATAATGTTGACCTAGTTTATATCTTATGATGAATAGAGAAAATAGTCTAAAGATGCATTTGAGTGACAAAATACATTCGAGTGGCAAAGTCACGGACTTGACAACCCATCAAATTGGGTTTATTGAAAATTAAAATAAGAATAAGCTATTCTTATTCCATCTTTTTTTAGGAATTCTACTATGCTCATTTTGGGGTCAAATTAGGCAAGGTGAATTCTAATTCCAATTTTGTATTTTGCAAACAAACGTCGAATTGGCAAATGCAAGCATTTAGATTTTCCTATTCCTACCCAATTCCACCAACCAAACAAGACCTTAAGTGTTGCAAATGCATGGAAAAATAAAGTTAGGGTTAGTGAGGAATTCTAATGCTTATATGTCACCTTGTGTAGTCATTTGTGCTAATTAAAATGTGAGCTCTGAATCACTTGGAAGACATGCAAAATTAAGATGGTGTGTGATAATATACATCTAACCTAATTTTCCCTTGCTCTACTTATTGTAAAATCAGTGATTACTTATTATTATTACTTATCGAGCTATCTACTAATAATGAAAAGTAATGATTTTTAATATTCAATTGTTCAAACTAATTTATAAATTTATTGATGATCTTTTAGTCAGTTTAGTCGAATTCTCAACATTTGGCAATTCATACAAAACTAGTTATTATTCAATTTTAACTTCTCATAGATTTTCTTTACATTAGTGATGTTAATGTGAGAAGCTAGTAAGAAAATGAAAAGAACTCTTAAATTTCTCTTTTCTTACAATAATATTTAAGACTAAATAAAACTAAAAGAAAAGCAATACAAAAAGGTCTTATAAGAAAATTTAGACTCAATCAAATGAAATATAACAACATTAAAGATATACCATAAATCTCACTATACTAATTTTAATTTTAGAATAGTATGTCATGAATTTCACACTAGGCAAATCACACTAGATAGTGGAACAATATAATTCCCCACATTGCCAATTTTTCTTTTTTTGGAAAAATATGTGATATTTGTTGGAGTACTTATCATTTTCTTATTTTATGTGCTTTCTCATGTTCTTTTAGATACATATTTTATATAAAACTCATTTTATATTATATTTTTGTTTTTTTTGATAATATTCACACTCTTTTATATGAATTACCTTTTTTCATAAATAAATATAGATATCTTGACATTTTTATATATAAGAGTTCATGATGGGTGTAGTTTTCAGCCAGCGCCTTCTAGTTTGTGTCTTCTATAAATGCATTCTCATAACTACAATTTTTGACGTATTTTATATTGGATAAATATATATTTTTGCAATATCACAAAAAATGGTATTTGTTTATTTGGATCTCAACCTCATTGATTCCTAACTTAAAATTCTAGTGAGTTAATTTAATCACAAACTTAAAAATATTTTATGTTGGCATGCTAAGAATGTTAAGGTTACTTACTTAGCCATTAGCCTATATAAGGTCAATTTTGGTTTGGAATTCATTGAGAATAATATTTTTATATCCAAATGACTTAAGCATATCAAAGAGCATGGTAAACTTATTGAATCCTTTGTATTGTGGAAATATTTTTACACTAACATAAACTTTAGTTCTTATCTCTAATTGATCCAATTATCCAAGTCTTGAAAGAAAGATTCTAAAATATTTATTTAAAATAGGATTCTTGATTGAAATAATCAACTTCAACACCTTATGAAGTTTAAACATTATTTATGAAAATACATCATGAAATAAACTCTAGTCTAGATAGGTTACACTACTATTTATTCAATATTATGAAATGATGTAAAATATAACAAGAACTATCATACATGAAGGTATGAAATGGAAAGAAGCTTTTTGAAAATAAATATATTTCTTAATATTTCTTTTGAGAAATCATATTATTTATAAAATGACTACTTAATGACTATTTACTAAGATAACTTAAAATAATAATCATGTAAATTTATTCAAATTAAATAATATAAATTTTGTTATAAAATGAGAATAAGTTCTGATTTAGTAAATAGAGAGAATAACATTAAGTCCATAGAGAACATAAATAAGATCTCGAGAGGTAACATCTACTAAAAATAACTTCAAATAGAACTAAAAACTACAACCAAGGAAAAAATAGAACTTTAAAACAAACTAAAGAGGTGGGAGTAGTGGGATCAAATTAAAAACTAGCCACCAACCAAAAAGGTCAAAAAATTGGACCAAGCCTCTACACAAAAAAAAAAAAAAAAAAATTAGCGTACACTTGTCGAAGCCAACTAGCAACAAAAATGAAAATAACTACATGAAACTAAACCAACAACCACCACCAACACAAACTAACACAAATAGGGACCCAACATATAGCACCAAGAGTTAATAGAAGATGGCCCAACCCATCACCTTTGTAGCTACTTGATCTAATATAGTAAGGAAAACTTGGGGGAATGGAAAGCTGTCATCTCAAGCCCTTGAGAGGCCCCAGGAATGTCTTCCTCCTTTTTGAAATTTCCTCTTGTGCTTCATATTTGTAGATTTTTCCTCTAGCTAGGAATTTAGATTGCCCATATTCTTCCCTAATTTGGCCTTAGCCAGATTATTCTGGGATACCAAATTTTTTTTTTCCCAAAGTGTGATCTTGAGTTTTCATTTTGGACAATAGAGCCTTCAGCATTTCATCTCTCTTCATCTAAAAGAACTTTCTTCTTGATGTTCTACACCTGCTCTTCCACATGCTTGCATCTCTGAAGCTGGTTATCTAGCTTCATTCCAACATTACACCACACTTCATCCTTGTGGTGTCTAGTGCACCTATTTTTTCTTAGCCTCCAAAATAGCTCATAGCCTATTGATCTTTCTACGTGTAACATGTGACTAGAAAATGAGCCACAAGTTTTAACCTATAGTAATAAGAGACCATCCCTACTGAATGAAAGTTAAGACAATCCAAATCAATGGTAGTATCCTATTTTTTTTGGACTAGGTAAGGCGAGGAACCCCTAGACACTTGAAGTTCTTTCATTTTGTTTAAATCTGGGAGCGAAGATGCATGGTGGAGCACACAAATAAGGGTTAGAAAAACTTTAAAAAATTATTAGTGGTCCTTAAAAGGACACTAAGTTATAATAAACTAAGTAAAGATTTAATAAATATCCAAAAGAAGCCAAAATATGTTAAAATTTTGAGGAAGCAAAGGTGTATGGAATCACTTCGTAAACTAATCTTTGAGAGGACGACTATGCAAAATCAACTAACTATTGCAGAGATCTCAAGAAGCGTATAATAACATAATCAAAATAGCAATGAACTCATAACACAATGATTACCATGGGGAAACCCTTCTGGGAGAAAAACCCCACCCTCCAAAACCTGCACAATGTATTCTCAAATATGGAATTCTACAGTACACTTATAGTGCAAGTTCTTACAAGAGTGCATCACCACAACTCGAACTCAAACTCAGAATCAAAAGCCTCCTTCTAGCATTAGTCTTAAAAATAGAATTCAATGATTCAAACACCTCCCCATGCTCTCCTTTTATAGTGATATGTCACTTGGAAACCATTTATGGTTTTACAAAACCATGGACCAAAACCATGGGCAAAACAACCATGCCAAATGTTACCCGCTTGTAATTTATAACTCCAAGAATTCCATTTTCGTCCATAATTTTGTCCTCTAGTTTAGACCCCCATAAAATTCATATAATGAGTTATTTACACTCTAAAAATAGCCCTTCTACATTGTTCTAGAGACTAGACACATTTTTAACAACTCATACAGCTTTTCCAACTCATAAACACGTGGAAAACTACCACAAACAAATTCTAGAATTTTTGAAAAACTTTTCTAGAGTTTTTTTGAAAAAAGAGCTTGCAAGGTTGAGACACAATTCTCAACATTCTCCCACTTTTCAAACAACTTGCAAGAATTATGGGATCCATAGTTTCATCGACTTAATTGCTAGGGGCCAAGGGGCCCATAGACTCTTAACACCATCTAAACTTCTCTATCTTCACGGGCTTAGTTAATGTATCAACAAAATTCACCAAAGTCTCCAACTTCACCTTGCCATCCTTGACAATATCTCTCACAAAATGATATTGTCCATCAATGTGCTTGGTCCTCACATGAAATGTTAGGTTCTTTGCTACGTAGATTGTACTCTGACTACCACTATAAATTTTCACTATACCCTATTTGAACTTTATATCTAAACAAAATCTCTTAAGCTAGATGTCTTCCTTGCAGGCATGAGTAGCTGACATATACTCTACCTCTGTAGTGGACAAAGTGGCCATAGCTTGTCACTTGCTCATTCAACTAATTGCAAAACCAAATAATGTAAACGCATATGCACTGGTCGATATTCTACTATCAACATCACCAAACTAGTCTAAATCCACATAGCCTCGAATATCTAGGGAATGTTGATTTCCTATTCCATGAAAACATATAGAGTACTCTAATGTACCCTGCAAGTATCTAAAAACTCTTTTTACTGCATCCCAATCTTCTCTTCTTGGATTTGACATATAACAAGATAGTACTCCCACTGCTTGGGCAATGTCTAGTCTTGTACACACTATAGCATACATCAAACTTCCAACAACTCTTTGGTATGGTACTCAACTCATCTCTTCTATCTCCAATGGGGATAAAGGACACTGTGACGTAGAAATCTTTGTTCCCATAGTAATAGGAACACTCAATGGCCTGGAATTCTGCATATTGTATCTTCTTATAATATTTCCAACATCCTTACTCTATGCTAGCCAAAGCTTTCTATTTTTCCTATCTCTTATAATCTCCATTCCCAAAATGTACCTTGTTACACCAAGATCTTTCATTTCAAATTTTTTTGAGAGCTAATATTTTAATTCTGCAATCAAACCTTTTCCTTTGCCAATAACAACATTTCATCAACATATAAGGCAATAACTAGGAAATAATTACCATTAGACTTGTCATATATATAGTGATTAGATTTGGATTGCATAAATCCCAAACTCAATACATATGTATCAAACTTCTGGTAACACATCCTAGGACTTTGATTTAACCCATACAAGTATTTCTTCAATTTATGAACCAAATGACTTTTACCTTTTACCACAAAGTGCTCTAGGTGTGTCATACAAATTTCTTCCTCCAAATCTCCATGAAGGAAAGTTGTCTTCACATTCATCTACTCAACTTCTAGATCATAAGTTGTTGCAATAGAAAGTAAAAATTGAATGGATGTCATTTTTACTATAGGAGAAAAAATTTCACCATAATCAATTCTTGCAACATGGGAGTACCCTTTTGCAACCAAATGTGCTTTATACTTCTCAATGCTTCCATCTAAACCCATCTTCCTTTTAAACACCCATTTAAAACCAACAAGTTTCTATCCTTCAGGAAATGGTATAAGGTCCCATGTGTCATTCCTCCTAAGAGTTGTCATCTCTTCTTCCATGGCTATCTTCTAGGACTCTGAATCATTCATACCAAGAGCCTCTTATAAAGATTTTGGTTCATCAATATTAGAATTCAAAGAAAATATACACCTCCAATCACCACGACAATATCCATACCTTTCTGGTGCTTTCCTTTGTCTATTAGACATTTGAATAAGATCTAGTTCAAGTTTAGGTTCATGATCAGGTTCTCCCTCTTCCTCTGATATTTAGAACTTGTAGAGACCTCTTCAACAACTTTTCTTTCTAAGGGCCTTGATTCACTTTCTCAAGTGTAGTAGAAAGTCGAATCACGTCTTTCTTTCTTTTTATTAGTTTTGGCTACATTGTAACAGAAGAAGGCTTAGTTTCTTTGAAAATAACACTTTTGGAGTAAAATACCTTATGTACAACAAGATCCCAAAGCTTGTATCCTTTGACATCATAACTATATCTAATGAAGATACATTTGACAACTTTGTTGTCAAATTTTTTCTGCTTCTCCTTTGGCACTTGAGCATATGCCTCACAACCAAAAACTCTTAGATGTCTAAGTGAAGGCTTGTGGCCTAACCATGCTTCCATTGGTGTCTTATCAACAAGAGCTAATGTAGGAGACCTGTTTATCAAGTAGCAAGTAGTGGCTATAGCTTTAGGCCAAAAAATTTGTTCTATTCTAGCTCCACTCAACATACTCCTAGCCTTCTCCACCAAGGTCATGTTCAATCTTTCTACAACTCCATTCTACTGTGGAGAAAATGGAGTTGTCTTCTCTCTTTTAATACCACAATCTTTACAAAATGTGCCAAAATCATTGGAGCAATATTCACTGCCATTATTAGTTCTCAAATGCGTTATCTTCTTTCTAGTCTACAACTCAACCATTGCTTTAAATTCTTTAAATCGGGTGAAAACTTCAACTTTACTTCGAAGAAAATAAACCCATGTTCTTCTAGTAAAATCATCAATAAAAGAAACATAATAAAATGATATACTAATAGAAGGAGCATCAAGTTGACCAAATACATCCAAATGGATTAGATCCAAAATACATGAGGACTTATGAGAAATTGAGTAAAACTGAATGCAGTTTTGTTTACCATTGATACAATGCTCACAAAAATTAAACTCAAGATTGCATTCATTAAATCCATCAAGAAGGTTTTTTCTCTTTAAGGTTCTTAGACCATTCTCACCTATGCAGCTGAGTCTCTGATGCCATAACATAGTCTTCTCTATAGGTAACTTTGATTCAGTAGATAGAGAATCCTTAGGTATGCAAAAACCATGACCATCTGTTGAAAGAGAAACCTTTTCCTTCTCCAACAAAGTAGTCCTCTTCATAGCCTTATTAGAAGTACTATTACACTCAACCATGCATCCATCAAGTTGGTACAATGTGCCCAATCTGCTTCCTCTTGCTATTACCATAGCACCTCTCACCATTTTCACACCTACTTCTGAAAACTATAGATGCACTCTTGCATCTATTAGTTTACTAACAGACAAAAAATTCCTCACTAGTCCCGAGATATGTAAGACACCATCAAATATTTGAATTCTACCATCAAAAAGTTTCACATGAATACTTCCATGACCAACAATATCAAGAATTGAATTATTACCCAAGTACACCTTAACACCATCAAGATTTTCATACATACTAAACCAATTTCTATTAGGAGTCATGTGAAATGATGCATCTGAGTCTATCAACTATGCATTGTCACCTGCATGAGTGGCCAAGGCTATGATTTGTCACATGAGATGCATCTGAGTCTATCAACTATGCATTGTCACATATTACCCAGTTATAATTTGTAGCTCTGAGAATTCCATTTTCGTCCATAATTTTGTCCTCTAGGTTAGACCCCCATAAAAGTCATATAATGAGTTGTTTAAAATCTAAAAATAGCCCTTCTACATTTTTGTAGAGACTAGACACATTTTTAACAACTCATACACCTTTTCCAACTCATAAACATGTGGAAAACTACCACAAAAAATTCCTAGAATTTTCTAAAATAATTTCTAAAGTTTTCTCGAAAAAGAGCTTGCAAGGTTGAGACGTAATTCTCAACAATAATCATATGCTATAATTATCGCCAGAAAATGTCATTATCTATGAAAAAATCAAGATTATCACTTGCAAGATTACAATTTATAATTATAAGAAAATTAGGGGTATTATAGTATAACAAAGCTAGAGAAATTTGAAACTTTGTAAGTATTGGGCCATCCTTAAACATCATACGCTAAGGAGAGAATTAAGCTTGGAAAAAATAAGTCAACTTTGACATTTTAATACTTTTAGTGTTAGGATGAAGTTTAGTTTGTGATGTTTAAGTCATTTGTAACTATTAGATTTTTGGTTGAACTGGTCATTGCATCCTTATCATGACAATGTTAGCCTAAGAGCGATTTTAGAAAGTGAAAATTTTGATTAAATAGTATGAATTCAAATTTACACTATTGCTAACTTTGTCAGCCTAATCTGCTTCTCAAAAGATTCAAAATTGACCTTTGTATGGAAAAATGAATAAAATAAATACACAATAATTTTTCCTTACATCTTTTTAATTTCAATTCTCCATTCCAGAAGTCTTGGGTTTGTTATGATTACTCAACCCTATCTCACCCATAAGCAATGCATTTGACCCAAATTTATATGCCATTTTAAAATATATTTTGTAAGAAAGATCAAAGCTTAAATAGATTTTAAATTTTATTTCATTTTTTATCTTAATTTAGTGTCTAAGAGTGTTGGTTGATGACATAGCCTCCAACTAGGTGCTATTTAATCTCTACCTCTTGTTTACCTACTCTACAAATTGAAACTAATTAGATTGCTTGCCATTTTAAGATTTAAAAAGCCATATTTTTATGAGAAGAAAAAGAAAAAGAAACATCTTTGTAGGGAAGAATATTTTTGAGTAATGCTCATAGCCCTATTTATCAAAATAAAAAATGATGAATCTATGCTTTATTATATATATTACATGTTATTGTGTGTGTGTTTTCTTCTTAAATCTATATGTTTGTTTATAATTTCTACTCTTTGCTCAAACAAACTAGTATAAGAGGAAATAGATCTAGGGATTATTATTTTTTTGAAGATTCGATATCATTTTGGGTGAGAGGAAAATGAAAGCAAGGTTGAAGATTTGAGTAGAATATAGCTTTTGTGTGAGCAAAGGGGGAAAGTTTTAGCATTAAAATCATGGCAAGAACTAGTGGAAGTATTTCACAACCTCAAATTAGAACCTTTAATGGAAAAAAAAAATATGATTATTGAAGTATGAAAATGAAAACCCTTTTTCATTCTTAGGATGTTTTGGATTTAGTAAAAAATGGGTTCCCTAAGTGTCAATCTCTTTCACAAGCTAAAAGGATGCTAAGGAAAATTATTTTTTATTCAATAGGAGATAGAAAAATCAATATTTTGAAGGCACATAAAATGTAAAAACTTCAAAATTATAAAATCTTAGAAGAGAATTTGAAAATTTACAAATGAAAGATTTAGATTCAATAGATTTATTCTTCACACAAGCAATGAGAATAGTCAACTAGACTAGATCTTATCTAAAAACCCTTGGGGTTAAACAATTTGTAGTGAAAATATTTAGAAGTCTACCTAATTAGTTTGATTCAAGAGTTTAAATAAAGGAATCAAAGGATCTCTCCAAACTATCAATAGATGAGTTAATGGGATTAGGGCACATGAAAATTTGTTGAATCATTCAGGAACATCACCATTGGAGAATGCATTCAAGACTCAACTTTTATTTAGAAGAACAAGAAAAAAAATCAGATTATAATAGAGAGAAGGCATTTTACACTAAGAGGAGGAAGCTGAAATCCACAATTTGAGAGTAGAAGACCAACATCAAGCTCACAAATCCATTTCACATCAATAAAAGGAAGGGGAAGAAACCATTTTCATAGTCTTCATCAAGGAGTAAGGTATGATAAATATAACATCCAATGTAATTATTGTAATAAATTAGGGTATTTTGCATCTGAATGTAGAAAAAAAAATGACATGAATAAGCAAAAGGCACATTTTACAAATGAAAACCACCCTGACACTAGTGAGAAAAACACCATCTTGATAACATGTAATGTTGCATGAGAGAGTTCTAAAGAATCTTGGTTCTTAGATAATGGTTGTAGTAACAATATTAGTGGGAGTAAGGATATATTTTCAACAATAGATGAGTGGATAAAACTAGAGGTTAAGTTGGGGAAAATTCACAAAATATCAATCAAGGGGAAATGGTCAATTAGCATAAGAACTAAGAAAGGAGAAGACAATCATATGCATGTTGTATATTATGTTCTTAGATTATAAGAAAATCCCATAATAATTAGGAAACTAGTTAAAAGAGGATATAGGACACTTTTTTAAAATGGTGAATATGCAATTTTAGATAAGAAACTAATAAATAGGCTGATTGCAAAAGTTGAAATGACCCATAGTGTTCCCACTTAAAATTTAAAGTGAACTATTATTAGAGCCACAAGAATCACTAAAGGTAACTAAATCATCTTGCAAAGCTTCATACAAAAATGAATCTTTGCTAAAGAATTTATGGTTTGGGCATTTCAACTTTAAAGGATTGTAATTTTATATAGGAGAGGAATGGTTAATAAGTTGCCATCAATAGAGCCACTTAAGGAAACATGTGAGAGTTTCATTTTGAAAATGCAACATAGGAAAAAAAGTCCAGTAGGAATGTCTTATAGATCAAAAAATCTTCTTGAGATAGTGCATTTAGATCTTTGTGGGCCAATGCAAACACCACCTTTAAGCAGAAATTTTTTTTCTTGACATTTATTGATTATTTTAGTAGAAAAGTTTGGGTTTATTTCATGAAATATAAATAAGAATTACATTTGGTTTTAAAATAATTCAAGTAAAAATTTGATAAAGAAAGTGGATACTATATCAAAACATTAAAAAACAACCAAGGTGGAGAATAAATATCAAATTTTTTTCTAAATTTTTCAAAGAAAATGGCATAAGAAGACAATTTACAAACAAGTTACACTCAAAAACAGAACTATATGAAACAATTATAGAAAGGATAAGAAATATTTTAAAGGAGAGACATTTGCAAAATGAATATTGGACTGAAGCAGTTTCATGTTTAGCATATATACTAAATAGATGACCAGTAAAAGCTATAATAAATAAGACACCAGAAGAATCTCAGAGAAAAATAAAGCATAATAGAAACACTTGAGAGTGTTTGGTTGTGTGACATAATCACTACTACCTCAAGAATTGAGACAAAAACTAGATGATAGAGGATAGTACTATATATATATGGGATATAGTAATAAATCCAAGGAATATATGCTATACAATCCCATAATAAACAAGCTAATAATAAGTTGTGATAGAAGAAAAAGCATCATATGGTAACTTGGATGAGACAACTACAAGTGCAGCTAGTGTTCCACAAGAGAATGAAGACAATGAAACTCAATATATGCATTCTACAACACAAACAAATCTTCCTAATATACCTAAAAGAGAAAATACCACTCAAAACACTACTACTCTAGCAAGCAATAATAGAAGAGAGTCATCTAATTCAACACTTACATCATTAAGATCAAGGTCTATAAATACTTCAAGGAAAACATGATTCCTTAGGGACATATATGGAAAATTGCAAGAGGCTAAAAATGATGATTTAAATCCATTAATTTTTCACTCTTAGCACAAGTTGATCCAATTTACTTTGATGATTCTATTGAAGATGATGAATGGATTGCATCAATGAATGAAGAAATGCAGTCAATAGAAAATAATGAAACTTGGGATTTAGTAGAGATTTATTAAGGCATGGATGTTATTAGAGTTGAGTTAGTTTACAAGACAAAGTATAATGTTGATAGAAAAGTAGAAAATCGCAAGGAAAGATTAGTAGCTAAATGTTTCACACAACAACCTAGTATAGACTACACTGAGACATTTGCACCCATGGCAAGATTAGATACTCTTAGGATGGTTTTATCTATAGAAGCCAAAAATAATTGAAAGATTTATTGGATGGACATTAAATTAGCATTTTAGAAGAAGTTTATATAAATATGCCATGTCAATATGCATTTTTTGGAGAATAAGATAAGGTATAAAGCTAAAAAAGGCACTATATGGCTTAAAGCAAGCTCGTTCTCGGTATAGTAGAATATATTCTTATTTTGTGAGTAATTGATTTAGTAAATGCATGATTATGAACCAACATTGAAAGTCAAATTAAATAATGAAGGACAAATCTTGATATTTTGTTTGTATGTAGATGATTTGATATTCATTGGTAATATATCAATTAACAATTTCAAGGAAGACTTGAAAAGTAAATTTGATATGACGGATTTGGGGATCATGAGATTTTTACTTGAATAGAATTAAGTCAAAATGATCAAGGAATTTATAGTTTTAAAAGTAAGTATGGTACTGATTTGTTGAATATATTGGAAAATGACATATACAAATTTAGCCCCTACACAAGTTGCATTAGGCTTAAAATTTAGAAAAGATAATGAATGTCCAAATGTAGCTGCAACATTAGTCAAAATATTAGTTGGAATCCTTCTATACTTGATAGCTACAAGACCACACATTATGGATGGAGCTAGTCTCATTTCTAGATTCATTGACAAACCAAAAGAAACTCATTAGAAAGCCTGAGAGAGAATCATATGGTATATAGCTAGAAGAAAAGAATTTTGGGATATTTTATACACCTTCAAATGATTATAAGTTGTTTAGTTATAGAGATAGTGACTGGATAGGTAGCCTAGATGATAAAAGAAGTACTTTTGGATATATCCTTTACCTAGGATCAAGATATATCTCTTAGGCATCAAAGAAATGACTAATGGTGACACTATCATCAGTTGAAGAAAAATATGTTAGACCAACATGAGAAGCTTTCCAAGAAATGTGAATGAGAGGAGTAATTTAAGATTAGAGACATCCAAAAGATGAACCTACAAAATATATAATTTTTATCACAATTATGCAATTGCTTTATCAAAATATCATGTCTTTCATCAATGCAATAAACATATAGGTATAAGATATCATTATATTCATGAATTAGTCAACAATGGTGACATATGTCTTTAGTTTACAAGTTCAAAGAACACGTGGAAGATATTTTTACAAAGCCCCTTGCAATGAATATTTTCAAGCATCTTTGGGAAAGTATTGTTATTGCAGACGTACATGGCATTAAAGATTAAGGGGGGCTATTGGATGGCACAACTTTTATCCAGGCACCATTTAATCTCCCTTGTCACTTGTTTACCTACTCTACCTATGGAAACTACTTATATTTCATGTTATTTTGTAAATGATGTTTATAGACTTTTCTTTTTGGGAAAATCTAGAAGTTTTCACAATATAATGTTTAAAAGTAAAAATGCCTTTTTTTTATTTTGAAAATACGAAGGAAAAAAATATCTTTATAAGGATTTTTTTGAGTACTGATGGCAACCCTATTTTTCAAGAAAGATATTAATGAATATTTTCTTTATTTATATATATTATATATTATTATGTTTATCTTTTCTTCTTAAATATGTATGTTTCTTTATAGTTTGTGCTCTCTACTCCAACAAATGTGATTATGAAAAATAGAGTGAAACTAATATTGACATGAAGAAAATATCAATTCTATTATAAAATAGCTCCTTAGTGATTCCAAATGTAGTCTTCTTCTTGTAGCATGGCTTAAGTGGGTTGGGGTGGTTTCATTTAAAACATGCTTATTTGGTTTACCATGGCATAATTTTTCTTTTGTCTTGCAATAAGAAAAACTTGTGGTGTCTAATGAATTTTATTATGACTTCAATACACAAGTGTAAATAGAGATGGGAAGTGGAACACAATTTTGAAAAAAATGGTTGGGTTCCTTGCCATTTTGGAGACCTCTTAATACCCACACAATTTTTAGGAGGGTAATGACAATGCATATAGGCTTGTTTGAGAAGGAGGATTTACATAAAATTTTAAGATTTGGGATGATTTAATTTCCTTTCATGGGTAAAAGAAAAAACCTATGTAACCTTTTTATAAAGAAAAAGGATTTCAAAATGCAAACTGTTCAACTTTAATGACATAAAAATATTATTTTTGTTTAGAATTTGAAGATGATGTAAATTGATGAAATACGTGAAATTGGATGAATTTTATGCCTATAATTTTTTATTAACAAAATTAAGCAAGATTTTATTCATTTAAAAAAAATTGAAGTACTTTTTTTACTATAAAAAATATAGGGTGTAGTTCCTATCAAAAAAGTATATGTAAATCATTTGTTTTTACTCTGATTTGAGACTATATTATAAAAGATAGGTATAGATATGGAAAAAAAATTCAGTTTTTGAGGTATATTTTCTTTGTTATAACTACTTAATGTTGACCTTATTAGATACCAATAGTTTTTTCCTCCTATTAAAACCTCCCTATCAAGTCTACACCTTTCTAAAAAATAGTTACATGTTCTTGAAGAGAACTCTCTCATCTAGGGATCAATATAAATTTTATATTATTTTTATATGCATTAATATTTGTTGTCCTTCTTTGATGGACCATCTTATGAAATTATGAAAAACCTACTTATCATATTATTTTGAAATTATACCATATCTATAAATAATAATAAAACTATAAAATTTATATAATGATGATATTAACTCCAAGATCCATAAAAGGGTAGTTTTAGTTTTTTTTAAAGTTGATTTTTGATAGAGAAATGAGGTTTGACTAAAATAAGTTTGAAAGTCCTAAAAGTTGACATGGATCTATTCTTTTACCCCTTGTAGTTGCTCATGTAGACATCAGTAAGGATATTTCCAACCTTGTCAATAATGAAATTAACACCACTCCTTAATGATGATAAAATTGATCAAGAATACCCTTCTCTAAACTTGTGCTATGTGATCTAAAAAATTTCATTGATATTTTAATCATTGGATCCAAAACTCACTAAGTTTAAGTGCTTTTTCTTGGGTCTTAAATTTTAGAAGTATCTTTGCATTCTATATTGTATTTGGGTTCTACCTAGATATTGCTCTACAAGAAGTATGAAGGTGATTTAAATTAGATTGATTCAAATACCTCCAAGGAATATGAAATGGAGAGAATATGTGGAAAATTATTGCAAATGGCTAGGGTGATAAATCCTATGAGAAAAAGAGGCTTTTAGTCTCAAGCTCTCTAAGAAGTTTGTAGATTTGTGGGTGGATGGGAAAGTCACCAAAGGTGTAGTTTATTTTGTGTTGTTAGGAGAAACCATTTGTATTGTGACATGTTTGAGAATAGAAGGTAAATAACTATAAATAAATTCCAAGGAAAATTATACATATGACATTCACCATGTTCTACCCTAAGTGAAAGGTGTCAAGACATTAAAACAAGTTCAATAGAGAGAAATGTCTAGGTGAATAGAAAATTGTGACATCTATTCTTATCAAATATATCACCTTAGAAGGTAGATCCAAATTCTTCAACTCTTATATATTTTCTAAGCTAAACCATTTTTGTAGAGACATAAATTTTTTTTTTTTTCATTATTTTTCCTTCTTGTCAAAATCTATGTGTGAGGATAAGGACAAGGATTAATTAACTCTACACCAAGACCTCATCTTGAGACTTTATAATTTCCATCTCAATCTTAAATCTCAAAATGAGTCTTTCCCTTCCTTCTCTATTAATCTTAACAATCCTACAATTGGCTTTGTTAATCCTAATGCAAACACCATGGCTTTAAACACCTCCCCTGGCTTCTCTTGGGTGGATCATACCAACAAAGATAAAGTAAAGTAATGTGCCTTAATCAACCCAAGGTTATCTTTGACCTAAGATTTTAGTTGGGATGTCTAAAAAGTTAGCTTGCACATAGTATACATAATATACATCGAACCCATATAATTCCAAAGTGAAATTTCCATCCAAATCCATGTTCCCTACTTTGTGGAATGTCCATCTCAGCTACCCTAGTGATACTAACATTCCTATAAGATCCTCTCCATAAATCTTACCTAAGTTCCTTTAGGAATATTATGATTAGGAATCTATGGGTGAAAAAGTGGACGATTTGTGTATTTTATTGAACAAAATAAAGGAAGTAAGAAAATATTTAGTTCTTCAACTTTATATTTTCAAAATAAAAATCAACAAAATGTAAAGGGTGTGTGATTATGTGGGAGGTTGTAGATGATTTTTGTCAAATTCTTAAGAATGAGGAGATAATTGAGGACAAGATAATTGAACTAAAAAATCAAGTTCCTTAGAGGATGAAAAAATGGACATCATTTATCTTGCAAGCATGAAGGAAAAGTAGTCCCATATCAACAAGAAAATTCATGAGTTGACCAACTACGAGAAAATTTTAGTAGATAAAACCAACCTCTCAATTGGTTCCATCCAAGAAGAATTGGAAGAAATAAAATGAAACAAGAATAAAAGAGAGAATAATTTGTAGATGGAAACTAAAGATGATCTTATCTCTGATGATGTATCTTAGGCTCAGGATCCTAAGCATTCCTCCTCTAAGAGGATTTAAAGGAGCTTAGTAAGTAGTTGTTCAGTTTTTGTCTTAGTTCCCCTATTTTTGTGGATCCTCTAGTTTTGGTACAACATGTTGCTCATGTTGATTAGGTCTAAGTTATGTTCCTAGTACTAGTCCTCTATATAGTTTTATTTATATTTAACTTTATGTTTAAAGTTTTTTCTAATTTTCATAATTTATAGAATTCACCTTTAGTGAATTCTCTCAAGACTTTTGTTTAAAGACGTGATTATATATATTTTATCTTGGATTTATGTTCTCCCCCCTCTTTATCAAATTAGAATTCCCTATATAGTCTAAGTTGAATGGAAATGTTTAAAATTAGCATCATTTATCAATAAAATTATCTTTATTTCCACAAACAAACTATCACTTCTATTAAGATTACATTTGATTGCCTGGGAGAAAATTTGCATGCCTATAAATAAGGGTGGACTTGGATTTAGAAGAGTAACTGCTATGAATGAATTTTTGTTGGCTAAATTATTATGTAGATGGTACAAGGAGGAAGGAGAATGGAGGAACATTTGGAATGATAAATATAATAGGGATAACCATAATTTTAATCAATTTTTTAATCATGATTTGGTGCAAGGTGGTTCAATGATATGGAAAAAAACTCAGAAATGTAAACACATCATCAAGAAGGGGAGAAGAAGAAAGGTGGTAAATGGAAGGAATGTTCACTTTTGGGAAGATTTTTGTATCCTGGATCATTCACTTTGTGTTGATCAAAGGTGGAATAATTATATGGAGAAATGTAGGAATATCTTTAGTACTTTTGTTGCAGATTATTGGGAGAATAATTCTTGGTGGGATCTCAAAAGGGTGGATGAGAACATGGCTAATCTTAACAAGTTTTTGAATGTTGTCTTTCTAAGTCAAGAGGAGGATTAATTGATATGGAAGCATGATCCTAGTGGGATGTACTTCGTTTCTTCAGTCTATGTCAACTCCTTTAATATGCATCCTAAACCTTGTTGTGCCAAGGCTTGGGTGAAAGGTATGACATATAATATTAACATTTTATTTTGGATTCTTTTGCAAGATAAGATGTTGACTACTGATAATTTAATGAAAATAGGGTTCAATATCATTAACAGATGTTAGCTTTGTAAGAATGATGCTAAGTCAGCCAATCATTTAATGCTACATTGTTCTTATACTAAAAATATTTCGGAAAGGGTGTGTGGTCTGATGAATATTGATTGGGTCTTCCTTGATACTATCCAAATTTTCTTCATTAGTTGGTAGTCTCCCTCTAATAATTTTTTGATTTTAAGACTGTGGGATTTTATTCTTCCATACCTTTGCTGGGGTATATGGAAGGAACAAAATTATAGGGTGTTAGAGGTGTTGAATCTAATTCTGATCAATCATTTTGTAAAATCAAGGCTATAATGATATATAATATCAAAACCAATGGTTTGGGACAGCAACATCACAATGATTGGGAAGAGAAGGTGATTCAAAATTGGAACCTTGGTGGCTTGAGTACAAACAAGAAGAATACTAATCCTAGATATAATGTGAGATAGGATTGCCCACCGGTGGATTTGTATAAGATAAACTTTGATGAGGCTTCCAAAGGTAATTTGGGAAGTGTTGGTTGTGGTGTTGTTATTAGGGATGCTTATGGAGAGAAAGTGGGTTGTATGGCTATTCCTATTGGTAACCAAACCAATCTTGTTGCTAAAGCTAGCACAACCCTACATGGTCTCATCTTTACAAAGAGTATAAATTTGAGGAAGGTTTGGGTTGAAGGAGATTCTCTCAATATTATAAATTGCCTCAATAAAATCAATAAAACCTCATGGAATATTAGTAATAATATCTTTCAGGCCATTGATATTATTAAGTCTCTTGAAATATGTATTATTTCCCATATCTTTAGGGAAGCAAATGGAGCTATTGACTGGGCAACTAATGTGGCTTGTTTGAGTGAACAAAAGATCATTTGGAATAGTAATGATCTTTTACCTGTTGAAGATCACCTATTTATTTATTATGATAAATTAGGTAGTAGGCAAAGATGTTATAATAATGATGATCATGTCAATAATTAGTATTTATGCTTTGGACACATTTAGAAAGTGGCAAGTTATGATTTCCAGAATGGAGTGGCAAGTTATGATTTCTAGAATAGAGTGCTTTATGCCACATAGATTATGGTTTTTAGTTACCAATTTCAAGGAGTTGAAGTAGAAAAAGGAGTTGTGGGAAATTCTAAAGCATGAGAATTTCACTAGTTTTATGGAAAGTCTTAGAGGGAATAACCCTGCCATCACTCAAAAATTTATTGAGAGTTTGAAGGATGGTTCTATCCTTGTTGGAAATCAAAGAATGGAGGTATTAGAAGAGATTATTGTGGAAGCCATGGTGCTAGATATGGAGTGCATCATTTTCTACTGTGACAAGAAGCTCTCAAACAGGGCGATTCAGGAATTCATGGACTTTGACAAAGAACGTAACCGACTGGTAAAAAAAGGTAACTCTTACTACAATCCTACCTCTATTTTTTGACCTTGGAGATTCGTTTTGTTTGTGATCATTAAATACCTTACTTTGGATGGTCGTTTCACAAAGCTTTATTGTTATCATTTTATGCTGGCTAACTATTTTAAGCATAGTATTAGGCTCAATTTTCCCTTCTATCTTAGATAGTTGTTGGAGAATTCCATACGAGCAATTCAAAAAGATCTAGATGGTGATCATGTGTGTTATGAGGGTTTAATGGTACTCATAATTAATTTTCTAAAATCAAAGAGGGTGAAAAAACCCAGACATAGTTTGAAGGCAATTGGGTATGAAACTGAGGGCCCAGAGAAAGGCTATGATTTGGATACTGAGGATGAGGTGGAGGGGGGTAGTCTAATTTTTAAATGGGGTATTGCTTTTGGTTCATAGAAGAAGAATAAGAAAGCTAAGGGGAGTGATTCTGACAGAGATACTTATTTTGATGAGGGACAGAGGAGGGGCTCTTAGAAGAAAGGAAGTGGAGGATAGGGTTCAGGGAAAAGGTGCCAGAATGAGGATAGGGTTTTGGTTCCTTCAAATGAGTAAATTATAATTCACAGAGTGGAAAGAAAAATAAAAATGATGATGGCTCAGGAGAAGGGAGCTGAGAAGTTCTCCAAGAATATGGCTATGGAAAAAGAGAACTATGGTGAGAAGAATCAATCCCTTGATAATAATATGAATGGGGGGGAGATGGGTATTAAAAAAGGGCTTATGGGTAATCTTGGGACCATTTTCAAGGAAATTTTTAATCTAAAACAACAAATGGAAATTATTTCTAAGGATTTTGACTAGATTAGTAAGATGAGCAGAGGGGAAGGCACATTGGGTGAACATATTGACTGACTTTTGGATGTTATAGGTAATGCTGAAGAGGTAAAAAATTTAATGAAAATGGTCCCAATAGTTGAAGATGAAAACAAGGTCACGGAGAACGCTAATACCGAGTTCCAGAAGAGACTAGAGAGTCTAGAGGCCAGAATGGGTAATATTGAAAAAATGATTAAGAAGATGGCTGATTAGAATAATAATATTTTAAAGACAATGGAGGATAATATTAGTAGTCTTATGAAAAAGGTTGAGTAGGATAAAGGGCATGATTCACCTACTTTGACTGAGAACCAGGGACCAAGTAAGCACACAATGGTTCATTCCAAGAAGTTTGGTGATGCGAATAGGATGGTAGAAATGAAGGCTACTATAGAGAACATGCACATTCTGGTGGATCAATATGTTGAACTATTGTAAACTACGTAGTTTTTTGGGGGTTGGATTTTTGCTATATTTTTGTTATTTTTTTCATTTTTGTTTATAATTGGCCTCCCTTTTTTTGTTTTTATTTGATCTCTATGAGGCCTTTAGTCCACATACTATGTTGTTAGACTTTTTGGTGTTTCATCTTAGACTTCTCTTGTACTAGTATTATAATGTCTTGACACTTTGTTGAGGGATTCAAGTCCCTTAAAACTTTCTTTTACTTAATCAAAACTATCACTTCTATTATAAAGTATATTTCATGTTAGTCTCCTAAGTTTTTGCATAGGTAGTCTAAGTTTCATGGAAATGTTTAAATTTAGCATCATTTATCAATAATCATATCTTTGATGTTATGTAGACACACATGGTTAAGATTGTTACATATCAAATATTTAAATATTTATAAATATATCGAGAAGTTCTTCAATCTTAATATATCTCAACTCTACATTCTTTCAAGAAAATCTAGTATTTAATAGTTGAGATAGATCTTAAACACACACACACACACACACACACACACAGAATTATTTTGTCCCTAATATTATCTATTATTCATCATACTTAATCTATCAACCCCCACACCCCCTCTCCCCAGCTTCCCCCTTCTCTATGTCTCACACTCATTAATATCATCCACTAGGCTTCTAATCTTCTTTTTGTGAAATTATTTCTCTCTTTTATTGTCTTTTTCCTTGCTTCTCTATGTTTCCCATTGTCAAGTCTACAAATCACTCACTACAACCTCTCCTCCTCCCTCCATATTTTTCTATTTTTTATTCTATATCTCATCCTCTCTCTTCAATCACCATGTCATCAACTATCTCATTTTGTACACCCCTCTATCTATTTCATCACTTTCTCCATATCTAGGTTTATCATCTCTATCTAAATACCCTCTTTAGTATTTTCCCTACATTTCCACTTCTCTCTCACCCCACTTTTAAAATCATATCTTCAAGAAAAATCACACTCTCTCCTCTCTAGACCTCAACTGTCTATCTCCTCTTTCCTTAGGCATCTCATTCCCTCCACCTTGTTATGCATGATGTATACCATAAGTCCTATGCCATATAAAAGTTATGAATATTTTATGACCTTAAGATAGGAGGGAGGGACGGGGGGGGGGGGGGGGGGGGGGGAGAGAGAGAGAGAGAGAGAGAGAGAGAGAGAGCCAGGTGGGGGGGGACAAAGGAAGAGGTAATTTTTTAGAGAGTGGATGACCTAGGGAAGACGCAGATAGAGAAATGACAGAGGAGATAGGTAAAGGATAGAATTCATAGAAAGAAAGGATTAAGGGGTTCTCCATAACATTCATATATGAAATGATAAAGATAAGTGCCAAGGTTTACTTTAGTGGAAAATACCTTCCAATTTGGAATTTTTTCACATCAAACTATGTTGATCATGCCAATTTTTCCACATATGCAATAGGGAGTGTAACCCCAACTTTACCGAAAATGAATCACACACCCAAGTTCTTCACCACTAAATTTATGCCATTTTCTCTTATTTTCACATGATATAGCCAATCAAAATTATTTTTTGACCACAAAAAATTAAACACATTCACCTATGATTTTGGAAGGGAACTTTTTGGATGACCTAAATTCACTAATGGTTTTTAAAATTTCTTGTAGGAGAGAGACAAGATTTTCCCAATATACATGTGGCTATGTTTCCCACACTAATTTAACTTTTCCAACTATATTATGCATCGATAGATATTGGATGAACCAAAATTGTCTTAGAAATTGGATACGACATGTTTTTATTATGCAGGATTTGCCAAGTGTTTTGTATACTCTATACTTTTCTCATAGAATTCACCAATAGGGATTGGTATAAATACACTGATAGATAATTAGGTTCTCTTAATTTTGATCAATGGTGACGTCTCAATTTTTCAAACTACCAAGAACATTGGTGAGCAACAATTGAAATTGAGGAAAAGGTTTGTAAGTCAGACCATTATCTATCTGGAATTTGCAATTTTAGTTTTTTCTTATTTAGTAGGTACGAGTTAAATTGTTGGTCATAAATTATCACTTAGGACTAGTGATCACTGATTCACTCAGTCACCAGATAGACCCAAGAAATCTATATTTTATAATGTACATTATACAGCCGATCACAATGAATCTCATTTTGATAAATATATGACAAAGTTGACTATGATTTCTTCAATAACATGATTTTTTTGGAAGCCTATATTTTTGTGGATATGTCAAACATAAAGAAGGTTAAGAATGTAATACATGTGGTGGAAGCCAAGAAAGGATAGCTAAAAGAACTCATTGAACCTTGTCATCATATATTAGTGCCTAAAATTAGGAAGCTACATCATCACAAGTAGATTTACAAGATTCCAAACCACTACTAGTGTTACTACCACATATTCAAGAAGATGGAAAAGTTGGTGTCTATGGTCATGATGAACTCAAAGAAGATATTTAGGTAAATACCTAGAGTAGCTAGAATAATACTCAAATAATCAACTCGGATGAGAATTCCAAAGCTAGTAATGGTGTATAAGCAAGAAATTGAAAACATGTTTGCAAAGAAAAAAATGATGTTATATCCGAAAAATATTAGAATTGGGATCTATCAATCATGAATTTTCAAATAAAATGGTTCTAAAAGTATCAATTTATTGAACTTTTACACGATCCAAAATGTGAGCCTCTAATAGAATGTAGATGTATGATATGCACAAGGATAAATAGAATGGAAAAGAGGTTGTAGCTAAAAATTAACAACATATAAAAGCATGTGGGTAAATTTAATGAAAATAAAGTCATAGATGGAGTGGCAAAACTAGTGACAAGATGGAAAACCAAGAGGAATGTCAACATGTTAAGAATGCAAACATTGTTGAATTTCATGAGAAAATACAAACAAATTATATTAATATAAAGGTATCAATTGAATCTCTTCTTCCACAATAAATAGAAGCTAAAGAAATGGGTAAAGTTCTTTAGTTAAAGTGTTTTCTTTTATATTTTGAACAAAGGGCATGCCATGATAGAGTACCCATCATTGAATTCTTTATTACACTCTAAAGGTTTGTTAGTATCAATTTAAATAAAAGATAGGAAGGGAAAGTTATCTTCTTTAGGTTGAAAATAAAAATATCATGGAAAAAATTAAAGAGTCAAAATTTGTTGCATTATCTTTAGATAAGGTGACTGCAATAGGAAATACTTTCTGGGTATGCATGCATGCCTATACTATACATAATTTTCTTAGTCATCCTAATCTATTAATAGTTGTTATAATAAAGGATAATTCAAGAGAAGAAAATAAATTTGAACTAGTAAAAAATTCTCTAATTAAATATGAAGGTTGAGACAAAATTATGACTTCCCAAAAGATGGTGTGTGTTGGAGCTGATGGAGCTTTAGTAATGCAAGGCTAGAAGAATGGTCTTGTTAGAAAGTTAAAAGATTTTCTTACACCTTATATTGTTAGAATTCATTGCACGGGTAATATAATGAATCTAGCTTTTGTAATTGATAGAAACTACTAAGAAATATACAAAGTTTAATTTTTAATCGAAGATATTTATACACACTTTTGTCGAAGTCCTAAATGATATAGGGAATTTCAATAGTTTATTGTTCAGATAACTAATGGGAGAAATATTCTTAAGGATAACGATATCATATGGATCTCTTTGAATAGGCCAATTGATAATTCTTTAAAATATCTATCATTTCTTTGTACAATGGAGTCAACTCATGAAGAGGCTGACCAAATAAGATATGGTGAGCTACTTGAAGGGTTATGTAATGTACAACAATTCTTAATGTTAGTATCCATTCTTCCCACTCTAGAAAAAAAAGAGGAATATAATGAAGAATATCCAAGAAAGATTTATGTATATTGTATAATATAATACATTGCATAAAATGACATGCATGACCCTCAATAATCTCTATAGGAATCTAGACTCATTTTTTGTGGTCAGCGTGGATCATAATTAAAAAATTGGATAATCCTAATAATTTTTTAAAGAATAGTGAAAATGGAGAGTTATGTGCAAATATATGGGGTGTTGAGATATTTATGTACTACTATAGAAGGCATGTGCCACCGATAATTTAAAAAACCCATACAGCCAAATTAATTTTTATAAAGGAACTGTTTAACTAGAATGTTGAGTTTGACATTCATTTCATGAAGGAAATTTGTTATAATATTTTCTTAATATTTATAGAAACATTTCCTCAACACGGATTACTTGAAGGAATCTGTATTGTGTTTTCCAATTATTGGAATTTTAGAAGTCCAAAATATTTTAGAGATATGTTAATGGTTTTGATAGATAAATTTTGCAAAATAGAAGACATCAATGGGGTAACTGTAAATGGAATTTTACATGAATTATTTTTTAGAGAGAAATCATATCATTTTGTAGAGATGATGAAGGAATAATGTGATCTTATGCAAAACCCTAGAGAAAAGGATTGGTAACCAAACTTTGGATAAGTATGGCTTAGAGGGAAGTGTTGAGGTATTCAATATTAGAATATTTCAAAAATCCTAAAATATGTTTGACCATGATAACGGGGTTTGTGGAGGATGAGAGAGTTACTAGTACCTAAGGGTTACTAAATTTAGAGGTACAAAATAAACTAAACAAGAATTTGGAAAATTGTCTGAGGTTGTATACATATAGATATGAAGTTAATGAATTTCATTATGAAAGGGAATTGAAGTTGTGGAGGAAGAAATATTAAAAATGTGGGTTGGGAAACAATTAAAACAATGAGATCACTAGCTCAAGTAATGTTATTGGTAGCTTTGTTGTTGAAACTAAGGATTAGGCATATAGAGGTATGAAAATTGGAGAAAACATGGAGCATAATGAAGGACTATTTTAATTTGATGGTAGGGAATTTGAAGATTCAGATGATAAGATGCAATGGTAACTCTAAGAAGTATGGTATGATGTGGAAACTATGAATTTATTACTTATTAGTAATTTAATATAGTCCATATTGTTGGAAATCTAATTGAAAAGATCATCGATGAAGAAGATTGATTCAAAGAGGGAGATTGTTGTTAAAAGAATGTTTTTCAATCATTGTTTTGTCATTGTTTTCAAACCTAATATTTGTAGAAATGGTAATTGCTTATAAGATCCAAGTACTATCACTTAGTTGATTGATGAAGAGGATTTAATCAACAAGATGTAACAAGAGCACCTAAGGTAAAGGTTGAGTTATGATATTGTAGTGAAGTGGAAGGATTATATAAGAAAATGGTTAAATGGTGTATTGGTAACATATTTGAAGACATAGAGGTTGGTCACACTTAGAAACATTAGAAGTATAATTAGTAATTAGGTTAACTACAAAGCTTAAACTAAGTCCATTAGTGGGTGCTGAGCAAGCTAGTTGAAGCTCAGAAAATTCTTAGTTGGAGTCAAGAAAATGGGAAATCTAGTGTGTGCTAAGTGAACTTTAGGTGCCAAGTGAAGTTCAAGTGCCAAGCAGCAAAAAATCTTAGTTGGTTCTGAGTGTACTTCAGGTGCCAAGCATTAGTAAGAACATAGTTGATGCCAAGTAATACAGTATGTGTCGAGCATCAGGATTTCAATAGTGTTGAGTTGTTGCATTATTTGAAAAGTCAAAGATTTGCCAAATTTGAGCTGACATAGATGTTACCTTGAATTTTTTGAACCAATTGGAGAATAAGGAGGATGAGCTGGTGGCACAGAATTCTATGTAACCCATTTTGGAGCAAATTCAAGAGGATTCTTCATGATGTTTCTAGAAGAAACATAGTATGGGTTAGATACAATGAATCCTACCTAATCCATATGAATTGAAACTAAAGGAGGGAAGAATCAAGTGTGAAAGGAAGTTTTAGACTTTTATTTAAGAAGTCATAGACCAAGAAGCAAGAACTGCTAGAGTGCCAAATTGTGAAGTGGTTAGAAGGATGTCAAGGAGAAGACATCTAGGAGAAGGAAGAAAAAAGAATAGAGACTCTGCTTCTACAAGTGGTCAAGAAGAGATGATTGCACTGGTACATTGATCATGGAGACACAAGGAGACTAAGCTTGAAAGGAAGACAATCTATCAAGAGTTGCAGAGATTGAATGCCAGGTAGATGAAGAAGAGCTAAGAAGTGATCTAAGATCTGCAAGTTGAGTTGTATTCTATAATCAAGTCTAAATCCCTTATTGTTACTCTCCAGCAATTGTATCAGTTAGGGTAAAAGGAAAATCTTATAGACATAGGTTGGTTTAACAGCCATTTGTAAACCATTTAAGAGGGTGGCATTCCAAGTGAATGTTCTAAAGTCCTCTAACTAGGCCCACTTCTAACAGGGTGATTAAATCCTTTAGCTAGGTCACATTTAACAATGTGTTGTAGCCTTTAATAGGGCAAGCCTTTCATAGGGCATCACTTTAGAAGAGTGAGAATTGACTAGCATGTTACTGCTAGTTTTTCTCAAATTGGGTTTCCACATAAATCATTGTGTTATGTGTTGATATTTTATGTGTTATTCTTACATATTGATTTACAATAACTTACTGAATAGGAAAGTTAAAGCTTAGATGCATGAATGGTTGAATGGGCTCACTACACTTAGGTACAAATTTTGAATTGGACATGTTAGACCTTGAATAACTGATTAACCAGCCCCCTCCCACCCATAGTTATTCTAAAGAATTTCTAACAATTGGTGTCAAAGCCATTTGCTGATTTAGTTTCAAGGTACTAGAAGCAGGAAGATCAAGATGTCCAAGAGAGAATTTTTGAAGCTTAACAAAGACAACTTTGTTGCATAGTAGAGACTAATGAAATTGAACCTTGGATCATTAGGTGACCATGCACAAACCTCAATTGGAATAGAACATGTAGACCCAACTAGAATTCTTACTACAAATGATTTGAGCGAAAGGAAGGAGCACAATCAAACAATGTTGGAGATTGCCTCTGCACTTAGTTATGTTGAATATGATGACATCAAAGGATGTGATACTACATTCAAGATGTAGAAAGCCCTAAAAGATATCTATGGAGGAGACCAGAATGTTCAAAGAGAAAAACAAAAAAGCCTCAATGGAAAATTTGATGACATGATAGTGGAGGAAGGAGAGAATGTTGCTCAATATGCTGCTACAACGAAAGAAGTGTTAAGTACAATAAGAAGTCTCGGTGGTCAATTAGAAGAAGAAACTATAAGTAGCAAATACTTAAGGACCCTGCTACCTATCTATGCTATTAGAGTTTTAGCTATCTAAGAGCTAAGGTGAGTACAAGGAAACATGCTAACCTTTGAAGGAATAGTGGGAAGACTTACTACATTTGAGTTATCCAACTTTGACAGCTATAGACCTAAGAACCTTGAATCTACTTTCAAGGCCAAGTTGACAATGAAAGACATTGAGGAGGTAACATCAAAGAAGAAGAGTAGAAAAGGAAAACATGTATCCAGTGATAGCAGCATAGATGAGGAGGATGTGGAATAGTTGGAAGCACAATTGGCTAGGAGATTCCATAGAGGCAAAGGTAAATTCAAAGGTAAGCTCCCTATCATATGTTTCAATTGCAATGAAGTAGGTCGTATTGTAGAAAGATGTACATAGAAGAAGAGCTTAAAAGAAGGAAACAAGTACAAGAACAAAAGAGAAGATGATAGCAGAGATTACAAGAACAATGAAAAAAGATGCTACATTGTTGAAGAAGATTCTAATGAGAATGATGATGAAGTAGTCTATGTGGCCATGAAGGATGAATCAAATAAAGATAAAGATGAAGCAACATCATTGGTAACCTATGTGAACAAGAATGACAAGTGGATCATAGATAGTGGATGCTCACATCACATGACAGGAGATAAAAGTAAGTTTACTACCTTTACTTAGTATGATGGAAAAAGTGTAAGATTTTGAAATAATGCTCCATGTCAAATATAAGGAAAAGACTCAATTAAAATTACTAAGAAAATTTCATGTGATAATGCATACTATGTTGAAGGACTAAACTACAACTTGTTGAGTGTATCCTAGTTAGGCAATGCAGGTTGTAAAGTAGAGTTTGGAAACAAAACTGCCAAGATCTATGACACTGATGGAAATCTGATAGGAAAAGGTGAACAAACTAGGAGTAACTTGTTTTACCTAGATATGGAAGATGCAACCTATCTTATTGTTAGACTAGATGATGTGTGGTTATGGCATAAAAGATTGTGTCATGCTAATTTTGACAATCTAATTAGCATCAGCAAAAAGAAGAAGGTTTGAGGGTTTCCTAAATTGAAGAAACCTAAAAAACACAATGTGAAAACAATGTCAACTAGGGAAGATTACTAAGTGTAGCTTCAAAAGCAAAACATACACTTCCAAAGAAGTACTAGAGTTAGTCCATACAGACTTATGTAGTCCAATAGAAGTGCAAAGTTACCTAGGAGACAGATATATAATGCTATTTGTAGATGACTATTCTAAGATGATGACTACTATGTTCCTAAAGCAAAAATCTGATGCATTTCAAATGTTCAATTGGTATTTGGCCAGAGTTGAGAAGGAAACAAGGAAGAGTCTAAAATGCCTAAGGTCAGATAGAGGAGGTGAGTTTACATCAAAGGAATTCAAAATATTATGCAATGATAAAGGTATCAAAAGGAAAACATCAGCACCAAGAATGCCACCATAGAATGGTATTGCTGAAAGAAGGAATAGATCAGTGATAGACTGTGCTAGAACCTTGCTGATGGAGAAAAATGTTGCTCTAAAGTAGTAGAGAGAAGCTGTAAGCACTGTAATCTACACATTGAATAGATTCCAAGTCAAGAAAGGTAAAAATGCAACACCTTTTGACTTATGGTATGGTCACTCACCTAATGTTAAACATTTCAAAGTCTTTGGTTGTAAATGCTATATTCTTAAAGATACTAGAAATGGAAAGTTTGATGCAAAAAGTGATGAAGGCATATTTCTTGGATACTCAACTAGAAGGAAAGGATATAAGTGTTTGAACACTAACACTAACAAGATTATGGAGAGTGCAAATGTAAATTTTGATGAGCATGCAGAAGTTCAAGTTAATGGAACTAAGAAATTAGAATATTATAGATCTTTTGTATACTTCTATGAAGGAATGACCATTGAAGCCAATGTTGCCAATCAAGTTGGGAATCAAGAGCAAATTTTAGTATCAGCCAAGTCATAGCTAGTGAATGTTGAGTTACATTTAGAAGCCGAGTTACAAAATATAGGAAATCCACACTCTAACTCTAAAAATAGTATACATGAAAGAGATGATGAACTATCAAATATAGAAGAGAAAAATGACTCTGAAGCTGAAGGATCAAACATGGAAAGAAGGACAGAACCAAGATTGGCCAAGTATGTAAGAAGACATCACCCTGTAGATCAAATCATTCATGACAAGGATGCCAGACCAATGACAAGGAATAGACTAAGGAATGAATCATGTTTGCTAAGAAAGGTTGAGCCTAGAATAGTGAAAGATGCTCTACAAGATGATGACTGGTATAAAGCTATGGAAGATGAGATAGATCAGATTGAGAAGAACAAAACCTGGACCCTAGTTCCTAGACCAGCTAATAAGAATATAATTGGTACCAAATGGGTTTTTAGGAACAAACTTGATAAGAATGGTGAGATAACAAGAAACAAAGCTAGACTAGTTTGCAAAGGCTATGCACAAGAAGAAGGACTAGATTATGTGGAAACATTTGCCCCTGTCACAAGAATGGAAGGAGTAAGAACATTACTTGCATATGTTGCGTACAAAGGTTTCAAAGTCTACTAGATTGATGTGAAGTCTTCTTTTCTGAATGGTATATTGGAAGAAGAAGTCTACATAGAACAACCAAAGGGATTTTCTGATGATAACAACAAGGATATGATCTGTGAATTGCATAAAGCACTTTATGGTTTGAAGCAAACACATAGGGCATGGTGTGACAGACTACACAAATATCTTGTGAAGATAGGATTTGAGAGAATAGATGACAAAAACAACCTCTATATCAAGGCTAAAAAAGGTAAAGATATTTTTATATTTGAAATCTTTTTTGATGATATAATATTTGGAAGAAAAGATGCTCTATAATAAGGTTTTTCTGATCAAATGAAACATGAGTTTGAGGTGTCAATGTTTGAAGAAAAGTTTTACCTTACAGTCCATTGTAAAAGTTGAATATGTTGCAGCTGCTATCAATTGCACCAATATTGTATGGATCAAACATCTGTTGCAAGGTATGAAGGAAGAAGTCAATGAGCCTGTGATACTTTATTGTGATAATACAAGTGCTATCAACATATCAAAAAACCCTGTAATGCATGCTAAAACTAAGCACATTGCAATCAAGTATCACTATGTAAGAGAGTTGGTCAAAGACAAAAAAGTGAAGATGGAATATGTTAGCTCAAAGGAATAGATTGCTGACATCTTCACCAAAGCACTACCTAAAGATTCTTTTGAGTATCTTAGAGGTAAGTTAGGGGTGATACCCCTAGCCAAGGCTACTTGAAGAAAAAGTGAGACTGCACTATATCAAAAGAATTGATTGTTGAAATATTACACACTGATGTAGAGGACACCCACTTTAGGATTATTCCTGAAGTAATTATAGTATTGAAGTTCCAAATTAGTCACAAGCAAGGTGATAGAGGGAGAATATGAAATAACTTGTAAAAGCTACACTTGCATATTAAGATGCTGAAATAGTATGTCTTTGGCATTGTTGTCAAAGAGGGAGAAATGTCAAGAAATTGATCATCCACATTTGATCAACAGTATAAGGGAGAAAGTGTAGAAACTGATCAAATCTAGAGAAAGAGGGAGATTGTCAAATCCAAAAAAAGAGAAGATGAAGAAGCTGATCAGATTCATGGATAGAGAAAGTAGAAGAAGATGAACATTTTGGATACAGAGGGAGAAAATTGTAAGAAGGGCAAAAAGGAAAGAAAGAGGATATAACAGAAAGGAGGGAGAAGTTAGCATAAACAAGGAGATGTAATAGCTGATGCTAACATAATTACTTTTTGGCATTTGACTTACTGTTCTAACCTAGTTAGCATGTTTTGGTTGAATAGTTTAGTATGATGGTTGATCAATTTGGTTTGTCGTCAATGCCAAAGAGGGAGATTGATGGAAATTCGATTGAAAGGATCATTGATGAAGAAGATTAATTCAAAGAGGGAGATTGTTGTTAAACCAATGTTTTTTAGTCATTGTTTTGTCATTGTTGTCAAACTACTATTTGTAGGAATGACAATTGCTTATAAGATACAAGTACTATCACTTAGTTCATTGATGAAGAGTATTTAATCAACAAGATGTAACAAGAGCACCTAAGGGAAAGTTTGAGTTATGATATTGTAATGAAGTGCAAGGATCAGCTAAGACAATGGTTAAATGATGTATTGGTAACATACTTGAAGATATAGAGTTTGGTCACACTTAGAAACATTAGAATTATAAGTTGTAATAAGGTTAATTGCAAAGCTTAAACTAAGTTCATTAGTGGGTGCCAAGCAAGCTAGTTGAAGCTGAGAAAATTCTTAGTTGGAGCCAAACAAATGGGAAATCTAGTGTGTGACGAGTGAACTTCAGGTGTTGAGTGAAGTTCAAGTGCTAAGAAAAGTAATAGGTGTCAAGAATTAAAAAATCTTAGTCGGTGCCGAGTGAACTTCAGGTGCTGAGCATCAGTAAAAATGTAGTTGATGCCAAGTAACACGGTATGTGCTGAGCATTAGGATTTTAATTGTGCCGAGCTACTGCATTATTTTAAAAGGCAAAGATTTGCAAAATCTGAGCTGACATAGTTGTTACCTTGAATTTTGTGAACAAGTTGGAGGATAAGGATGATGAGCTGGTGGCATAGAATTCTATGTAAACCATCTTGGAGAAAATTCAAGAGGATTTTTCATGATGTTTCTACAAGAAACATAATATGGGTTAGATACAATGAATCCTACCTAATCCATATGAATTGAAACTAAAGGAGGGAAGAATCAAGCAGGCAAGGAAGTTCCAAACTTATATTTAAGAAGTCATAGACCAAGAAGCAAGAGCTGCTGGAGTGCCAAATTGTGAAGTGGTTAGAAGGGTGTTAAGGAGAAGACATCTAGGAGAAGGAAGAATAAAGCATAGAGACTCTACTTCTACAAGTAGTCAAGTAGAGATGATTGCACTAGTACATTGAGCATGGAGACTCAAGGAGACTATGCTTGAAAGGAGGGCAAGCTTTCAAGAGTTGTAGAGACTGAATGCTAGGCAGATGAAGAAGAGATGAGAAGTGATCTAAGATCTTCAAGTTGAGTTGTATTCTATAATCAAGTCTAAATCCCTTAATTTTACTCTCTAGAAATTGTATCATTTAGGGTAAAAGGAAAATCCTATGGACTTAGGTTGGTTTAATAGCCATTTTTAAATCCTTTAACAGGGTGGCATTCCATGTGAATGTTCTAAAGTCCTTTAACTAGGCCCACTTCTAATAGGGTGGTTAAATCCTTTAACTAGGTCACATTTAATAGTGTGTTGTAGCCTTTAACAGGGTAGGTCTTTCACAGGGCATCACTTCAGAAAAGTGAGAATTGAGTAGCATGTTACTAGTGGTTTTTCCCAAATTTGGTTTCCACGTAAATCACTGTGTTATGTGTTGATCTTTTATATGTTATGCTTGCATGTTGATTTACAGTAACTTACTAAATAGGAAAGTTAAAGCTTGGATGAATGAATGGTTGAATGGGCTCACTACGCTTAGGTAAAAAGTTTGAATTGGAAATGTTGGACTTTGAATAACTAATTCACCCCCCACTATTGGTTATTCTAAAGAATTTCTAACATATATTTTTGACTTTGGACACTATTATTTGCATCTCATCATCTAGCATGCATAATGAGTTATATTATATTGTAAATGTCTAATACCAAACAAACTACCTTTTGGAATATGGTCATAATTCTTTGTATCGCATCAACTATCATACATAATAAGTTTTATCATTCTTCAAATGTCTAATGCCAAACAAACATGTACATTCCATATTAGATAATGCCTTCATTCATTAAAATTTTACCATAAAAATTGATTCTTATTTACATTATTGTGCTTATGTGATACATTAATATGGTAAAATTCTTATTAAGTTTATATTGACTCTTATTACTTTATTTATGCATGATAATTGATACAATTCAATAAATCAATTTTGTAAAACTTAAATTTGAATACCTAATTTCATAACCATGAGTCATAAGTGTTAAGTTTATAACCATTAGATTTAGAAAATGACCCTAAATTATGTTCAATTTAAATAAGGGAGCAACAATAGATCTAGGTTGATTTGCCTCATGGGAAAAGTAGCATAAATTTAGCATCAAAAAACTATTTTTTTCTTTTTCATTTGATAAATTTGTTCAACAAAATAGCATATGGATTCTACTACATTTATCCTGTTCAAAAAACAAAGTTCAAACTCTAAAATAATATCAAGCCATTAGAAATAGAAATAAAATAATTACTATAAAGATGATTAAAAGTACTTTCCAAGTTTCACATACTCTGATTGATGTATTATGAGACAATGGAAGATTCCATCATCTTTTTAAGGATTTGAATTTTCTTTCATTTGGAATTTGAACACTTTTTATGTTATAGTAGATGAGCTGCAACATCGTAAAACATTTATATCTTAAAGATGTACTTGAAAGAAATGCTACATCCTATACTATATTCAGATTTTCCAATGGTTTAGGCAATTCACAATGCCTTTAAGAGTTGTATCTTAAGGTAACTTAACTACTTCAAACCTCATTTTAGCCTGCAACAAATTTTGGTATGCTTCCCTTCCAAAAAATTTTGTTCGTGGGTTATTAGGGAAAGGATTTGGTGAGCCAAGATTTATCATCAAGTTTGCTCTTTCATTCATCTTTGGGAGACTTTTCCAAAATAATTTGAAATATTCCTCTCCTTCCCATATGCTTTGGCATTTTTTAAAGATAGATGATATTTTTATTGATGCATGAATGTGGTCATGAATTCCATTGCTTGAAAAATACATGTCACTATTTGTGTTGATTATGTGCATAATATATCTTGTAGTCTTCTCAAGATTAAAAGGACTATGGTCATCTCAACCCTCTCCTTGATGCTCCCATAAACATCTTAAACACTTTGATGCAATTCAAACCAATCACACAACCTATCAACATTTTCCATTATTTTCCCTTACATTTTTTCAATAATTTTCTTGACTAAATTTTTAATTTTTCATTTTGCTCCTTCAAGATATTTTCATAGGTTGTGATTATTATTTTTTTCTTTTTTACTTCTTTCACCATTTGTTACCATAGTTTTTCACTTTGTTTCTTTATTTCCTCAACCTTCTTTCCCCTCTCATTTTTCAATTTCTTATTTAACTTAGTCATTGTATGTCCACTAGAGACTCCACCTTTTTAAAAATATCGATTGGAGATGCTCTTTCATTCTCAAGTTGTTTATTTGTTTCTTTCAAAATTTCCTTGAGTCGTTTGAATTATACATATAAATCTATATTAACTTGAATATCACTATGTTTTTAATTACTTCCTTCCACTTATTCCTTCATCTTCTCTCTCCAATTTTACATAACTTAGTTTTTTGTTGCTTTCTCCTAGTTGATCCCTATGAATTTTCATTTCTACCTCCATATTTTTTAGCTATGAATTTTCTTCTTGAGTTGAAGTATCCCTTATCCTTTTCTCTATTTCTTTGCACTTGTTATCTACTATTTTTTCATTTCCATTTGTAATTTTTAGGTCAACCTACAACTTTTCAATCTCTCTCTCTCTCTCTCTCTCTCTCTCTCTCTCTCTCTCTCTCTCTCTCTCTCTCTCTCTCTCTCACACACACACACACACACACACACACACACACACACACACACACACACATCCCTTATCCTTTTCTCTATTTCTTTGCACTTGTTATCTACTATTTTCTCATTTCCCTTTGTACTTTTTAGGTCAACTCTCTCTCTCTCTCTCTCTCTCTCTCTCTCTCTCTCTCTCTCTCTCTCTCTCTCTCTCTCTCCCTCACACACACACACACACACACACACACACATCCCTTATCCTTTTCTCTATTTCTTTGCACTTGTTATCTATTATTTTCTTGTAGGGCCCATTTGTCGTTGCACCAAAAGTCATGACTGTTAGTGAACATGGAACACCACATAATTAACCACCTATGGGCAGGGGAGCGTGTCGCATCACCCAACAATCTCTCCCTCGACGTGCATACCAGGTGCTTACGTGGGTCGGGAAGGCACCGGGGAGATTTGAACCCATGACAAGGCCAAAACCAGGCTCTGATACCAATTGTAGGGCCCATTTGCCGTTGCACCAAAAGTCATGGAACACCACATAATTAACCACCTATGGACAGGGGAGCGCATCGCATCACCCAACATTTCTCATTTCCCTTTATACTTTTTAGGTCAACTCTCTCTCCCTCTCTCCCTCTCTCTCTCTCTCTCTCTCTCTCTCTCTCTCTCTCTCTCTCTCTCTCTCTAACAGTGAACTATAGACCATAGAGTTGGTATTCTTTTCTACATTGACTTTCTCTACATTTTTACTTTTCATAAATCCATTGATAGGGTGCTAAAATAAAAATCTAAAATGGTTTATCTAACTCTCTAGTCAATTACTATCTAGCTATGGCACTAAAATAATCCCAAACTCCATCATTTCTTTATCTAGTTTATATGTTGAAAATATCCTACTCAATGTAGGTTCCTAAAAATGATCCCTTTTAAGTACATCCTTTTTTAATTCATTTTATTTTTATATTCATTTGTTGGGTTTGTTCAAAAAAATTACAAAAGAATTGAATTCAGAATTTGGCTATGCTAACACAATACAATGTTGGAAAGGACAAAGAGCACTTGCAACATTGTCCACGTCTCTACTAGCACCAATGCTTGGGGCTATAATAATTTCATTATGAGGATTACAAATAACCTCACACCTTCCTATCCTACCCAACTGCAAGTAACAAGTGGAGTTTTTGGATTGTCCTTAAGCTTTTTAACAAAGAGAATTCTGACTAGCATTATATCAATGTTAGTATAATTAAACTTTTTCTTCTTTGCAATGCATTGTTGGTTAATCCCAACTCTAGTATCTACATCAAGTATAGTTGTATTGTCCCTTTTGCACCACTAGAACTACCAATGTCATCCCTATTAGTGACACTTTAAGTGGTAATTGGAATTCAAGATGGGATTAGCAATGGTGGAATGGATTCACCATTTTGAATGAACTTGATGGGTCACCTCCATTGAAAAGTTTATGCACATGTTTTGGTGGCTCTACTATGGGATGTGGATACCAGGGTCTTCAATATATTAGGACCACTCCACCATTATTTAGATAACCATTTTTTTAATCATCTTTTATCCTCTTATGTAATCTTCCCTTTTCTACTGATTTATTACAACATATGGTCAAGGTGAAGGAAATGTACTAGTAGTAATTAGGGAAGTGAATTTAGTGGAACTAGTGTGAATGAAAATGGATGTTGGGTCCCTAGAAACCTCATACTGATTGTCTTCATCCTTAGCATAATTTTGTGTAGATGTTGCATCTGGATGCTCACTATCCCATAATTTTCTAAATGTTTCACCATCATTCAAGTCCTCAAAATCTGCAGAGGTCCTAGGCTCACTGAGATTCTTCCCCATCTCCTAGAAATAAATAAATTTTCCTTGAGGCCAATGTGCCACTTCAAAATATTTATTTATGGCATCTAGAATAGATGTTTTACTTGGCTGATTTTATTTGCAATGAAAATTGTAGGATGTCATGGGCCGCACTTTTTTTCTTTCTATTTGTAATTTTTAAAAAAAAATTGTGATTATTTCTCTATTGAAATATTGATTTCACTAGCATATTTCTCCATCTCTTTTTTAATCACTTTGCAAGGGTCCATATTTTAAAAATTTTCAATCAACAACATACTCTAATATTTACATTTTCTTGTAAAGTTCTTATTCTATATAAGCTTTGTATGAGTTATGTTTTATGGGACATACTGTGGGTGCCTAATAATTTTTAATTGAATAACTATTAAAAACCTCTTGTACCACTTCAATTACTTTCCTCTCAAATGTGGACTCTCTACATGAAAAAGACAAGCAAGGAAACATAGCTTTATTTTGTTGACCATGAAAGGGTGTATTTATGCTCTCCAACCACCATATATATTATAGTGCAAAATCCCTCTTTGTAACATGTATTGGAATTTTCTAGGGTTCTGCCACTTAACTATAAAACCTTAACACACTGTACTCTTCCATAAAGTATTAGTTAGGCAATTGAATTGTACCTCCTTTTTTAATGTAGTCCTTACAATGCATATGCAATCTAGGAATTGAAGTGTCTATAGGTTTATGATACAAGGGTGCTAGAAAGTAGTATACATAGTGCTTGTAGTCCCTTTGGTTATCACTCATCCTTATTGGAGGTTTCTATTCATTTGTTATTTTCCTATAATTAAGTTGGAGCTTATTTGTTTGCAATATTTGATCTAATGATTTGATAACAAAAGATAGCACAAGTAGGTCATGTATCTAAATTTCTTATGTGAACCTGTTTTAATAGTGAACAATTGTTCTTGCATTTTTCGAATAATGTGTTCAATAAAATTATATCTTACTATTTGTTTTAGATAATGAATATTAAAAGTGATTTTTAGAATGGTGGTACCTAATTTCTCATTATTTTCCAAACACCAACAAACCAATAGCAAGGATATACTATCATGAACTCATTGTGAAAAAAAAAAATTCATATGGTGATTTATGATCATGACCTGGATTGAATATTTTTTCTAATTCTCTGATATACAAGTCTTTTCTACCTACTTATAAGTTATCATATATTTCTACCATATTTTGTAAGTAAATGTGGGTTAAGTTCTGTGCTTCACACCCTAGGGCCTATAGACTAGAAAATTCATTCTATGTTATTGACATAATTACCTCATGTGTGTATTTTTATTAACAATTAACTTTATATTTTCATCATAGTTTTCAGCATAGACCATTACAAATTTTGAACAAGGGAATATTGGAGATAAACTTGTGCAGGTCTTTACCATGATCCACATTAAAAATTTATTTACAAAGGACCCTATCATGTTGTTCATTTTTGTTGGATACAATTGGTTAATTGAGTGTTGTCTTTGATGTTACACAAATGTCATATCAGTCATCAAACAGAGTCTACCGAGCATTGCTGTATATTACACTGTAAAGATAGCTTCTACCGAGCTAACTTGGTTAACGAAGGAAGTTTAGTACTTACTGAGCTCACTCGGTGATCGAAGAAAATTGTGACAGAGTATTTACCGAGCTCGAAAGGTAAGCGAAGAAAAGTTAGTATTTACCGAGTCAGGAAGGTAAATGAAGGATTTAGTATTTACCGAGTTAGGAAGGTAAACGAAGAATTTAGTGTTTACCAAGTCAGGAAGGTAAATGAAGGTTTCAGTGATTACAAAGACAATTTCCACCAAGCTCAATTGGTCATTTATGGAAACTCAGTACTTACTAAGTTCTCCCAGCAATTAAAGGGTTGTCATGGAGTTTTTTGTATTAACCAAGCTCAATCGATTAACACAGGAATTATTTTCTTAACAGTATTAACCGAGTAGGGTCGGCCAGTAAAGGGATTTGTTAGTTTGTAATTTTAATTATTTCTAGCTGACTATTGTATATTGTTTGATTATTGGTCAGTGATTTGAGTCAACTAAGATAATCTAGAAGGTATATATGGTCACTCAAGTTGCAAATCAAAAACAGAGAAGTGTGATTATGAAAAAGTTATGAATGTGAATTATAGTATGAAGAAGCGAATGTTGAGAAAAGTCTGATGGAGGATCAGATGTGTTAAAGGAGCTGCAAAGTTGTATTTGATCAATAAGGATTCGGTCAAGCATAACAGAGATATGCAATCAGCAAAGATAAGTTGCACACTATATCGGGTCATTTCATTGTTGCTTTCTAACCATTGTAATAGTGAACTCAAAATCTCATAACAGAGTTGGTTTAACAACCATTCTATAAATCCTTTAACAAGGTAGCCGTTCTGTTGAATTATTCTAAAGACCTCTAGCAAGGCCACTCCTAACAGGGTGATTAAATCCTCTAACAGGGTCACACCTAACAGTGTGTTTTGTAACCTTTAATAGGGTTGGCTCCTAACAAGGCTCACTTCAGAAGAGTGAAAAAAAATAACTAGTTACATTGGTGGTTTTCCCATATTGGGTTTCCACGTTAAATCTGGTGTCTCTAGTGTTCATGATTGCTGAATTGTTTTGGTTATCAGTTCTTAATAATTATTAGTATTTGCAGCATTATCAAGTTTTAGTAATTTGTAACTAAGATCAATATTTTAGACATCTAAGGGACTGTGAAAGTTTTTTGTGGTAACTGATTCACCCCCTCCCCCTCTCAGTTACTCCATTCTCATTTCCAACAATTGGTATCAGAGCTTTTTGGTGCTTGCAGGAAAGGATTTCAAGGTTCTAATCCAAAGATCAAAATGTCTTACAAAAGAGAAATTCCAAAACTTAACAGAGATAACTTCTTAGCATGGCAAGAGTTGATGAAACTTCATCTAGCTACTATTGGTGATACTGGACTGATATACCTTGAAAAAAAATATGAAGAACCTTCTGGCACATTGTAAATTGATGATATTGCTGAAAAGAAGACTCACAACAATATGATGATAGACATAGCATATGCTCTCAGCTATGAAGAATTTGATGACATTAAGGACTGCAAAACTGCCTTTGACATGTGGAACAAGCTAAAGGAGATCTATGGAGGGGATGATAATGTGAGAAGAGAAAAAGTAGAAAGTCTAAGAGGACAATTTTATCAAATGAGGATGAGAGAGGATGAAAACATTGCAAAGTATGTTGAAAGAGTTAAAGCATGTGTAAGTGAAATCAGGGCAGTTGGAGGTGACATCAGAGGAGAAACAGTTGTAAGAAAAGTTCTCAAAACCTTGCTTCCCATTTATGCAATCAGAGTCTCTGCAATATAGGAAAGAAGGTGTGAAGCAAATCATAAGATAAATCTTGAGGCCATAGTCGAAAGACTAACTGCATTTGAACTAGATAACTTTGACAACTATGTTCCAACATCCAAAAACATTGAATCAGCATTTCAAGCCAAGCTCTCACTCAAAGAGAAAAGAAAAAAGAAGATAGAATCACAGTTATAAAGTGAAAATGAATCAAGCCAAAGTTCAGACAGTGATCTCGAAGTGATTGAAGCTCTACTAGCCAAGAAATATTCTAGAGGCAGAGGAAAATACAAAGGTAAAGTTCCTCTAATCTGTTTTTCTTGTGATGAAATTGGTCATATTGCAGCAAGGTGCACAAACAAGCAAAAGAATGATGAAAAGAAAGATCACAAATGGAATGGCAAGAAAGACTTTAAATCAACCAAGAACAAAGGTAAGAAATCATGTTTCATGGCTGAAAATTCTAAGGATTCTGATAATAGTGAGGATGAAATTATTTATATTGCTGTTAAAGATGACTCTGATAGTGATGACGAAGATAAAATGGCTCTTATCTCTCATGTAAGTAAGAATGATACATGGATTATAGACAGCGGTTGCTCACATCATATGACTGATGATAAAACTAAGTTTGATCAATTTGAAGACTATGATGGTGGCAGTGTGAGGTTTGGTAATAATGAATCTCGTTTCATAAAAGGAAGAGGAAGAATCTGTCTATCCAAAGAACTTATATGTAATAATGCCTACTGGGTTGAAGGTCTCAAACATAATTTGCTAAGTGTTGCACAGTTACTAAATACTGGATTCAAGGTAGAATTCATGCATGGAAAGGCGAGATTATTGAATGAGCAAGGAAAACTGATAGGATCTGGCACCCAAACTAAAGGTAACTTGTTCTATCTAGAACTTGGTGAATGCTCATGATTTATTGCTCAAATTGAAGAGAGTTGGTTATGGCATAAAAGGTTGTGTCATGTCAATTTTGATAATTTGGTAAAAATAAGAAAATTCAAGAAAGTAAGAGGCATTCCTAACATTAAGAAACCTGAGGTAGGTCTATGCAAGAATTGTCAGATTGGTAAAATGGGAAAAACTAGTTTTAAAGGTAAAAACTATCAGTCTGAAGATATATTAGAAATTGTGCATACTAATTTATGTGGACCCACTCGAATAGAAAGCTATACTGGAGAAAAAAAATTCATTCTTTTTGTTGATGACTATTCAAGAATGATGATTGTCATGTATCTAAGGAATAAATCAGAAGCATTTGAGAAATTCAAATGGTATTTGGCAAGAGTTGTAAAAGAAACAGGGAAAAGGCTGAAATGTTTAAGGTCAGATAGAGGTGGTGAATTCATTTCACATGAATTCAATAACTTCTGCATTGAAAGAGGTATTAAAAGACAGGTTTCAGTACCAGGACCTCCAGAACAAAATGGAATAGCTGAAAGAAGAAACAGATCCATTATGGATTGTGCAAGAACCCTGATGATAGAAAAAAACATTGCTATCAAATACTGGAAGGAAGCCATCAGCACTGCAGTTCATACCTTAAATCAAGTACAGTTGAAGAAGGACTCATTCAAGACTCCCTATGAATTATGGTATGGCTACAAACCCAATGTAAGTTATCTGAAAGTATTTGGAAGCAAATGTTATATTTTGAAAGAATCTAGAAAAGGAAAATTTGATGTAAAAGGTGATGAAGGAATATTTTTGGGTTATTCTTGCAAAAGCAAAGCATATAGATGTTTAAATCTATCCACTCACAAAGTCATAGAAAGTGCACATGTGAAAGTTGATGAGTTTGCAAACAAATCAGAAGAAGAAAGAAAAAAGATACCTGAAGACTACAAGAGATTTGTTTACATTGAACCTGATACTATACCAAGTATACCATTCACTCAAGAATCCTCAACTCTTGAGTCTTCAGTAACCGAGTTGTAAATAGTTCAAACCGAGCCATAGCAACATTTAGACACTACCGAGCAAGTTTCTACCGAGTCTAAAGCAACCAAGCCAGAACAACCTGAATATGAAATTGAAGCACAAGCAGATATCAATGAAACTCATTCAAGAGGTAAAGAACCTGTATTAGCTAAATATGTCAGAAGACATCATACACCAGATCAAATCATTGGAGACAAATATGAAGGAACCCTGACAAGAAGTAAGTTGAAAAATACTTGTTTACTTGCTGATTTTGAACCTAGAAGTATTAAAGATGCATTGGCAAATGATAGTTGGATTGAGGCAATGAATGAGAAAATAGAACAAATTAAGAAGAACAAGACATGGACTCTTGTACCTAGGCCTAAAGATAAGAATATAATAGGAACCAAGTGGGTATTCAGAAACAAGTTGACTAGAGATGGTAAGGTATCCAGAAACAAAGCTATATTGGTATGCAAAGGATACTCTCAAGAAGAAGGCATAGATTATGGGGAAATTTTTGCTCCCGTTGCAAGATTGGAAGGAGTCTGAACCTTACTTGCATATGCTGCTCACAAAGGATTCAAAGTTTATCAAATGGATGTCAAGTTAGCATTCCTCAATGGAATACTGGATGAAGAGGTTTACATTGAACAACCTGAAGGTTTTGTTGATCCAGATAAAAGGAACATGGTCTGCAAATTACACAAGGCACTGTATGGTCTGAAACAAGCCCCTAGAGCATGGTATGAAAGATTACATAACTATCTTATTCAGATTGGTTTTCAAAGAACTAATGATAATAGTAGCTTGTATATAAAGGAAGGACCAGATAATAAGATTATTTTGGCAAAAATATTTGTAGATATACTATTTTCACAGGGAATGATGATCTTTGCAAAGAATTTTCAGAAGAAATGAACAAAGAATTTGAAATGTCTATGTTTGGTGAAATAAAATTCTTTGTTGGTCTTCAAATTCAACAAAATAAGAATGGCATCTTCATTACTCAATCAAAATACATCAAGGAGATATTGAAAAAGTTTGGTATGGAGGACTACAAACCTATTGGAACTCCTATGTGTACTAGATTGAAACTTACCAAAGATGATGAATCCAAAGAAGTAGACCAAACATTGTATAGATCTATGATTGGAAAGTTGCAGTATGTAGTTCATACTAGGCCATATATTGCTCTTGCAGTTGGTATTGTTGCAAGATTTTCAGCAAAACCAATAGAAACTCACCTAATGGAAATTAAAAGAATAATGAGATATTTGAAAGGAACTGAAGATTATGGACTATGGTACAAATTTGGAGGTAATTTGGATCTAAAAGTTTTTACTGATGCTGATTGGGCAGGGAATCTTGATGACAGAAAAAGCACAAGTGGAGGAGCATCCTTTCTTGGAAAGAGATTGGTTTCTTGGACAAGCAAAAAGCAGAATTGTACATCCCAATCTATAGCAGAGGCAGAGTATGTTGATGCAACAGTAAACTGTTCCAACATTGTTTGGTTTAAGTAGTTATTACAAGGAATGAAGATGGAAATCAAAGAACCGGTTGTTATGTTCTGTGACAATACTAGTGCAATCAATATATCTAAGAATCCAGTGATGCATTCCAAAACCAAGCACATAGCAATAAAATATCATTTTGTCAGAGAATTGGTGCTGGACAAGGAGATCAGACTGGAATATGTGCATACAAAGAAAAAAAAATTGCTAACATATTCACAAAGCCACTACCTAAGGATACATTCTTGTATCTCAGAGGTAAGTTAGGTGTCACATCCCTATCTGAAGTCCACTAAAATAAAGTTTTAAGTGATGCATCAACCTATGACAAGTTGAAAATCTATCAAGTTGATGCAACAGAGTATTGAAGTCATTCCATATGAATCTGTACATAAGGTACATTGTAATCTAGTTGAGAGTACTTTTGGCATACGAAGAAGAGCTTTTACTATGTTGTATTGTCTTTGGCATGTGTTGTCAAAGAGGGAGAGTAAAACTGTAATATCTATTCTAAAATTTGTAAGCATTTGTAGAGGGAGAATAAAACTATCATATCTTTCTGTTATACAATTCCTTCATAGAGGGAGATTACTAAAAGAGGGAGAAGTTTCTATCTAAGAGGGAGAAGTATTATGTTGACATATTGTGCTGCACTATAAGAGAAAGACTTGTTTTCAAATTTCATTTTGCTATGACATGTTGTGTTGCCATCAATGCCAAAGAGGGAGATTGTTGGATACAATTGGTTAATTGAGTGTTGCCTTTGATGTTACACAAATGTCATATCAGTCATCAGACAGAGTCTACCAAGCATTGCTGTATATTACACTGTAAAGATAGCTTCTACCGAGCTAACTTGGTTAACAAAGGAAGTTCATTACTTACCGAGCTCACTCGGTGATCAAAGGAAATTGTGACAGAGTATTTACCGAGCTGGGAAGGTAAGTGAAGAAAAGTTAGTATTTACTGAGTCAGCAAGGTAAACAAAGGATTTAGTATTTACCGAGTCACGAAGGTAAACAAAGGATTTAGTCTTTACCGAGTTAGGAAGGTAAATGAAGGTTTCAGTGATTACCAAGACAATTTCCACTAAGCTCACTCGGTCATCTATGGAAACTCAGTACTTACCGAGTTCTCCCGATGATTGAATGGTTGTCACAAAAATCGTTGTATTAACCGAGCTCAGTCAGTTAACACAGGAATTATTTTCTAAACAGTATTAACCGAGTAGGGTCGGCTAGTAAAGGGATTTGTTAGTTTGTAATTTTAATTATTTCTAGCTGACTATTGTATATTGTTTGATTATTGGTCAGTGATTTGAGCCGACTAAGATAATCTAGAAGGTATACATGGTCACTCAAGTTGCAAATCAAAAATAGAGAAGTGTGATTATGAAAAAGTTATGAATGTGAATTATAGTATGAAGAAGCGAATGTTGAGAAAAGTCTGATGGAGGATCAGATGTGTTAAAGGAGCTACAAAGTTGTATTTGATCAGTAAGGATCCAGCGAAGCATAATAGAGATCTGCAATCAACAAAGATAAGTTGCACACTATATCAGGTCATTTCATTGTTGCTTTCTAACCATTGTAATAGTGAACTCAAAATATCTTAACAGAGTTGGTTTAATAGCCATTCTATAAATCCTCTAACAAGGTAACAGTTCTGTTGAGTTTTTCTAAAGAACTCTAGCAAGGCCACTCCTAACAGGGTGATTAAATCCTCTAACAGGGTCACACCTAACAGTGTGTTTTGTAACCTTTAATAGGGTTGGCTCCTAATAGGGCTCACTTCAAAAGAGTGAAAAATAGTAACTAGTTACATTGGTGTTTTTTCCCATATTGGGTTTCCACATTAAATCTGGTGTCTCTAGTGTTCATGATTGCTGAATTATTTTGGTTATCAGTTCTTAATAATTATTAGTATTTACTGCATTACCAAGTTTCAGTAATCTGTAACTAAGATCAAGATTTTAGACATCTAAGGGACTGTGAAATGTTTTTGTGGTAACTGATTCACCCCCTCCCCCTCTCAGTTACTCCATTATCATTTCCAACACATTTTAACATATTTTGACTCATTTTATGGATCATTCCACTTATTTTCAATTGCATATCAAATTTCCTTCATGCTCTTTCCATGGATAAAATGATCACAAATATCATGGAATTCATCAATAAACCCTATAATTTTAACTAGTTTGTGTAACCCTAATATTAATTTCCCTATCCCCTAAAATTTACTTTGGGTTGTACTATCTCCGTGAGTGTCACTCATCTTGTATGTTCTCATCATCGTTGAAATTTAAATAACTATATATAACAAAAAATTATAAAATTTTGTAGATGGTATTAAAAATTAAACCTTGAATTATAATTCTATTATTTACTTTGTGAGTTAGCTAGCTACTGGAATGTAACAATTTAAGCATACAATGCATGGTTACTCTAAAATTGAACCCTAAATTCTACAAACAATAGTACTACATTTCCAGTAATAAAATGTGGTGATAAAAATGTGTTTTGGATTTTACCCTAATAGTTGAAACTCAAATTGATAATTGTAATTTGTGAGATGTCTTAGAAGATTAAGACTAGATGTTATAACTTGAAAAAGGTATTTTTAATTCCTTTTTGATTTGTGATGCTCCAATGCTTTTACTAAATCTTTCGACTTTATTAAAATATCTAATATTGAACAATGAAGAAAAACCTTATGGTCTGTAGATAAAAGAAATTTTTAGAAACTATAGAATTGGGAGAGTCGAGATTGTGTTTGATATTAACTTATTGTATGTATATTGTACATTTTACATTTGTTTTTATAATTTTACATTATTGTGAAATTTTCAATGTTACACGTATAATTTGGTATTAATTTAAATAATTATTGCTACCTTCTGAAGAGTTAGATACATCTTTTTGAAATCTTCTTTTTAAGGGATTTTTAAAAAATTTGAGTCTTACTAAAATTGGCCTGAAATATAACTCAAGTCATTGAAATTTTATGATCCAAAGGTGGTCAACACATTGACTTTTGTCTCTATATTATAGATGAAAAATATTATAGGTGTTGCAATACCACACCATATCGTAATAAAATTATGAATAGTGATTAGTCACACTTGATATTTGTATGCCACATCATTTTTTTAAATTTTTAAATTTTTAAATTTTTTTTTGGGGCGAGGGGGGGGCGCGGGGGGTGAGGTTGGGGGGATGGGATTTGGGAAAACAAGTCAAATGTTTCCAAAATTGGCCCAAAATACATCTTGAGCTCTTAATCTTTGTTGATCAATTGTTGGATGATGCATCTGCTTTCTAGTATAATATTAATGATGCCAATGTCGTGTCACTATAATATTTACCACATCTAAAAAAAGTGATTAGTAACAATTGATATGTGTATGCCACAACTCTTCTCTTTGAGGTCATTTAGAAAACAAAGTCGAGTGCTTTCATAATCGATACAAAATACATCTTGACCTCATTGATCCTTTTTCATACAATAGTGGCAAGACTTCCCCTTTTTGTAGATTGTCAATGATGTAGATTCCACATCACGATTACACTAATACTGGTCAATGAATACATGTAATGTTTTTGGAAGGGTTTTGTTGAATTTGGGTTTAATTTCCTAGACTTTCATGAATACATCATATGTCATTGTTGTTGAGTAATTGTGATGTAATGGTTATCATATTAAATTTAAATTTAATATAATAGTAAGTTATGAATAAGTATGAAATTAAAAAAATCATTATAAGATGAATCAAATTTATTATTAACATTTTAATTATAATAATAACATAATTGTATTTTAGGCAAGAGCCTACAACACAATGGTAAATTGTGAGTCTCTTATCAAAGAGGTCTTGGGTTTGAATCTACTTGCGCTTAATAAATAATAATAGTAATTAATCACAATACATAATAATTAATCTTGGCTTCGACCTCTTACTGATAAAAAAACAAATTTAAAATAAAATAAAATAAAAAATAACATAATTGTATTTCACACAACATAAAATCATAAATCATTGAATTGTTTGAAATTTGAGAGTAGAAAGAGGCAGAGGTAAAATTCTTGAAGATATCAAGGACATACTTTTTGATATATTGCAAATTGAGGTAAGTAATGAAGGCCCAGTTATTGAGCAATAAATAGATATTGTACATAAATTGAATAAGGATATAGAAGGGCAAGAAAAACTTTTACAAAAGATAGAAAGAAAATTTGAAATAAAGTTTTGGAAAATATAGTAATGAAAATTGCTATTGATCAAGTGGAACTATCCACTCTTATTGGAACTCTTGAAGGACTTGTAAAGAATGTCTCTTCATTTTTCAGAAAGTTGTCTGATACATCAATTTTCACCAAGCAAATAAAGAACAAACTAACAAAGATTGATGGATTTTTAAAGAGTAGTGCTAGTCAATAAACACTTGACCCAAGGGTAAAAGTTCAAACATATGATCTAGACAAATTCATTCTAGCTAAGTTGTATATATTCTCACACTTTTCCAATTGGAAATGTCTATTAAATGTATGTTTTATACTAGTTTGTATCCAATTACTAAAGAAATATAATTATTTCAAAAAATTGACATTTCAATAACTCTTATTATTTTTTATGATATTCTTTTAATAACCTATAAACACCATTTTATAGAGCTCAAAGTCAAGAATGATCTTATATAGAGTTTATAGTGTTTTAATTAGATATAGTGTATTGTAATTAAAAAAATTTACAAGCACATATTTTAACATTCGAAAAGATGTCAATTTTGAGAAAGAAAAATATATTAAATCATATTAAAAATAAAATAAAAAATTATATGACGTACTAGAGGAGAGAGTCCTCCTCTAGAATGTCTAATTTTTATTCTATTTAGAATAGATGTGTTTTGAAAAATGTGGTTGGAGATGAAAGCTATTGATTTTAGGTGAGTTAAAATTTGAATCATTATAAAAGAGAAAATATAGGTCTATAGATAGTTTTATTTTTGAATGTTCTAGATATATATGTTATCTATAAGATATTCTAAAATCAAAGGGAAATAAAATTATTTCCTTATAGTTTTGTGATTGAAATGAGACCCTTAATTTTCAACATTTTTCAGCAAGTAAAAAATTATCTATAAAAAATATGAAAATATATCAATTATTACTCGAAATATTGTTAAAAATTATAATCCTAAACTCAATCAATTTCTACACATTTCATTAGTTTACTTAATTTTCAAATTCCAAATAATAATACCATATTTATATCATTGATTTTGAACAGTTATACCTTTGCTATCCTTTTCCTTTACAAAAGGGTGACACAAATTTGTGCTTTTAGCCACAAGTACTATCTCAAATCACTTTGTGAAGGTCATATTTTTGAAATATTTTGTAGGCAGAGTGATTGAGAGCGGAACGCAAAACAAGGGCAACCATTTTAGACATCCAAAGTATGATAATTCCTCACATGGATGTGATGTAGAAGCATTTTGCACATGCAAAGATATTAGTACATGACACCAACTTCTCAGTTGTAGATCTTATGATGGAGCTATCAACCAAAATCTAGATTGTACTACAAATTTTGAAGTTACTATAGTAAAATTGGGATAAAACTATGTCTTTAATTTTTAAAGTGCATAATGATTTCCTCACACATTTTTGTATTACTTTGTAAATATATATTTTTGGCATTTGTAACAAAAACAAGGGGGGAAACATAGTATATATAGAATCAAGGAGGAAATATGTATATGAGGAAATGTATAGAGGACTATGTATATGATACAAATCATATGATTACATGTTTAGTCAAACAAAAAAAATTTTGAAAATATAAAATCCAAATTCAATCAAGTTGTAACTAAGTTATAGTATTCTAGTTCAAACCGAGTTACAAAACCAAGCATACACAAAGGGGAAGTTTCATAGAAAATAATTGATCAAGGGATTTTTGTATTATTGAAATAACTACTCAAGATCAATTTTTTTGTCACTAATGCCAAAGGGGGAGATTGTTTACCCTATGGTAAGACATATTGTAAATTAGTGACAAACCACTTAAGCTATCCAAGAAGTTCAGTTAATATTGCAATCAAGATTTCCATCAGGGAGGAGAATTTAGTGTAGCCCAAGAAGATGAGGGTATATTATCTTAACTGTGCTCACAGTATAACCAAGTTATTTAGTATTATTAGTGGGAAATAAGATTCATGTATGAACCAAGTTCACAGAGTAAACTAAGGTCTTTGTGTAAATTGTGCTCTCATATCTCCCAAGTTTCATAGTATTATCCTAGCATCCAATGCTAACTGAACAACAATATCACCTAAGATCACAACATTTCCCAAGTGATAGTAGAAGATCAAATACACTATATTTCCTGAGCATCATTACTTGAGCTGCTTAAATGTATATTTATATTTTATAAATATATCTATTATGGGAGCTGACTCAATGAGGAGTTATCATTTGAAGGGTATTTAAGGAAGACAAATCAATTTGTCTATAGTGTGTGTAGTGTGTAAGAAGTCTATCAAGGGAGATATATGAATATTTAAAGGCACAAGAAGTGAATATGGAGCAAAGTTAGTAAGAAAGCTACAATGTAGTATAAAGTGAAGAGCAAAGTCTCATCTATCATACTAAGGTGATCATATTATTCAAAGGATCTTTTTCAAAAAATTAAGTTTCAAAGCAAAGAACAACTTGTTGGTTCATCCTAACAAGTGCATAAGTCAAATCCTCTAATTAGGTGGACCTAATAGTTCTTTTGTAAGTGTCTTAAGAGAGAAAATGCTTTATTGTTTTGTAAAATCCTTCTACAAGGTGGACCTAATAGTCCTTCATACTCCTAATATATTAGATCACCAAAAGTTATCAATTGTAATTAATAATAAGCCAATTTTATTATTGTAGTAGTTAAGTTTGTGGGTGTCATGGTCACCCGAGTTTTACCTTCTACTTGCAGAGTTTCTAGGTTACCATATCTTATGTCAAAATTGTTATGGCATTGATTTCTTTATTGCTTTATGTTCATGCATGGAAGTAGATAAATAATCGAAAGAAGAAAAGATAAAGTAATATAAGTGGAAATTTTTTATTGGCTCCTTATTCACCCCCCCACCACTCTTAATAACTTTATTTTCATTACATTTCAAACACATTTTGGCCAGGTTCTACAAGCTTATGGATTTCACTTACCTAAGAGATCCCCACCTGTAATAGTGCATGTGCAACAACTTCAATATAATCACCTAGGTATTTTGATTTATAAGTCTTCCATAGAATCATCAAAAGTTTAACCCTCTCTCCCCCAAAGTTGAGGAGAGAGGCTAGAAAATAGGAGCTAATGTCTATTTTTACAAGGCACCTATTCTCATTCTCTAGAAACTCACAAAACAACTTCATTTTTATAGTATGAATGAATCCATAACAGGCCAAACCTCTTTCCAATTTCACTCAAACTTTTGATAACGGAAGTGGCCTAAAGGGCCTTCTTTTCCTCTTCCAATTTGCATGTCAGGTGAATTTGAATGTCCATCTTGATCCTCAATTTATGTAAATAGAATGATTTAGGAAATAATTAATTACATAATAGAGAATACCACACCAATTAACTAATTGGAGGAAAATACATTACCTACAAAGAAATGACTACTATTCTACAACAACAATTAACTAAACTAGATCATAATTTATTGAGTATGACCACTACCAACCTAGCAAACGACAAAGATGAGATGAGAAATGATGAATAAAGAAGATTGATGGCCTGTAATTAAGCTTGGTTGTCTAGAAATTTCTTAACCCTAGCTATATGTCATTCTAGCTCATTTTTTTAAATGATTGAATCTTTGGAAATATTACTAATAAATGGAGGTTTGTGCCAAAAAAAAGTTATGCATGTAGAGGTGATGGAAGAGGGAATGTCACTAATAGTGACCAGACATCTATTTAATGTCCATTACTAGTGGTATAGGGTGGAAATAGGCATGTTACCATTTTGAGACTTGAGAAAGGTTGAAGATATATTTAATATGTTTGACCTAAAATTAACCTTTAATCATTGATATTTAAACATGAAATGATAGATGGATGTTGTGTGCATGTTGGAGGTCATGGATGTTGTATTTCCCAAGAACTCATTGCTTCAAACATGCAATTCAATATCCCATTTTCTTTGTGTACTAACTAGAAAATACTTACTAGAAAATCAAATTAGGATTCAAAAAAGTTTGGAAAGAAATAACCAAATACATCATATGATTACTATAAAAGAGAAAATGCCAAAAAGAAAACACCATGCCACAAAATTATCAATAAAATTTGGTTTTCTATTCATTATATTCTCTGTAACATAAAAAGGGGAAGTGACAAACTTCTAACAATTACATTTTATAAAATAAACCCTCAATCAATGATTCTTCATGTAACACTTCATTTATTCTTCAAAACATATCAAAAGCATGGAAGTTATGATTTTAATATTCCACTACATATGCACTTTGATCTTCAAAATTAGTAGGATCAAGACACATTTAAATGAACATAGCTTGGAGATTTTCCTTTTCCTACTCCTTTTGCACCTCTTTCATGGCATCCCTAGAATTAGTAGAGAGAACCCATGAAGCTTGCATAGGCCCAATAGTAAGATCACTTTGCTCCTCATCCTCATTCATAATCAAATTTGGGTTGACAAAAATGCTTGGATTTTCATTCGAGGATCCCTCTACCATGGACAATCCCATTTTTAGAAATCAATTATGGTTTTCTTATTATGGAAAGCACTGGGTAGAATGTCTTGAATTTAAAGAAGGTTTTTTGGCCAGTTTTCATTTTTTGATAAATGCAACAAGACATTCCACATATATGTGTCATCAATTTGACACCTCACTTTCTTATCAATGCACCATTTAAACTAATCATAATGTTTTGCTAATCTAACAACTATTTTCATAACTATATGACCAATTTCTAGTCATTGACTCACTTACTAATCATATCATTTGCAGCTGATATGACCTTATTTGATGTCTCAAAGTGCACATTCACCAACACATTATATTAATGTTTCATTAGAAGTGAAAAATTGCCTAATTCAATACATATTTTGTCCACTAAACAAGAAAAACTGCCTAATACAATATTTTTTCCATTAAATAAAAATCACCTTGTACATTATATATTTTTTGTATCACAAGGGACAAAATCATCTCTTAAACATTAGACCTTTTTCTCATAATGAAAAAAGTTGCCTCAATTTTATGAAATTTTACTATGGTTGGAAAAAAATCGCCCCTAAAATTAAACTTTTCCAAACATTGAAAATAAAAATTGCCATTTTTTTCCCCCTTCAAACTAAAGTTAGATTCACCATGAATTTATAAATTTTATGGGGAGTGAATTTCTTAAAGCTATCCTTGATAAGAATATAGGGTGAGAGTGATGACATAAATAGTTTGGGACACACATGATATATCTTAAATAGAACTATCTATAAATACCTAGAAATATCATCTGTAGATAGTTATATATTTAAGAAAGACTTATGTTTTCACCTCATTTTCTACTATTAGTTTTCCTCTATTGTAGAAATATTAAATTCTATTTGTAATGTTTCACATTTCTCTCTTTTTCTTTTTCTTTTTTGTTTAAGAATGTTTCTTTTTTCTCATTGTTCCTCCTATTTTTGCTAGTGGTTTTTTTTCATTTTTCTTTTCAAAAATTCAAAATATTTGTTATACTACTCATTTTCTACTATTAATTTGCTTTCATTCTAGAAATAGTAATTACATTTGTAATGTTTCAGGGTTATCTTATTTTTATTTTTATTTTTTTAAGATCTATTCTTTTTCCTAATCGGTTCCTCATATTTTTGTTAGTATTTTTAAATTTTCTTTTAAAAAATTAAAAATGTTTCTTATGCCACCAATAAAAAATAAGCAAATGAAATATTTCTACATTTCTTTAAAAAAATCCCAAATAAATATTTCTTCAAAAATTTAAATTTTTTTTATGTATTTTAGTTTTGTTTACATTCATATAACTCCATAAACCTAAAAAGACTAACACACTATTTGTATCTAAAGTCAATAGTAAAGAACTAAGAATGAAAAATGAAAAATTTTCTTATATATTTTAATTTTTTTACATTAATATGTCTGCCCTCAAAAAAGTATTGATAAAGAAAGTTATGTGAATATTGAATACATATTAAATTATCATTTATAAAATTTGAAAAATAATTTTATTATTGATGCAAAACTTGTATAGAGGACTCCAACTCTATCACAATTCTTGTTGAAATATTAGTTTATTTATGACTTTTGCATACATTTATAATATAACATATACCCCATTCTTCATGTCCTACTTTAACCTTATGCCAAATATTAATTATATTCATCTCATTTGTTTAATGATTTATGGACATGATTATAGTTGGACTTATATGAAAAATTGTGAGGTATGCTTTTTAATTAAAAAAGCAGCCATAACAAGGGGGCTGGCCCATTAAACAATCAAATTGGTGAACCAATAGTAGATTACCACCAACCAAAATTACTCCTACCACTTTTAACACAAAAATATTGTTCAGAATCACAACGAAAAAAGGTATCAACAAGCATGACACAACTTCTGCATGTATTAGAACTTATAAAACTAAGAAAGCAAAAAAATTAAGGTAGCACTACCTTAAATCTAGCAAAGTTCAACAACAACAAGGAAAAAAATATAAGAAACTAGGAGGAAAGAGCCCTAAGGCTTTGTGGCTTCCTTCCTCCCTAGGAGGATTTTAACCCAATCTTCTGCTAGGAAATCAAACAACATCTTAGAGTCCTCGTTAGTCAAATCACCCTCCTAGTCTTTTAGTAGATGTAATGTGGTAGGAGCAACATGCATCAGCTTGATAGTAAATTTAGTCAAGAGACGCATTCGTTCCTTTAGAACATAGATTCTCTCCCACAATTCATTGTCATCCATCTTCTAAACCTCCTTAATGACCTCCTTCTTGTCACAACAGTAGCCATCCACTTGCTCCTTAGTGACATCCTGCACAATAAGGGGGTTAGGTATAACATTGTTGCTAGAAGAAACCCTTACAAGAGAGGAAATCATAATAGGGTAGGGCACTCTATCCATAGTTTCAAGGAACTAGTCTTGACTTAAGTCCACACATCCCATCCCAATGGTGGCTAAAACATGCATCATAACTTTTCCTCCCTTTAACCCCATCTCTCGAGGTAGACCTTGAGGAATTAGAAACCTCCACTTCCTCCTCCTGCATGTTTCCCTCACCAAAATTTGAAGCATTCTCTTTAATCCTTTGTTTAGGATGGCCCATCTCCTACAAATTTGACTCCTCCTATGAGGCCCCAAATCTTAGCTTCCTTTTAGCATTGGATTTTGCAATCCTCCTCAAGCTCCTCCTACCACCTCTCCCCTTGTCCTCTGATTCCTCCAATTCCTTCTCTTTCCATTTATCTAACTTCCCTTTTCTACCCTAGGGGGTGGGCTTCAACTCAATAAGGGACCCACTAGGCAAAGGTTGTGGGGTAGGGGCTCTAGGGGCCATGATCCTAAGGCAAACTTATAAGGATAGGGGTTGGGGTGAGTAGGAATATCAATATCAATAATCCTAGGGGGGACCAAGGCAAGGTGAAATTGATAAAGCCAGAACATCAACCCTTGATGTAGAATGCTATAATTAACTCCCTTCCTCATTTTTTCTTTATCATTAGTAACTGTATCCACTAAATCGTGTAACAAAAAGTACAAAATGGAAATAAAGTCACTGTGAAAAAAATGGTTTAGGAGAGGGAAATGATAATAATAACAGACATCGTACCTTTCTTCCAAAGTTAGGTACTTCATCAACATCAGACAAACATTGTTTCATGGATCAAGCAGCTTCTCCCACATAAACCCTCCTTTGTGTCAAATAGGTTCCTCCCCTTCTAAGAAGAAGTGATGCAAACTTGATTTGTCAACCACCCTTGTCACTTTTTTCCATTTCCTTCCCCTCATAGTAAGTCTCATTGCTAGAGATATGACTTCATCTAAGATATGAAACAAGATGCCATTAATCATGACTCTTCAATCCTCCTAAGAATTGACAAACTATTGGGAACAATTATCATCATACCCATTCAACATCTCCATATATGGGATGAATCCTCCCTCATTCAACATGTACTACACCAGCAGCTTCATAGCACTCTCCTCTATCATGGAAGGCTCAATTGACAAAAGATCTCTCCCTATCTCTGCAATTTTCCCTAAAACTCTCTCCTTCTCCCAATCCCAGAGATAATTAATAAGAATGTAGTCATACTTAGGCACAAAAATAATGGCCCATAAGAAAACATAAAGGCCTTTATTATTAATAATAGTTGTGTCCCATCTAGACATAAATGTCACATGTCGACTGCCTCTATCTCTTCTCCAATCTTTTCCATCATTCCCAATACTCCCAAACCATTTAAAATTTGAACTTTTACTCATTACACCGTACGAGGACACACATAAAACAATAATTAAAAAATTTCTCATCTCAAAATTAAAAATTCTTTCTTTCTCGAGCCATGCAAATTTATTATCACAAGTATCTTTTCCGCCACTCCTTGCCATCTATCGACAATGACTCTATCCTATTCCCCTATTTAGCAAAAAGTCACTATAATTTGAAAGGATCCTCTAGCTAGATTTCATCATGCTTGATTTCTTTATTCACTAAATTTCTTACCAAGTTTGGCAAGGCATTAAATTCCCTCCAACATCGTAGTCCCTTTACATTTAGACCTAAAGCTACCATTCCATTAGCCACCCCATTGCCCTCCCAAAAAATATGATGTATTTACAATCTTTTGAAAATAATTAATAAGTGTTTGATGTCTTCTATAATATGTTTGATTGCACACCCTTCCTTCATGATGCCTTTTATAGTCTCTATAATGATTTTTGAGTCACCTTCAATCTCCATGTTTTTCCATCCAACATTGATCACCAATTTTAGACCCCAAAAAAGAGCCATTGCTTCTACAATAGTGTTGGACACTCTCACCAACTATCTAGTATAGGCCAAGAGCATCCTACCCTTGTTGTCTCTAACTACACCTCCACTCGTCGATCCCTCCTTACTAGCCACACCATCAAAGTTGTGCTTAACCCAATTCTCTCTCAGGGGTTTCCATTGTGTCCTTTTCCTTGCCAATAGATAGGAATTATCAGTCTCCATAATCCCCTCATCCAAATTCCAACACTTGGCAATCCTAATATCCAGTTGATTAAGGGGGATTGTCAGCTTCCTCCACCTATTGCACTTCATAATATTGACCAAAAGTTTACAAATCTTGTCTGCAAGAACCTCTTCACTTCTCTCTTCATTCCTAAATTCCCTATTATTTCACTCATTCCAAAATCCCCAGCAAACATAGGGAGGGGGGGTTTTACCTTCCATGTACTAATAAGGTGGGGGTGGGTAAAAGGACCTTCTCAATACTTAACAAATTGCTCGATTCCCTTGTTAAACACCCAAGTCACATCTAGTTTCTATAATAGCCTCCCCCAAACACTAGAAGCATAATTACAATCAAGAAACATATGGATAATATTCTCCTCTACTTTCTTGCACAAATAGCATCTATTGGATAATTAGAATCCCCTTTTCATGAGATTATGAATAGTGAGTATTTTCTCATGAATGATGGTCCACTAGAAAATATTAATCTTTGGGATTAAATGGTTAAATCATATATTCCCCCAGTAATTAGGCTCTAAGGATTTATTAAAAATTGATTTGTAAGCGGGTTTAAATGAGAACTCTAGTGTTAAGGTAGCCTTCAAAATGATCATATCATTCTGGCCTCCCAGGATTTTGTACCCTTCGAGTATACCATTTACCTCTTCGATCAACTTCCCTCCATTTAAAGCATTTTGTTGCAATTCAACCCTTTTCTACTTCTTTCCTAGGCCAATAAAACCAACAACCTTATTCCCCACCTACTCCTAAAGGTGAGCTTGAAGGGACTCATACTTCATTCTTGTTAGAGGTTTTTTAGAAAGCAATGGATCCTCCCAGAAATTAATTTGATTACCATCACCCACCAACCACCTCACACCTTCTCTCAAAAGACTTATTCTTCTCACTATATTACCCCAAATCTTAGATCCCATAGGAATATCATTTCTCCAGATGTAGTGAGAGAATTTCAAATTTCCTAGATACTTGGCTTTCAAAATTTTACACCAATTGGTCTCCTCCTTCATCAGGTACCACCCCACCTTTATGGGAAACACATTATTCAAATTAGATATCCTTAAATCTCCTAAGCCTCCTCTACTCTTAGGTTTAGAAACTATGTCCCAACTTACCAAGCTTAATCTATTCTTCTCCCTTCCTCCCAACCAAAGGAAGTTTCATTGAATTTTCTCCAATTTGTCCGCCATACACTAAGTAATTTTGAACATTGATAGTAAATACATAGGTAGACCTTGAAGGGATGAAATCAAAAGCTGAAACTTACCCACACTACTTAGGGATTTACCTTTCCACCCAATCAACTTATTTTTCATTTTTTCCAAGATGGTATTCCAAAAGATGGTACCTACATCTTTCATTTTCAAAGGAAGACGTATCGAGGAGCATAGAGCATTACATCCCAAAATATTTAATATCCTTCGCTGAATATCAAGAGGAGTGTGTAAGAAGAACACCTTACTTTTATCCAAATTAATTTTATGTCTTGCATTATCTGCATAAACCTCCAGGACAAACTTCTATGCCCTAGCTTTGCCCATAGGGTATTCTCCACTTAGGAAAGTGTCATCCACAAATTTTTGAATCACCTCCAGTGACAGTGTGGAGGTAGGCTTAATGCCTTTGATCTCCCCACCTTACATCTTCCTTAGGAAAGCAGTTCTTAGCACTTCTACCACCATAATAAAAAAGTAGGGAGAGATAGGGTCACCCTATTTGAGTCCTCTCTCCCCTCCAAAGTTCCCCCAAGGTGAACCATTCACCAACACCAAGTAATTAACAATTTATATCATTGATTTAACCATCCTTATAGCCTTTTGACTAAAACCAATTCTAACCATTACTTCATATAGGAAGGTCTAGTTGATCCTGTCATAAGCTTTAGAGATATCAAGTTTCAAAGCCATACCCAAATTACCACTCTTCTCCATAGAGTGAAGCACCTCATGAGTGGTTATGGTTGCATCAAGGATTTGACGCCTTAGAAAAAACCCATTCTGGGTTTTCCCTATGAATTTATGTAGAAATGGTTTTAACCTATTAACCATAATTTTAGAAAATATCTTATAAGTGGTGTTACAGAGGTTAATCAACCTCAAATTAGAGAGGGGCCCCAAGTCTTTGACCTTAGGGATTAGGGAAATAAACATTTTATTGAGTTTCCTGAGAAGCTTCCTAGTTCCAAAAATGTCTCAGGTAGCCTGGAGTAGATCCAATTTAACAATTTCCTAGAAGTGTCGAAAGAAAACTAGGGGGAAACCATCAAGGCCAGAGGATTTGTAGGCTTTCATAAAGAAGACAACTCTACAAACTTCCTCTTTAGTAACCAATTGTGTTAGTTACTCATTCTCCTTCACTAAGATCACCGTGGGTATGGAATTAATTAGCCATTGTCTATCCTCCTCCTTGATATTTCTATGCTCCTCTTTATAATAGTTCTTGAAGTAAGCAGTAGCCTAGCTACCCATCTCTTCCATTTTAGTGAGCTTCACATTATTATCATCTTTGATAGTATCAATCATGTTTCTCCTTTTATGGATGGATTCAAACCTATGAAAAAAGGTAATATTCCTATACCCTAGCTTATGCCATAACACCCTTGATCTTTGCTTCTAGAAGGTCTCTTCTCTAATCATCATATCTTTCCAAACCTTCCTACAGTTATCCTCTTCCAGAATCATTTCTTCAGAGGCTTACCCTTCCCCCATATATTTTTGGAGCTCCTTTAATTTCTTTTCCACCTCCATCTTAGTCTTAAAGATATCCCCAAAAAATCCTTTCTACCAAGGTCACGCATTCCTTCTAACATTCTCTAGTTTAGCAAAGATTTTGTACATAACAGTTCCTTCCACACTAATCCCCCACCATTCTGCCACCTGAATACTAAAATCAAGATGAGATTACCACGTTATTTCATATCTAAATGGCCTTGGGCCCCCTTGGGACACTTCTTTCCAATTAAAAAAGATGGAAGCATGATACAAGACCATCCTGGGTAATCCTATGAGAGAGTAGGAAGTCAGACCCTTCTAGCTAGTCGAGACCAAAAGTATATCCAGTTTGACTTGGATAAGGTCAAATCCTTTCCTATTGTTTGACAAAGTGAACTTCATTCCACACATCTCCATATGCATTAAGTAATTTTTATTAATGAATTCAGCTAAATCCTTCATACTATCATCAAAATCCATCGTTCCTCCAACCTTCTCTAAGGGATATAGAGGGGAGTTAAAATCTCCCATACATAAAGTATTTTTGTTATGAGAGACAAACATAGGAAACTCCTCCCATAGACAACTTCTTCCTTGTCTTGAGTTTGGGGCATACACATTAACAATATTCTAGATCTTGTCATCTATCCTATGTTTAGTATTTAAGATAGTTTTTAGAACAATGTATAAAACTTCCTTTATCAACACTTGGGTTCCAGAAAGTGATTACACCTCCTAACGCTCCCTCCACTTCACTGTAAAAATTTTTTAGCACCTGGCCAAATATAACTAGCAATACATTCCAGGTTAAACATAGTCATTTTAACTTCCTGGTTTAGAAGGATATCGATTTTTAGGTTAGACAATTGTTGCTTGAGGGAAAACTATTTTTTAGGGCTATTCAACCCCCTCATATTCCATGATAGAATGATCATTTTATACCTATTTCCAAGGACACCAAGGTAGGTTTCCTACCACTAGCCACCTCCCTTTCCATCTTCTTCATTCTTCTACTTTGTTTCCCAAACTTCCCCACATCCATATTTAACACTATCTCCACCTTAGATTTCTTTGATACACTTTTCTACCTTCTTTGGGTTTTCCATTTCCGCTCCACATTCTTCAGTGTGGCTAGTAGTTCCATCCTCTTAGAAGTTGGGGGAACATCTTCACTCCAAAATAGTAATCTAGCTACCTCCACATCTTCTGAGTCTTTCCCTTTTCCTTTCTGTGAAGCTTTACTTTTATCCTTCTTACCCCCAAATACCTCCTCAAGCACCATATTTCTGAAAGGTTTTTTTTAAGAGATCTTCAATGCCTTGTAGAAAGGGGAAGGTCTCCTCTCCATTGAAATCCTCAATTTCACCTTGCTCTAACCCCCTAGGAGGCCCATCTGGTTCATAGGTCTTCTTAGAAGCCTTTGTGCTATTAATCTCCACCTCTCCTTGGTGGATAGCCGCCTTCTCTTCTTTCATATTAATATCCACCTCTCCTTGGTGGGTAGCCACCTTCTCTTCTAGCCCCTTCCTAGGTGAAGGAACCTTCTTCACCTTCCCTTCCAACTCTCCTTGACCTTTATCCAGAGATACAACTTCCTCCTCTCCTATTTCTGAAGAAACAAGCACAACTTCCTTCTCCCCTACTAACATTTCCTAGGCTGACTTATTGTGCTTACTGCAATTGATAACAAGGTGTCCAAATGATGAGTAATTCTGGCAGAGAAGCCTCACATTTTCATAGATAATGGGTTGCACTTTCTTACCCCACTTTGAGCTCAGAATAATGGACTCGGGTAAAGAAGTACCCACTGCAACATTCACACTAAATCTTGCAAACACTAGCCTAGAATTTTGTAGGGTAACCATGTTTTCCACAATAAAATTTCTAAAGGATTTCCCAATAGTTTTCAGGATCCTCTCATCCCAAAACTCCAAGGAGAGTCCTGGGAGCCTAACCCATACCAGAGCCATCCTATTCAACTCTTTCACTAGGTCTAGTGTAGGGTGTCACTTGGCCACTGTTAGACTATGCTTCCCATAGGACCAAGACCCCAACAACACTAATGTCATGTCTTTAGTAACCATGAATTTAAAGCAGAAAAGACCAAGACCCCCCAACATCATCAAAACAATCACACTTCCCTTTAACTTCCATCTCTGGCTTACTCATTTCCTAATAATCTTAATTGATGGGTGAAAGGCTACAAACCTGCCAATCCGGCAAAGTTTCAGGTTGGTAGACACGCTATCAACCAAGCTATCTGGGACAACAATTTTCACTCCATCTTCATTGATCACCTTGGGAGCTTCCAGTGGAACATGAGTCATGTTCTCTCCAAGGACCATGTACTTGAACCATCCTTGAGCCACTGCAGGACTCATTTTATCCTCTTGACACTCCACAAAGGCCACTGTTGACTCCGCTGGCACCCCCCAAGAAGGATGATCATAATCTACACTCCCTTGGGCCACCTCAAATGAGGTCAAAACAAGTTGTAGGTTTGAACAAGAATCAGAGACCTGGCCCAGCACTTGGGGGCCATCCCACTCATCCAAATTCATAATACCAAAGGAGCAGGAAACCAACAAAAAATTTGCAAATAAAAAAATCTTTTTGAGGTATGTTGATAGACACAACCTATTGCTAAAATATTGCAATAAATATGATTAATCAATTATGAACAATAACAATTTTAAAACAATTTTAATGTTAAAGTTTATGTAATATTACTAATTTTTATATATTAAATCACTAAGTATAAGCATTTAGTTAACTTATACTACTATCAATGTAATTGACAATTATTAGTTCTAGCCAAAGGTAGGTAACTAATGCAATCATTAGATGCCACATATTAGTTTGATAGCTGATATAACTTTTAAGAGATTTACCTATGTTTGCAAAAGTTCTATTCATTTGATTTTATTTTTAAAGTTGAAAAATACAATTTTCTACAAATTCTATTGTCAATGAAAGAAAAGGCAATGAAAAATGCACTTATAATAAAAAATAAATCAAATTTACCATGGCCTTGTTGTTCACTCTTGTTACGTCATTTAACACTATAATTAATATCATTAAATATTATTACATCAATGCAATGTCCTTCCTACCTACCCTGATAAAGTTTATTTCTTGGTAAAATGTTGCATTTCCACATTAAATATAGAGACTTGTGCAAAAAGACTATTGTCACACAGCTTTTGAAGACTAGGGATCTAGTAAACATGCCTTCTCATCAATTACACTTAAGTTATGAAGGCACCTAACTATCTCACCTATGCATTTAGGATAAAATGTTTTTGACTTTGAATTTTAGAATCTATTATACTGTATTTTCATTATTTATTTTTTTAATTAAAATGACAATTAATGATTTGGTTTCTAATATATTTTAATATTTATAATACTTTATTTAAGATACTTTACTTTTTAAAGTTTAAATTTAATATATTTATTTTCAAAGTGAATAGCAAAAAAGAAATATTTATTTCAAAGTAAATAGTAAAAAAACATTTTTGTTTTAACATAAGATTAAAAAAAATCTATTCAAAATGTTTGAACTTTTAATTTTCCACTATTTTAAAAATTCATTATTGGTAGATTGTTTCTACTTAATACGTGATGCCTAAACAAATATACTATATTTACAATATCATTCATTTTCCACACAAGCAACTGAGTAGTTATCAATCTTAAATGAGCAAAATCTAACAAATTATTGTATTAAAACAAGAGCAACATAGACTCATACAAGTTGCATATCTTAATACTTCACTCAAATCATATTTCAAAAACCACCACACTAAAAGCAGGAACTTTGACCCTTAAGCCCCTGTCTATTTTCTGATTGTGACTTTTGTTATTATATGACAGATTACTTAAATGAATACAACTTACCAATCAAATCAGAAATGAATATTGTTCCGAAATTACTGGCCACGATACGTTTTGCAGTTGGGCGTTATAAATGAAGGAAAATTATTTGGGTATATCAGGAATTATCGAAATTCGTATTCATTCAATTCGAACGTCGTTATTTCATTTAATTTGAAGAAATGTGTATTTACATAACTTGTACAATTCATTACTAATGGAAGAGAGCAGAACCCAGGTGAATTTGCTGGTGGATGGGGGAATTGTCATATAACAGTGAAAATGATAAGTCTAAATCTCTCCTTAACCCGAACTTTTCGCTGCTATCTAATCATCGCCAGATGCATTTCCTGATATATATCAGATTCACTGGGAATTAAAGGAAAAGAAGATATTTGAGAAAAGGTGTGTAGGAATTCAGATTTAAATATAATGTTGGCATTGACAATTTTTGGAATCTGCATATAGCCGAAGCACATTCCTAATCTAGATTGTTAAGAACACTCGAGAGGCACTTGAACACTCATTTGTGTAGAACATATTCTACAAAGTTAAAATATCTAAAAGATATTGCATTTGTTTTATTTTTAGATGTTCTTATTATATTTTCACTTTTTTCAAAATGTTGCTTAAAATGTTAAGGCTTATGGTAGATTTGAACTCAAGACCTCACATATGAGAAACTCACAAGGAATCACTGCATTGTACCCTTTTGACTATAACTAAAATATAATTATTATTAAGATATGATTATAAAATTTTCATTTATTTAATTAATTATGTTTTTATATTTTCATTTGTATTTTACTAAAGAAAAACAAATTAATATCAAATTATTATTTATATATTCTTTAATTCTTATTTTTAACAATTGATAAAATAAATAAAAAATTAAAACACATTATTATTTAATGATATTGCAATTAAGCCCACTCAAGTTAGAGTAGTTTTGGGATGTGTGAGCATCACCTAGATCCAACGAGTACTAAATGTTCATTTATTCTCATGAGAGATGGATTCATGTGTGAATCATTACTCATGATACATGGGTCAATCAATTTGACTAAAAAAATTGTGATAGCAATATCATAATTTCAAAAATATCTTTTTTTGATGAATACTTCGTTTCTTATTAATTAAATATAAAAGATACATATTCACAAAAAGGGGTCGGGGGATATAAGATCACCTTGCAAGTTCACATGGCACATGGCCAGATAGTTCAACTATTCACCAAAAAATATATAAGACCAAAGGTTGAGTACAAAGTAGCAAAACAAAAAACAAGAAAGCCCTCATGTTGCAAGAGCAGTGCTTGCCGAGGGATAATCCTTGTCATAAAAACCTAAGAAATTAGTGGGAGTAGTGGATGGCTCAAGGGGAGCCCATCCATCAGTAGGGGTGGTAGTAGCATCATCTTTATCTTTTTCTCCCTCCATCTTGGGAGGAGAGATAGCTAGATTTAATTAGGGGAAAACCCATTTTGGGTCCCCGTATATAGAGGCCTAACCCGATCCTGACCTCTATGGAGGTGAGTCCAAGTGGCGATGGCCACCAAAACTACCACTAGGAGAGCGGTGTGAACGTTACGACCTAGGAGTGTGTGAATGGTGTGCTAAGTTGCTACAACCTCTCTGATGACCATGAGGAGGAGTATGGGCACCAGATAAAGTGCCTAGTGGCACCTTAGTGACCATGCAAGGGGCATTACCCCAATGAGCCAAAAGCTCCTGCAAATGGGCAACCACTAGTGCCACCTTGTAGGTTTGTATTTGAATCTTCATCATGGCATTATTACAAATACATACTTTAGCATACATACATACATACATACATACATATATATATATATAACATTATGAGAGAATAAAACTACATTATGCTCTTTTTAGATAGTAAGGAAAATCTTCATTCTGAAAGCATGCTAGATCTGGGAATACTTAAAAGGGAGTTTAGTCAAATCTCCCAAAACAACCATATGCCAAGAAAAGACCTCTGCATGAAAGTGTTTGAAGAAATCATAAATCTAGAGCCAGTAGTTATGCGCTCGTCTGCAGAACCAAAACCTCAAAAGGGATTGGCAAGCTATCATGAAGCCAAAGATAACTCACTTTGCTTGGTGTATTCTCTTTGAGGGGCTGTCGTTGGGACCTCAGCTCTTGCATTTAGGTTAGCTAGAAAGAAAAAATATCTTCTACTTATCACATTCTTATTTTATTATCATATCACTAGATTCTTATTTCACATTAATTCATATACTTATCTCTACTTTCGATGATCTTAATTAATTATAATCTTTCTAATTAAATTATCTTTTATTTCAAAAAAAATACATATACAAGGAAAAGATGATAATAGAGAGAATCTCAAGCTATTAACATGACAAGCTCCATGATTACCAAATAATAGCCAATAAACTAATGAAATACAAGAGATATAACAACAATAGCTCCATCTATGAACAAGAAGAAATTGGAGTAACATACAAGAAGAAACCACTAGAAGTACATATAAGGACCAACAAATAGACAACAACAGGTAAAATAAACACTTACAAGACTCCATAATTAGAACTTTAACATTTATTGGATTTGTTTCAAACATATAGTATTATGAAGAACCCAAAAAAAAAAGAGTCAAATAAAACCTTACCATTTCACATCGTAAAAGAATATTTGAATTTGAAAACAAATTCATACATATACCTTTCCATATGTTAAATAAAACTAAATGTTGCATTAAATCTACAATGATATATTAATACAAACTATATTATACTTATTGTACTCACTATAAGGCTAGTACTATTGCATTCACTTTGCACAATTGGTTAGTTAATTTTGTAAAGATTATCCAATTATATTCAATTATTTTTAACTCCTTTAAATATTTCTCATATATATATATATATATTTTTCATCTATTAAAAATATTCATAAAAATTATATATCACAATTATAGTTTTCTCAATGCATTAAGTGTTATAGGACCCCTTTTGTGAGAGCTCCCTCCATATTACATATTTTATGACAAAATTTTAAGAGTTCAAATATTGTAATTAAATAATATTAATCTATAAATTATAAAAATAAATAGCTATTGTTGTCATTAAACTACTTCAATGGAACAGATGATTGACTTACAAATGCATTATATTAAATTTTGCAAATTGAATTTATTAAAGGGTAGTGGAATTTTTTTTGAGTAAATTCAATTGACATATGTAAAATCTATATATTTGTAATGTCCCCTTTTTAGCATTCATAGCATGATGTTGTCATTAGCCTATTTCTCCATAGTCCCGTAGGCTAACTAGGACATTAAAGGGACTTAGAGGCCATTTGGCCTAGATAGTTTCAGTTGCAGGTCTTTTTGAGGGGTTTTGAGGAAACTTTGGGCATACTTACTATTTATAGTAAGTCATCTTGGGCATGGGCGGACATCCAGTGGCAACGGTATGTCAATGGTAATTGTTTAAAATCGACAAGAAGACTTGTTTATCACTAATAAAATTTGTTATGCATTGATAAAGATATTTTATAAAGTTAAATTTAAATATTTAACTTTATTAATGCATAGACTATAGTTTGTGGGAAATATTTAAATTAAAAGAGTCCCTTTTAGTTTATAACACATTGGAGACATAAGTTACATAAAGGGAGTTATGTTTTATCCCACATTGAGAAAATAAATGATGGAGCCCTTGTGAGAACACTATAAAAAAAATGGAAGAGCTTCTTTTAAGTATGCTTGGAAATATCAAAGAAATTGGGAAATTTTCTAGAGATTCTGTCTCAATAGTTTGAAGGACAAAATCCCTTCAAGTTGGAAATCTTGAAGCCATTGAAAGATATGGTCTTGAGATTCAACATAGTAGCAATCTGAAAAAGTAGATACGAAAAAGTAGTCCAAAAAAGTGGAACCAAAAAAGCAGGCTGAAAAAGCGAGTATGATAAAGCATTCTGAAAAAGTAGAACCGAAAAAGCAGGCCGAAAAAGCAGTTCGAAAAAAGCAAAGTGAAAAGCAAAGCAGAAGGGGCAGCATTGAAGAAAATTATTACAACCATCTACAACCAGGTTCCTTTTTTAGTTTTTTTTTTTTAGGTGTTATAAGTTTCAGTTGTAAGTGTGCATTATACCAGCATTATCATTTTGTAAGCCATGTAAATGCCAAAAGTCTTGGCCATATTTCATGAGCATTATATTAGAAAATTCATTGCAATTAAGAAGATAATAGTTGTTGGTGTCATTTAAGCAATTCAATATCATTATTTATCAGCTAGTTAGTTTGCACACCAACTGTTTGTAAAAATACTAGTTGGCTATAGGTGTTCATTTCTCATGCTTAGATCATATATATGCACTAAATTTTGTCAAAATTAGTAGCACACTCATTTTAGTCATTGTGTAGTCCATTTGGAGTCTTCTAGCACAAGATTCTCATTGATGCAAATTGAAGAAAGAGTCATTTAAAGCTAGCTGAAATACTAAATCAGTCATACGTCCCTTGCATGTGAATTGTTTGATGAAATTTCTTGAGCTTTCATCAACAATTTTGATAGCATATTTGAGGAGGGTCATTACAATGGTATCAGAGCTATAAGTCCTACCATCTTATGGAGGTCTTATAAGGAATTTTGAATAGCCAGATAGAGGGGAAAGTGTTTGAAGAAATGTCAAAACACTAAAATCAAAGCATTTATGTTTGAGCATGCGATAGGGGCCTTATAATTTCTAAAATACCAGAGCAAGACAAAATAGGATTTCAGACTTGCAGAGCGAACAGTCTAGTTCATCCGTGCAGGTGGACATAGAATCTAGTCATATAGACATAGAGGAGGTATTCATTGATCAAGACATCAATATGGGTGCTCGAGATGACAAGAATACAAGATTAGGCAGAGGCGAGAATACCAGTCTAGATTAGGGAGAGGAAAGATTCTTATAGTTATTAGACACCTTAGCACAGGGACAACAATTAGTAGATTAGAGAGCACAGGAACAGAGTTAGAGATTGGAGCTTATGATGCAAATGATGGCTCATCAAATGGGGTTGAATGCTAATGTGGGTGGAGGAAATAATCAGAATGGTAATAATCAAAATGGTAATAATCAAGATGGGACACATACTGGAGGCGAACAAGTTGGGAAGAATTTTGGTCATGCACCCCAACAAACTAGGACAGTGAGTTCGTGGCCCATGATTCCCATATTTCCTCCTAGAGCTCCAGAGCAACTCGTACCAGAGCCCCAGATCAGTAATATACAAGACTAGCTAAGGAGAGATTGGGAAGCCAAAGGTCCAAATTTTACTATTGTAATTACCTTTAGGGAGTATATAGATGTGCGGATGAAGCATATGCCATGTGGACATGACAGAAACCTGAGCTATGAGCTACGGAAGAAAGTAGGGAAACTTCAATTACCATATTATGATGGCTTGGGGATGTCTATAGCAATAGCTTGGGTTCAAAAGCTTGAAACATATTTTCAATTGAACCCTATGCCTAAGGAAGAAGCTATTAAGTATGCAACAATTCACCTAGATGGGTTAGCACACGAGTGGTGGCATCATGGTATGGTCACTATGGGTCATGCACACATTACCTCATATGTGGAGTTTAAGGAGAGACTGATTGAACATTTTGATAGGCCTAAGGATTGTACCTTCCCTATGATAGGCAAAAACTTGTATGAGGAGTTTAACAGACATGTTGATTCGATATAGGGATACATTAGCACATCTTCAAGTAATGGTTTATCTACATCATCTTCATAGGTAGAAGGGGTTATAGACGTTGTGCAGGTTGAGCCAGATGGTGATATCATAGGCACACTGAATTGTGCGATTGACATAGATAGTGATTCCAGTATAGTTGGGCTAGATGAAGTTACAACAGTTGAGGATACTGTCATGTCTGAGGATAGTATAGTTGATCAGAAAGTGAGCATTCAGGACTTTACAGAAAATGAGTATCAGACATAGTTGGATGCTTCTTCACATGAGCTAGAGGCTAGTAGCTCTTTACTTGGTTTGGCAAGCCATCTGTAGACAAGGGACAAGAATATTGTCATGGCTTTATCTCATCATGATAGGATACATGGATTGATTAAGAATCACATTTGGGTGATTCAACTACAGGAGAGATAGAAAGGAGTCACAACGGGTTCTTCTTGTGACAACTTACAATAGATCAAGAAAGGCATGGAGGCAATGAAGGTAAGTTACATACACCTACTTTCAAATCATGATCATCTCCTTAATCTTGTAGGGATCTATTTAGATTCATTGAAGAAGAAGGAGGAGGTTGACTAACTTTCTCATGAGCTAGAGGATACTTGGAATTCCTTGGTGTGTATTCAGTTGGCTCTCCAGGATTCTAAGAGATATGTGGACAAGCTTTGTCTTGAGGTGAGCTTAGTTCGGGAGTTAACGCGTATAGCAGGGACTCAATTTTATTTTACAATCAAGTCACATGTTGATGATTTCTCAGAGATGACAGAGCTTACAAGAGAGTCCCATGATCTGAGTATTATAGATGATAGCTATTCTAAAGTTACTCCTTTGGACAGTGTACCAGGGATAGAGTATAAGAGTTCGACCAGTCGGCACAATCATGTGTCTAGTCAGCTAAGAGTTGGTGAGTGAGACATTTCTATCGCTTGCGAGAATTTTGATGCTATTCGTCAGTTGTTAGCAGTTTATGGATGGGGTTCTCCTACTAGTGATCAGCAGAGAGGAAGTTATCTTTCCTTGATAGAGATCCACTCTTTATGGGAGGCTATCTAGATTTTGAGACAGAATTATATGCAGTTGGTAGTTGACAGAGATTATCTTATGGAGTGGGTTAGTACAGCATATGACACATTATTGGTCAAGGAAGATGAGGTGAGTGATCTTACTCAACAGCTCAAGGTGACTTTTGAGTTTCTTGAGAGTACACAGTTGGCTTTCAAGGAGTCACAGTTTTATTTAGCTAAGGTGACCATGGAGCTAGAATGACTTTAGTCTTTACCAGATTCTGTACAATCACGGACCGTGGTGTTTGGTGATCCGTGGATGTCCATGGTCAAGGTTGATAGAGGTAGTGGAGATGAGGATATATCTGTCCACGACACTAGTATTGGCATATTTGGTCTATTTCCACTGGAGGCAGGTTTAACTGAGTCAGGCACTATAGCTGAGCATTGTGTTATGTTTGACTTGGAGGGCACAGAGACTAGTGATGTTGTTGTTGATTCTACACTCTTGGCTATATCATCCTTTGACTTAGCTGATGATCAGTCATAGTTGGTTGTATCACATCTACAAGATGAGTCTTTGACTAGGATTGGTTCTTTTTATCGGTATTATACTATAGGATATGTTCATTAGTTTTCTTTTGATCCATCTGTTGAGGAGTTGATGGCAAACAGGTTTGGTCTGGGCTCTCATTTTTGCTATCTACTGTGCAATGACTATTCACCATCAGTAGTGCATGGATGTTATGGTTATGAGATAGTGATCGGTGATCTGCAGAGTTTTGATAATTGTAGTAGGTGTGCAGTGTGTGGATTCTCTGTATTTGGTGCATTTTCATGCGGGAGTATTCATCGTTGTTGTAGAATTGTATTGTACATTCCACATAGGCTAGTGGGATGTGTTGATGGTATTTACTATGTTGGCAGTTTGGGTTATCTACTCTGCTTGGGTTCTGATATTTTGAGAGCTTGTTTCTCATGGGTTCCTGACCTTGGAGTTTGGGTGAGTTGTATTCGCCAATTTGATTATGGATTCCTCTTGGTTAATTTTCAGAGGTTGTTGTAGGAGCCTATGTTGACTGACAGCAGCATAGATCATGACTACATTTGGGATCCAGGTGGATTGATTAGGTTGTTGTTCGACCATTGCTTGGGGACAAGCAATTTTGGGAAGGGCAGACTGTAATGTCCCCTTTTTAGCATTTATAGCATGATGTTGTCGTTAGCCTATTTTCCCACAGTCTCATAGGCTAACCAGGACATTAAAGGGACTTAGAGGCCATTTGGCCTAGATAGTTTTAGTTGCAGGTCTTTCTAAGGGGTTTTGAGGCAACTTTGGGCATACTTACTATTTATAGTAAGTCATCTTGGGCATGGGCGGACATCCAGTGGCAACGGTATCTTGATGGTAATTGTTTAAAATCGACAAGAAGACTTGTTTATCACTGATAAGATTTTTTATGCATTGATAAAGCTATTTTATAAAGTTAAATTTAAATATTTAACTTTATTAATGCATAGACTATAGTTTGTGGGAAATATTTAAATTAAAAGAGTCCCCTTTATTTTATAACACATTGCAGACATAAGTTACATAAAGGGAGTTATGTTTTATCCCACATTGAGAAAACGAAGGATGGAGCCCTTGTGAGAATATTATAAAAGAAATGGAAGAGCTTCTTTTAAGTATGCTTGGAAATATCAAAGAAATTGGGGAATTTTTTGGAGATTATGTCTCAATAGTTTGAAGGAAAAAATCCCTTGAAGCTGGAAATCTTGACGCCATTGAAAGATATGGTCTTGAGATTCAACATAGTAGCAATCCAAAAAAGCAGATATGAAAAGGCAGTCCAAAAAAGGGAAACCAAAAGAGTAGGTTGAAAAAGTGGGTACGAAAAAGCAGTCTGAAAAAGAAGAATAAAAAAAGCAAGCCAAAAAAGCAGTTCGAAAAAAGCAAAGCGAAAAGCAAAGCAGAAGCGGCAGCATTGAAGAAAATAATTACAGCCATCTACAACTAGGTTCCTTTGTTAGTATTGTTTTTTTCGGTGTTATAAGTTTCAGTTGTAAGTGTGCATTATACTAGCATTATCATTTTGTAAGCCATGTAAATGCCAAAAGTCTTGGCCATATTTCATGAGCATTGTATTAGAAAATTCATTGCAATTAAGAACATAATAGTTGTTGGTGTCATTTAAGCAATTCAATATCATTATTTATCAGCTAGTTAGTTTGCATACCAACTATTTGTAAAAATGCCAGTTGGCTATAGGTGTTCATTTCTCATGCTTAGATCATATATATGCACTAAATATTGTCAAAATTAGTAGCACACTCATGTTAGGTCATTGTGTAGTCCATTTGGAGTCTTCTAGCACAAGATTCTCATTGATGCAAATTGAAGAAAGAGTCATTTAAAGCCAACTGAAATACTATATCAGTCGTACGTCCCTTGCATGTGAATTGTTTGATGAAATTCCTTGAGCTTTCATCAGCAATTTTGAGAGCAGATTTGAGGAGGGTCACTTCAATATCTAAATGTTACCATCTCCTTCTCTTAGTGAACTTATAACTATTGATTTTATCTAAATATGAAGTTCATTTGACCTATTCAACAATGCAGTTGAAGATGTGCATAAAATATGGATACATATCAAAATGAAATAAACATGTAATTTTACAAATACTATGTCACATTGGGAGAAGACAGTGTCTCTTTGTTCAATATTCTATAATAAAATTATAACCTAATATTGAATAGGTAATCTTATGAAATTCTATAAGTGTAGTTTACAAAAAGTGAGTCAATAAGTGACCTTTCTCTTCATTTTATTTGAATGTATAAAAAATTGTAAAAATAATTTACCTCCAACTTGAAAGTAGTGTATATAAAAGTGTAAAATAATCTAATTTATTTATTATTTAAGATATTATTGTATTATAAAAAAAAACAATTTGATATACTAGATATAGTAGAATATAATAGTTATAATACAATAGTATTAACTATCAAGTTTATTCTAGCTTCATATAATAAATCTTTATCCTATTACTATAACTATATAATACATATTTATTTTATTAATTATAATCATATAATATATATTTATTCTTTTTACTATAAGCAAGTACATGCTACTAGGTAGCACTTGTTGAGTATTACAAATAAATAAAGTTAAATATTTAAATTCTCTATTCATATTTTTCTATCAATATAGTTAAATCATTAACAATTTTGATTTCATATGGTGTATAATTGAGTTAGAAATAAGAGACTGTGAAAAATTAACTATTGTAGTCACTGATTATTAATCTCCTATCATAAACGATTATTAAACTGTTGAAAATAAATTCCCAACTAATATCAAAAAATAACACAACTGCAACTTCACTTATAAAATACGGAAAGAAATGTGCAACACAATGAACACAATATTTTCAGACAAATTGTCCCTTGAAAAACCCCTAAGGGAAAACCAGTTCTATAGATGAGGAATTATATTAAACTTCATCAAATCAAGAGATACAAAATTCCTTGCCTCTTACTAGCAGAACTCTGACAACCTCCTAATTTCACCCGTTGATATTCCCCACTGCTATCCCCACACTAACACTGCGCCCTTGCTAACACTGCAAGACTGTTTGCTAACACTGCAAATGTTTCTCCAAAACTTCATGTTCTCCAAATGCCCCCCTGACCTCCTTTTATACTACTCCTATTGGTAAACCAATGGTTGAGATTGATTTACAATCGACGGTTGAGATTAAGACAACTCAACAACCAACAATAGAATTGGTTACAAGGTGTCCAAAAGGGAATCATTAAAATTAGTAAATAATTATCCTTGCAATAACCATTTAATAATTCTCGGCAACTGGACAAATAGCTATCCAAACTACCCATAACTAATGCTACTATACATAGATAAGGACGAACAATTGTCCAAGCTACCCATAAATACTACTGCTATTTTCAGATCAGAAATAACAGTTGTCCAACTAACAATAGTTAAAACTCCCTCTTAGCGAGGAAGATGTTCTGTAGGACACCTAACTTATCTCTGAAGAAGATAAATTTTTCCTTCCCCAATGCCTTAGTCAGAATGTCTACTACCTGCTCCTCTGTAGGTATGTACTGTAGCTGAACAACTCCCCTTTGTACACAATCTTTGATGAAGTGATATCTGATATCTATATGTTTAGATCTATCATGAAACACTAGATTCTCAAACAACTTGATGCAACTCTGATTGTCACAATGTATCATAGTAGTCTCAACCTTCTAACCAAACAAGGCTACTAACAACTTTCAAAGCCATATACCTTCACATGTTTCCATGCTAGCTGCTATGTATTATGCTCCTACTGAACTTAGAGCCACAGACTTCTGCTTCCTGCTGAAACAATATACAATTCCTGATCCCAAGCTGAAACAACACCCTGAAGTGCTCCTTTTGTCTGTTGTACTTCCTGCCCAATCTGCATTAGTATAGCCTATCAATCTGATACCTTCACCTCGAACATATCTGATCCCATACTCAACTATACCATGCAAGTAACGTAGCACATGCTTAGCCACTATCCAATGCATTCTCTTTGGTTCAACCATGAACTGACTAAGAGAGTTTACTACAAATGCTATATCTTGTCTAGTGTTGACCAAATACATAAGCGAACCAATCAACTATCTATATAAATTGGGATCTACATCTTTCTCCTTAGTTGTATCTACCTTCCTCCAATTCGTGATCATGGGTGTAGACATGGCTTTGCAATCCTCCATCCCAAATTTCTTCAAGATTTCAATGCAATATTTCCTTTGACCAAGGAAAATCTCCCCATCTGTCTGCCACATTTCCATGCCTAGAAAGTAGTGCATAAGTCCTAAATCCTTCATCTCGAACTCTTCTGTAAGGTTCCTTTTGCAATCCACTATGAGCCCTAGTGAACCTGTAACAAACAGGTCATCCACATAAAGAACAAGAATGAGAATCTCACCCCCAACCTTCAAGTAGTAGAGGTTAGCATCTGCTTCACTCTTCACAAAGCCCATTTTCTGCAAGTATGTATCAATGCGCTCATACCATGCTTTAGGAACCTGCTTTAGTCCATACAATGCTTTCTTCAATCTGCACACGTGGGTCTCTTTGCTGTGTGCTACAAAGCCTTCTAGTTGTTCTATGTATACCTCCTCCTTCAAATCACCATTAAGGAATGTTGTCTTGACATTCATTTGATGGATTTTCCATCCCATCTATGCTGCAAGTGAGATTACAGCTTGTATAGAAGTATACCTGGCAACAAGAGCAAATGTCTCCTCATAGTCTATTCCCTCCTTCTGAGAGAACCCCTTTTCCATGAACCTCACCATGTATTTCTCGATGCTACCATCTACACCATGCTTTATCTTATAGATCCAGCATGATTCAACTATAGACCTATCTGTTGGTCTAGGTACTACCTCCCACACATCATTCTGCATTATTGAAGAATATTCCTTAACCATAGCATCTCGCCATACTTGATGTTCTACAGCTTCCTAATAGCTAGAAGACTCGCTATCTACCAACTGACTAACTAATGCCACATAATCATTGAACTTGGCTGGTTGTCTTCGTTGTCTAGTACTCTTCCTAGGAGCTCCCACAAACTCCTGAGTATCCCTTTGTGTATCTGGAACCACATGGTTCCCACTGCCAACTATAGAGGATGAAATGTCAACCTCTAGTCTTCTAGATGCATTTCCTGTTGCACCTATTGCTCCATACTCTGTGAATATTCACTAACTGAGTCTACACTCGTACTGGTAACTATACTTGAGCTTTGTTGCTCTTGACTTGGTCTTGGAGCTTCTATTGGCTGCTCACTCTAATCATCTGCTGGCAAATCTCTGGATCTCCTGAATGCCTTGTCCTCCATGAACTTGACATCCCGTCTAAAAATAATTCTTTTAGTCCCTGGAATGAAAATCCTGTATGCCTTTGAGGTCTCACTGTACCCAACAAAGTACCCCCTCTCTGCAATTTGATCTAACTTTGTACGTGTATCTCCAGGAATATGGCAATATGGAAAACTCCCAAATATCCTGAAGTGACTAACATCTAGCTTCTTCCCTGTGAAAGCCTCCTCTGGTGACATCTTCCCTAGCACCTTGTGTGGAACTCTATTCTAAATGTAGACTACTGTATTACACGCCTCTGTCCATAAGTAATGAGGCATGTCCTCGTCATGTAGCATAGCTCTTGCTGCCTTCGATATAGAATGGTTCTTCCTCTCAGCAACTCCATTCTACTGTGGATTGTAAGGAACATTTCATTCTCTCTTGATTCCTTCTCTAGTGCAGAACTCCTGGAAGACATTTCCTTTGTACTCGCCTCCATTGTCTAACCAAAGAACCTTTATCTTCTTTCCTGTCGAGTTCTCCACAAGAGCCTTGAAATCTTGGAATAGACTAAAAACCTCATCCTTAGTCTTCAAGAAGTATATCCAAGTCTTTCTAGAGAAATCATCAATAAAAGTAACATAGTATTCATATCCTCTGAGAGATTTCGTCGACATTGGTCCACAAACATCTGAATGTACTAGATCAAGAACACCCTTAGATCTGGTGTCACTCCTTGGAAAAGATGCTTTCGCAAACTTCCCCAACACACATCCCTTACATACATCGTCATGCTCTGTGCTCACCTCTAGAACACCTGTCACTGTCTCACGAAGCAATCTAAGTGCTCCATGATGAATATGGCCCATCCTCCTATGCCATAGCTCTCCAAGATCTCTAGGATTACTGTTGCTCATAAGTGCCTTAGGAGTATAAAACTGCAATCTATAAAGGTGACCACTCCTAACTCCAATAGTTATGGGTGATTTCCAATCCTTGTGCTTTATCAACACATGTGTCCATCTAAAGAGTACATTATACCCCCTATCCTAAAGAACAGATATAGAAATAAAATTCATACCTAAGCCTAGCACATATAACACATCACGAAGTGGAATTATCTTTCCATTCTCCCTTTGAAATTGAATAGTCCCTTTCCCAACAGGGTTGAGTTTGGACAAGTTTCCTATAGAAATCTGGATGTTGGTGTCCTCCTCCTTGTAATTGGAGAAGTACTCTCTAACTCCTATCATATGAAATGACACCCCACTATCTATATACCAAACACACTGTGAGGTTGAGCTAACCATACAAGCTATGAGTGCAAACTCATCTTCCATTCTACTAGAGAGTTCTTCCACACTTGCTGAAGCTGCCACCTACTTCTTACCCTTCTTCCTCTCTGGGCAATCACTGACATAGTGGCCAAACTCGTGACATCCAAAGTACTTGACCTTAGAAAGTTCCTTCTTCTTCTTTTCACTTTGTGAATTTGATCCTTTGCTAGATCCCTTCTTTGCTTTCCCTTCACCTGCTAGGGAAACATTCTCTTGTTCCACCTCATTTTTCTGATTCTTGTTGGCCCCATTGACAAGACTTAGTCTAAACTCCTCCTGAGTGAAATCGGTCCATAGTCAATCCCAACTTGGTAAAGTATCTCGTCCACTGACAACTTGAACAAAGACACTCCATTGTTTAGTAAACCCATTTAGGGCTATTCTCACTAGCTCGCCATCACTAGGGCTACCTCCAATAGGTGCTAACTCATCCTTGACAAGTCTGAGCCTGGTGAGGTAACTTGTGATGTCTTCTCCCTGATTCATCCGAGTATTTTTTAGCTTCTCTCTAAGAATCAACTTCCTATTGGTGGTAGCATTTTGGTATAGATTCATAATGGCATCCCACATCTTTTTCGTTGTATCTAGCTCCGACATATGTGGAAGAATATGATCCTTGACACCATCAAGAATTATCCTCCTCGCCTTGGCATCATCCTTCCTATATGCTGCAAGCTATGTTGCATCCATTGGTATAGGTACAACACTAGTAGCATAATCCTTGATACCATCTTTTGCAACAATAAAGAAATTATAGCCTTCCAGACACCAAAATTTGAGGCACCATCCAATCTATCCTGATCTCTCAAACCAGCTGAAGCCATCTCAAGGGTTTAAAGCAATAATAAATCTAAAGAGATCAAAATTTCTTTCCTAGGGAAAAACTCTTCTACCCTTAACATTTCTCTGATACCATGTGGAAAATCAACTATTGCAGTCACTGATTATTAATTTCCTATCATAAACGATTATTAAACTACTGAAAATAAATTCCCAACTAATATCAAAAAATAACACAACTGCAACTTCACTTATGAAATATGGAAAGAAATGCACAACACAATGAACACAATATTTTTAGACAAATTGTGCCTGGAAAAACCCCTAAGGGAAAACCAGTTCTATAGATGAGGAATTATATTAAACTTCAGCAAGTTAAGAGATACAAAATTCCTTGCCTCTTACTAGTAGAACTCTGACAACCTCCTAATTTCTCCCGCTGATATTCCACACTACTATCCCCATGCTAACACTACACCCTTGCTAACACTGCAAGATTATTTGCTAACACTGCAAACGTTTCTCCAAAACTTCATGTTCTCCAAATTCTCTCCTAACCTCCTTTTATACTACTCATGTTAGTAAGCCAATAGCTGAGATTGATTTACAATCGACGGTTGAGATTAAGACAAGTCGACAACCAACAATAGAATTGGTTGCAAGGTGTCCAAAAGGGAATCACTAAAATTAGTAAATAATTATCCTTGTAATAACCATTTACTAATTCTCGGCAAGTGGACAAATAGCTATCTAAACTACCCATAACTAATGCTGCTATACATAGATAAGGATGAACAGCTATCCAAGCTACCCATAAATACTATTGCTATTTCTAGGTAAAAAATAACAGCTGTCCATCTAACAATAGTTAATAGAGACAATAATGAATATTGTAGTATTTCACATGATTGAAAAGTTTGGAAAGCTTGACAATTGGTTATTAAATTATCAAAACTTAATTATATTATAAAATTTTTAACAATTTAATTGCTTGTATATATCATGTTTCCATGAGCCAAAGGAGGTGTATAGAGAGCCGACCTCACATATTCTCTATTCAAATTTAGAGAACAGTTTCGTTACGATGGGCTTGAAATATATGAGTCAAATTTGTAGGTCACCATTGTCTTGAAATATTATCTTGACTATCTAGATTTAAGATGGATTTGCAATTCAATTTGTGTACTCCAAATCAGTTCACTATATTAAGAAAGAACGTTTAATACGAGCAAGTCAAAATAACTCTGGTATTAATAAAATGCATTTTTTTTCTAGCTATGTACTCTTTCAAATATCAATAAATCACATCTAATATAATTGATTATGTAAAGTACTTATATTATTTTTTAAGTGATCTCCTATTATTCTTTTATCTAAATAATTTTATTATTAATAAAGAATTATTTATGTACTAAGAGTTGATCATTTTTTAACAGGTTAAAAAAAAACAAGAGTTTTGTAGAGCTATTAGTCCCACCTTAGAGAATAGAAGATTCAAAAAATAAATAAATAAATTGAATTCAATAATTTTTTTTTACAAAAAATAATTAGAAAGAGGGCAAAGTGTGACCACCAAAATATAATGAGTAAAATTAAAAATAGGTGAAATAAGTGTGAGTATATACTTTTCCCAATAAATTAATTTTCTTATGATTACATTTTTAAAAATAAAATAAGAATATAAAAATCAAAATTCATAAATGATTTGAAATATGAAATAGCTTTTAGTGAGTATAGTGAAATATATTTTAATATGTTGAATTCAATTCAGAATGTACATAGATTCGATGATACACACACACACACACACATGTATGTACATATATGTATATATGTATACATATATGTACATACATATATGTATATATCTATGTATATATATATATATATATATCCATAGATATATACATATATATATATATATATACATACATACATATATATATACATACATACATATATATATATATATATACATATATATATATATATATATATATATATGTGTGTGTGTGTGTGTGTGTGTGTGTGTGTGTGTGTGTGTGTGTGTGTATACATATACATATATATATATATATATATATATATATATATATATATATATGTATGTATGTATATATGTATGTATTTTAAAGATCTGAAAATTTAGAAAAGTAACTAAAAGATTCATAAACTAATTAGAAATCAAATGGAAAAAGCATTAAAATATCTATTATTTAATATTGTAAATTAGCAAAATGTTGTAATTTTTTAAATTCAAAAAATAATGCAAAGAAGATTTAGTTTATAATCTTTAAATAGCGTGTCATCTATGTGGCCAGTTGTGTACGTTGCAGATTCAATTCTTCCATAATTTGCATGGAGCATATGCATGCTGCCTTGGCTTTTACATATTTTTCATGCACCTAAGCTTTCCAATTCACTTTGAAGAAGACATCTGGCACCCAAAATAATTAGAAGATAGGAGAAATTAGACCACTGAGATTTATGAGGGATTTTTCTAATGTTTCTTTAGTTGTATAATATTCTGCTAAAGCTTCTTCAAACATTTATAATAGGAATTGTGATAAAAAATCACACTGAATTTAACACAATCATTATACTAGGGTCCAACATAAAGCAAAGGTTCACTGAACCACCAAGAGGGGGTTTTTGAAACAATCTTTGGGGGATAATTAGGAAAACCAAAAATTGTGAGGAATGATTGAGCCTTGATGTTGATTTTGAAGAAAAGGCTTGAAACACCAGCACCACCTAGTATTGAGGCACACCAAGAGAGCCATTTATATTGCAACCCCTCAAATTTATGCATTTAAAAAAAAAAACTTTAGGTAGAAACATCTTGGTAACCCATTGTCGTCCCATGATAAGAATTTTGTAGGCAAATGAAAAAGTGTGAAATTAATGAAGAGGCTAGTAAAAATTCCACTAGTAAAAATGTGAATAACCAATTAGACAAAAGGGGGAGAAGAAGTTGAAATAATTTAACAAATAATTCTCTTGAAACTATAGGTTACGATGCCTTCAAGATTTTCAAAATCTGAATTAATTGGAAGAAGACTAGATAGTCATAGATTACCTGAAAGGAGGAGATTTATTCATGTTCTTACTCATCTATGTACCCTCATGTTCTCTTGTGTCTTTTTTGTTTGCTTTCGCCTCTTTTTTATACTATCTTTTCCTGCTTCCTCCATGGACAAGACTATGCAAGATTTTGTTGAGAAACCAAAAACAAACTCGACATACATGTATCTAAGAGAAGTTTAAAATAGAAATGTAATATCTATAACTAGAAAAGAAAAGTTTATTAAAGATAGATATTGTCAGGTTGGTAAGTTGGAAACACTGGTAAACAAATATTTCGAACTATGTTCTCATAAAACATTAAGGGATGAGGACATTGGCAAAAAATAGTAACCACTACTTAAACATCAATGGGAAATATATATTAACCACTATTCATGGGAAACTTCTAGAGAATGAAGCTTCAAGAATACAACTTAATTAAAATACTTTGTCATATTGATTGGACAATTTCTTTTGAAATTTCTTGAAAGAAAAGCATTTTAAACCCCGTCAAAATTATGAGCAACCAATCAATAAAGAGAAATATTCTCAGAAAATTATAAATAAAAATTAAAGGCTTACCAAACATTACAAATTATGATTAATTTTTGACAATGCACATTTTTTGAGGCAAATTAATAGGCAAATAGTTCAACTAAAAACATTAGTCTCCGCCTAATAGGCAAGACTAAAAATTGAAAAAAAATTACTATGAATTTGGAAAAAAAAAAATTTGACTTTGTTTTGTCTTTAGTACATTTAGTTTAGAGATTAGCCTTCCCAAATAGAATGTCAACAATTTAAAATGACCACTTTTACACTCTTCCATATGTAAGACTACCATAACATGAATTAGTATCAGAAACTAAACTTTATCTTTTAAGACATTAAGATAGATATATCCTTCTATCATAATCAAACCTTAAAAAATTAGGTGTAACTATAATACATTTTAAATCACAAAGTACCATTAATACGACCAACTCAAAATAAATATTGAAACAAGTGTTCAAATTTAATTTGTAATGCTCGATAAAGTTTTAGACGTGCATGCTTTAATCATGTTGACGACGTGCAACAAATTACACCGCAAGAAATGGACGCCGACAACTGTGTTGTTGGCCTATAAATTTGACACCTTTCTTTGTAGTTCTTCGAGGCGATAATACCTTGGATTTTTTAGCTTGTAACTGTATTTGCCTTTCATATCTGATCGATGGCTTTATTAAGATTTATCCACGCTATTTTACCCACTTCCAAAGTGCTTGATAAGAATTTGTATTCTGTCTATTCCAGAATGAGATTCATAGACAAAATCCTGTTTCTTGTATGCCCACAATTTTTTTTAATAGCTTTGATAAATTTATTGCATTTTTGTGACATTTTTCCTGTCTTGAAGGAGTTATTGAAATGTTTTTTGGTTTTGTGTTTTCAGATTATACACTTTGTGGACAGGGTGTATGCATGGCATAAATTGCCAGTATTTCTCGGACTGGTGTATCTAGAGATAAGGAGAACATTGCATCAGCGTTATAATCTTCTTAATGTGGGAGCTACTCCTGTGGGTGTAAGATACAATCCAGTGGATTATCCGTACAGAACAACAGATGGAAAATACAATGATCCTGTCAATCAGGATGCTGGAAGTGAAGGCACTTTCCTTGGAAGGAACATGTTACCTTCTCAGAAGGATCAGGTGATTATATATCAACCATCAATTTTATTCTTCACATTTTTTTTCGCATGCAAATTTTTATGAGGATTTGTAAATATTCTGCTAATTTTTGATTAAACGTGTTTTGTTTCAAGATTATTATTGCAGTTTATATAGGCCTAAATCTTTTTGTAGGAGAGTCAATTATGGAGTCTTGTTTAAAATTTTTCTAGTGAATGGTTCATAAGGCACAACACTTGGTGAAGGTTTTAGGGTTGCAAGCTTTGGGTTTAACCATGGAGGAAACTCCGTAGTTAAGCGCATTCAGGCTGGAGTAGTATTGGGATGGGTGACCACCTGTGAAGTCACGGTGCTTCACCCATGTGAGCATCACCTAGATCCAATGAGTGCTAAGTGCTTACTCCATATTTTGATGCTAATGATTCATAGAAAGAAAGTAAAGTAACTCCTCTATTCCTAGGGTTGACTCTATTATAACTTAAATAAAACCCAATTCATTAAAAACAGTTGGCTTATAATTATAATATAATAGAACATTTTCCCACTAAATTAATTCTTAAAAACTAATTTACAACCATGGGCTTTATTAAAAAATAAAATTTACATTGATTTAATTAAATAAATATAAATATAATCTTATTACCAAACCTTTGACATATCATATCTCTTTCTCGGAAAATATAGTTCTTTTAGTAAAAAGTGATTTCCCAACTTTTATCATTATCCCATAAACTCTCTTGAGATTTTGCAATTGATCGAAATTTCGTATTGATATGCTTGCTAAAAAATTCATGACATTTAATTTAAATGAAATTTATTGATGTGTAAACAGCTTTTGAGGCCAGACCCCATGTTAGTCGCTACTAAGCTGCTTGCGAGGAGGAAGCTGATTGATACAGGCAAACAATTCAACATGCTTGCTGCCTCTTGGATTCAGTTCATGATTCATGACTGGGTCGATCATGTGGAAGACACCAAACAGGCAATTATACTCATTGTTTTTCATATTTCATCTGTTTGTTCTCAACAAGTCAATGTTTATTCACATAAAAAACTTTCCGCAGGCAAAATTGACAGCCCCACAGGAAATTGCACACCAATGTCCACTAAAAGCATTCAATTTTTTTGAATCTAAAGAAGTCCCAACTGGTTTCTATGATATAAAAAACGGATACCTCAATAGGAGGACCGCCTGGTGGTAAGAATATTGTTTTCAGATATAATATTGCTTTATCCAAAATTAATCCGAATGCTAAATAAGGTTTACTATTTCATTTATCTGAGTTGAAAGATTGATTCAGACATACTTTCCTTTTCTGATAAACAATATATACATTGGCAGGGATGGCAGTGAAATTTATGGGAGCAATTTAGAGCAATCAACAAAGTTGAGAACATTCAGAGATGGTAAGTTAAAATTGGGCAAAGATGGCCTTCTTCTTCACATGAATGATGGAGTTGCAGTCTCTGGAGATGTGCGCAATTCCTGGGCTGGGGTTTCAGTACTGCAAGCCTTATTCATTAAAGAACACAATGACATCTGCGATATACTTAAGGCAATTCATTAAGTTCTCAACCTAATTCAACAGATTATTTAACTTTGAATCTTTTTAATTTTTGAAGACAAATAGTAAGAATCAACCGAACATCAATCAATTTATCTGTTTATATCTTAGCTATTGAATTAGGTTACACCATTTGCAAGACAAGAATATTTGATCATTTATAAATAAATAACTTTGCAGGATAATTACCCTCATTTGAATGATGAGGAACTGTATCGCCATGCAAGATTAGTAACTTCTGCAATTATTGCAAAGATACATACCATTGACTGGACTGTTGAGCTACTCAAAACAAACACTCTCCTGGCTGGCATGCGTGCAAATTGGTATGGCATCTTTATTAAAAGAATAGAGCACTTAAAAATTAGTTAGGAAAGATTCTAAATACAAAAATGTCATAATACTACGAGATCAATTATAAACATAGTTTATGCTTTCAACATATTGTAATCATGTAAAATCTTCAGTCTCAGATTTTTGCCAAGACTATTTTCTCTCCTACTTATCAAGACTATTTTCATATTTTTATTTTATTAACCATGAAGGTTAGTGTTGCAAAACTATTGTAGTTGATTGTTTCAGATGATGTTATGGGTGTGATCAGGTATGGATTGCTAGGTAAAAGGTTGAAGGACAAATTTGGTCATACTGGGAGCTCTCTGCTAAGCGGCTTTGTTGGAATGGAAAAACCTGATAACCATGGAATTCCGTACTCGCTTACCGAGGAATTTGTCAGCGTTTATCGAATGCACAGTTTGATGCCAGACAACATCATTGTCAGAGACATTAATGCACCCTCTGAAGAGAACAAAACCCCTCCGGTGCTGCAAGAGTGAGTCTATACTTGAATGTCAACTTCTTGATAACATCAATATCAGTGTGGACATATTTTAAATGTTTTTATTAAAAAGAGGCCAATTCTAGGTAGCCATAACGTGTTTATATTAAATTTATTATCTAATTTATTTAGACAATTTTTTCTTTCAAGGTCTTTAACTCAACTTTAAGTCAATTTTCAATTCTTCAATAACAAAACATACATTAGATACTATTTAGTTTACCACTAATCCAGTCTAATTTATGCAACAATTTGTTATTCTTTGACTTTCTAATCTTCAACAAATTTATTTATAAAAAATAAGAGTAGAAACTGAACAAATATGTCTAAATGATACGAACATTCAGTAATGAGAGATGAATTGATTTGATTGCAGGGTGGATCTAAGAAAATTGTTAGGAATTAATGGAGAACAAACATTATCTAAAATTGGAAATGAGGAAATGATTGTATCAATGGGGCATCAAGCTAGTGGAGCTCTAACACTTTGGAACTATCCCACATGGATGAGAGACCTTATTGCTCAAGATCCTAATGGAAAGGATAGACCTAATCACATAGATTTGGCCTCCCTTGAAAGTAAGAGAATTCTCTTTGTTATTAAATATTTTATTTCTTCAAAAAGATATGCTTCTAACTATCTTTGTATACTTGATTTTTCATTATAGTTTATCGTGATCGAGAGAGGAATGTTTCACGATATAATGAATTTAGAAGAAACATGCTTATGATCCCTATTACAAAGTGGGAAGATCTTACAGATGATGAAGAAGCCATTAAAGTTCTTCATGAGGTTTATGTTAATGATGTTGAAAATCTAGATTTGCTAGTTGGATTAATGGCAGAGAAAAAGATTAAAGGTTATGCAATAAGTGAAACTGCCTTTTTCATCTTTCTACTAATGGCATCAAGGTGAAATAAGAATAAATTATTGTTTTATTTTTTTCAAAAAAAATTTGAAATCTCATTGATCTTATTTTATACTTGTTGAATTACTATGCTTGTGGAACTAACTATAGGAATTTAATACAGGCGACTTGAAGCAGACCGTTTCTTCACAAGTGATTTTAATGAGGAAGTGTATACAAAAAAGGGGTTAGAAAGGGTGAACTATACCGAAAGCTTGAAAGATGTTTTAAATCGTCACTACCCAGAAATGGTGAAGAAATGGGTGAACTCATCTAGTGCATTCTCTGTTTGGAGTGAAAATCCAAAAACCACTAGCCATATACCACTTTATCTTCGCATCCCTTCATAAAATCAACAAATTCCTGCTATAAGCCTATTCATTTTTTCCCTTGCTACAAACATTAGATAGTGTTGGTTATTTAACAACATCAAAATAAAAGGGCTCTCTGTTTGTTGTCTTGCCCAAAATAGACATGCCTCTTAGACATAAAAATCTTCTAAGATTCCAAATTATTTATCTTAATTGAAAGGCTATATGTTAATAATTATTAAATTATCTATTTAGGTAAATGGGTTCTGTATTTCCTATTATTTTCCAAAATTGAGTTTGTAAGAAAATTTAGAATGCATTTTTGGTATTTATATTGTAGAAAAGAAGTTTCTTATGATTCACTTTACATATTAGTTCTTTTTTTTTTTAAAATGAAAAATATGAACTAATGTAACATCCTTCCAAGGATAAGTTATATCCTTTTGAAATCAAATAAATTATTATTAGAAATGAAATGTTTAATTCAACATGTTAGAGATTTTGTTAATGTATAGTTAAATATAGATTCTTTTTAGGTTGCATATTGCAAGAGAGTATCTTAATAGGAAGAGATTATAAAAAGTTCATAATGTATGAGTAGAGATGAGAGACATGAGAGAAATTAAAGGATAAATCCTATAACAATAAAATCCATTTAACTAAAAGGATTTCCTTCATTGGAAAAGTCACCTGAATAGCCTTCAACATATAGTGATATTAGTATCCACCTATGAAAAACACTCTAAGACATTACCAAACACCAAATGAAAATTATGCAAATTTGTAAAAGAATATAAGAAAAACTTGTCCAAATAGTAAAAATATAACTAAATCACAAAAGAGGTTTAAAGGATAGGGTCAAGGGGTGGAAAAAGAGAGGTTGGGGATCATACATTTAGTCACCAAAATATAAAATATCATTTGCATCTTCTAAGAAATATAAATCAGCAACAAAGAAAACTCTAGTACATATGGATATATTTCCATTATATGGACTTCTAAACATTAATCAATATAACTCAAGTTATATTAGCAAAAATCAAATAAGATGAAAGGATTAAATCTAAATTATAACAAATAAGTACAAAAGTAATTCTTGTTTCATGAAATCTTTATTAAAAATAGATTTGGAATATTGATCAAATTGATTTGATTATATGTCAGATTGGATAACTTTCCTAATATTGAATTATTCAAATACAAAAAAAATATGTAAAGTCCCATCAAAAAAAAAAAAAATATCAAATACAGAAGAGGAAGAGAGAGAAATTGATAAACTTATTAGAAAATTATTAAATCTAGAAACTACATCATCTAAATTGAGTCTATACTTGGAATCATGATAGAAAACATGAAAAAATTCTAGATTGTGTAGATTTCTAGGTACTAGTCAACCTATATAGGCAGATTTGTTCTACCTAATTATTGTGGTTCAAGGGGGTAGAAACAAAGTTGACCTGAAATCTCCATAAATCTGTAAAATATAAGTTTCTAGATCTGAATTCACAATTCTAATAATTCTATCCTCAACACAAGTAAACATGATTTTTTTGTTAGGAGGGATAGGCTTCCCTTGGTCAACCCACCATTTATTAAGTAGCCTTGAAAGAGATAAGTATGTAAAGAAATAGGAAAATGTGGTGATTTAGCTTACTTGATGAAATCCTTGTTAGTAAACATTTTATTATGGTACATGTTTTTGATGTTGTGTCTTCGATACAAATGTAGGGAACCTCCATAAATAAAATTAATCCTTAATTAATACCAAATCATGCATCCATGGATGTATATGTGCAAAAAGGAAGAAGAAGGTAAATGCTACTATGTAAAACTCCTTCCTTGATGACCAACAAAATTTTAGAGATTAAAGAGAAAATGCTCACAGTGGATCTTGGAATTTTGAAAAGAGGTTGAGAATTTCCTTGAATATGATTGCTTAATGTTAAACTTCATGTATGAAACATTTATGTATTACCCTTGTTTGTGCCTATGTTTTCTTGGATGTGAATATGAAGCATCCAATATTTTGCATATACTAGTTTTTTGCATGAAAAACAAAGTAAGACAATGGGGTCACAACATTTAACAATTTAAAAACATGAGACAAAAATGGTTGTAACATTAAAATAGGTCAAGGTATGCATCAAATTAGCTAAACTGTAGTTGTACAGGTTGACTTAGTTAACGTATTGAAGGATTATCCCATGGAGAGAAATTATTTTTTAGGATGAATGCTAATGATATTTCTATGGGGGAGTATTCTAGCAATGTTGGAGTATGTGAGAGATTTTTATTATGATCACATGTTGCATTCATGGAAGTTTTTGTCATTGATGTCAACATTCTAGTTAATTTGTGAAGATTGATATAGTAGAAGAAAAAGATTGAGATCACATCATTAAAGGATAGAAGATGGAGGCAAGCATAGTTGAGGAAATTCTCTATAGAGTGTCTTGATTCTTTGGTTAAGAGTGCATGTGGGAATTTGAAGACAAGTGATAGTTATTCAAGATTTATAGAAGACTGTATACATATAAAGTTCTTGAAAAGCAATTTTTGGTACTTCGACTATATCTCCTAATAGGGATAGAATTTGGTTTAGTGCAGTTAGATAGAGGTATAAGATATCATATTAATGATGTGGTTGAGTGTGCAAAGTCCAAGGTTGCACATGCAAATATTTGTGAAGACTATGAGCTAAGAGTGTTATGTACTTATGAAAAGGCATAATGTAACATGTACTATTTTATCTTAATGAAGTCTTGTTGTAATTATAAATTGGAAAAGCCTCAAGGATATCTAAATAAATTAATTTGAGGATTTTGTATAAAGGAAATTTGTTTTCCTTTTAATGAAATGCATTAAAGTAAGAAAGAAAATTATAAGTGTTTACTAAATGCAATTAAATGATATAAGGGATTTGTGTGATGTGAGTTTGTGAATCTGGTATTGAGATTTGAGAAGTATCTAGTGCAGCAGAGGCACAATGATTGAGAAAAGTGACTATATTTGGTAGAGAGTGCTAGTGGATAGTTGAACATTTTGTATTATAATAATTTCTTAATTGATGAATTCTTCTATTCTAATATAATATATTTAGGCACCACTTTAACATGAGCATGAGACTTCATATTGATAGTAAAGTATTTTAAAGAAAATAGTAGATCTTGTCATGACTACAGAGATAAAGAAACTACAAAGCCCTTGAGAGAGAGAGAGAGAGAGAGAGAGAGAGAGAGAGAGAGAGAGAGAGAGAGAGAGAGAGAGAACCAATAATGTTTTTATTCCATATTGTGAACCAAACAAGAAATAGTATTGTAACAAAAAAACTCCTTGAAAGGTCTCACAATCATGTGTGGCATTCTATTGAATCCATCAATGAATCTTCCTTAATGAACTCAATGTCCCAAAAGTGAAATCAACAAAAACAACCTAGGAAAAAGGTAAAAGGTTGAAGGACAAATTTGGTCATATTGGGAGTTCTTTGCTAAGAAATTTTCTTGGAATTGAAAAACCTAACAACCATGGAATTCCATACTTTCTTACTGAGGAATTTGTTAGCATTTATTGGATGGACAGTTTGATGCTAGATAACCTCATTGTTAGAGACATTAATGCCCCCTCTGAAAAGAACAAAATGCCTCATGTTCTTCAAGAGTGAGTCTATACAAGAATGTCAATTACTTAAAGGTTATTTTATGTTAGAGTACATCAATATCAGTGTCCATTTTTAAAATAGTCTTATCTAAAGTAGGCCAATTCATGGTAGTCCTAACGTGGTTATATTAAATTTATTATCTAAGTTATATAGACATTTTTTTTTTCTTTTGAGGTCTTTGAATCAACTTTCATCCAATTTTTAATTACTGAATAACAAAATATAATTATTTTGTAACATACATTAGATTCTATTTAGTTTAAGGTAGTAATTTTATATCTTATTGCTAATCCATAGTCTAATTTATGTAATAATTTGTTATTCATTGGCCTTTTAATCTTCAACGAACTTACTTATTTAGGAGAAAATTTATATGAATGTTGAGTAATGAGAGATGAATTTATTTAATGGTAGGGTGAATCTAAGAAAATTGTTAGCAATTAATGGAGAATGAATGTTGTCTAAAATTGGAAATGAGGAAATGATTGCAAGTTAGTGGAGTTCTAACACTTTGGAACTATCCCACATGGATGAGAGACCTTATTGCTCAGTATCCTAATGGAAAGGATAGACCTTTTTCACATAGATTTGGCTTCCCTTGAAAGTAAGAGTGTTCTCTTCACTATTAAATATTTAGTTTCTTCAAAAAGATATGCTTCTAACTCTCTTTGTATACATGATTTTTCATTATAGTTTATCTTGATTGAGAGAGGAGTATTTCCTGATATAATGAATTTAGAAAAAAACATGCTTATGATCCCTATTAGAAAGTGGGAAGATCTTATGAATAATAAAGAAGAGATTCAAGTTCTTCATGACGTTTATGGTAATGATGTTGAAAATATAGACTTATTGGTTGGATTAATGGTAGCAAAAAAGATTAAAGGCTACACAATTAGTAAAATAACCTTTTTCATCTTTCTACTAATGGCATCAAGGTGAAATAAGAATAGATTATTGTTTTGTTTTCTTTCAAAAAAAAATGAAATGTCATTCATCTTATTTTGTACTTGTTGGATTACTATGATTGTAGAACTAGCTATAGGAATTTAATACAGGTGACTTGAAGCAGACTATTTCTTCACAAGTGATTTTAATGAGGAAGTGTATACAAAAGAGGGCTTAGAAACGTTGAACCATATTGAATTCTTGAAAGATGTTTTAAATTGTCACTACCAAAAAATGGTGAAGAGATGGGTTAACTCATCTAGTGCATTCTTTGTTTGGAGTGCAAATCTGGAACCACTAACCATATGCCACTTGACCTTCACATCCCTTCATAAAATCAATAAATTCCAGCTACAAACCTCCTCAGTTTTTACCCTTGCTACAAACATTAGATAGTTTTGGTTATTTAACAATATAAAAATAAAAGGGCTCTCTATTTATTGTCTTGCCCAAAATAGACATGTCTCTTATAGATAAAACTCTTCTAAGATTCCTAATTATTTATCTTAATTAAAAAGTTATATGTTATTAATTATTAAATTACCTATTTAGGTAAATGGGTTCTCCATTTTGTATTATTTTCCAAAATGGAGTTTGTAAGAAAATGTGGAATGCATTTTTGGTATTTATATTCTAGAAAGGAAGTTTTTAATGCTTCAATTTACATATTAATTCATTTTTGTTTTGAAACAAAAAATAAGAACTAATGTAACTTCCTTGCAAAGATAAAATATATACTTCAAAAATTAGATAAATTAGTATTAGAAATAAAAATATTTAATTCAGCGTGCTAGAGTTTTTGTTAATATATAGTTAAAAGTAGATTATTTTTAGGTTTCAAAATGCAAGAGACTATTTTAATAGGAAGAGGTTATAAAAAGTTCATAATATATGAGTAGAGATGAAATCCATGAGATCAATTAAAGGATTTATCTTATAGCAATGAAATCCAAACTAAAAGGATTTCCTTCATTGGAAAATTCACTTGAATATGCTTCAAAATATAGTGATATTAGTATCCAACTACAAAATATGCTCTAAGACATTACGAAAAATGAAATGAAAATTAAAGAAACTTGTAAAAGAATATAAGGGAATCTTGTCCAAATAGTAAAAATATAAATAAATTACAAAATAGGGTTAAAGGATAGGGTCAAGGGGTGGAGAAAGAAAGGTTCGAGATCATACATTTAGTTACTAAAATGTAAAATATCATTTGCATCTTCTAACAAATATAAATTAGCCACAAAGAAAACTCTAGTATATATGGATATATTTCCATTAGATGGACTTCTATCATGAATCAATATAACTCAAGTTATATTAGCAAAAATCAAATAGAATGAATGGATTAAACCCAAATTATAACAAATAAGTACAAAAAAAATTCTTGTTTCATGAAATTTTTATTAAAATTAGATTTGAAATACTGATCAATTTGTTTTGATTATGTGTGAGATTGGATAACTTTCCTAATATTGAATGATTCAAATAAAAAAAATTATATATGAAGTCTTATCAAAGAAAGAAATAAGATGAAATACACAATACAAAGAGAGAGCAAGTGATAATACTTAAAGAGAAGTAATTGAGGACACCTTTGTGATTATAAAATGACTGACTCTAGAAACTACATCATGTAAATTGAGTGTAGACTTGGAATCATGATAGAAAACCTTAAAAAATCCTAGATTGTGCAGATCAATAGTTAGTAGTCAACCTATACAGGTATATATTTTCTACCTCATCATTGTGTTTGAAGGGGGTGGAAACAAAGTTGACCTCAAATGTTTTAAATATAAGTTTCTATATTTGAATTCACAATTCTAATAATTTGTTCCTCAACGCAAGTAAAAATGTTTTTTTTTTGTAGGAGGGGAGGATGGGCTTCCCTTGGTCAAGCTACCATTTAGAAAGTGGCCTTGAAAGAGATGAGTATGTAAAAGCATGTAAGAAGTAAGAAAATATGGTGATTTACCTTACTTGATGAAATCCTTGTTCGGAAGTATTTTATTATGGTACATATTTTCTATGTTGTGTCTTCCATACATATGTAGGGAATATCCATAGATGAAATTTATCCTTATTTAATACCAAATAATCCATCCATGGATGTATATGTACAAAAAGGAAGAAGAAGATAAATTCTACTCTGTAGATCTCCTTCCCTTATGACCAAAAAAATTTTTGACCTTGAAGAGTAAATACTCAAAATGGATCCTTGAACCTTGAGAAGAACTGGAGAATTTCCTTGAATATGATTACTTATGTTAAAATTACTATATTCACATTTTGGTATTACACTTGTTTGTGCTTATGTTTTCTTGGATGTGAATATGAAGCATCCAATATTTTGTATATACTAGCTTTTTGGATGAAAAACAAAGCAAGCCAATGGGGTTAGAACACTCAACAACTTAAACACATGAGAAGAAAATGGCCCTAACATTAAAATGGGTCAATGTAGCTAACCTATAGTTGTATAGGTTGACTAAGTCAACCTATGCAAGGATTATCCCAAGGAGAGAACTTATTTTTTAGCATCAATGCTGATGATATTTCTTGTTGGCATATCAGTCAAGTTTGTTATTAGTGACACACACTTATTGAAATTCTATATAGCTACGAAGGTTAGTGTACAACTAATAGTGCTTTCCAAGCATTTCTATTGTTGTTGAGTTCTATAGTTAGTACTGAGTAGTTGTAGTTGCAGTGAAGATTAGGAGTGTAAACCGTGCATCCCTGTCTGTGTTGAGTTTACCAGTGCAAACTAAGCTATGCAGTGTTTACTAAGTTTGTAGTTTATGTGATGGAAGTCTAGTGTTAACCGAGAAACTTAGTTTATATTGAGCTCAAAATGGTAGTGTTTAACAAGCTATCCAATGGTAGAAAAGTTATTCAATTTATATGACAAGTTTCACAGTATCTCCTAAGTCACTAGTGTAGATCGAGTTCAAGACTACTTAGAAGTGATTGGTATAGATCAAGCTTCTACATCTACCAAGTGCATGATGATGTCAAGCATTTACAATGGATGTTGAGTATCATAACTTAATAGAGTCAGTTTTCAAAACCTAAGAGTCTTCATGTGGGCTGACTTTGTATTGTGGATGACTTTGTAATTTGTATAATTAGATTAGTATATATATGTATTGTATTGTATCATATCCAAGTATGAAGAAGTGTGAATGTGAATGCAATACAAAAAATATATAATTAGAGAAGAGTAGATAAAGTGTATTCCAAAGGCTACAATATTATAAGGAGCAATAATTCATATCTATCACAGCAAGGTGATTAGTACTTAAAGGAATCTCATTTAGAAAAACCAAGTTGTCGATCAGAGATTAGCTATTGTTTCATCCTAATAGGTTGATCAGTCAAATCCTTTAACAAGGTAGACCTAACAGTCTTTTATAAATCTCTTATTGAGTGCATACTTTATTTATATTTGTAAATCCTTTCACAAGGTGGACCTAGTAGTCCTTATTGCTCCTAATAGGGAAAATCATTAGAAGTGATCAATGTAAGCTTTAATAGGCTAACTTTATACAGTATTACTAAAGCTTGTGGGTATAATCTCAATCCAATTTTACTTTCTATTTGAAAGGCTTCTAGGTCACCAAATATTTGTGTCTCAGTGTTATGAATGCTTTAATGTTTTTAGTTTCTTATGCATGTAATTAGATCAGATTATATGTGATGAATTAAATGCTGATTGGATTGTTGGATTAAGAGTTGAAATTGTAAATTTTTTAGAAGTTACTGATTCACCCCTCCCCTCTCAGTAAATTAGCATAGTCTTGAATATTTCCAACAATTGGTATAAGAGCATTGTGGTTCTCGGGAGAAAAGTTTAACAGCTTGAGCAAAGATCAAGGCCATGGAGATATTCAAACTTGACAAAGCTATTGAAAATGAGAAGTTAGATTTGGAAATGGCTATTGCCCAACTCAAAGAAAAAAAAGGATCAAGTCTCTCAATCCCTAAAAAGAATAAAAGAACTTGTAATTCAAATGAATGATCATCTCTACTTTGAAGAAATTATTGAAGACTTTCATTTAAGCAATTAAGAAGAAGCCAATGAAGAAATCAAAGAACTCCTAGAAAAGAATGGCTCCCTAAAAGAAGAGGTAAGAAAACTAAGAAGAGAACAAGAAATTCAATCATTAAGGCTATGTGAAGCCATGGAGTAGAAGAACAAGATGAAATAAGAGATAGATGGAGGGAACAATGAAAGATTGTGAAATGATCTAAACCTTGAAAGGAAAATTAATCAAAGAATGATGAAATCCCAAGCATACGTGAATCAATTAAATGAGAAAAATCTCTATAGACAAAAAGGAAAAAATAAAATTGGATATGCAAAAGAAGGAAAATCATCCAAGCAAGGAGCTCAAAAGAACCAAAGACCTACTTGCAATCACTATGGTAAGTGTGATGTCCCCAGAGTGGGCCCCTAACGGAAGGTGACGTAGGTCTGTCCGTGCGGTTTGTCGCTACCATGTGTCTGGGGTCCTTGCCAGTGAGGCCGTCCTGGGGTTGCCCCCTTAACGCAGGGAGGTGCCATTTACTAACAGTCCGGGCTTTTGGTGCAATGGTTACTAACTTGGATCAGGGCCGGAGGTCTCGAGGTCAAGACCCGCGGAGCGTGGTGGGCTGTGATTCTTGCTCTTGAAGAAGTGTTAAGAGGTTATATTTTATCATTATGTGATATTGGGACCCACATGTTATAATTTTAATTTGAGTTGCACTTTTTATTTTATAAAATTACTTTATTATAAAAAAAGTGCATTATAATGAGAATTTATAAAGGATGTTTCTAGAAGTTCTAGCAACTTCTTAGAAAAGTGAATAAATAGAGGGCTGGGCCTCTCATTTGGACATGCTTGGATTTGAGAACTCTTCTACTTCTTCATTGTGAAGACGTTTGTGGACTTTGGATCTGCAAATTATTATTCGATCTTTTGGAACGAATCACTCCCTTGGATTGGCGACTTTGAGGGTGTAAAATATCACCTGAATTGTTGCATAATAGGAGTTGGTATTCAGCCATCTCATTGGAGCTTATTGAGAATTCATTGTTAGGTTTTGTTTTGGTTGGAATAAGGATTTCAGATTTGCCCTATCATTGGAGAAGCATTTGACAAGAGTTTGGAGACAGAATAGCTGCATTTTCAAAATTGGCAAAGCAGGGTTCAGAACCACATAATTGCTCATATCTCCTCAACCTCTTGGAGTTATTTTTTATGGTTTTACAGGGTTACTACCTAACCCTAGGCACCCATTTTCCTTGCATTTGGGGGTCCCAAAACCCTAATATTATTTTATTTCAGCAGCCGTACAGGTATGGCCTGATACGACCCTGCTAGTTTGGGCAGCAGTAGAAAATTAAGGACAGTTTGGGGGTGTGGTTGGAGGTCTTCATCAATGATCTACAGCAAAACGTGGTGTTCTTCCATAGTTCTTCAAACCAGGTTCTTGCATTCTGAAATATATGTCATTTTTGGGTAAATTTACTGTCATACAGTCATTGTAATAATCAGTCCAGAATTGGTAATAAAATAATTTCAAAATTTATTGCATTGTAATTGAAATATCGTTCAAAGGCTTTATATATATTGTAATTCTGCGATTATATTCTGAAAGTATCAAATCTGAAATTACCATATTCTGAATATTGTTACTGTTACACGCCAAGTGTTTGAAAAGATTCCTAAGTTCAGTTTGAGGGTTTCTGTGGCCTTTTTAGTGAGGGTCATTACAGTGGTATCAGAGCTATAAGTCCTGCCATCCTGTGGAGGTCTTATAGGGAATTTGGAACAGCTGGATAGGAGGGGAAGCGTTTGACGAAATGTCAAAACACTAAAATCAGAGCATGCAACAAAGGCCTTATAATTTCCGCAATACCAAAGCAAGACAAGATAGGATTTCTGACCTGCAGAGCAAACAGTCTAGCTCATCTATCCAGGTGGACATAGAATCCAGTCATACAGACACAGGGGAGGTATTTTTTGATCAAGACTACGACTACAATATGGATAGAGGCGGGAATGCTGGTCCAGATCCGCAAGAGCAAATATTTTTACAGTTATTAGACACCCTGGCACAGGGACAACGATTAGCCGAACAAAGAGCACAAGAACAGAATCAGAGAATGGAGCTTATGATGCAGATGATGGCTTGACAAATCGGGTTGAATGCTAACATAGGTGGAGGAAATAATCAGAATGGTCACAATCAGAATGGGAATAATCAGGATGAGATACATAATGGAGGTGAACAAATTGGGAACAATTTCGGTCATGCCCCCCAACAAGCTAGGACAGTGAGTTCGAGGCCTATGATTCCTACGTTCCTTCCTAGAGCTCCAGAGCAGCCGGTACCAGAACCCCAGATCACTGACATACAGGATCAACTAAGGAGAGATTGGGAAGCAGGAGGTCCAGATTTTACAGCTACAATCACCTTTAGGGAGTATATGGATGTGCGGATGAAGCATATGCCCCGTGGACAAGACAGGACTCGGAACTATAAGCTATGAAAGAAAGTAGGCAAACTACAGTTACCATATTATGATGGCTTGGGGAAGTCTACAGCAAGAGCTTGGGTTCAAAAGCTTGACACATACTTTCAATTGAACCCTATGTCTGAGGAAGAAGCTATTAAGTATGCAGCAATTCACCTAGATGGGTTAGCACATGAGTGGTGGCATCATGGTATGATCACTATGGGTCATGCACATATTACCTCATATGTGGAGTTTACGAAGAGACTGATTGAACGTTTTGATAAGAAAGATCCAGAACTCCATTTCAAGGAATTAGCCCAGCTTAAACAGTGGGGATCATTGGAAACATACATTTCAGAGTTTTAGAAACTTGCAGTGTTAGTAACAGATGTATCTGAATGAAAGCTATTGGTTTTATTTATGGATGGGTTAGTTGATCCGTTGAGAGGGTGGATTAAAGCTCTCAACCCTCCCACTTTGCAGGAAGCCATTAAGAAATCTCGTGACATGGATTCCTCTTCAGCTTCAAAAAACAAATTTCAGGCAAAGAGTTTCCCTTCAGGAAAAGATAAGGACAGGAAACCCTTTCATAGAGAGGCACAACTACCTAAGGAAGAAAGTACGAGGCTGGACAAGGAGACACTTAATGACTTGCGTAGGAAGAAGCTATGCTTCTATTGCAAAGGCCCGTATGAGTACGACCATGACTGTCCTATGAGGCCAAAAGGGAAGGCCAACCGGGCAATGTGGGCTTATTACGAAGGCTCAGATTCAGATGGTTCAGAACATCATGATGAGGATCCTGATGAAGCAGAGGGAGAGAAGGAGATAGACAGTGCAGGGCAAAGGCAGGAAATAGAGCTACATTTACAGGAAGTACGACTGTCTAGTATCCAGAGAGAGGGATCTTTCAGACTTCGGGGAGTCTTGGCTGGACAGAAGGTTATTACATTGTTGGACACAGGTGCCACACATAATTTCATTGATGCACAATTTGTAGAGAAGCGTGGACTCATTAGTGAGGATTTCGAAGGACTAAGAGTCAAGGTAGCTGATGGATACACTCTTCGTTGTGACAGGATGGTACGAGACTTACCTTTGCGCTTGAACAACTATGAGTTTAAGGCGGATTATCATGTGGTCAACATGGGTGACATGGACATAGTACTTGGGATGCAGTGGCTACATTCATTGAAGGTGGTTACCCTGAGATTAGAGGATATGGAGATACAATTTGAAATGAATGGTAGGATTCATGTGCTAAAGGCTATCCGTAATGGAGACATCAGGACTATCTCATTTAGGCGGCTGGAGAGATTAACTAGGCATAATGATATAGAGTGGGCAGCAGTTTGTACTTTGATACCTACACAGGAGGAGCAACATAAGGCAGAATATCATCCTGATATTCAGAAGTTGAGGATTAAGTACGAAAAGGTATTCAGTGAGATTCCACCAGGGAGGCCACCGGACAGAGGCATTGAGCATATTATTGAGCTGGAGGAAGGTGCTAAACCTATCATGGTCACACCATATCAACATCCAAAGCAAATCAAGGATGAGATCGAAAGGACCATTGAGGAGTTGCTAGCGATGGGGCACATCCGACCCAGTAAGTCACCTTTTGCATCTTCTGTTGTTTTGGTAAAAAAGAAGGATGGAATGCTTCAGATGTGTATTGATTACAGGGCATTAAATAAGAGAACCATTAAGAATAGGTATCCTATTCCTCGCATTGATGAGTTGATAGATGAATTGCATGGGGCCTGTTATTTCACGAAAATTGATTTGAGATCAAGTTATCACCAGATCAGAGTCCGTGAACAGGATATTGATAAAACTGCTTTCAGATGTCATTGTGGGCACTTTGAGTTTGTAGTCATGCCTTTCGACCTGACCAATGCACCTGCCACTTTCCAGTCCACTATGAACAGATTTTTCCACCATTAGTTGAGGAAATTCGTGTTGGTGTTTTTTGATGACATTTTGATCTATAGCTGATCATGGCAGGAGCATCTAGAGCATTTGGAGATGGTGTTGAGCATTCTACAGAAGGAGTCCTTGTATGCAAAGGAGTCCAAATGTGACTTAGGGATGACCGAGCTATTATATTTAGGACACATCATTAGTGCAGAGGGAGTGCGGATGGATCCTGAAAAGATTCGCACTATTGTTGATTGGCCTCCACCAGAGAACCTTACACAGTTGAGGGGGTTCCTTGGTTTATGTGGTTTTTATCGCAGGTTTGTCAGTGGATACTCACGACATGCAGCTCCCATGACAGATTTACTGAAAAAAGGGGAATTTGTGTGGACTCAGAAGGCACAGGACTATTTTATGAGATTTAAGGAGATAATGACTACGTGCCCAGTTCTAGCATTACCTGATTTCACGAAGCCATTTGAGCTTCAATGTGATGCATCTGGAGAGGGAGTAGGTGTTGTACTTATGCAGAATAAGCACCCCATAGCTTATGAGAGTAGGAAACTCAGAGGCCCTGAGCGTTCATTCAGTATATATGATAAGGAGATGTTGGCCATCATGCATGCTTTGGCCAAATTCAGACAATATCTTGTGGGTAGCAAGTTTTGTATTAAAACTGATCATAACAGTCTGAGGCATTTCTTGGGACAGCAGGACCTGAATGATCACCAACAAAAGTGGGTAAGTAAGTTGCAGGCATATGATTTTGACATCTCATATGTCAAGGGAACTCAGAATGTTGTTGCAGATGCTCTATCTCGAAGGCCACACCTCACTCTTATGGTTCAGATATCAGAGGATTGGCGACACTTGATTATAGCAGAGTATGCCATGGATACATGGGCCTCCGATATAGTAGAGGGAACAGTGATTGATACCAGATACACACTTGTGGATGATTTGATCATTTACAAGAACAGGATTTACCTGGTCCCAAGATCGAAGGTTAAGCAACTGATTATGAGAGCACTTCACGACTCACCGACAGCAGGCCATCCTGGGTACTTCAAGACTTACAAGTCAGATCGAGAGCGGTTCACTTGGAAAGGGCTGAAAGCTAATGTTTTGCAGTATGTTCGAGAGTGTCTTATTTTCCAGCAAAACAAACAAGAACACAGCTATCCGGCAGGGCTCCTACAACCACTTCCGATTCTCGACAGGAAGTGGGAATGCATCTCCATGGACTTTATCACAGGTTTGCCCAAGGTACAAGGACGAGATTGTATTTATGCGGTGGTAGATAGATTAACGAAATATGCTCATTTCTTTCCTATCACCACTACACATTCAGCAGCTCAGGTGGCAGAGGTTTTCTTTCAGGAGGTTTTCAGATTGCACGGCTTGCCTCAGAACATTGTGAGTGATAGGGATAGCCGTTTCATGAGTCACTTTTGGCAGGAGGTATTCCGGTTATGTGGCACGGAGCTTACACCCAGCACTAGCTATCACCCACAAACCGATGGTCAGACAGAAATTGTGAACAAATGGGTGGAAGGGTATTTAAGGAATTATGTGGCAGCTCAGCAGCGAGCTTGGGTCAGATGGATATATCTCTGCGAGTATTGTTACAATACTACATATCATATGACTATACAGATGACACCCTTCATGGCACTTTACAGTTATGAAGCACCTAGTTTCTTGGATTTGTTGTTGAGCGATAGCTGGGTACCCAGTGCAGGTGAATTATTATAGGAGAGTAAGGATATAGTTGCTACCCTCAAAGACAATATTGCAAGAGCTCAGAACCAGCAGAAGCAGTATGCAGACCAGAAGAGAACTGAGCGTAGTTTTGAGGTAGATGATATGGTTTACCTCATGTTGCAGCCATACAGGAAATCTACTCTTAAGAAGAGTGGGGCAAAGAAACTTAAGCCACGCTATTATGGACCATTCAGGATTATCAGGCGAGTTGGTGAAGTGGCTTATGAGTTGGAGCTTCCTGCAGACAGCAGAGTGCACAATGTGTTTCATGTGTCATGCCTCAAGAAGGCGTTGGGTCAGAATGTGGTGCCTTCTGCAGTATTACCTCCTTTAGACGATGAGGGAAAATTGATTTTAGTACCAGAATCCATCCTGGAGAGCAGGGAAAAGTAGCTTCGTAGAAGGGTGATCAGAGAATACTTGGTTAAGTGGAAAGATTTACCTGTTGAGGATGCTACTTGGGAGGGGGAGGCTATTTTGTATCACCCGGCGTTGAGATTGCTTGAGGCCAAGCAATTTCAGGAGGTGCGGACTGTAATGTCCCCTCTTTAGTTCGACATGGCATTGATCATGGATTTTCCTATTCCAGACTCTCGTAGGCAAATGGTGTGGAAAGAGAGTCAATTCTGCGGATCAAATAGTCATATCTTGCTCTTGAAGAAGTATTAAGAGGTTATATTTTATCATTATGTGATATTGGGGCCCACATGTTATAATTTTAATTTGAGTTGCACTTTTTATTTTATAAAATTACTTTATTATAAAAAAAGTGCATTATAATGAGAATTTATGAAGGATGTTTCTAGAAGTTCTAGCAACTTCTTAGAAAAGTGAATAAATAGAGGGCTGGGCCTCTCATTTGGACATGCTTGGATTTGAGAACTCTTCTACTTCTTCATTGTGAAGACATTTGTGGACTTTGGATCCGCAAATTATTATTCGATCTTTGGGAACGAATCACTCCCTTGGATTGGCGACTTTGAGGGTGTGAAATATCACCTAAATTGTTGCATAATTGGAGTTGGTATTCAGCCATCTCATTGGAGCTTATTGAGAATTTGTTGTTAGGGTTTGTTTTGGTTGGAATAAGGATTTCAGATTTGCCCTATCATTGGAGAAGCATTTGACAAGAGTTTGGAGACAGAATAGGTGCATTTTCAGAATTGGCAAAGCAGGGTTCGGAACCACATAATTGCTCATATCTCCTCAACCTCTTGGAGTTATTTTTTATGGTTTTACAAGGTTACTACCTAACCCTAGGCACCCATTTTCCTTGCATTTAGGGGTCCCAAAACACTAATATTATTTTATTTCAGCAGCCGTACATGTACGGCCTGGTACGGCCCTGCTAGTTTGGGCAGCAGCAGCAAATTAAGGACAGTTTGGGGGTGCGGTTGGAGGTCTTCATCAACGATCTACAGAAAAACGTGGTGTTCTTCCATAGTTCTTCAAACCAAGTTCTTGCATTCTGAAATATATGTCATTTTTGGGTAAATTTGCTGTCATACAGTCATTGTAATAATCAGTCCAGAATTGGTAATAAAATAATTTCAGAATTTATTGCATTGTAATTGAAATATCGTTCAAAGGCTTTATATATATTGTAATTCTGTGATTATATTCTGAAAGTATCAAATCTGAAATTACCATATTCTGAATATTGTTACTGTTACACGCCAAGTGTTTGACAAAATTCCTAAGTTCAGTTTGAGGGTTTCTGTGGCCTTTTTAGTGAGGGTCATTACAGTAAGATAGGTCATACATCCAACAAATGTTGGAGTAATGAAAAAGAAAAATTCAATGGAAAGTGCTACAATTGCAATAGCATGGTCATAAGGCTAATGAATGCAAAGAGAAACCAAAATTTGAAGGCAAATGTCACAAATGCAAGAAACATGGACACGAGTAATTAGAATACAAAACCAAGATATTGAATCCAATAGAGCAAATTGTGAAAGTAATATTTGGTTGGGACTATAACACCTAGTGTAGATGTCATTATTGTGGAGAATTTGGACACATTGGAATAAATTGTGTAAAGCACCATTTGATGAAAAGAAATACTACTAAAAGATGTGTTATTTGTACAAATTTTGGTCATCTTGCCAAGAACTGTATGAATATTGGTAGAATTGAAGATGAAAAGAAGGCAAAGGTTGATAACATCTAAAAAAAGATGAGACAACAATGAATTCATAAGTCTACTGAGGATACAAACCCAAGAAATGGTGATCAAGTCACTCAAGAATTGGGTGACTCTACCATTTCTACTTAAGTTCTCAAAGGAGAAATTGGAACTATGCTATCAAAGAAGACATCCAAAATAGTTCTAGATTGAAAGAACAAAATGATCCAAATATGTATTCAAGATAAAAAGGGATCAATGTCTACCAAGTTACCTTCTCTATCGTGTGAGGTTGGGTCATAGACTTTACCAAGTGAGGTCTGGGGTAATGAAGATGCATATGGTTACTGAGTCACAAAGCCTTTGTCAAGTGTTTAATGTAAAGTAGTGGATGATAGTCTATCATCATGATGTCAGTCAATCTGCCTTTTATACTAAGCATTTATGGAAATTTTTTAACAAAAGGCCAGGAATCAAAGTCATTTTTACCATGAAATTTGGAGAGCTACTATGAAGTGTGATCTTCAAAGCATTTAAGAGATATGAGCAAATTGATAGTGAAAGTTTTCAAATTTTCTCAAAACCCTACCGAGTGAAGATGACGTCCAATAGTAGTAAGGTTAAGCAAGGTTCTAACATGTTGGTTTGTAGAGTGGAATGGAAGGTACAAAATTTCAAGCTCACTGCTATAGTCGCCAATACCCTAGATTTGAGTGGAGTGTAGTCTCAAATCCTGTGAAAGCTACTTTTGATCAATGATATTCACACTCATTTCAAATGTGTTATTCAAGATATTGGTACATTGGAAATGGATAATGCTTTGGATAAGGTTTCTGTTAACGAAGTTTTGAAACCCAAGCACCAACACCTAGAAACTAAAGGGTTAACTCACATCCCTCACATGCCCCTCAAATTTCAATTAAAATGGATTAGGTTTATCCTAAGTTGGGTGCATAATGGACAGTTGTGGTTGGAACAATTAGTGTTGATAAAAAAAAAGGTAATTTATCAAATCATTGGTCTTCCAATGCTAAGAAAAGGGAAAAAAAAAAAACCCTAGGTCAGGCAGAAAACAGGGTGATCCCACAATAATGGGTTCTACTTTTTGACCAATTTGGACATTGAAATCAATATTTTTGAAACAAACCTTAGATTCAAGTGACTATATCTCTAAAACTATGAATAATTTAAAGATGATGTAAACTAGTGATTTCTAGTACTCTGTTCCTACTTTCTAACCATATTTTTTAATTTAAAAAAAAGGTAAACTTTTTCTTCTCCTCTGAAAAGTGGTACATATTAAAATTTAATATTTTTAAACACTGACCATCCACTTGACACACATAACTTTTTTTCTAGTAAAGATAATGACGTAATTCCTTTAGTGTTGGATTTGTAACATCAATATCTAGAGGAAGGATTTGGTTTGAATCAATTTGGTTGAATATTGTATAGTTTATGAAGTTTTGAAGTGACACCAATCATAATTCAGACATACATTAATTTTGACACAGATAACTTGAACTCAATTTATCATAAATCTATTTTTTTTCTTGAATAGAAAGGTATCTCAATAACCTATTTCTTAGATATTTTTCAATTTTTTGACCTAATTTACTAATTTTCTCGAAGTGCCAAAGTCAATTGATGTTTAATCGGTCAAGAACCTATAATGAGTTAAACTCATATTTGAAAGTCTTAATGAATATAATATGTATTACAATTATAGTCGTGGAAGGCTTGCTCTGAGCAACACAAATTGGGATTTTTTATTTTATAGTAAGAGATCATTCATTTTCAATTTTGGGTGTCAAAAGAGTCAATTTTATATTTATTGAAGAAAGAGGTCAAAAATTTGTAAAATCACATGCTCCTACAAACATAGTGTTTGTGCAAACATAAAATACATGTTTGTGTGAACATATGTTCGCCCGAACATTTGGGTCTAAGTTTCTTGACCATCAAAATTTTGATTAGACATGTTAGCTCGAATATGTAAAATAAATGATGTTTTCGTTAACATGCAAAACAAAAAAAAAAAACATGATGACATCACCTACAAATAGGTCAATTTTAAATAGTGAACCCATACTGAAAAGCTATACTGTGACACTTTTATATAGTTATTGCACAAAATTTATTATTGAGGCAAGGGTATTTTTTTTATTTTTATGATTTTCTAATGGGAATCAAGAAAGGAAGGCAAAACAAATATGCAAGGAAGAGATCTGCTGAAGTAAAACAAAGATATCTTCAGAAGACTGTGGCACGTTATCATCAAATTAAACAAGGTAATATATATATATATATATATATATATATATATATATATATATATATATATAGTTAGAGTAATTAATTGTTTATACTTATTAATTAAATCAATTTGATTTAATTAAATAAGTTTCCTATTACTCTAGTTTGCTTAAGCTATCTTGTAGGTGCATATAATTAATATTTTATTAATTATATTGTGCAACCTAGCTTTTTTAGACTTTAGGGCTTTTGTTCACCTTTAAGGTTGAACTCTTGTAATTCTTTTTTTAAGCATTCATTTAATCAATCTGAGAATACAGTTTTTCTCTCATCTTGTTGAGTTCTTCCAAGCTCTGCTTTTCCCTTCTTTTTTTATTTCTCTTCAATAGGTTATTTGCATGTAGGTGGTCTTGGCAATTTGTGAAGTTGGTTTTCACAACTTCTACATGGTATCAGAGCCTCCCTACTACTTCTTTGTTGAATGATTTTTGAAGCTGCAATTCAGAGTTAGAAACCCCAACTTTTTTGAGATTTTTCTTTAATTGGGAGGAAGAGCAATTTTTTAGAGCATTTTGGGCCCAAACAGACACTTCTAGTGGATTCGAAAACCATTTACAGTCAGGATAAATATATAATTTTTTCATTTTTGGCTTCCGGGCATCTGGAAATTTTTTTTAGCCCCCATAGGAGGCCATACAGATGCATTTATTGTGAAAAGATCAAAAGAAAATTTTAAAAAAAGGGTTTTGGGCCACTTCACATGGTGGCCACCTATGCCCCACCACGACCCCACCAGCGCACCACCCGTGCACCACCGAAGCCTCATCGCAGTCAAAAACACCACTGCAAGACGGTCAAAGCTGAGCGCAGCCTAGTTGCTGCCCATCGTGCACTATGGTCGGTGGCATCCCCCTATTTCTACCACCTCCACTGGTGGTTTCCACTCCCTCACTACTCTCCTCTACCATTTCATAGCCCCACCATCTCAGCAGCCAACGTGGAAATTTTGCATAGTTGGCAGTCTCTGCAGTTGACACGTGGCAAGGGTGCCATGTTGGCACTTGCCACATGACACCTGCCACATTAGCTATCAAGTCAGTACCACCACGTGGATGCCATGAGGCACTTTTTGCTGTGATGGCCCCATGGCCGTCAATTTTTTTTCGTAAAATGCTGATGTCAGCACTACATCATCAACCCTGCAGGCACTCTGCATGTCCTTTTTGACCTACTTACAGTTTTTTGGCCATATCTTGGGCATACAAAGGTATTTTTCCCATCCGAAAGAAGCACCAAAAAGCTGGTTCTGAGGCGGAGATAGTGGTGTAGGATTTTTTTTGTTTTGATGCATTTTAGCTTCCTATTTTTGCAGTTGAAGTTTGAAGTTCTATTTTTGACTTTGACGAGCATTTCTTGTGCATCCAATCTCTGTTTTTTTTAAAACGTGATATTTTTGGAATGCTGGTTCTGTCTACTTTTCAAAAATGATGTAATTTCTTCCAAATTCTACTCCATGCTGTTTCTATCATATTTTTGGTGTTTTTTTTCTCTATGATGAATATCTTGGGTATTTCAGGTCCAGGGATCATTTTCTTAGCATGGGATCTCTTCTTTTGGGATGTACTATCTTTTGTATCAACTTTTTTCCTATTTTGATCATTGTTGATATTCATTGTAAGCATCTTTATGCAAACACACTGAGATAAAGTGCCACTCTTGCATTTCGAGATCCTTTTCATAATCGTGGTTTGTTATACTCACACTATTTTATAAAGTGCCATGAGGGGGGATAGTTATTTTCTGGTTTTGTGCCCTCTTCCTCTTTTTGCTTCATGAAGTGTTGGTGACACGTGCCTCTATAGGTGTTTGTACCTCACTCTTGATGTGTTTGGTTCCTATGTTGTAGGATATTTTTGGCCCATCTTTTCAGTTGCCTATCACCTCACCCCCTCTACATTAAGGGGGGGTTATATTGTTGGTTCTAATGCTTCCTTGGTTCAATGGTTCATTGGAGTGAGCTATGTATTCAGTATTTGATCCTATATACTAGACGATTGCAGTGGTTGGCTACCTATGCATTTCGATGAGATGGATCACCTACCATATAGACACACTTGGTTCATGCCTTCTATTTCCATGGAAGATCTTTAGATTAGCAATTTCTTTCTGATAGAGTTTGCGGCTTCTTCTGCTTCAATTGTTTTGTTCATGATCTTCTCTTTGTTCCTATCTTTTGGAATATTCTTTGCTATCTCTTTTTGGAGAGGGGTTTTTCCCACTGAGTTTTCTCTTTTGTCTCCGATTTATAGAGATTTCCTTGTTGTGATTGAGTACCTGATCAGGCCTTGTTACCGGGACCCATCTTTTCCTGCTTTCTTAGTTGTGCCTGGTTAGCTTACCTCCAGAGCTTCACTTAAGGGGGGGTGTTAGAGTAATTAATTTTTTATACTTATTAATTAAATCAATTTGATTTAATTAAATAAGTTTCCTATTACTCTAGCTTTCTTAAGCTATTTTGTAGGTGCATATAATTAATATTTTATTAATTATATTGTGCAACCTAGCTTTTTAAGGCTTTAAGGCTTTTGTTCACCTTTAAGGTTCAACTCTTGTAATTCTTTTTTCAAGCATTCATTCAATCAATTTGGGAATAAAATTTTTGTCTCATCTTGTTGAGTTCTTCCAAGCTCTGCTTTTTCCTTCTTTTTCAGTTTCTCTTCAATAGGTTATTTGCATGCGGGTGATCTTGGCAATCTGTGAAGTTGGTTTTCACAACTTCTATATATATATGGTCTTTAATTTAATTATGTTTCAATTTTTTTTTTACCTAATTTGATTTATTTATAAATTTGTTGCAAACAATCAATAAGGTCAAGAAAATGTTGAGGAAGGCTCAAAAGGAGTAGAAGAAGTGCATATGGGAGAAAGGTCAAGAACACTCCCTAAAAAGTCTCAAATAATGATTGTTGAAGAAGGTTCAAGATCACTCCATATAGAGGTTTAAATAACAGAAGTTAGCGAAGGGTTAGAATCTTTCCTTATAGAATCTCAAACAATGAATGTTGGACAAGGGTCAAGATCACTCCCTCTGGAAATCCTAGTAACAAAAGTCAAAAAATAGTTAGGATTAGGTGTACGAATTGGTATAGATGAACTCCTAAATATTTCCCAATCTATAAGGAATGGAATTTCTCATAAAAATTTAGATCATTTACTTAAAATGGATGTGGATAAATTGAGAAGAATTGCATCTATTGCTCAACTCTAAATTTTGTGTAAGAAAAGGTCAATGAATAAGAAGATAAGAGATATTATGACTAAATTTGATAACATTAAAACACTTGAACAAGCTCAGTTGCTTTCACTTTTATTTACACAAAAGAAGTTGCAAGAGGCATTGAAATTTTTAGGTGTATACACAACATCAAAGAAGAGAAGATTTTCTAACATGTAAACTGATGTGATTGAAAATGTTAAAAAAGGTTTGAGAAACATAGGAAAACACTCTCGAACTAAAGATAAGTCCATGGAAAGAAAAGTGATGTTGATGGCTATTGTAAATAAGAATATGACCCAAAATAGACAAATATCTTCAATTTCATTTGAAATGGGTTTAGTAGGAAAGCAATGAGAGAATATGTTAAGAGAGGATTAATTCTAGATGATAGTACTATAGAGGGCAATCAGGTAATCATGTGTAGAGGACCTTGTTCTGATAGAATTGAAGAGGTATTAAAAAATTTAGTCATATCATTTTTAATTGATAACACTCATCCTTCATCAAATAGTAGAGATGTTATCAGGCATAGGATTGCATCTAGCCAATATGAACATCATATAAAACATTGGTTGAACACAACACGAGTTTTATGTGTCATTTTATAGTGAACATCCTACTGTAAAAGTGGGGTAAACGTTGTTTGAAAAATTAAAGCAAGACTTTGTGAGGTCAAACAAAGTGTTTGAAACATGTTGCTGTCATCATCATATTGAGTTTGATCTCCACTATTAGGTATTTGGAAAGTTTGTAGAAGATAGATATAGTTTTCATCTTGCTCATCCTACTAGGAGAAGTGAGTTTATATCATCCATTCTATGTGACAAAATAGATGATCTAGTTGGTCAAATAAATTGCATCAAATGATTATGTGAAACATGTGGTGAATTGGCTCTATTTCCTTTTAAAATTGAAAATATTGATGTAGCAAAAAAAATTAATTACAAAAATTACAAGTATGTGAAGAATGAAACAAAGTTGGGGAAACAGATAAAAAGCTTCAAATATATTAAAAAGGAGTTACCTATTGTAACATTTATGGACATATTTAAGAATTTGATTCAACCTTATATTCATCACACATTTTTTGCAAAGTAGCAAGAACAATAGTTTCAAACTTTGAGAGATAATTTCCCACTTGGAATGATTGTATCAGTTGTTGATTTTGCTGAGAACTATTTCTTTGTTCATCAGAAAGAAATTCAATCAAATTATTTCTTTTTTAAGAAAGTCACTATTATGGTACATGTTTATTATACACATGCACAGTTATATTTGGATGGTGTTTAGAGTATAGTTCAAGCACAAGTAATTAAAAATGAATATCATTTTTATATAAGTGACGATAAAGAACATGACATTCATTATGTATAACATTACTTCAATATGTTCTTTTCTTATTTGAAAGAAAGAGACATAAATGTTAATGAACATTATGTTTGGTTTGATGGATGTGCTGCATAGCTCAAATCATCTAGACCATTTTATACATTATGTAGATATCATCGCAATAAGAATATAAAACACATCCAAAATTTCTTTAAAAGTGTCCATGGAAAAGGTGAACATGATGGTGCTAGTGCTTGCATCAAATGTGCTTTGCAAAAGTATCTAATGAATCATCAGAGAGTTCATGTAAATGATGCACATAATATTATTGAATGGCATAAGATACATTTTGCATCAGACAAGTTCGAGACATGATCAACAACGAGTCCATAGGTACCATATAGAGTCTTTTGGGAGATAATAGGTACGGATGTGTACATCTATTTAAATTTTATTCAATTAAGTCATAAAAGTTTATTTTTAAGATTTATCTTTCAATTCACTGAAGTTTAAATTTAATTTGCCCATATTTTCAATTTAATGAACTTTTAGGTGTTAATAGAAAAAAACATGCATGGTTGCAAGAAGATAGAAAAGACAAATTCCTTACATTCAGTCATGAGTACAGGTTGTCACAATTGGACATTGAAGACAAGAGAATACTCATATTATTGTGACAGTTGCATTGATGAAGACTATCAAGAATGCATCAATCATATACATGGATATATAGGTGCATGGATTTCACTACCACTTGGTGTTACCAATACATTTGATAAAGATGATGAAAGTTTTGTTGATATTACATTGATTTCTAATGATTATAATCATATCTTTGAATTAGCAAAAGTGGGTAAGTACCATAAAAATTAATCTCAACTTGTTATTTAATTATCAATTTGAATATATATATATATATATATATATATATATATATATATATATATAGTACACATTTATGTATACTTGTTATGCAGGAGATGTCTTTGCAGTGATTGTTGAGCTTGGAAATCATGAAGGTGTCAATTATTATTTATTGCAATCTACTACAGAGGACAAAGTTATATGATCCTAAAGAAAGTGATGCAATGTTGTTCCCCATTAGTATTATAAATACATGTGTGCACATACATATATGAATAAATATATATATCTAGGTAACTTTATATCTATCAAATTTTAAAATATTTAAACCTGTGGTGTAGGTTTTGTTGTGATGGAGGGAACATATTTGAAGCAAGACAAAATTGTCCAACATGGAATACACTTTGTTGATTATCAACCAGACAACAAGGTTTTACAATACAACCACTTGGTCGATGGTACTAGGCTTTGTCTACATCCAATCAAATTTAAGTGTGTATGTTGCAAGTGGAGACTAGATAGTGAAGATCATGAAAAGATATTACATGTTATAAGCATACATCATGGTTGAATTGACCTTTGAGATTTATTTTATAATAATTTAAATTAATTTAAAGTTGTTAGTTTACTAGACAAGGTCATAACTCTTAGTTTATTAGTTTATTAATGTGTTTATAAATGTATACATTTTAATAATATTAATTACCATGGACGAATTTAATAATAACAACTTGATATAAATAGGCAATACAAGTTAGTTGGAACTTACACAATCATTAGATAGGTATGTATCAAAGATAATTTAATATGTTAGAATTCTTAAATATCAACTTCTTTTCAAACTATTGAATTTCATCTTGAATTAAATGTTTTTTAATTATATGATCATACTCTTATTTATCATTAGTTTATTAAAAAACTATATAAATTAATAATATTAATTATACCATGGATGAATTTAATAATAACTTGATCTAAATAGGGTTGATCTATGTAGTTTAGTTTGAACTTACACAATCATTAGATAGATATGTATCAAAGATAATTTAATATGTTATCTAAATTATTTTATCAACTTCTTTTCAAACTATAGAATTTCATTTTGAATTTTTTTTTTAAAAAAAATTGTACGATCATACTCTTAGTTATCATTAGTTGATTAAAAAACTATATATTAATGTTACTTTATTGTAGGGTCATACTCTTAATTGATTAGTTTATTAATGTGTTTTTAAATATTATATTTTGTAAAAGTTTTTCAAAAAAATGTATTGGCTTACCTAATTAGCATATTTTTATCCACATAAAACTAATATTTATCTTTGGCCCTACTAATTGATAACTTAACAAATATGTATCCTTCTAACTTCCTACTAATTGATTTAACAAATTTGATTATTTTATAATGATCACAATAAAATCTAAAATCTAAAGTTCAAATATGTTCACAATAAAGTTTTATATTGGTGACAATAAAATCTAAAGTTTAAAATCTATAATCTAATTGATGAAGAATGTTCTCCTAAAATAAAAACATATCTATATGTCTCAAGAATAAACATCTACATCTAATATCTAAATACTAAAATGCATACATATGAAAACTATAAGTCTTGAATAAACATGTATACATGTAGCAAAATATAAAAAGTCATATACATGTGACCATCCAACTACTAAAGTACTTAATACTAAAATAAATAGTGAAACATGTATGTATGCCATTGAGGTACCAAAATACATACAAAGTTACCAATATATAAATGCATCAAAAAATATATAAATGTACTACTACTAGAGGGACCTCTCAAGATGCATACAAATAGAACAACCCTCTGATCAAGTCTCCTGTACATCTCGTGGTTGAGGCACATCAATTGAGCCCTACAAATACACACACACACACACACACACACACACACACATTGTAACCCCATGCAAAAGTTGGAAGCCATACCAAATTCCTACTCATGTCTCAAGAATTGGGCACAATTGTACACAATTGCTTACAAATCAGGCACCCGATTCTTTTTAAAATTGGGTACCCAATTTTTAAAGAATCGAGTGCTTGAATTGTAAGCAATTGGGTATCCATTTCTAATGTACCCGTTGGGTCCCAAAAGCTGCCCCACAGACTGAGTTTCAATGGTTGAAATGATTGAATTATAGTTTTGATCTACAACTATGAATTTTTTCATGCTTATTCTATTTTCTTGTCCTCTTATACAATTTTCAAGCTACTGGTTCAAATTTAAAATTGGTGCAAACATGGGATCGAAAAAACGAAGAAAGAAGAAAGCAAAAGTTTTAATAGATGAGGAGATTGTAGAAAATAAAGAGAAAGAAGCACAACATCAAAAAGAGAGAAGATAGAGAATTAGAGACTTGAACAATGTTTCAAAAGAGAAAGACATTGAGGATACCATTATGGATGAAGAGGTCAAAGAAGAGAACCTAATACAAGAAAATTTAGGTGCACATTCTAATCATGCATTCAATATAGGTGTGTCTCCAAACTCTCAAATGTTCTCTCATGATGAAATTAGTGATTTTTTAGAAGTAGGTTATGATTTAAAAAATTTAGATTTTCTTCATGAGAAGCAATTGTCAAATGATCATGCACAAAACACTCCAATTGAAATGCCTGCACTGAAAGAAATACTAAGAAAATTTGAAAATGATATTCAAATCCCAAATAACAGTGAAAATAGTAAAGTGTCTGAAAATAAAAATTGCATGAATGTAGACATAGAAACACCAACTACTGAAAAAACATGTCAAGATGATAGTAAAGTGTCTGAACATAATTTTCATATTCCTAATGATGTGTTAGATAATCTTGAGGGATTGGTTTCATGGAGACAAATTAGGACACATGCTAATAGATTGTATAGGCATTTTTTTTATAACAAGAAATTTGGTTTTCAATGTCAGCTAATGTTGCAACTAATTAAAATATCTAAAAGGTGAAAAGTAATGAGAAGGTTGGGAATGTATGGAAAATCAAAGAATAAAAATGAGTCTTTAAAACAAGTTGTATCCACTATTGCTAGTGCCTTTGATGTTATTGAAAAGAGAAGTCGATCTAAAGATAAGAATGCAACACGATGAGCAATAACAACAACTTTAGTTAACAAATCAACATTTGAAAAAAGATTGATTAGCAACATAAGTGGATATCTTAATGTGAATTGTAAGACTTTAGAAAGAGCTATAAAGAGAAGGGTCAACTTTGAATGTGATCCAACAAATATTTTATGGACTTATAGTGGTAGACTCCCGAGATGTGATATGAAACTTACTAGTGAAGTCAAAAGTTTGATTAAATTTTTTTGGCATGATAATACAAGAGTATCACCTAATTCAAGAGATGTTCTTAAATTGAGAATTGGGTCAAAAATACATGTTCCACATCCTAAACACCTTTTGGACATGACTCAAACTGAATTGTTTAAAAAATTTGTAGATGGTAAGGTATTAAATATTACCATTAGTCAAAGATCTTTTGAAAAGTGTAAACCATGGCATGTAAGGATTAACAAGGAAAGAATCACATGTTGTAATGTTAGGAATAAGGTGTCTCAACCTTGTATAATTCCTATTCTTATTATAACTTGTTTTGTAAAATGTATTTTTGCAAATAATATGTAAATGTGAGTGTACATGTCTAGTTGGCATGTTGATCACTTACATGTGTCGACATCTTGAAGTGTGTGAAGGAGATCATGGCTGAAATGGTTATGACGGATTCCTATGATGCATAAGAGCTATTTAAGGAATGAGCTATGACAAGTGTAAGAGCATCTTATGACATGAGGCCTATTTGTGTGCCCAAGAATGAGTGGTTGGTGTGTGTAAGAGAATATGCCAAAAATAGGTTGGTATGATGGATTTCCTTACACTTCTCTTGTGACCGCTATTTTTTGCAAATTCTATGACAAGCTCTCATTGTCTATTCAAGGGATGGATGCCCTTTTCTTGGTATTGGATGTACATGTGGCATTGTGCATGTTTCTTGGTGGTTGAGCCATGAAAAATGCCCAACTCCATTATGGGCATTTTGTTGGGTCTTAAGATGTTCATAAAATGGGTATTGCATGTTGTAATGCAATAGTGTGATAGATGAAAGTTTGTAGGTACCGAGGTGTTGCTCGAGTCTTCTATTGTTGATGTTGAACTTGCATTGCAAGTGTATTGTAATCTTGTGTTGAAGATAATACATTGTGTAGGTTCTGTAGGGGTGGGGTTGTTTTACCGAAAGGTTTTTCCCCACCAGAAAATCTTTGTGTTATGTGTTCTTTCTCTATCTAATTTCTATATGCATGGTTGGCTGCAATAATGTTGTTTACATGATATTGAATCTATAAGTGTAGAAGATTTTAAAAGGATTTGCACCATACTTTTCTTATGAGATTAGTGTAGGAAGCTATTTCCGCACCTGAGTTTCCTTACATGTAAAACTCATATTCAATTTCATTACCATTATGATGTATTTTGATCTATACGTGGTACCATGCATAGTAAAGAAATGTTGCAAGAATGTGGTAAAAAAATACCACCTCAAACTATAAAAGATTTCATATTAGGTTTGTTTTGTAAGCCACCTAATGATCAATACTTTATTTTCAATGCATGTCTTTCTAGTACATGTGATATATGTGGAAATCTTTCTTTGTTAGATGAATGTTTGCATGAAAATGCTTTGATTACTTTTGGACAAAAATTAGTTGAGGTAAAAAGATTCAAAACTATTGAATATCCATTGAAGGATGGGAAGATTGGAAGAAGTTGTGATCTAGTTATAGATAAAGCTAGTTGTCATGCATTTATGGATGAGTTTAAGAGTCCGATCCTAACAAAATATGTTAAACACTCTCAATATTCTAAATGGCTTGATGGAAAATTTCACATATGTAACAATACATTTCCAATTGGTACTATACTTTTAATTGTTGACTTTGCAGAGAACTACATGCTTGCATCGCAAGAAGAGGTACAACCACAATATTAGAAATTTAGTGCAAGTAACAATTTATGTTCATATAGTTTATAGGCATGCACCTAATAGTATAGAGGAGGATTGAATAATATTGAGAGACTACCATTTTTATTTAAGTGATAATAAACTCCATTCATTTGAGTTTGTCCAATATTGTTTCAAGGTCTTTTATGATAATTTAAAAGAGAGACAAATTCAAATGACACAACATTGGATATGGTTAGATAATTGTACAGGACAATTCAAGAATGCTAGAATGTTCTATTGGTTGAGTATGACACGTAGGCAAACTAACATCCAACATGTGTGGAGTTTTTTTGATGCTGGACATGGTAAAGGAGAACATGATGGTGTTGGTGCATGCGTGAAGAGTTCCCTTAGTAGAGAGCAATTAAAATTTGGGGAAAATACTAAATTCAAAAATGCACATGAGATTATCGAATGGTGTAACAAATATTTATACACGGGATCGAGTCAGAACTCTACAATCAAACATTTCTTCTACCTAGTTGAAGAAAATAATATCCTTTCAAGATATGATTGTGATGCAATTAGTGGGTCAGCTAAATGGAATTCATTTAGGAGTTTAGATTCTCACACTTGGACTATATGGACTAGGGAGCTTGCTTGCTTTTGTCAATTTTGTCTTGCAGGCGAATGGGAAGAATGTGAAAATACAAAATGGGTTCAAGATTGGAAACAAAGATCATTAGCACCTACTGACACACATTTTGAAGATGATATAGTAAATGAAGACCAGAATGTTACTTTTGCATCAGAAGACTATGATCTTATTTCAGACCTTATAGAACCTGGTATGCACAGTTTAATTAGACTTTATTGTGATCTCATGCTTCAATTTATATAATTTTCATATGTACACTCATGTGATTAAAGTGTTTCTATACTTTATCTTATCTTGTAGGACATGTTTATGTTGTTATTGCACCTAGTGATAATGATGAACAGACTGAGTATTGGCTAGCTAGATGTGTGGAACCTAAGAAAAAATTGACATCTCATCAAGTAGACGATGATAGCTTTGTGTATTGAATCAGGTCTATCATTGTAGCTGGCACCTGGCTACATAGATACCTAACAAGAAGGAATGGTTTGCTAGCATTTGAAGACTACCAAACCGAAAAGAAGATTTTACACTATTCTCATTTGGTTGTGGTAACAAATATCAAATTAGAAAGATACAAAGGGAGACTTGCCAATAAGGTATTATGGACAATTTTAATGGATGAGAATGAGACAATCATAGATGCATTGCAAAAGAGAGAGGATGCAGATGGTACAGTGGGATGACTACATTTAAATCAAACACATGTAAGTTTTTTCATTATTGTATTTTATATATATATATATATATATATATATATATATATATATATATATATATATATATATATATATATATATATATATATATATATATATAAAATTTAATTACATGTATGTTTGTGTTTTCAATACCAATTTAGAGAACTTATATACCTCTTATTCATGTCTCAATTACAATTTATGCAAATTAAAATTTTAAACTGGATCAAACATCAACATCTTGTGTGATTTCACATAGTAAGTACATACAAATTACACATGTATATTTACATAGTTCAGATATCTTGAATATTAATTTATGTGTTTATTAACATGTGTGTTTTTGTTTTACATTTTTATTTTACAGGACCTCATTTGAAGAGATGTGTTGAACCAATTTTATGTTTTGAGTTCACTGAACTATAAATATATCATTGACATTGTCTTACATATATTGTAAAATATGTTGTACAAACTAATTAAAAAATGTGAGTTTACTTCTATTTGAAAGTTAAAGGTATGCACTTGATAAATTATAAATTAATTGTCAATTTAAGTAATGACCTCCTATTTTGTTCCATTACTTTTACATTTTAGAATGTTAAAATTAATGTTTGTTTGAAGTTTCAAATTACAATTGATTGTAATATTAAAACCAAGTCACTTGCACATGATAATTTAAAGATCATTACTCATTATATTCATTGTATTGATTATATCTTACATTACCAAACAACACATTAAGATAACTTATGATACATTGTTAGGTACATTATCCATACATGTGTGTCTTAAGGGGACATGGGAGTCCTAATAGGTCATAATAATTTCTGTACATCTTAATAAGTCTTAATATGTTTACTAGCACATAATAGGTATTATTAGGTGATAATGAGTCTTACATTACCAAACTACACATTAAGATCACTTATGATACATTGTTAGGTACATTATCCATACATGTGTGTCTTAAGGGGACATAGGAGTCATAATAGGTCATTATGTCTATTATAGGTTATGATAGGTATTCATATGTTTACTACCACATAATAGGTTGTATTTGGTAATAATGTCTCTTACATTACCAATCAACACATTAATATCACTTATGATATATTGTTAGGTATGTTATCCATACATGTGTGTCTTGAGGGGACATGGGAGTCTTAATAGGTCATTATGTCTATTATAGGTTATGATAGGTATTCATATGTTTACTACCACATAATAGGTCTTATTAGGTGATAATGAGTCTTGCATTACTAAACAACACATTAAGATCACTTATGATACATTGTTAGGTACGTTATTAATACATTTTTTAATCTAGTAGGTCAATTTTATTTGTATGAATCTCAATACATAAATTTGATGTGGTATTTATCCAATAATGCTCTATAGATAGTTAAAATTATTGTTCATCTTGCATATATACCTACAAAATGTGTCATATGTTCATGAATAAAATATGTTAGAATAAAGAAAATGCTTTGAATATACTTAAAACATGGTGAAACATAATAATATATAATACATACACAAGCATGATAAGAAGTCATAAAAAAATAGTACATGGTCTAACATACATCATAACATGATCTATGAAGTGAAAAAATACATGGTCTAACATACAGTTTTAACTATCCTAACACAAAGTGTATACATCATAAAAACACAATCTATAGGTGCCAACAAGACATAATCTTTCTGATCCAATGCCCTCTTTAATCTATGTGAACAGGACTTAGATGGATCATCATGTGTAATATGAGTCGTCTCCTCATGTCGAACACCTTGTTAGGTAGATGGATCACCCTGTGTAACATGAGACACATCTCATCATGTACATGCTTAATTGAAATGTGTCTCAAAATCTAGCTTGAAAATAAATTAAATATTCACTACATAATAAAATAAATACCACATGAGATGGGTGTCCCTCGATAATGGGAGGAGGCGCACTATCAAAACTACCAAATGCAGTAGTGGTGAGTTCTTGTAATTTACAATACATTTTTTAAATTTGATTTTAGAGAATAATGAACTATACATTATGTACATAAATCACAATACTGATCTCAAATGATGATGTAGGTACCTCCATCTAGCTTAAGTCCTATGCTCTCAGCAACATTCATGGTGATATAGTCCTAAAATTATGAATACATAAATGTTTAGTCAAAATTAAATATACATGAATAATTACAAAGTACATAATTTGTACACTACATCTTTTATATACTATAAATTTAACATGTATATATAATATATATATCATACCTGAGTGGTAGCAAATGTCATAGATGTGTCTACAGGTATGCTAGCATGATAATCATAAGATGGAGTCAAAAATAGACTATACTAAGGCCTGTATGGATGAGTATGGCTCCTATTCGTAAAATCAAAACACATAATATATATATACATGTGAGTCAAAAAAATTCAGATTATAAGTTAATAATAATTTACATACACAAAAATAATACAAATTATTTTTCTTCAATCAAAAGTTCATACCACATGTATTTGAGGCTATGCCTCAGTGGTAACTAGAGTAGGACTTGTACTAACATGAATCTGTGTAGATGTAGACAATCCCTACAAAATTAGATAAAAAGAACATATGAGCACATGTTATTAAATTCAAATTTCAATGTACATTTTTACAATGTAATTCAAAGTGCATACCGTATAAGGTTCACCAACGTCTATAGGTTTCAAAAAAAGACTATACTGCCTCCTAGGAGGAACAGTATCATGCATCCTCTATTATTTCAAAAGTACAAATTAATATAGTTAATACAATTACACATGTATGTAGAAAGTAAATAATTATGTGTACTTTATATTTATATTAAAATTATAATTTTACTTGCTGCTCTTGAATCTCTCCAGGCTCTCCCTACTGTATGAGCTCAACAAATGATGACATGTTTATCTCGTCACTACCATCACCATGGGCAGCGTATACATCATCATCAAAATCTGCACCCTCGTCATAATGGCCATCGTGTGCTACACCAGGATCGCTCTGGGGGCCTGTGCATATGCCTCCATAGCTATTACAAACATTTTCAAGTGGAGGAGCATGTATTGCCTGCATCCATTGCTGTACTAAATTGCCCGAAAGGGCACTCAAATGGGTAAAAGTGGATGAAACTACTTGATGATGGTGAGGAGCAGGCACAACAGGTGTGTGAAGAGGTACAAGGGGCTTAGCTTGCCTACGATTTCTCGTTATATCACTCAATTTTGCCCCAGGCCTATCCTGAGGCATCCCTCTACCAACCCCCTAAAATTATTTCATATCAAAATAGTTGGGTTTCAAACCCAACTCAAACTCAGCCCATAAATTCCTAAGGAAGTACATGGGCACCTCATGGTTAGCATGTGGTGGATGGTCAAATACCATCCACCACTGCTCCCAAAAATGGGCTGCTATACGTGGATGTGTACACCACCTAATGGAAATGCAAGGCTTCTTATCACTAATTGCTTCACCCATCTTAGGGTTTACAAAATAATGTTGAAAATTCCCTTTACCTATATGCAGCTTATAAACCTCTCTATATGGTAAACCATCAGAGTAGAAGGCACACATGCTTTCGTTCCATGATCTAAATGAATCAATATCTGAATCAAAATGATGGATGGAGTCAATCATGCCTTGCATTCTATTTGCAAGACGTAGTAGGTGAGGGGGGGGTGCCTCTCATGTTGGATATAATCTATATCATGCATGAGGTCATTGAAGTTACACCTCATGGTCTTGTGCAGCTCATCTGTGATGGGTGGTGGAGGTGTGGGCGGAGGTGGAGGTGGAGGTGATGATGGAGGAGGTGGAGGCGAGGGTATGGGAGGGGGAGGAGATGGCAGTGGGTCCATCAAATATAATCTGCATATATGTTTAAACAACATAAAACAAAAAACATGACAAAAATACATCACAACATAACACATGACAAAATTACTATTTAATAAAATTTAAATCTAAAATTTATCTTGTCTAGATCTATATAAATGCACACATATTTATTAAAATCATATCAATTAAATAAATAAGTTAAACACTTAAGTCAAATTAAACATTAAATACTAAATTTTTAAGTCTAATCATAATATAATAGTCAAAAAATATATATCTAGGTTAGTTCAAGGTTTCTTTTCTTAAAACAGGAGCCACCAAGCTAATTTGGCTTTCATGTACATTTATTTTGTGAGACTGGGGGATTGTATGAACTCATTATGGATTATATGTTCATCTCAAGATGAAACAAAGTTAAGATTATGACAAGGTTATGTTTTACAATTTTGTTATGTTAATGGTTTTCATGTTGGCTAAGCTTAAGATTATTATAATGATTATGGTAATTTAATGTTAGGGAACTTACCTAGGATTATGGTTTTAGTTAGAATTATATTTAGGTTTCAGATATTTATTATGGTCCTATTGTTTATAGGATATATAATAGATGGCATTAGGATGAGAGTTAAAGTTACAATTAGAATGAAAGCTTAAAGATAGAATTATGATTTGATTAAAAAATATTTATGATTGTAGTTTGAATCCTAAAGATTATCTGCTTTTTAATGCAAACTATAAGTGTAGATCATATCAGATAATGAACTAATACATGTGAACCCTATCCCAAACCATATAATAATCCTAATTCTAATCATAATCCATAATTCATTACCTTATTAAGCTTTGGCTATCCATTTTATTTCCAAAGTAATCCCTTTAACTTTCTTAAAGTTTTCATTCCAACTTACTAGTCTCCTTTCTTTATGTGAACTAGTCCTGGTAGCACGATTCTTCATATTTCCTTTTCCATGTAACCACAAAATGTTCCTAATAGATTTATATAGAAGACCAAACTGATTTAAATAAAATGAGCACGAAGAAGAGAAACTTACACCCAATATGAGGAGAGATCTTTTAACATACTTGAATTCTAGCAACCAAAGTGAGATAATTAGAGCTTTAGTTGTTGATTTTTCCAAATATTTTCTTATTGATATAAATACACATTTCATTTATATGTTAGGGTTTACTACAAATGGAATCCCTAGGTATCTAACCACTTAATTATGAAATCTCCATCCAATACCATATTTACTACACAAGGTAGGGGACTCAATATTTAGCCCCAATCAGATAGATGTAGAGACATAAATCTTACTACCTGATACAAAGAAAAGAGGTCCAATTTGATCATTAAATGACTCATGTTGCACTCTTCTAGCTTAAAAATAATACAAATATTATCAATAAACTATACGTTCGATACTTATTAATGATTTGGAGAGTAGATCCTCTAACTTTTAGAGACAACTAGTTATCTCTAAGGAGATAATATAATGAGTCAACAACAATAAAAAATAAAGAGGATGCAAGAGGAGACCCTTTCATAATTGATCTAGAGAGTCCTAAAAATTATGATCTAACCCCATTAATTTCTTTACTAAAACCCTGACACTAATCATAAGAGAGGACACCATTTGACATAATATTGGATGGAATCCTAGGCTTGTAACATCATCATAGTGAAACTCCATTCCACCCTTTTGTAGACATTTTCATAATCAATTACTTGAGCATGCCTACACTCTATCTTGGAAATGTTTCCCAATCCAAATTCTTCCAATAGTTTATCAAGTTCTCCAATATGCATAAACATCCTTAACAAAACACTTTTGTGTAGGGTTAATGATCTTGGATAGGATATCTTCTAGTCTAGAGGCTAAGACCTTGGCAATAATTTTGTATGATATGTATTTAGGAGTGTCCTATCTCTAATTTTTAATGAGATTCTTATCTCCCCTTGGGGATCAATTTTATGAGCTCTCCATTGATTACTTGATGTAGGGATTTCTCCTTACTAATTTTTTGGATGGAGGAGCTAATTTATGATAGAAATGGGTTTATCAAGGAATAATGCATCTTCATCCTAGGAATGATGGTTCTCATTTTATCCCTATCTTCCTAATCACTTTTAATTATCACCGTCTTCTAACCAAAAAAATTGATTGTAAAATTAGGAAAAAGATCTTACTATATATCACTAGGGGGTGGGTATTTCTTTTTATAGAATAAGACAATATTTTGTTATGTGGCCTGCCATTCTGCAAAGGCAATAAACATTTAGGCTACCCATATAGGAAAATAGAAAACAAATAGGTGAATCTCCAGTCTCCAAAAAAAAAATTTTAGGCACTTCCAACCCAAGATAAATAGAAATTAGTCCCCCTAACATAATTATCTAGTTAGGGATTGAGGTGTTAGAGTGCTTCAATACCCTCCTAATTAGATATTACATGATGAATACTCACTTAGGATATAAAGGTTTAGGCATCCTGTGGAAAGACATGTTATACACTTCTTTAGATATATTCTTAGGCATCCAAGGGTGTAGTCCGGGCTCCTACTCACACTGATGTGGACACCTCCACCTCTTGATGGTGAGGGAGGATTACTTAATTAGATGCCTGATTTGTTCAAGTGTCTTCTAATTTTTTTATGATGTATCATTTTGAGACCTTGATATCATTGTTTAATTAGTTTTAGGATTAGGGTTCAATTTGGTTTGTATTATTTGATTAGGTTTACATTCTTAGGTTTCAATTAGGACAAGAGTTAATAAATTGAATTAAGTCTTAAAGTACTAAATTTGGTTTTAGATATAGAATTATAGTTAGAGCTTTTAGATTAAAAACCAACATTAATTCAAAAAAGTTAGGTTTGAATTTTGTTTTAAAGTGTTGAATATATTATTGAGTTCTAGTTTAGGGTGATTTGGTTTAGTCTTAAGGTCAACATTTAACTTGTTTCAATCTTAAGGTAATGGTTCAATTTGGTTAATGGTTGGGGAAAGGATTTAAGGTTAAATTCAAGGTTTCTACTATTAAGTTGGGATATATAATTAGGTTTATGATCATGGTTTAATTCAATTTGGTTTATGAGTATAATATTAACTAGTTAAGGGCCAGGGTTACCTTTCAATCTAGTTTAATATATTCAATTTGGTTTAGGGTTAACCCAAGGGTTAGTTTATTTTAGTGTTAAATAATAAGATATAATGCTTTGATATCACTCATTTTTTGATATTTTGATTATATCACCCCTATACATGTTGATAACTTATATGCGATGAATCTTACAAATATTATTTGATCTCATTACATGTGTAATGGTTATTTTTTTTAGTTTATGTACATGAGATGCTCCTATATATGGTGTTTTTCTTTTCTTATAATATATAGTGTTAAATATATATATATATACCTAAGTACCCTTCTTGATTATCTATGATGGACATGTCGTAAATGACATATTTCTATATGATTCTTTTGATATGATATGCATGGATTATATATATATATATATATATATATATATATATATATATATATATATATATATATATATATATATAATGAAAATTTTAAATCCTTCCTATGCAATAAATGATGTAATTAGATATGTACAAATGTTTTTAGATTCACATGTACATGACATGTTGATGTAGATATGATGCTCCTCTAGGATAATTTAGTTTAAATCATAAATAAGGTTACAATTTTAGGGTTTGACATTTATAAAATTAGTACTCAAGGTAAGATAGGAAAGTTATTTAATTATCTATATATTACCTGGTGTAGGTTTTAGCAAATTAAGATTAAGGTTAAGATGATAGTAAGAGTTATGATTAGAGTTAAATTCAATACAAATTAACATTATAGTTAATCCTAAATGACGCCTAGCCAAGGGATCCAAAGAACTAATCAAAAGTTTTACTAAGTAAGCAATAACATACATACAATAATTTACATTTATAAAAAGACATAAGAGATTGCATTCCTTAATGAGCACATTTACATTTCATGTTTAAATAATTATAAGTAGTAAAAGTAAAATAAATTACACATCCACATGAAACAATATTAACTACTTCAGTTCAATCCATTTAAATAATTTATATACATTTGTTTTGAATGCCACTTGGAAAATTAATTCAGAATGCACAATCATCCACTATACATGTCACAGGGTATGAAAGGCTGAAAGAGTACATATTTATAAAATAGTTTACATCATTCATTTTTGATCCATGAAAAAAAGTACAATACAATTTAAGTAAAATTGTTTTAAATACTAGAAGTTTTTTGTTTGGATCCCTTGGCGATTTGTTATGTGATTAAGTACTTAGTTATATATGTTTAGGGTTTTATTGTACATAACTATATGGTTAGGTCAAGATTATAGTTTAAACAATGAATTTAGGTCAAGGTTATAGTTAAAAAAAGGTCGAGGTTATATGGTTCTAGGTTGAGGTTATATTTATTTTAAAGCTAGAAGACTCATGTTGCACATAAATTAAATACATTTCAAAACATCTAAAATAATAATTTTTTAAATAAACATTTACGAAACTATATTTTAATTAACAAATACAAAAATTTAAACATCTACTCATTAACAATGTAAATATACAATTTTACTTATATTAAAAATGAAAAAATAAATAAATAAACATACATATTAAATTGAAAATTGAAAAAAAAAAGTAAAATAGTACAAAACATATTAAAATACATGGTATATCAAAAACTAGCAGCAAGGGAGTGGTCGGTAGGGCTGAAAATCGGGCTCCCGTATGCATCTCTAATCGGGCTCCCATTTTTGAGGTCATGAAAATGACTTCAAAAATGCCCAAAAATGAGGTTAAATAAAGTCTTAAAAATCGAGTACCGATTTGTAAGAAATTGGGTGCCCAATTTTTAAAAGTAATCAGGCGCTTGATATTTGAGTGCCTCGGGCACCCGATCTACTTTTAAATATTGGGTACCCGATTCTTGAAATTAGGCTCGGGTGCCTAAAGCTTAGTTTTAGAAATGGGTACCCGATTATTTAAAAATTGAGTACCCATTTATGAGAAGTACAATTCTGCAGATCTAACTTCTGCAGAATTGCAACTCAACTTCTTGTGGTCACCGATATATCTAGTTTGAAACATAAATAACTTTACAAACTACTTCAAACTTGTACCTAAGCACTACTGGGTGCCTTAATAGAATTATCTCTCTAATGTACATGCCCTAACCCAACACTAGATGTAATCATCTACTTAATGACCTATGCCTGCATGATTTAGTATATTTCTTAAATTAAATATCTATCTGAGCTGAATTTTTAAATTTAAAAATAAATTTTATATATATATATATATATATATACCTAGGTCTTCAAAGGTGGAGGATGATCAGAAAACTCCATCATATCATCTATCGATGCACCTCTACTATTTGAAACATCAGTATGTCCTAATACTCCAGCATCATCTCTTGAAACTTTGACACCTACTGAACCACCCTCAGCACCACAATCTCCAATTACCAGTAATGATGAGTGAAGTGGACTATGTAACTAGCTAGCTAACGGTGTAGAATAAGTACTTGGTAGAAATAACATGTCCATGTATGATGGAAATCCCATGCTTTGACTAGTATCAATCTTAGATAGCCCTTGTAACTACTCACCAAAATCATCAAGACCCTCGACTATGATCCTATCATCTCCAACTCATATGCCCAAGTGATCCGTAGAGTGTCATGAGCCTAGTGTAGAATGTTGTGATCTATTTTGTGTGGTGACTATCACTAGTGTGGTCTATGCTTGTAGATCTACAAGGCTCTGATGGTATCTAATGGAATCCATCACTAAGTAAACTGACATTCCTCGTGTATCAAAAATATAACTAATACTTTACAATAGATCATCCAAAAGATATAGTGCTAAATCCATATGTGTGTGTTGTCCTGAAAAAGCATGAATGTCACCTCATACTACTAGTCCAATAACTCTATATGCCTCATTAGAGGGTGTACTTGAAGTGCTATTAGATGCCTCTGAGGATGGTCAACCTGGATGACTCTGTCGAGTGTGAATATAATGACCAAGAGAATCAGATGTGATGCTAGCACTTACAGACGCAATGTGTCCAATATTGTTAATTTCTCCCCTCTGAGAAGCAATGAAAACTCTATCTATAATAGGTGCTAGTGCTTGATTCACTAGAGGAAGTCTCTGTCCAATGAATTATCTCACATCTAGAGGTGGCAGATGCTATGCACTAGAATAATAGTCATGATATATGATCTGACCACACCCTTGTCCACAATAATCTAGAATTTTTAGTAGTTGATGTTAAGCCCCATGTAGAACTCAATGTACAACTACTATGCAAAATAAAGAGGTATCTAGTTATTGTTAGGATAATGACCATGTGCAACTAAAAAATGAGGATAGATCATACTAGAAATAATAGGATCTCTATATTGTGTGACTCAATAGCCTCTCACCCACCATGTGTACCCTCATATGATGGAAATAGATATTGTTTGATGACGTGTTTAGGGGCCACCCTCTTGACATCATCAAAAGATGCATCTCCTAAAATCTTAGCTCTAAGTTCCCTAGATATGGCAACTAATATGTTAGGGGTAAATGAAAGGTGAGCTCTAAATCTAGTAGTCAGATCCTGTAAACTCCTACCTATGGTAGCACATATGTCTCTATATAGAACATCATCGAAGGATAATATATATTGTTGTAATCTAGTAGCCTCCTGATCTGCAAATGCAAATAATGCATCGATATCAATGCATGGAGGTGGCGCAACAAGACCTCCAATAGGAACTTAAAGTGTAGGACTTCCAACAAGAGCTACACTAGGAGCCACACTAGGAGCTGCACCACCTAGAGCCACACTAGGAGCCACACCAAGAGCTACAACATGAGTCCCACCATGAGCCTTATGACAATCCATAGCATGAGCCCCACCATGAGCCACATCCTGAGCCCCAAAAAGATCAACAAAAAAAACTACATGATGAGCCATAGCACGAACTACATCATGTGTCATAGTAGGAACTACATTAGGTACCATAGTAGGAACCACATCATGAGCTATAGCAGGAGCCCAAGTAGGAGCTGCAATAGGAGGAGTCACAACAAGAGCCTCATTAGTGCCCTTAGGATGATGAGAAAGCTAATTATTTGAAGTCATATTTGTACAATGATGGAGCTAGTTTATATAAAATTTGTAAATTGTATATAATACATACATATAACATGTACACATGTCTGTCTAAGTCTAGTACACTAGTTTTTTAATTTAAATTAAAAGATATATATAATCACATACATCACATGTCTAGATAATCTATAACCTACATATCAATAAAATTTATATGATCATACATATGAGAGTTAGAGTTAGTGTAAGAGTTAAATGGAACCTGAGTTTTTAGAACTTTAGGAATTAAATATTAGTATCTAGGTTTAACTTTAAGGGTTTACTTGAGTTAGATTAGGGTAATGATTACCATTTCATTTAGAACAAAGGGTTTGATTTCTAGTGTTAAATAGTTAGATTAGAGTTCAATGAGTTAGATTAAGGTTAGATTAAGATTTCATTTAGATTAAAAAGGGTTTGAATTTATAGTTTTGGATTACATTAGAGTTTGAGTCAAAAATTTACTAGGGTTTGAGTTTTCAGTTACCTTAATTCTTACATTAGAGTTTGAGTTCTCATTAAAAAGTTTCATTTCTAGATCCAAGGGTTTACTTTTTAGTTACGATTTTTTAACATTAGATCTAATTTGGGAAGTTTATATAAATTAGGATTTGAGTTTTCAGTTAGGATTAGATAAAGGGTTTGATTACTGTTCAAATGGTTTAGATCAAAGGGTTTTTTGGAAGTTAAAGATTACCTCATGATTCTAGGGTTTCATAAGTAGAGATATCTAAGGGTATGGTTAGGGTTTGATTTATAGGGAACTTATGTGGCTAGATTAGGGTTTGAGTTCTAGATTAAAGGTTTTGATTGGGGTTATGGTTGTACATTAAACATACTTAGTTCAAGTTAGGGTTTGATTTGAAGGGAACTTTCAATTTAGATTAAAGAGTCTAATTACAATTTGATTTAAAAACAAATTAGGGTTTGAGAAAATTTAAAGGGTTTGAGTTTTCGGTTAGGAAATTAGATCTGAGGGTTTGATCACATGGTTTGATTTCTAGAGTAGGATTTGAGTTAAAGATTAGGGTACATACATGTCATTAGGGTTTGATTTATAGGGTTACTATTAGATTCTAGGGTTTGTGTTTGATGGGGACACAACCCAAGCATAGAATGGACACAACAGGAAAGGGAAATTTTATTAACTTGTAAATAAGCTAATACATTCAATACAAAGAAAATAGACTTCAAAACATGCCCTATGGAGTTACAATAGCATAAATCTAGAGATAATTTCTCCTTTCAGTACCTCCTCTCAAACTCCACTACGAACTTCCTTTTACAATGCTAGAAATGTCCTAAAATAGACCCCAGAGGGTTAAGGATTAGGAATACATTCTAGAAAGTGCTAGTAGGCATCCACTGACCAAGTAGAAGGCTCCAAAAGCTGTGTTAGAAGTTGGTGCAAATCTAGAAGAATCCAAAAATGGTAACTGAACTTCTAGGAGGCATAACTTTTGAACCATAGCTCCAATTGACGAACTGTTTACATTTCCAGAAAGCTCTCGAAGCACTCTATAGCCCTAAAAACAAGCTTCACTCATCCCCCATTTTTTGGCCCTGTTTGAGGTCATTTAATGCCCCTAACCTAACTTTGAAGCATTCTTAGGTGGTCTCCAAAAATTGAAAAACTGTAATAACTTTAAAACCATGGGGCCTTTTGACCTGATTCTTTTTTTGGAATGCTCTAAATCAAAATTACATTCATCTAGCCAATTTACACCTTCTAGTTCACCAAAATGATGGCTCAATTACATACTCTTATTTTTTTGGCATTTACACGTATCCCAAGGTGTTCAAATACTCTATACTAGAACACTGATAGTGGAACTGTGAGAGTTGGAACCTTTCTTTGACCCAAATGGGTATCCAGAAATAAAAACACATGAAATAGAAGCCAAGTCTAAGTACATTTTTTGGTTGACATAGGATTACCCTTACACCTCTGGATGCTCCTGCATCAGACACCCAAGGTAGATTGAAAAGTGACCCTGTCACTTTATGAATGGTAGAGGAAATCCCAAATGGGAAACCTCAGCTTCTGAAATGCAAGTTGAGTCCTCTATCGGCCATCCTTTCCACTTGACCAAATACTCTTCATACTGCCTATTTCTGGTACTCCTACCCACACGATGATCTAGAATGTCTTCTATCTCCTCCTTCTTAGAAGTAGGAATTAGACATGCTCTAACATCAGCTCCTGATCTGCACCATCATTATGATACTCTGTTAAGTCTACAATGTTGAAAATAGGAGAAATGTGAATTCCATCTGGCAACTCTACTTCATATGCATTTCCTGAGTCACATTTCTTCAAAATTTTGTAGAGGCCAAATTTCTTCATTTTTAGCTTGTTGTAAGTACCAGCTGGAGATATTTCTTTTCTTAAGTGTACCATGACTAGATCCCCTACTTGAAATTCCTTATGTCTTCTCCTTTGATCAGCCCTAGCTTTATACTCTTGATTCATCTTAGTAATGTGTGCTTGAACCTCCTCATGTAGATGCTTGATATGTTCAGCAAATTCTTCAGCTTTAGCACTTGTCCTCTCCCCTTGCTCTATCTTCTTCAATTTTGGTGCAGTCCTTGGGTGACTTCCATATACAATTTGGAATGGTGATCTACCAGTACTCCTATTTACAGAGTTATTGTAAGCAAATTCAGCTTGTGGTAGAATCAAATCCCACCCCTTGGGTTGATCCCCAACTAAACATCTCAGCAAATTGCCCAGACTTCTGTTTACCACTTTTGTTTGGCCGTTAGTCTGCAGGTGATGTGTGGAATTGAATTTCAAGTCTGTTGTCAACTTTTTCCAAAATGTTCTCCAAAAATACCCCATAAATTTAGTATCTCTATCAGAAACTATACTCCTTGGGAGACCATGTAGTCTCACCACCTCTCTGAAAAACAAGTCTACAATATGTACAACATCATGAGTTTTGTGGCATGGAATGAAATGTTCCATTTTGGAGAACCTATCAACCACCACAAATACTGAGTCATTACCCCTTTGTGTCCTCGGCAATCCAAGAACAAAATCCATACTTATGTCCTCCCATGGCTTTGATGGAACAAGAAATGGCTAATATAGTCCAGTATTGTGTCTAAATCCCTTGGCAACTTGCCAAATCTGACAACTCTGTACAAAATTCTTCACATCTTGTGAAATTTGAGGCCAAAAATAATGTTCTCTAAGAATGGCAATGGTCTTATCTCGACCAAAATGTCCTACCATCCCTCCACTGTGTTTCTCTTTAATCAAAATTTCCCTCGTGGAACTCCTTAGAATGCACAATTGGCTGCCCTTGAATAACATACCATCCTGAATCAGATAGTCTAACCACTTAGTTATGTCTAGAGCAATAGGCTCTTTACAAGCTTTCCATGCTTCAGCAAAATCAAGATCCTTAGGGTATAGATTCTTGAGTTCATCAAACCCAACTACTTCAACCTGCATTAGTGTAAGCAACAACTATCTCCTACTTAGTGCATCTACAACCCTATTAGACTTTCCACTTCTATGCTTCAACACAAATGTATAGCTCTGCAAGAACTCTACCCACTTCATATGCCTCTAATTCAATTTACCTTGGCTATTTAGGTACTATAATGCCTGATGATCAGTATACAAGACAAATTCCTTTGGCAATAAATAATGCCTTCATTTCTTTAAGGCCTGAACTATTGCATAGAACTCTTGATTATAAACATAATACTTCTTTTTTGCATCATTCAATTTTTCACTAAAATATGCAATAGGCTTACCTTCTTGCCTTAATACAGCTCCAATAGCACTACCACTAGCATCACAATCCACCTGGAACAAGTTTCTAAAATCTAGAAGTGCCAACATAGGTTGTTCTATCACCTTCTTCTTCAGCAAATGAAAACTTCTAGTAGCTGCTGCAGTCCATTTGAACTCTTTTCTATCACCTCTTATTGTGTCAGTCAGGGGTGCACATATGCCACTAAAATTCTTAATCAACTTCTTGTAAAAACCAACTAGACCATGAAATTTTCTTACCTCAGTAGCAGACCTTGGAGTAGGCCATTCCAAGATGGCTTTTACCTTCTCTGGATCCATTTTAAGACCTCCAGGTGATATAACAAATCCCAAGTAGACTAACTACCATTTTGCAAAGATACACTTCTTCAGATTAATTAACAGTTTCTTTTCCCTTAACCTTTCAAGGACACTATGAATATGCAATAAATGTTCTTCCAAAGTCTTACTGAAAATTACAATATCATCCAAATAGACAATAACAAATTTTTCCAAAAACTTCTTAAGTACCTCATTCATAAGCCACATGAAGGTGCTTGGGGTGTTCGTCAATCCAAAGGGAATGACTAACCATTCATAAAGACCCTCCTTGGTCTTGAAGGTTGTTTTCCACTCATCTCCTTCTCATATCTATATTTGATGATAACCACTCTTGAGATCTATCTTTGCGAGGTACTGAGCTCCATTCAAGCAATCCATAAGATCATCCATTCCTGGCAAAGGAAATCGATACTTGATGGTTATCCTATTTATGGCTCAGGAATCTATGCACATCCTCCACTCTTCATCCTTCTTTGGTGATAGTACTGCAAGTACTGCACATGGACTTAGGCTCTCCTGAATCAAGCCCTTCCTCAATAGCTCCTGACCCTATCTATTTAGCTCCTCAGTTTCAGTAGGAGTCATCCTGTGAGAAGCCTTGGTAGGAAAACTAGCTCCTAGGATCAAATCTATATGATGACTAATTTTCCTTACTAGTGGTAATCATTTTGGAACATTATCAGAGATGATATCTCCAAACTCACCTAATAAATCTAAAACATCAAGTGGTATTTCACTACTACCTTCTTTATCTTTCCTAGGAATCAAAGCATAGCACATACGCTGATGTTTCATGCCATCTAAAAACTTCCTTCCATCAACAAGAAAAATCCTAGCACTGCTACATAACTTTTTGCCTTCCTTTTTCATGGGCTTTAGTTTGTGGTGAACTCCATCCTTTGTTAGAGAGTATGTGTTTGCATGACCATCATGTACTGCATGCCTATCAAACTGCCATGGCCTTCCCAACAATATATGGAAAACATCCATTGGAATAACATCACAGAGAACTTCATCATGGTAACTCCCAATTTTGAATTTAACTAAACATTGTTCACTTACCAGGACCTTATGATCATCTTTCACCTAAGCAATCCGATAGGGTTGGGGGTGCTTCTCCCTTTTGAGCTTCAGCTTAGAGACCATCTCCTTTGATACTAAGTTATTAGTGCTACCACCATCAATGATCACATCACAACATTTATCCTCACACTTGCACTTGGTATAGAATAAACTCCTCCTTTGCCCTGGTTCAATCTCACCACTTAGTAGGACCCTTTCATTTACTAAAGTCTCTCCTCTTTTTGCATCTTCTGAATGTGATGATTGTGCATCCTCATCCACATGAGCAACCCTAGCTTGACCCTCAGCTCTCCTATCTATCCTTCCTTCTTGTTGAGGGCATTCAAAGAAATGATGACCTTCTTCATTGCAATGGAAATAGTTACCATGGCATGTCCTCTACCTCTTCCTCTCTGATTTCCAAAGTCTTGATCATGAGAACGGTTGAAACCCTTGTTCCTCTAGTTCTTGCTAGTACCCACATTTTCATTCTTCTTTTGGGTTTCATTTTGGCCTACAAATGACCTACCACTACTCCTTCCTCCTTGAGTGCACCCTCCTTGTCTCCCTTCAAACCTCTTATTTAGCTTCTCTTCAACTCGTAGGGCAAACTGGTATGCCTCTTCAAAGCTGGTCATTCTTACTAGACTTAATTCCTCCTGGATGCTAGGTTGCAACCCACTGATATAATGAGAAACCTTCTCCTTATTTGCTTCTACATGCCCTAGTCTAATCAAGAGTCGATAAAACTCCTCTGTATATTCTTGGACTGATCTTCCTTCTTTCTTTAACCCATGCATCTTCTTAAACAAATCAAGCTCATAATAAACAAGAATGAATTGCTTCTTCAATTTGTCTACCATACAATCCCACCTTGTGATCTTCTCTTTTCCTCTTCTATTTCTTTCGAATTGAACCTTTTTCCACCAAATTTTGTCATGGCCCTTTATTTTGGCATTTGCAAACTTAACCCTATCTGGATCCCTAATATCCTCGTACTCAAAGTACTCTTCCAGTTCATTGATCCAGTCAATCAACTCATCTAGTTTTAGATTTCCTCAAAATACACCCACATCAATTGTAGGTCTTTTCCAAAACTTAGTAATGGCCCTAAAAAGCCTTTCCTCTACCTAATTCAGAACTTCCCCGTCAAATTCCCCTTCTGGTCCAATTTCTTCTTCTTCATTATTATCCTCACTTTTGTCACTTGTAGTAACATTTGTTCCTCTATGAAGCTCCTCCTGCAACGCTTGTACCTACCTCTGGAGGGCTCTAACCTCCTTAGGATTAATAGCTCTGGCCCTTCCACCATGATCTCTTTGTGGAGGCATCTTCTAAACTTAAACCCACAACCACATAGTCCTAGTGCAAATTGCCTCACAGTTGGTACTCTATCTACACACTCAGGAAAAGCTGCTCTGATACCACTTGATGGGGACACAACCCAAGCACAGAATGGACATAATAGGAAAGGGAAATTTTATTAACTTGTAAATAAGCTAATACATTTAGTACAGAGAAAATAGGCTTCAAAACATGCAATAAATCTGGAGATAATTTCTCCTTTTAGTACCTCCTCTCAAACTCCACTCTGAACTACCTCTTACAATGCTAGAAATGTCCTTAAATAGACCCCGAAGGGTTAAGGATTAGTAATAAATTCTATAAAGTGCTAGTAGGCATCCACTAACCAAGTAGAAGGCTCCAGAAGCTGCATTAGAAGTTGCTGCAAATCTAGAAGAATCCATAAATGGTAATCGAACTTTCGAGAGGCATAACTTTTGAACCGTAGCTCTGATTGGCGAACCATTTACATTTTCAGAAAGCTCTTGAAGCGCTCTATAGCCCTATGGACAAGCTTCACTCATATCAAAATTTTCAGCCCTATTCAAGGTCATTTAATTCCCCTACCCTGACTTTGAAGCATTCTTAAGAGGTCTCCAAAAATCAAAAAACTATAATAACTTTCAAATCGTGGGGCCTTTTGACCTGATTCTTTTTCTGGAATGCTCTAAATTACAATTACATTCATCCGACCAATTTACACCTTCTAGTTCACCAAAATGATGGCTCAATTACATACTCCTATTTTTTTGGCATTTACACGTATCCCAAGGTATTCAAATGCTCTATCTTAAAACACTGATAGTGGAACTATGAGTGTTGGAACCTTTATTTGACCCAAATGGGTATCTAGAAATGAAAACATATGAAATAGAAACTAAGTCTAAGTACATTTTTTGGTTGACACAGGATTACCCTTACACCTCTGGATGCTCCTGCATTAGTGTTAGATTAGGGTTTGATTCTAGGATTTCATTTAGATTAGGGTTTGATCTTTCATTTAGGATTAGATTATTTAAGGGTTTCAATTTTTAGTTATGATTAGATCACGACCTTTGAGTTAAGGTTTGGTTAGGGTTTGAGTTAGATTCTAGGGTTTGATTTAGATATATAGTGGACCTTCATTTAAAGATTAAAGGGTTTTAGTTAGATTAGGTTTTGGTTATGATTTGATTTCTATAGTTACAATCTTAGATTAGGATTTCTCTAATGTTTTTCTAATATTTCAAGTTTAATGTTTTTTCTAATATTTTATAAAAGAATTTCCAAATATTTAATAATTTTTTTCTAATATGAAATGTTTTTTTCTAATATCTTCTATTGTTATATACTAATTTATTTTCTTTAATGTTAAATACTAATAATTCCAAATGTTATAATACTAAATTATTTTTCTAATAATATTTCACTTAGTAATGTTTTTCTAATAATTCTACATTATTTTTAAAAAAAAGTTTATAATGTTTTTCTAATATTTTCTAATGTTTTTTTCTAAATTTTCTCATAGCTTTCTAATATTTTTCAAACTACTATTTTTAAATATATTTTCTAATATATTTTTAATATTTAAAAATGTAAGATTTTCTAATGTTTTCTAATAAAACTAATATTTTTCTAAATTTGTTTTTTGTAATGTTTTTATAATAAAACTAATATTTTTATAAAAAATAGTTCCCAATTAAACTAATGCTTTTCTAATAAAACTAATATTTTTCTAAATTTATATATTTAAATATTCTAAATTATTGTTTTTAAAATATTTTATAGTGTTTTTCTAATATTTTCTAATTTTCAAGACTAGCATTTAAAAAAAAATTTCTAATGTTTTTTCTAATATTTTCTTACATTTATTCTACTATTTTCTCATAGTTTTTGTAATATTTTCCAAACTAATATTTTTAAATATGTTTTCTAATGTTTTTCTAATACAAACTAATATTTAAATGTAATAATTTTTCTAATATTTTTTTCTAATGTTTTGATATTCTAGATTAATGTTTTTTAATATTTTCTAACTTTTTTAGTATTCTAAACTATTGTTTTTCTAATATTTATCTAATTTAATGCTAATATTTTTTAAAATTTGTTTTCTAATGCTATATTAATATTTTTCTAATATATAACTAACATATACAAGAAAAATTATAAACATTAAATTAATAGAATTAAGTAACATAAATTAGCAATAAAAATATTATATTAACATGAAAATATGCTTTGAAAACATAAAAAACATTTAAAGAATAACATACAAACATAGCCGAAATAGTACAATGACGAGAATCTAGAGGAGAATAATGAAAAATGATGGGATAGGCTAATCAATCAAACACATTCACTCCAATGTCCAAATTGAAATGACACACCATAAAAATGAATAGTAAATATGAAAAAATGAAGTTTTTGAAAGTGAAATCACTGTAAAATATGTTTGGGTGAACATATTAATGAAGTATGTTCACTCGAACATACCTCATCTATATCAATTATGTTCATGCAAACATGTATTATAATTATGTTAGCATGAATATTTGATAAATCCAATATTTAGATTTTGCCATTTTTTCCAATTTCCTTCATCCCACAAAAGTGGAACCCATTATTGTGGGTTTACCCCTTGAAAAGAAAACCCTAGTAGAATGGGACGAATGAGGAATGAAAATTAGTAGTATTTCAAATATGGATTTGAATTTTCATATTCACATCATTGCACATAAGATATATAGCTCTAGCAGGTTGAACATTGTGTCATGTAAAGCTATGGACTTGGCATACAAAGTAGTGAAGAACAATCTATCATTCAACCTTGCCAAGGTATAGTAGAGATAGTTCAACAAGATTATGGAAAGCATAAAGGCATCAAAAAATAACCTATGTATGTTCCATTCCCTATTAACTTGTCTATTCTTTTATGTTAAGAAATTCTTTCCTTTAAAAGGTACTATCATTTGGAGAAAAGATGTGCTTGTGCTATATCAGATAAATGAGTATATTATGGAAATGAGTGAAAACTATAATAGCATTATGGATAACTATTTTAATGTTTTCAAGGAGAAAATGAAAAATAGATACTGAATCCCCAAGAAACTAGTTGAGGATTATAAGGATGATGTGTGTTTCATGGTGTATAGTGACAAAGTTTACATTCAAGCAGTTAAGCCTAGAATTGCATGGGTAAAACCTCTTAGTTATGAGGTTAATATTGATGAAACAAAAGATATCATTGAAGTTCTTTATAATGGGCTATTTGATCCTAAGGCAGCATATTTTGGCACATATGATGAAGCAAAAGCAAGGATTGAACTTGAAATAAAGCTCCCTCAGGTGGTTAAGAAAGGAAGGAAAAGAATTGCAAAATTGAAAACTAGTTCTACCCTTTTGTTACCCAAGTTAAAAGGTGAGGATGAGGAAGTAGGGGATGAGGAAAAATCTAAGGAAGAAGAGCCATTAAAGACAAATGGTAAGGTGATTATCACCAAGCCACAAAAGCCATCCACTATAGTATTCACAAGAAGATCATCCATGAAGAAATTTTACAAGGAAGGAGGAGACATTGTATTTGGAAAACCTCCACCCACCTTCTAAGACAAATTGAAAGATTTAGAAGTAGGAACCAACATAACCAACTTTAAATCATTAAATTATGAAATTAGGATAGCAAATGAGAAGAAGAAAATTGAAGACCTACTGATGGATAAGATGGGAAAATGGAAATACTCACTAGACCAGCTTGCTTCTCAAATTCCTTATGATTTGTTGGAGAAAATAAAGCCAAGATGGGAATTTTCCATGCAAACTGTCAAAGACATATATGGGAAGGCCTTGAGGTAGCTAATACCAAGCATATCAAATGTAGAGGTAAAAGTGTCACCGAAGAAAAATGAAGAAAAATTGAGTTTGAAGTTTAATAATTGCCTGATTTTGATGAAAGATATTGAACATGTTGTAAAGAATGCAACAAAAACTTGGAATAATATCTATCTATTACATAAAAAAAAAGTGATTTTCTACTTGATGTTAAAGATGATGATGATGATGATGAAGAGGATAAGGAGAAAGGTGAAGAAGAAATTTTTGAAGAAGCAACTCATTTTGATAATGAAGAAGATGAAGAGGAACAAGGACAAGAGGCTACTAAGGAAGCAAAGCAAGATGATGAGGAAACTAATCCACTTAAGATAGTTGCAGCAGTCATTGCCTCACTTCCTTACTCTCCAAGAAAACTAGTGAGAAAATCAAGCATGGAGACAACCCCAACAAGTTTGATTGTGACCACCAATGCCAACCCAAACATCCAATCACTCTTTGGTCCTACTCAACTCAACACATCATTGACTGAAGTGACCTCCACTTCATCTACCAGGTTGCAGACGTTTCCTTCTTCGACTAAGTTGGCTACTTCAGTTTTGAGCACATCAATTTTGGATTCTTAGGGTATTTATGTAAATATTTGTTTAGTAAGTGTAGTATTATTTTTTACAACAAGTCTTAACATGTCTACTATAATTTCTATTCTGGGTACACAAGTAATAAGTGTAAGGATAGTTGAGCCCAAGGCTCAACTAAGTACAAAATTTTTGGGTAAAGGAAAAGAGATGGAGGAAGAAATTGATTTAGATGAAGAAATTGTAATCCCAAATTGGAACATTTCCAAGCTTAAACAAAATGTAGTCCTTCAGTGAGCTCCTCCAGAAGAAGGCTAAACAACAAAGATTAAGAGAGGAGAGAGAAGAGGAATTCAAGATTAATTATGATGCAAAGCACATTTTAGTAGAGACCATAGGCATTGAGGTTGATTCTTCACAACTAATTTTTTATTAGCTAGAAGAGGTAGTCCAAAAATTTAATGAAGTTACTAATGGATAGGAGAAGCTAGTGTAGAAGCCAGAGAAGAAATTTGATAATAAATGTTGGAGCACATTACTCAACAAATAGCTATATATCAAGTAGGACTTTCTATAATTTTGGGTAATTTAGAAGCATCTTGTACAAATGTGTCATCACTTTTTGGAAAGCCATGTAATGTTTCTAAGTTTACTATGGAAATAAAGGAAAAATTGTCCAAAATAAATGAAGATCTAAAGGCTAGCACTTAGTACCTACAACTTGACCTTAGTTAATTCTCTACACATTTCAAGAAAATAAGAATTTTGTCAGATATGCAAGAAAAATTATTGAAAGAAGAAGCAAGGATAAGATCCACATTGATAGATATATAGAATATGATTCTTCCCACCATGGATGCACTGCAAAAACATATTATACATTCTAAATCTCTCATCCATGACAACAACTTCTCCATAGTGAACCATATGATAGAATTGTTAGCAGAAGTACAAATTACACTTCACACATGTAAGGTCTTGTAAGACAATTGAGATAAGACCTTAGCAATCATTCTCAAGGTACATTCAAATTTTTTATCTCATTTTGATGTTACTATTTAAATAAAATAAATCTTTGGCAATAATTTCAAAAAGGGACAGAAAGACATAAGTTATGGAGGAGAAAATGTAATAGGTTGTAAAAACAATGTGGGAGAAATGTACAAAAAGATATGTTGTATATAGCAAGAAGATGTATAGTATACTATATGAAAGAACCATACCATGCATAGATGTATAGTTTTTATATTTTTATTTTATTAACCATGAAGGTTAGTGTTACAAAATCTATGTTAGTTTTTTAGATGATGTTATGGGTGTGATCAGGTATGGATTGCTAGGTAAAAGGTTGAAGGACAAATTTGGTCATACTGGGAGTTCTCTGCTAAGTGGTTTTGTTGGAATGGAATAACCTGATAACCATGGAATTCCATACTTTCTTACTGAGGAATTTGTCAGCATTTATCGAATGCATAGTTTGATGCCAGACAACATCATTGTTAGAGACATTAATGCACCCTCTGAAAAGAACAAAACCCCTCATGTGCTTCAAGAGTGACTTTATATTTGAATGTCAACTTCTTGATAACATCAATATCAGTGCGGACATATTTTAAATATTTTTATTAAAAGGAGGCCAATTCTAGGTAGTCTTAATGTGTTCATATTAAATTCATTATCTAATTTATTTAGATAATTTTTTCTTTCAAGGTCTTTGACTTAGCTTTAAGTCAATTTTCAATTCTTCAATAACAAAACATACATTAGATACTATTTAGTTTATCACTAATGTATAGTCTAATTTATGCAACAATTTGTTATTCTTTGACTTTCTAATCTTTAACAAAGCTATTTTTGAAAAATAAGAGTAGAAACCAAACAAATCTGTCTAAATGATATGATTATTCAATAATGAGAGATGAATTTATTTGATTGCAAGGTGGATGTAAGAAAATTGTTAGGAATTAATGGGGAATGTTTATCATGATCGATAGAGGAATGCCTCACGATATAGTGAATTTAGAAGAAACATGCTTATGATTCCTATTACAAAGTGGGAAGATCTTACAGATGATGAAGAAGCCATTAAAGTTCTTCATGAGGTTTATGGTAATCATGTTGAAAATCTAGATTTTCTGGCTGGATTAATGGCAGAGAAAAAGATTAAAGGTTATGCAATAAGTGAAACTGCATTTTTTATCTTTCTACTAATGGCATCAAGGTGAAATAAGAATAAATTATTGTTTTGTCTTTTTCAAAAAAAAAAAATTAAATCTTATGGATCTTATTTTATACTTGTTGAATTACTATGCTTGTGGAACTAACTAGAGGAATTTAATACAGGCGACTTGAAGCAAACTGTTTCTTCACAAGTAATTTTAATGAGGAAGTGTATACAAAAAAGGGGTTAGAAAGGGTGAACCATACCGAAAGCTTGAAAGATGTTTTGAATCATCACTACCCAAAAATAGTGAAGAAATGGGTGAACTCATCTAGTGCATTCTCTATTTGGAGTGCAAATCCAAAAACCACTAGCCATATACCACTTTACCTTTGCATCCCTTCATAAAATCAACAAATTCCTGCTACAAGCCTCTTCATTTTTTTCCCTTGCTACAAACATTAGATAGTTTTGGTTATTTTACAATATCAAAATAAAAGGGCTATCTATTTGTTGTCTTGCCCAAAATAGACATGCCTCTTATACATAAAAATCTTCTAGGATTCCAAATTATTTATCTTAATTGAAAGGCTATATGTTAATAATTATTAAATTATCTATTTAGGTAAATGGGTTATCTATTTCCTATTATTTCCAAAAATGGAGTTTGTAAGAAAATGTAAAATGCATTTTTGGTATTTATATTCTAGAAAAGAAGTTTCTTATGATTCACTTTACATATTAATTCATTTGTTTTTTGAAATGACAAATATGAACTAATGTAAAACCCTTCCAAGGATGAAATATATCCTTTTGAAATTAGATAAATCAGTATTAGAAATGAAATCTTTAATTCAACATGCTAGAGATTTTGTTAATGTATGGCTAAATGTAGATTCTTTTTAGGTTGCATATTGCAAGAGAGTATCTTAATAGGAAGAGATTACAAAAAGTTCATAATGTATGAGTAGAGATGAGAGACATGAGAGCAATTAAAGGATAAATCCTATAACAATAAAATTCATTTAACTAAAAGGATTTCCTTTATTGGAAAAATCACCTAAATAGCCTTCAACATATAGTGATATTAGTATCTACCTATGAAAAACACTCTAAGACATTACCAAACACCAAATGAAAATTACACAAATTTGTAAAAGAATATAAGGAAATCTTGTCTAAAAAGTAGAAATATAAGTAAATCAAAAAAGAGGTTTAAAGGATAGAGTCAAGGGGTGGAGAAAGAGAGGTTAGAGATCATACATTTAGTCACCAAAATATAAAATATCATTTGCATCTTCTAAGAAATATAAATCAGCAACAAATAAAACTCTAGTACATATGGATATATTTCCATTATATGGACTTCTAAAAATTATTCAATATAACTCAAGTTATATTAGAAAAACCCAAATAAGATGAAAGGATTAAACAAAAATTCTAGGTAGTCTTAACATGTTTATATTAAACATAATTTTTTTGGTTTTTTTATAAAAAAGAGGCCAATTCTAGGTAGTCTTAACGTTTCTATATTAAATTTATTATCTAATTTATTTAGACAATTTTTTCTTTCAAGGTCTTTGACTCAACTTTAAGTCAATTTTCAATTCTTCAATAACAAAACATACATTAGATACTATTTAGTTTATCACTAATCCACAGTCTAATTTATGCAACAATTTGTTATTTTTTGACTTTCTAATCATCAACAAACTTATTTATGAAAAATAAGAATAGAAACTGAACAAATCTGTCTAAATGATATGAATATTCAGTAATGAGTGATGAATTTATTTGATTGCAGGGTAGATCTAAGAAAATTGTTAGGAATTAATGGACAAAAAACATTGTCTAAAATTGGAAATGAGGAAATGATTGTATCAATGGGACATGAAGCTAGTGGAGCTCTAATAGTTTGGAACTATCCCACATGGATGAGAGAACTTATTGCATAGGATCCTAATGGAAAGGATAGACCTGATCACATAGATTTGGCTTCCCTTGAAAGTAGGCGAATTCTCTTCACTATTAAATATTTTATTTCTTTGAAATGATATGCTTCTAACTTTGTATACTTGATTTTTAGTTATAGTTTATCATGATCGAGAGAGGAGTGTTTCATGATATAATGAATTTAGAAGAAACATGCTTATGATCCCTATTACAAAGTGGGAAGATCTTACAGATGATGAAAAATCCATTAAAGTTCTTGAGAAGGTTTATGGTTATGATGTTGAAAATCTAGATTTGTTGGTTGGATTCATGGTAGAGAAAAAGATTAAAGGTTATGCAATCAATGAAACTACCTTTTTCATCTTTCTACTAATGGCATCATGTGAAATAAGAATAAATTATTGTTTTTTTTTTCAAAAAATAATTGAAATATCATTGATCTTATTTTATACTTGTTGAATTACTATGCTCGTGGAACTAACTATAGGAATTTAATATAGGCGACTTGAAGAATACCATTTCTTTACACGTGATTTTAATGAGGAAGTGTATACAAAAAAGGGGTTAGAAAGGGTGAACCATATTGAAAGCTTGAAAGATGTTTTGAATCATTACTACCCTGAAATGGTGAAGAAATGGATGAACTCATCTAGTGCATTCTCTTTTTGGAGTGCAAATCTAGAAACCACTAACCATATATCACTTTACCTTTGCATCCCTTCATAAAATCAACAAATTTCAACTACAAAGCTCTTCATTTTTTCCCCCTTGCTACAATCATTAGATAGTTGTGGTTATTTAACAATATCAAAATAAAAGGGCTCTCTATTTGTTGTCTTGCCCAAAATAGACATGCTTCTTATATATAAGAATCTTCTAAGATTCCTAATTATTTATCTTAATTGAAAGGTTTTATGTTAATAACTATTAAATTATCTGTTCAGGTAAGTGGGTTATCCATTTCCTATTATTTCCGAAAATGGAGTTTGTAAGGAAATGTATAATGGATTTTTGGTATTTATATTCTAGAAAAGAAATTTCTTATGATTCACTTTACATATTAATTAATTTTCATTTTGAAATAGAAAACATGAACTAATGTAACATCCTTGAAAATATAAAATATATCCTTTTGAAATCAAATAAATCAGTATTAGAAATGAAATGTTTAACTCAACATGCTAGAGTTTTTGTTAATGGATAGTTAAATGTAGATTCTTTTTAGGTTGCATATTGCAAGTGAGTATCTTAATACGAAGAGGTTATAAAAAGTTCATAATGTATGAGTAGAGATTGGAGACATGAGAGAAATTAAAGGATAAATCCTATAACAATGAAATCCATTTAACTAAAATGATTTCTTTCATTGGAAAAGTCACCTAAATAGGCTTCAACATATAGTAATATTAGTATCCACCTATGAAAATAACTCTAAGACATTACCGAAGACCAAATGAAAATTAAACAAACTTGTAAAAGAATATAAGGGAATCTTTTCCAAATAGTAAAAATAAAAATAAATTACAAAAGAGGTTTAAAGGATAGGGTCGAGGGGTGGAGAAAGAGAGGTTGGAGATCATACATTAATCATTATATGGACTTCTGAACATTAATCAATATAACTCAATTTATATTAGCAAAACTCAAATAAGATGAAAGGATTAAACTGAAATCATAACAAATAAGTACAGAAGAAATTCTTGTTTCATGAAACCTTTATTAAAATTAGATTTAGAATACTGATCAAATTGATTTGATTATGTGTTAGATTGAATAAGTTTCCTAATATTGAATGATTTAAATACAAAATAGCATATGTAAAGTCCTATGAAAACAAATAAATAAGATCAAATACACAAGAGGAAGAGAGAGAAAGTGACAATACTTATTGGAAAATTACTTAATCTAGAAACTACATCATCAAAATTGAGTCCAGACATAGAATCATGATAGAAAACATGAAAAAATTCTAGATTGTGTAGATCGCTAGGTACTAGTCCACATATATAGGTAGATATGTTCTATCCAATAATTGTGTTTCAATGGGGTAGAAACAAAGTTCACCTCAAATCTCCATAAATCTTCTAAATATAAGTTTCTAGATCTAAATTCACAATTGGGTAAAAGCATAGATCTATATGACCATTTGGGATTTTGGCGCGGGTGGGGAGGGGGGGCATGGGGGGTTTCGACCGGAAGTGTTCCAATTGTAACCTTTTTCGTCGTACAGATCTGGCACTTTCACACACCTATGTGGCCATTGGGGTTTTGACCAAAACCCTTCTGGCCAAAATAGTTTTGGTCATAATCCCCCTGGAATCATAAAAAAGTGAAAATTACTTGTCGAGGGTCATTTACATATTGCGACAATTCCAGTAGTGGTTTAGAGTGTTTCAACTTTAACCAGTAAGTGGTTTTTTTTGTTTTGTTTTTAAGTTATTACATCTTACCATTAGTTAAATTAGTTTTCTTTTAAGTGTTTTAGTAATTGAATTAATTATATTCTAAGTGTTTTATTAATTAAATTAATTATATTTAAAATGTTTTAGTTGTTGAATATTTAGATTAGTTAAATTTTTATTAGTTAGATCAATACGTTAGATTTAAAGAACTATATAGTATTTTTTTATTAAATATCTGTTTAATCATAAATGTAGATTTTACATCAAGTATAGAAAGTTCAAGTTGAGACCTATATAACTAAAGTAATTGCATTTGACAAAACATTAGCATGGTACAAACCTATATAGATAACTAACATGTAACTTGAAACATTACATATCTAACTAAACTATAGTAAGTTCTAGTTGTTCAAACTTGAAAACTTAAAATTTAACCAATTTCAAAGTTAGAAAAATTGAAAACTATAATAACATGTAGGTACATGAAACTTCAAAATCTCAAGTTAAGACCTTAAGATAGCTAAAAATTAGTTAAATTTTAGAAAAAAAAAATTAACATAGTAAACCTATGTACTATCTAATAACATGTGCACATTTTTTGTTGACATACATGAGCTAGCTACATCAAGTTTCAATATATAAATTTAACATGTGTGTTAAATTAAAATGATCCATATATTTTAGATACATTCAAATTTGTACCTGTACATGTTTTAAATTAAATTTAACTTTTAGTTTTATATGTACTCACATATATCTTAACTCTACATTTATAGATAGAGATCTTCTTTGCATATATCATTAAGTCGTCTGGTAGTGCACCTACGTGCTCAGGGTAGGCTAATGTTTAGGGAGGGAGTCATAGTGCTAAGTCAAGCACATCACATAGCCTGATGTCATCCTCTGAGGAGAGACACCATCTATTTAGAGATATAGTTGCTAGGTTATCTTGTGTTATAGAGTATTTGGATTCTACATTTTTGGCTTCTACCACTCTCCATAACAGGGCGAAGATTATTTTTATGAGAGAAGAGTTATGCCATATGATTGAGATGATAGAGATGTACAACCCATTTGATGATATTAGTATTGAGACTTTTTACTCTTCCCTTTCTCACTGTGTCACTAGCACTATGAAGTATACACAGATTGATGGAGAGGTCTACACCACTATGGTGATGAGTATGTTTCCATTTTATATAGATAGGCCTAGGGCTAGAGGTTATTTGGCTATGAAGTGTATAGATCAGCTTGTTGTACCATTTATATATCCTTAGTGGTTAGCTACACATCATAGGTGGCCATTTATAGAAGGATGAGATTTCTCTTCATTTCTACAAATAATTGTTTGCAAATTTTCATTTACATCATGATGCCAATTATATAGATTTTCCAGGTAATGTTGGATAGAGCCTTGATAGATTGTTAGAGATATTTAGACCTGTGGACACCCCTACGCCCACTAATAAATGGGCAATCGTGGGTCCAAATATTTTGGTCATGCTAAGAGCTCCACGGATGACTACTATGGGTATTAATGTTCCTGATGATACAATTAGGGTTTAGATACATTTTAGCATTGTCACAGTTGCTATACATTTATAGGAGATGTCTTCAAATCAATGTGGCTGATATATGTTATGATCTCGTGGAACCATTTTGGTAGCTACATCCTCTAGAATAGGATTTGATGATGTGTATGAGATACCAGATATACCATCTCCACTAGAGGTTTTTGGTAGATCAGATGTGGATGCATTGCATTGTATGGCATTCTATTTAGCATCTAATCTTCTCGGCTCATATAAAGCATTATTGATAGTGACATAGGAAAAGGATATGAATAACTAGGGCCAAAGGCTCACCTAGCTATCCAAACAACCCTGCAAGAGTTAACACAATGGAAGCAAACACAAGTGGATAGCAACCAAGGAGGAGAAGAGGGAAATACTTCTATTGATTCATCAAAATATCTTCATACATGCCCAACTATGAGGCTTTCTAGGTTTCGGCCAATTACAATACATTCACCTTCAAAGATTCAACAACAAATTTGCACTTTCGATTTTGCTCTCTCAAAACTTTCCTTCTTCTAAAACTTACTTAGCTCTAAGCCTAAACTCTCTATTTATACTTGCCAAAATGGCTTACAGAACAATCTAGAATATTACATAAGGGGAGGGCCGACCCAAAAATGGTCTGGACTCATCCCAAGAAAATATCTTAAATTAAATGTCGCAAATGAAATAATTCCTAGAAGTCAGCTGGCAGAAATCATGGCCAAATACTGGCACTCAGCATACACTGGGTAACTCAGCACCTGAAGGAATGCTGCAGTAACCTGGCACCTCAAGAGTGCTACAGTAACTTGGCACCTGAAGAGTGCGACAGGAAATCAGCACCTAAAGAGTGCGATAGGAACTCAACACCTAAAGAGTGCGACAGGAACTCAACACCTAAAGAGTGCATTAGGAACTCAACACCTGAAGAGTACGACAGGAGCTTGGCACCTGAAGAGTGCAATAGGAGCTCGACACCTGAGGAGTGTGATAGGATCTTGACACTTAAAGAGTGCGATAGGAACTTAGCACTTGAAGGGTGCGACAAGAGCTTGGCACCTGAAGAGTTCAACAGGAGCTCGACACTAATTGTAAAAAGAATAAAAAAAATGAACAGGATAACAAGGCAACCCAAGATGCTCCTACATCAGACAATCAGGGTTGGAAGAAATGATTCTCCTGAACATTGAGATGTCCCAACTTGAGATGAATCCAATTCAAATTGAGAGATCCATGAAGCATCTTCAATAGATCTGTTCTTCCACTTCACCAAATATTCATTGTAATCTTTTCCTCTTGTACTCTTGCCAACTTTCTGATCCAATATCTATTGAACTTCTTCAATCTATTTCTTAAGATAATCATCTGGTATAGCAACTTCATCCTCTAACTTATGATACTTATACAAATCAGCAATGTTAAATATAGGAGATATATCCATGTCTTCGGGTAACTCAACTTCATAAGAATTACCACTATCAAACTTCTTCACGATCTTACAAGGTCCAAATTTCTTCATGTTCTGCTTGCTATATGTTCCAACTGGGAATCTTCCTTTGTTTAGATGAGCCATCACCTCATCACCAACTTGAAATTCATGGTGTCTTCTAGACTGATCATCATTCTCCTTATACTTCTCATTACTTTGTTCCAACCTCAACTTCACTTCTTTATGCAAGGACTCCATAAAATTAGCAAATTCTTCTCCTACAACACTTTTTTTTCCTTCACCAACAACATCTCTGAAATCTGATATACCTCTAGGATGCATTCCAGTAACAATCTCAAAAGGTGTCTTCCCTATGCTCCTATTCATAGAATTATTATATGCAAATTCAGCTTGTGCCAATACCATCTGCCAATTACTCGGTTTATTTGCAACTAAACATCTCAACAAATTATCCAAGCTTCTATTCACAACCTTTGTCTATCCATCTATTTTTGGATGGAATGTAGAACTAAACTTCAATTCAGTACCCATCTTCTTCCACAAAGTCTTCCAAAAATAACCAAAAAACTTACTGTCTCTATCTGGAATAATGCTTCTTGGTAATCCATGCAATCTAACAATATCTTTAAAGAAAAGTTCAGCAACATGCTCTGCATCTAATGTCTTCTTACATGGTATGAAATGAGCCATCTTAGAAAATCTATCCACTACAACAAATATGGAATCATACCCTTTCACTATTTTAGGAAATCCAAGAACAAAATCCATAATGATATTAGTCCAAGGTTCTCAAGAACAATAATAGGTGTATACAAACCCGTATTTTGACTCACTCCCTTTGCAACTTGACAAACTCCATAGCTCTTTACAAATTTCTGAACATCCTTATACATTTGTGGCCAATAATATTTCTCTTTCAGAAAACTCAATGTCTTATCAATTCCAAAATGTCCAGCTAATCCACCACTATGCTTTTCCTTAATCAAGTTCAACCTCATAGGACTTCTAGGAATACACAACTGAATACCTTTGAACAACATACCTTCTTGGATGAAATACTCATCATAGTTACTTATGTGATTTATCAGATTTGGTCCAGCTAATCCACCACTATGCTTTTCCTTAATCAAATTCAACCTCATAGGACTTCTAGGAATACACAACTGAATAACTTTGTAAAACATACCTTCTTGGATGAAATATTGATCATAGTTACTTATGTGATCTGTCAGATTTGGTGCTCTGCACTCTCTCCACGCCTCAGAAAAATTAGAATCAGCATCATATAATTCTTTCATCTCATTAAAACCAAGAACTTCAACCTTCATTTCAGTCAACAAAGAACATCTTCTACTCAATGCATCAGCAACTTTGTTAGTAACTCCACTCTTATGCTTGATCACAAGTGTAAAACTCTGCAAATACTCAACCCACTTCATATGTCTTTGATTCAATTTATGTTGACTTCCCAAGTATTATAAAGCTTTATGATCAGTATACAAAACAAACTCCTTAGGCATCAAATAATGTCTCCATTTCTTCAATACTTGAACAAGGACATAGAATTCTTGATCATACACAGAATATTTCCTTTTAGCATCATTCAACTTTTCACTAAAGAAAGAAATAGGCTTACCTTCTTGACTTAATACAGCTCCTATTGCATTACCACTTGCATCACATTCAACTTCAAATACTTTTGTTGAAATTAGGTAAAGCCAATAAAGGTAATTCAACAACCTTTTGTTTCAAAGTCTCAAAACTCTTATCAGCTCCATGCGTCCACTTGAATTCCTTTTTGACTCCCCTCATTGTTTCAGTCATAGCATTACAAACAACACTAAAATTCTTTATAAACTTTCTGTAAAAACTAGCCAAACCATAAAATGATCTTACCTCACTTACATTCTCAAGTGTAGGCCATTCCAAAATTGCTTTAACCTTTTCAGGATCCATCTTCAAACCATCAGCTAAAATCACAGATCCCAAATACACAATCTCCTCTTGCATAAAAGAACACTTTTTTAGATTAATCAATAACTTTTCCTCTTTCAACCTCCGCAATACTTGCCTAATATGCTCAATATGTTCTTCCTTAGTCTTGCTAAATATCAAAATGTCATCCAAATACAAAATCACAAATTTACCCAAAAATCTTTTCAGAACTTCATTTATCAACCTCATGAAAGTACTAGGTGCATTAATCAAACTAAAAGGCATAACCAACCATTCATACAAACCATATTTTGTCTTGAAACCAGTCTTCCATTCATCACCTTCTTTGATTATGATCTGATGATAGCCACTCTTCAAATCAATCTTGGTAAATTACTTTGCTCCACTTAAACAATCCACTACGTCATCAATTCTTGGCATAGGAAACCTATATTTCACTGTTATCTTGTTAATGGCTCTAGAATCAATACACATTCTCCATTCTCCATTCTTTTTAGGTGCTAATACAACAGGTACAACACATGGACTCAAGCTTTCTTTGATCAAACCTTTCTGCAATAGTTCATGCACTTGTCTATTAAGTTCTTCATTCTCTGCAGGTGTCAATCTATATGGTGCTTTGTTTGGCAAACTAGCTCCAAGGATCAGATCCATACAATGACTTATACTTCTTACTGGAGGTAAACCATTAGGACTATCTTCAGCAATAATGCCTTTATACTCATTCAACAACTCTACAATTTCTCCTGGTACTTGGTCAATACTACCATCTATCACTCAGTCAACACTGATTGGCACTCGGTTAACATTGTTTTCTGGCACTCGGTCTCCATTGACAAAACTTGGTTTTCTTGGAATTATAGCAAAACAAACTTGATTCCTTTTCACTTCTTTTTCAAATTGTTTCCCATCAACCATGCAAATTTTTATAGTAGTACAATTAACCTCATCTAGAACTTCAATCAAAGGCAACAATGTTTGTTTCTTCCCATTTACCCAAAGAGTATATTGATTCAATCTTCCATCATGTATAGCATATCTATCATATTGCCAAGGTCTACCCAAAAAAATATGACAACAATCCATGGGCATAATATCACACAAAACTTCATCAAAGTAATGTCCAATTTTGAATTTCACAAGGCATTGCTTACTTACCAATATCTTATGCTCATATTTGATCCATGAAACATGATAAGGTTTGGGATGTTTCAGCCTTTGCAACTGTAACTTTGTAACTAGCTCTTCTGATGCCAAATTTGTAGAACTTCCACCGTCAATGATCACTTTACAGCATTTCTAGCCATCTTACATCGTGTCTTGAAAAGACTTCTCCTTAAAACAGGTTCCTCATCACTTCCCTTATTGCATAAGGTTCTTCTCACCATCAAATTTTCTCTAGCCTCAAGTCCATCTTCTTGAATCACAACATTTCTATTATTTTGCCCACCTTCAAAAGTTCTACATTCAAAGGATCTATGCCCTTCTTTGCCACATCTAAAACAATTACCATGAAATCCACCTCTAGAATAAGAATTACCTCTTCTTCGGTAAGAATTATTGCCTCCTCGGTAAGAATTACCACTTTTCCATTCAGTCTTTCCTTTGTCATCATTCTTCCATTTAGATCTGCCTTTATCCTGCACAAAACTGTCAGATCTGCCACTTTCTCCATAAGATCTACCTCTGCCTCTCTGGAATCTACCACCTCTACCTCTCTGTCTTTGTTCATGCTTCTTTGTCATGATCTCCTCAGCTTTTAAGGCATATTGATATGCTTCTTCTACACTTTCTATCTTCACAAAACTTATTGCATCTTGTATTCCATATCTCAATCCATTAATGTACCTTACAATTTTCTCAACATCATCATCCACATGTCCAGATCTAATGTCCAGTCTATAGAATTCCTCAGTATACTCTTTCACAGGCATGTCTTTTTGTTTCAAATTTTGCATCTTTCTCAACAAGTTAACTTGGTAATCAGCAGGAAGGAATTTGTTCTTTACCTTGTTCACCATCTTTGGCCAAGTTCTGATCTTCTCCTTTCCTCTTCTTTGTCTATCAGTTTGCAAGTGTTCCCACCATAATGATGCATGACCTTTCAACCTAGTGTCTGCAATCTTCACCTTTCTATTATCAAGAGTTTTTTCATACTCAAAGAACTTCTCCATATCAGAGATCCAATCCAGCATAGCATTGGTGTCCAATTTTCCATCATAAGGAACAACTTCTACAGTAGGCTTTGAATTCACTCTAGACAATACTCTCAATAATCTTACTTCATCTTGGTCTTCTTTAGGTTTTGGATTATGGTTTGGTGCTACTACTCATCATCACTTACATCATCAAGATGTGCTCCTGTCCTCTGGGTTGTCTCTACAGCATCTAATCTGGCTGCAATTTGTCTCAACTGATCCAATATAGCATTATCAGTATTATTTCCTCTACCACAAACCATCTTTACAAATCAAGTTCCTGCAAGATCGTAACCCTCTGCAAGTTATAGGTTAAATCCACAGATCTGCCACCCTAAAACCAAATCCAAATTAGGGTTCTACATGATCCAATCTCCACAAGGATGAACCTCAAGCTCTGATACAAACTGATGCAAGCAAAGGATATGAATAACTAGGGCCAAAGGCTCATCCAGCTATCCAAACCACCTTGCAAGAATTAACACAACTAAAGCAAACACAAGTGGACAGCAACCAAAGGAGGATAAGAGGGAAATACTTCTATTGATTCATCAAAATATCTTCATACATGCCCAACTATGAGGTCTTCTAGGTTTCGGCCAATTAAAATACATTCACCTTCAAAGATTCAACAACAAATTAGCACTTTCAGTTCTACTCTCTCAAAACTTTCCTTCTTCTAAAACTTACTTAGCTCTAAGCCTAAACTCTCTATCTATACTTGCCAAAATGGCTTACAGAACATTCTAGAACATTACATAAGGGGAGGGCCGACCCAACAACGATCTGGACTCATCCCAAGAAAATATCTTAAATTAAATGTCGCAAATGAAATAATTCTCGCAAGTCAGCTCAAAGAAATCACGTCCAAATACTGGCACTCGACATACACTGGGTAACTTGGCACCTAAAGGAATGCTATAGTAACATGGCACTTGAAGAGTGCTATAGTAACTCAGCACTTGAAGAGTGCAACAGGAACTCGGCACCTAAAGAGTGCAAAAGGAGCTCGCCACCTAAAGAGTGGGACAGGAGCTCAACACTTGAAGAGTGTGACAAGAGCTCGGCACTTGAAGAGTGTGACGGGAACTCAACACTTGAAGGGTGTGAGAGGAGTTCGACACCTAAAGAGTGTGACAGGAGCTTGGCACCTGAAGAGTGCGACAGGAACTCAGCACCTGAAGAGTGCGATAGGAACTTAGCACTTGAAGGGTGCGATAGGATCTCGACACCTGAAGAGTGTGAAAGGAGCTCAGCACTAAGTGCAAAAAGAACAAAAAAAGAGAGCAGGATAACAAGGCAACCCAGGATGCTCCTGCATCAGATAGTTACAGTGATTCCTCTTCGTGACATTGGTGGACACATTAGCCATATTCTCTCATGCACAATAGGATGATAGCCCTCATAGAGATAGGAGGATATCCCTACATATTCTACAAAACTTGCTCCTATAGAGGGCCCTATAGCACCTCTCCCCATACCTACTTAGGATCATGTACCACCTTCTCCTACATAGGGCCCTATAGCACCCGCTTCCCCACCTCCTACAACACCCTCCCACACTCAGGCCCCCATAGTATGATAGGGTCTATTTACCACTATGATTTTAGATAACATAATCAACCTATACTAGGCTACTCTATCACTACATGATTCAAATATTAGTTAGATTGGTAGATCATTACATGATGCCACGATAAATATAAAATTATATTTTTAAATTTATTTGTTACTATAATTTACACAAGTATACTTGTTTAGCATACTTGGTCTTTTATACATGTACTTTAAAGAGACATACATATATTCAAGTGATTCAATTTAACTTGTGTACATATATGTTTATTCTATAGGGTCTTAGTGATAGTATGTTGCATTTTAGAGATCTTCAAACTCCAATAGATCCTGCATGACATGAGTCACACGTATGTTATGTATTTTTTTATTATATATTTGATAGATATATATGTCCATATGACATAATACATGGATGTATACATATAATTTTATAATTAGATTACAAATTTCTTTCATTTGACATAGGGTTCAGACCTAGATCATAGAGCCTTTGGGGGTCATGGATCAAAAGGGGGATACATTTGATACATGGTATTCTAGAGACATTTGATGTGGTATTTTGGAGACATTTTATACTGTATTTTAGATGTACATTTTACATGCATGTACATTATTTCATAGATGTGTTATTTTGTAGATATACATATTATGTTCATGTTGAATATATGTATGTTTTCAATATTCATATTTTTATTTCATAGATCACGTGTTATTTTGTACATGTGTTACGTTGACATTTAATCAATAAATTTAATACATATTTAAGAACATAACTTAGAGTACTAGTAAAGAATACATGATGTGAACTACAACATTTAATCACTAAATTATACACACATACACACACACACACACACACACACACACACAAGAAAAAAAACATGTGCGAACATAAAGAATGTAATACATGCTATAGAATCAATTTTAAGATTGCATTTAATCAGTAAAGGGGTTGTCCTAATGGGATGTCTTAAGGGGTTGTCTTAAGGGGAGGTCCTAAGCGGAAGTCTTAAGGGGAGATCGTAAGGGGAACTCCTAGAATGGGATGTCTTAAGGGTTTGTCTTAGGAGGAAGTCTTAAGGAGAGGTCATAAGGGGAACACCTATATCTTAAGGGTCTTAAGAGGTTGTCTTAAGTGGAAGTCTTAAGGGGAGATCCTAAGGTGAAGTCCTAATGGGATGTCTATGTGTGTATGTGTGTGTGTGTGTGTGTGTGTGTGTACATATATACACGAAAGCATACACAAAATATAAATAACAATACATGTTCATCACTAAATTTAATACATATGAGAACACAAGGAATATATGTACGAACATAAAGAGTGTAATACATTCCATAGAATCAATTTTAAGAGTGCATTTAATCAGTAAGGGGGTTGTCCTAATAGAATATCATAAGGGGTTGTCTTAAGGAGAGGTCCTAAGGGGAAGTCTTAATTTGAGATCATAAGGGGAACTCCTAGAATGGGATGTCTTAAGGGGTTAAGGGGAAGTCTTAAGGGGAGGTCCTAAGGAGAAGTCCTATTGGGATGTATGTACATATATATACATGAAACCATACATAAAATATAAATAACAATACAAGGAACATCACTAAATTTAATACATTTAAGAACACAAAGAATACATGTATGAACATAAAGAATGTAATATGTTCTATAGAATAAATTTTAAGAGTGCATTTACACAAAATATAAATATTAATGCATGAATGTTCATAATTTGTACCATATATCCAAGATCCACTATCAAATGTATGTATAAATTTATAAAATATATATCCAAAATGATGTGTATGTAACTAGTACATATGAAAGTATGAGAGCTATATATAGAAAATAAGTACAAGTAGCTCTAAACTAGAGCTCCACAAACATTGTCTTGTTAGGATCCTCTTTATTTTTAATTATCTCTAGAATATTTTCATGTTCTTCAATGGGCAGTTTCCACTTTTGATTTCGATGACATCCTCTTCTTGATATTGCATCGAATTGCAACTTTGTCACTACAACATGGTTACTGTATTGTAAAACCTTTTCTCTAGGCATGTATTCAATAAATTCAGTACCACTATCAGTTATCCTAATTTGTTGATAACATCTTCCTTCAATAACAACTAGTCCAATTGGATATGACTATTCGTCAGCATCTATAGTTCCTTCTAGCAACTTGTGGTTTATTTTTGTACATCTTAAAAGATAATAGTCTACATTTTCTACATTATTTGATAAGGCTTGGAAAACAAAAATATCTCCTACAATGTACATAAAGATAGACATGTTTATAAAGTATAAAATTTAATGAACATACATGTGTGTCATATATATGTACACATGCCACAAACCTACCATAATTGAATCAGAAACACACTAATAATTAGCTAAATATATAGGATCATGAATGTTAATGTCAGTTTCAACATCTTCAAAAGGAAGCTTTCTGACTATGTCCTTCAAACCCCAATGTGAAACATATCCACTTGCAATATTTTCACATACACTCATTGGATTGTCCTCCATGTAGACATCACAAAAACATAATTTCTCTTGTACTTTAATCACTGAGGGTTTGTGGCACCCTATAGTCATTGGAGATCCGTTGTTTATTATTACATTTGCAACTGCCCAGTTAATAGGCCCAGCTATTCTCCACCTATAACCCTTCACCACTAAGGGTACGGGGAATAGGCATTGTCTAGCACATGAGGAAGTAATGCACCCCATGGAGACATTACCCTTCTAGAATGAGCATCTCGCCAAACCTAGTTCAGGATGGAACACAGGAGGATACATGTTTACCAACACCAAGAGAAGTTGACATCGATGCTTGCCAGTGACTAATCAATTAAATTAGCAGTGTAAGTCAATTTCTCATGAATTAAGGGCCATCCACTGGAACTATATTAGTGGGTGAAATCTCTACTCATAATAGTGTGGGGCACTTGGAAATGGAGGAAGCTTATTGATATTGATGAGATCCATCCTTTCAATGAACAATAATCCATTCCTAGTTTTAGTTCCCACTTCCCCACCTTATAGCCAATCCAAACCACCTTTCATTCTATACCCAGCCCCCGGTGGTAAGCATAGAACTAAAATAAAGGGCCTTTATTCTTGAGACACCACTTAATGTGAACTTCTAATACCAAAAATTATTTGAAAATTGTAAGGATTAGATTGATCTATATCTATTACAAATATAGATAATTTAATTAAGAACTTGAATTATAATAATACTTACACACATACATGTATTATATCAAATAAATAAATATATTTAATACTTGTACATTTCACTTCCCAAAAATAGCGCTTATTGTATTCAGTATCTTGAGTAGCAAAATGATCTTTGCACCATTCAACAATTTCTCGTGCACTATTTATCCTATTACCTTCAATAACCTGCACATGTACATAAATATAATTTAAAATACATTAAACTTGTGTGTGTGTGTGTGTGTGTGTAGATCTCTAGAGAGAATCTATACATGTATATATGTTATAAGTAGATCAAGAACACACTAAATGTATATCTATAAGTTCGTGTTGTCAAAGTGTGTGCTTTATACATGGTCCTGCTCCATCATGCTCCTCTTTTCCATGTCCACAATCAAAGAAGTTTCACAAAAACCTAACATTGCTTCTATCATGTTGCATGGCTAACCAATTAAATGCTTTTGTAGATTTAAATTGTCTTGTGAGTTCATGAAATGAAATTAAAAAATAATTATATAAATGAAATTGAAATACGTTTAAAAATCAATATAATTTTTACATTTAAAGTTAAATAAAAACTATACATGTATACATACACTGACTTGCACAACCATCAAACCAAATCCATTGCTCTGAAACATTTATTCCATGATTTCTAAGATCTTTAGAGAACATTGCAAAACAATGAGTGACATAGCTCCTATCATGAACTCTATCATCACTAATATAGAAATGAACCGCCTTGATGATAATGCGTTCATTTTCCTTTGAAATTTCTATCTCATCCACCTCAAATTGTGCATGTCTATAAGTCACTTGCACAAATATTGCAACTTGTTCAGAATGAAAATATTGCCCTTGAATCTTTTTTTGAGGTGAAAATGTATAGTTCTTAGAAAAATCTACAACTAAAAGAATACAACCAAGTGGAAAACAATTTTTTGAATCACGAAATTGTTTAGCTTGCCATTGTGCACCATGAAAATGTTGGATATGTGGATATATCAATGGATGAAACTTATAGTTCATAAATTCTTCATATTGCAATTCACTCTCCTTCATTACAATTTTTTTGGATTCAGCTCCTGTCTTATTTTGTTATCTCTCATATTCATATCTCATCCATGAAACTGGTGTCGATTCATCAATATTCTCATTTTGCAGTGGAGATTTAGATAAATCTCCACAATCTAGATGTTGATTTATGATGCTTTGTACTTTGAACTCAATTGAATCTTCTAACTTTTCACATAATATAGACTGCATAAATTGTGACATACTACTAGGGACTACCAAATTTGGATCAAGTACTGCCATAAATTTTCTATTTGATTGCAAGTGTAGAAAAAATTCAACATGGTTTCAACAACAAGAAGATTCACTATCTTATTTATGCATACAAAGGAAGGAAACAAACTCTCAAATATTCGTTGACATATTTCCACATTTAGAAATTGTTGCTTGAATGTTTGAAATAATTCACCTTGTGTTATATCAATAAAATGTTTGGATGTTCAAATTTAGCCCTTGTCTCTTGATCTTTAAGTTGTATAGTATCACATCTATTGGAAGAAGCATGAGATGATGTGGTCCAAAATTCAATAACCTTTCTTTTTACATCTTACGAAATTCTATCTTTTTGAGGAACTCTACAAATATTCACCTAATTATTCTCAATGTTTTCATCTAGCATATTTCTCCTCCTAATGTATCTTTGAATAGTTCTTCTAGATAAATGTAGTAAATAAGAAATTGCATGTACTTGTTTTCTATGTGTCAACACTAGATATAGTAGTCATCAACACTCTATGTGCAGTGCTCAAATCAACTCCTTGAGTTGTGTTGTCAATTTTTTTATAAGAGGTTTATAATTTTTCAACTATTGTTTTATTAACATTATGTGCATGGTTTTTCTTATTATCAACACCCAAGAACTCCAAAACAGTCCTCATATCTTTTCTCCTAAATAGCTTGATAGATAGTTGTGCCTTTCGAAATAAACTTTTTTTTTTTGAAATATTCATCCCACATGTTTTGAGAATGCTTTTTAATAGTGTTCTCTTTTACCATTTCTGTAGACGGAATTTGACTAAAAAGCAGGTTCTTGTCCAAATCCATCAAATTTCCTACACCTAATAATATGTTTCTATCATTAGAACTACCAATTTTTTTATCTTCATGAATCTCATCCTCTTCATGAATCTCATCTTCTTCATTAACTTTAGTATGTTGGTTTTGATTACATTTTGTATGACCTTTCATTTTGTCATCTCTCATTCCATCATATTTCCTTGATCTAGCATTTTAATTACCCATTCAATACTTTGACCTATAGGAAAATATTTTAATTTAGATTCCACTAGAAATATATTTCAATACTTGAATATAGAGTACATAAAATAACTAGGTGAAAAAAACTACCTTATTGATGATCCTTTGTAATTGTCATTAGACTCTAGGAAACAATTGATAAACATGACTTCAAAAAAAAATTATTTTTGAAAATGCTCCTTTAAATTTTGCAATGCACCGTGCATTGTTTAAATGATAAAGTAAAATTAAATTCTAATTATTTTATATATGAAACCACCAATGTGACTACTGGGAGTTTTTTAGGCCAAAAGGGTTTATGGCCAAAAGTGTTACAATCGAAAGGGTTACGGTCAAAACCCTGTCATCTATAACTGCCTATGTGGCATCCCAAGTGGCAGCAACACAAGCAAAAGATGAAATTTCTAATTTTTTTTCCACTTTGAATATTATTTTTTCCATCCAAATTGAAGCTTTTCCAAAAACTAAAAATACCCTTTTGTAGATCTTGGAGTCAAGATTATGGTCATATAAATTTTGTAGTATTTTGATTATTTAAAATATGTTATATTTATAAAATATTACAAGTATGTGATTTAAGATTCAACAAGATGTCTATTCAAAAAAAAGAAAAAGGATAGTAAATCATGTTCAAAAAATAAAAGCTTTATGTGTAACTCTAAAGGAGAGAATCATCTTTAAAAATATGTAATTTGTTTTAAAAAATATTTAGATTTAATACAAAAAGTTTGATGGAAAAAAAAAGGATTAATTTTTGATAAATTCAACTTTGAACACTTCTAACTTGAAACATATAAGGCTAAAATCATTATTTTTTCCACTAGGTATACATGTGAACTATAACATAGTTCAAAATCGGATCAAAATATGATCATTTGCATATAGTTGTTTGGTGGGAATGAAACTCTATATTTTTAGCATTTAAAAAAAAAAAATTAAAAATAGACTTTAAAATTTTAAAAATGATAAAATTTTACTCAATTAGAAATTAAAAAATTACTTACACATTTCATTAATTTACATCATCTTCAAATTTTAAACACAAATGTCCCTTTTCTGTCATTAAATTTGAACAGTTTAAGTTCTAATTTTCTTTTCCTTAATAAAAGGGTGACACATATTTGTGCTTTTACCCATTTCTAATAATTTGTTCCTCAACACAAGTAAATATAATTTTTTTTGGTAGGAGGGCAGGATGGGCTTCCTTTGTTCAGCCCACCATTTATAAAGTAGCCTTGAAAGAGATAAATATGTAAAACCATGTAAAGGAGTAAGAAAATGTGGTGATTTACCTTACTTTTTTATGTTGTATCTTGACTACAAATGTAGGGAACCTCCATAAATGAAATGAATCCTTAAATAATACCAAACCATGCATCCATGGATGTATATGTGCAAAAAATAAGAAGGTGGTAAATGCTACTATGTAAATGTCCTTCCCTAGCGACCAACAAAATTCTAAAGCTTAAAGAGGAAATGCTCACAATGGATCCTAGAATCTTGAAAAGAGCTTGAGAATTTCATTGAATATGATTGCTTGATTTTAAACTTCGTTTATGAAACATTTATCCATTACCCTTGTTTGTTCTTATGTGTTTTTTGATGTGAATATGAAGCATCCAATATTTTGCATATACCAGTTTTTTGGATGAAAAATAAAGTAAGACAATGGGGTCACAATATTTAACAATTTAAACACATGAGACAAAAATGGCTGTAACATTAAAATATGTCAAGGTATTCATCAACCTAGCTAACCTATAGTTGTATAGGTTGACTTAGTCAACCTATGGAAGACTTATCCCAAGAAGATAAATTATTTTTTAGCATGAATGCTAATGATATTTCTATGGGGGAGTATTCTAGCATTGCTGGAGTATGTGGTAGATTGTTAGTATGATCACATGTTGCATTCATCATAGTTTTTTTCATTGATGTCAACATATTTGTTAATTTGTGAAGATTGATAGAGTAGAAGAAAAAGATTGAGATCACATGACTAAAGGATAGAAGATGAGGGCAAGCATAGTTGAGGAAATGCTTTATAGAGTGTCTTGATACATTAGTCAAGAGTGCATGTGGAAATTTGAAGGCAAGTGAAAGTTATTCAATATTTATAGAAGACAATATTATGCTATCATCACTCCATAGATCCCTTAAAATGTGCATGGGCCAATGCAAAACTCTTCCAAGCATATTCATAGAATCTAGTGGCTTCCAATTAGGTTCTTCTTAGTCAAGCTGTGGTTCCTTCTCAACAAGATTTTGTTCCCACTAATGATTTTCATTTCTTAATTCAAGTCCTAGAATTATTGTACTTCTTCTCGCATTATTGGAGGAATGATATAAATATGAGCATGAGCTCTAAGTTTGCATTACTATTGACGGGTTCAGATGTTTCAGAACCTGATGAAATCCCTGACCTACTGCTGGACATGATAGTGCATGATCTAACCTATCATACCAAGCCTATTAATTTCTCATGCATTATCAATGATCTAATAGGTAAGAAGATCCCCTAGCATCAACTTTTTGAAATAGGCATAGCTCTCTCAACAACTTTTGCATCTGATTTGATCCATGAAATTACAATTGACGAAGGAGTTTCTATAATAGAAATTATTCACCTGGATGAAAAAATGTCTATTAATAAATATAATTGTCCAAATGGGACTCAACTGGTGAATGTGCAAAATCTCCTAGGTCTCAATGAAGTACAAGAAGGAACAAGTGATTCCTTATATCCAAAATCATTCGACAATTGTCAGATGAATGCTCTCATCCAACATAAATTGTTAGCATCTACTAATATTGAAGTAGCCCATCACTTGAATGATATAAAGAAATTGGAGCTTCCTTTAGATTATTTTTAGATCAATGAGTTTGTAAAATCTCAAATGAGGATGACTAATCTATCTGAAGAAGGCCACATTTTGAATGAATTAAATGATGCAGATGTGATGAATCTGACTGGTCAAGAATAAAAAAGTTCTCAACAAAATGGAATTAACATAGATAGAGGGTATTTTGACTTCTCAACTCATTTGTCATTAAATCAATCCCCTACTGCTATCACCGCAGTGATGAAGACTCCAAAAAAGAGAGGTAGAAATCCAAAATCTGCAAAGATGTTATTGGAAGCGGATGTTGGTCTTCAATCTACTCTTGATGATAAGTTTTCATTAGTCAAAAGATTGACAAGGAGAATTAGAGGTTCTCCTTGTCAGCAATGAAAATCATTACATGGAATGTCAGAGGTACCAATGACTCTGAAAAAAGAGGTAGGATCAAGTAGTTGCTAGATTCTAAAAAAGGAGATATTATTCTTCTTCAAGAAACTAAATTATCAGAACAAGTTTTTGATAAGACATTGGCTAAACGGACTAATTGGCTTTCAGTTCATGTAGAGGGGCATGGGGCCTCTAGGGGTTTATCAATTTTATGGAATGCTAAAAGTATTCATGGTATTCTTATTGGGCAAGATTCCAATTGGAAATTGCTGAAAGTTGAACACTTTGATTTGAAATTCCTTATCTTCAACATATGTGGTCCCACATCTACAAATGATAAGAGGAACCTTTGGGCTATACTGATGAATTTTATTCAGTACGAAAGAGAAATGAATTTTATATTGGTGGGGATTTCTGCATTACTATCAATGTCTAAAAAGAAAGGGGGAATTTGTCTTCCCATTAGAACTATCGAAGATTTTTCTTCATTTGTAGAAGAAAATAACTTAAGTGACATTTTTCCTAATAATGGTTTATACACATGGACTAATCAATGTATTGGTTTTTTAGAAATTGTTGAGAGACTGGATAGGTTCTTATCTTCACAATCATGGAAGTTATTCAATTTTAGTTTTAAATCTAAAATCTTACCTTTTGCTGTATTAGATCATTTTCTAGTCTAGTTATTGATATCAAAGAACAACATATCACAACATCTTAATCGAGCTTGTTCTTTTAAGTTTGAACACATGTGGTTCAAGCATCCTGATTTTATTATGCCTTTTTAACATTGGTGGATAAATGTTCCAACCTTTAGGGATCCTAAGATGCTTCAGTTCTCTAAAAAGCTTCGTTACATGAAATGGATGATCAAGGAGTGGAATGCGAAGGTTTTTAAAAATGTGTTCAAGAAAAAACAAGATTTCTTAGAAAAAATTGAAAAGGTAAATTCAGTCATCATTCATAAAGGTCTTAGTTCAGATTTATATCCTGAGCAAGAATTCTTAAAGAAGAATGAGAGGAGCTTTGCAATAGGGAGGAGATTTATTGGAGAAAAAAGTCTTGTGAACTATGTTTAAGAGATGGTGATAAGAGCACAAATTTTTTTCATGAAACTGCTAGAGTTAAAAGGGTAGTTAACACTATTTTTTCAATTAAGCACTCAGAATTTGGTCGTCTTATAGAAGATGAAAATGGTATTGGTGTTCTCTTTTTTTCAAATCTCTTGGCTCCCCTTCATTTGATCCTATTGATGAAAATTTTATTAATGATTTGATTAGTTGTATTCCCCCTCTTATTACAGCAGATCATAATAGGATGTTGCTTGCCCCTTTCACATTGGAAGAAATTAAAAAGGTGGTATCTTCATTCCCACCTAACAAAGCCTTAGGCCTTGATGGATGTATAGCTCTTTTTTATCAAAAATACTAGTATTTTATTGGTTCTAATTTATTAGCAGTGGTTGAAGAGTCGAGAAGGAATGCCAAGATGATCAAGAGCTTCAATTCAACTAACATTGCCATTATTCCAAAAGTTAAGCAACTAGCTTCTTTTTCTGACTTTAGGCCTATCTCTTTATGCAACATGATTTATAAATTGATTACTAAAGCTATATACATGAGGTTGCTGCAATTTATTCCTCATATCATTTCTTTAGATCAAGGTGGTTTTGTGCCAGGAAGAGAAACATGGGAAGGCACTGTTGTTGCACATGAGACTCTTCATTCTATCAATTCTCATTAGTTGTCTAGTTTTGTGATCAAGTTTGACATGATAAAGGCTTATGATAGGGTAAGATGGTCTTTCCTCTTTAAAGTTATTTCCAAATTTGGTTTTTCAAATAACTAGTGCAGATGGATCAAAAATTCTATTTCTGGTGCCTGGTTTTCAATCATTATTAATGGAGAGTCAATTAGTTTTTTCTCCTCTTCTCAAGGGATTCATCAAGGTGATTTACTAGCTCTAGTTTTATTTATTCTTATGGCTAATGCTTTCAGTAGATTCATCAATATATCTTCACAATTGGGCTTATGGCAAGGAATTTTGATTCCTCGTACATCTATCATAGTTACCCATTCCCTATTTGTTGATGATACTCTTCTTTTTGGTACGTCAAATGTAAAGGAAGCTAATCATATTAAATATTCCTTAGACCTATATTTAGAAGTTTTTGGTTAGAGAATCAATGCCAAAATATCCAAAATTTTCATTTATAGCTCAAAGGATTTCTTCAACTTTGGGTTTTCCGGTGGATCACTTCCCACCCATTCATCTTGGAATCCCTTTTCTTATGGGAACAAACAAGACAAATTTTTGGCTTCCTATCATTGATAGAATTAGGGCTAGAATCTCTACTTGGAAAGCTAAATGGTTATCTTTGTCAAGCCATATTTTGCTAGTTAAACCTTTCCTAATAGCTATCCCAAACTATTACTTGTCAATTCTTAATCCTCCCTCTTCTATAATATTGCAAATTCAAAAAATTATCTAAGAATTTATATGGTAAGGAAATTTTTCAGATAAAAAGAGGCTTCCTCTTGTTTCTTTGCTTTAAATGTCTCATGATAAGGCATTTGGGGGTGTGGGTTTGCACGATATTGCTATTAGAAACAAGGCTTTTGGGGGCAAGCTTGTGTGGAAAATGTATACAAAATCTCATGAAAAATGGTGTTCAATCATGCAAGAAAAATACTTAGATTCTCCAAGTCCTTCTAGAATTTTTATTGTGTCTAATCCTCCTTTAGGTTCAGCCATATGGAACTTTATGATGTCTTCAAAGGATATTATTTGTAATTATGTTACTTGGGAAATTCACAATGGAGAGAAAGTAAAGTTTTGGGAAGACTCATGGAATGGATTTCCCCCTCTATGTAGACAAGAAAAGTTGGATGAAGCATGCCAAGTCTTAAAAGCTGAGTGGGGCTCCTATTTTTGGGACTATGTTTTGGCTCCTCTTTTTGGGACTATGTTTTGGCTATTGAAATTCATTCAAGAAGGGTTCTCTAGAAAGAACCTCCAACACATCTTCTTAGTCAGCCAAGTCTACTTTCCTTGAGGAACTCTCTTGCCAAAAGAATTGTTTTTCTTTCTAATAGGGAAGATCTAGTTATATGGACCCCAACCAAAGGTGGTGATTATTCAATCAAGGAAGGTTATTATGATCGATGACAAACATATAATTCAAGTAGGAAGTGCAGAGCTCTTTCCTTTTGTTAGAATTCCACTGTGTTGACCAAGGTTGGATATTTTTCTTGGCTAGCCCTTAGAAAAAGAATACTCACTAGTGAACGGTTGTCCAGGCTAGGTATTGCTGAATCTTTTATTTGCAAATTATGCAACAAGGAGCTAGAATCTATAGATCAGCTCCTTCTTCAGTGTCCCTTTGCTTATCAGTGTTGGGTTTTTCCATTGAACAAGTTTCAAATATCTTTACCTTTTCCAAATAGTCTTTGTGACCTATTTCAATCTTGGCCAGTTCTATTCTCAAGATCTCTATTTGCTAGTATTTGGAAGTGCATCCTAGCTACTGTGGTGTGGGCCATTTGGTGGGAACATAACAAGATCATTTTTTGTAATGAAAAAACAAACCGAGAATCTATTCTAGATGGGATTGAGAATGCAATTTCAAAAAGAGTAAATGAAAATATATTCAATTGTATGAATAATATTTTTGTATCTGCTTGGGATTATCTTCTTCTAAAAATATGGAAACAAATTAAGTTACCTTCGGGATTCTCTACAAACTAGAATTCTAATAATCAATCTGATCAACTTCATGTAAAATGGTCTCCCCCCTCTAGAAATTTTCTAAAGTTAAATTTTGATGGTTGCTCTCATGGGAATCTTGGTAAATCAGGATTGGGTGCTTGTATTAGGAGTTGGCAAGGTGAAGTAGTTGCAATCAAAGTAGATGTTTTACTAGTTGATACTAACAAGCTTGCAAAAGCTCAAGCCCTATTGGCAAGTCTAATTTTGGAAAAGAGATGTAATGTTTCCACTATCCATATTGAAGGCAATTCTCAGGTAATTATAAACTCTTGTCTCTCACGATCTTCTCATACTTGGAAACTAGCCTATATCCTTCAACAATGTTGGGATTTAATTGATTCTTTTCAAGCTACTTTTTTCTTCATACTCTTAGGGAGGGCAATAAACTAGCTGATTGTCTAGCTAATCTTGGTTGTGAAGGCTCCATATTTGAATCTTGCCATTCAGAGGTTATTTTTTTAAAATTGCCATGCTTAGTAGAGTGCCATATTTGAGACACAAAGTACATGAATGAATTTTAATAGAAACTAGTACTATAATTGATTGACACATGACTATTAGTTTGCATATTCTTTATGCATGTTCACAAATGCTCCAATTAGAAAAGAGGTTCAAAGCTCTCTTGATTTTAGTTAAATCTTTCAGAAGGAGAGGTTCATTGGCATAATTGGACCCTGATCATTGTTGAGTATTGATATATATCATATTTTGGGTAATCTTGCTTAGTGCACAGAAATTGTATTTTGTTGTAGGTATGCCTTGTATGACATATCAGCTTTTAACATTTTTGTAATTCCGCAACGATTTAGAGTTTTCTTGCTAGTTCTTTCTTTGATAAACCCTTAAACTAGTTTATTAATAAATATATTTTATAAGTTATATGCCACGGGGACAGAATTTGGTTTAGTGTAGTTAGACAGAGGTATAAGATATGATATTAATGATGTTGTTAAGTGTGAAAAGTCCAAGGTTGCACATGCAAATATTTGTGAATATTGTGAGCTAAGAGTGTTATGTAATTATGAAAAGACATAAGGTAATATGTACTATTTTATCTTAATGAAGTCCTATTGTAATTATAAATTGGGAAAGCCTCAAGGCTGACTGAATAAATTAATTTGAAGATTTTGTATAAAGGAATTTTTTTTCCTTTTAATGAAATGTATTAAAGTAATAAAGAAAATTATAAGTGTGAATTACATGTGATTAAGTGATCTAAGGGATTTGCGTGATGTGAGTTTGTGAATTTGGTATTGAGATTTGTGAAGTATTTGGTGTAGTAGAGGCATAGTGATTGAGAAAATTTACTAGCTTTGGTAGAGAGTGCTACTGGATAATTGAAAATTCGGTATTATTCTAAAAGGAATATTAAAAAGCCGAATTGGAAAGTGAGTGTAGTGGTCTTGCCCCTAAAGTTGGTTGGACAGTTAGGCCTTCTTCCTTCCATAACTCCTAATAGGTTGGCACAACTACTAAAAGGGTTGGAATTTCCTAACAAAGTCCTTTATCTTGTAAGGAAATTATATATTATTATATCATATTTGTGGGTACCATCCCCACCACAGATTTTTCTTTGGTAAAGTGTTTCTCTAGTTAACAAATTTGGTGTTATTATGTATAGATATCTTCTTTTGGAAATTGCACTTGCTAATTAAATGTTTCAAGTTTAATAAGGATAAAAAAAGTTTTTTTGATTTCATAACTGATTCAACTCATACCCGTCTTAGTTATCTTCATAGTCTTTAATTTCTAACATTTTTCGGGTCTCAAAAAATAACAGTAATGGAATTAGAAAAAGGGTGAAAAAGTGTGAGAAAGGTCCATTTAATGAAAAAATATCCATGGATGATAAATTCACTATAGGATGAGCTATAAGTTCTTAATTGATGAGTTCTTCTATTCTAATATAATATATTTAGCCACCACTTTAGCATGAGCATGAGACTTCATACTCATAGTAAAGCATTTTAAAGTAAATAGTAGATCTTGTCATGACTATAGAGACAAAGAATCTACCAAGCCCTTTATATATATATATATATATATATATATATATATATATATATATATATATATATATATATATATATATATATATATATATATATATATATATATATATATATATATATATATATATATATATAGAGAGAGAGAGAGAGAGAGAGAGAGAGAGAGAGGTCAATTCATCCAGTAATTTTTTTGTTCCATATTGTGAACCAAACAAGAAATAACATGGTAACAAAAAAATGCATTGAAAGGTCTATCAAGCGAGTGTGGCATTCTATTGAATCCATCAATGGTTCTTCCTCAAGGAGCTAAATTTCCCAAAAGGGAAATAACCAAAAACAACCTAGACAAAGGGTAAAATGTTGAAGGACAAATTTGGTCATACTTGGAGTTCTCTACTAAGTGATTTTGTTGGAATGGAAAACCTAGACAACCATGGAATTCCATATTCTCTTACTGAGGAATTTTTAAATGTTTACTAAATGCACAGTTTGATGCCAAATAACCTCATTGTTAGAGACATTAATGCCCCCTCTAAAAAGAACAAAACCCCTCATGTTCTTCAAGAGTGAGTCTATACAAGAATTTCAATTACTGAAAGATTATTTTATGTTAGAATACATCAGTATCAGTTTCCATTTTTAAAATAGTCTTAGCTAAAGGAGGCTAATTCATTGTATTCTTAACGTGGTTATATTAAATTTATTATATAAGTTATATAGAATTTTTTTTTCTTCCAAGGACTTTGAATCAGCTTTTAGCCAATTTTTTATTACTGAATAACAAAATATAATTGTTTTGTAACATACATTAGATACTATGTAGTTTAAGGTATCAATTTTATATCTTATCACTAATCCATCATCTAATGTATCTAACAATTTGTTATTCATTGACTTTTTAATCTTCAACGAACCTACTTATGCAATAATTTTTTTATATGTATTTTGAGTAATGAGAGCTGAATTTATTTAATGGTAGAGTGGATCTATGAAAATTGTTAGGAATTAATGTAGAATGAATGTTGTCTAAAACTTGAAATTAGGAAATGAATGTATCAATGGGGCATCAAGGTAGTGGAGCCCTAACACTTTGAAACTATCCCACATGGATGAGAGACCTTATTGCTCAGGATCCTAATGGAAAGGATAGACTTGATCACATTAATTTGGCTTCCCTTGAAAGTAAGAGAGTTCTCTTCACTATTATTATTTTTTTTCTTTGAAAAGATTTTCTTCTAACTATCTTTGTATACATGATTTTCTATTATAGTTTATCATGATCAAGAGAGGAGTGTTTCATGATATAATTAATTCAGAAGAAACATACTTATGATCCCTATTACAAAGTGGGAAGAGCTTATGGATGATAAAGAAGCAATTCAAGTTGGATTATGGTAATGATGTTGAAAATCTAGACTTGTTGGTTGGATTAATGGTAGAAAAAAAATTAAAGCCTACGTAATTAGTGAAACTACCTTTTTCATCTTTCTACCAATGACATCAAGGTGAAATAAGGATAAATTATTATTTTTTTCAAAAAAGAAAATTGAAATGTCATTGATCTTATTTTATACTTGTTGAATTACTATGCTTGTTGAACTAACTATAGGAATTTAATACAAGAGACTTGAAGCAAACCATTTCTTCACAAGCAATTTTAATGAGGAAGTGTATACAGAAAAGGGGTTAGAATGGGTGAACCATACGAAAAGCTTGAAAGATGTTTTGAATTGTCACTACCCAAAAATGGTGAAGAAATGGGTTAACTCATCTAGTGCATTCTCCGTTTGGACTGAAAATAAAAAAACCACTACCCATATGCCACTTTACCTTCAAAATCCTTCATAAAATCAACAAATCCTAGCTACAAGCCTCCTTATTTTTTTCCCTTGCTACAAACATTAGATAGTTCTAGTTATTTAATAATATAAAAATAAAAGGGCTCTCTATTTGTTGTCTTCCCCAAAATAGACATGTCTCATATGGATAACACTCTTCTAAGATTCCTAATTATTTATCTTAATTGAAATGTTATATGTTATTAGTTATTAAATTACCTATTTAGGTAAATGGTTTCTCCATTTCCTATTTTTTTTAAAATGGAGTTTGTAAGAAAATGTAGAATGCATTCTTGTATTTATATTCTAGAAAGCTAAGTTGTTATGCTTCACTTTACATATTAATTCATTTTAGTTTTGAAATGAAAAACATGAACTAATGTAACATCCTTGCAAATATAAAATATATCCTTCAGAAATTAGATAAGTTTTTTATTAAGAAAAATATGTTTTATAGGGATCCTACAATCGAAAAGTTCTTACATAACAAAGGGCTAAAAATTAATAAATGAAGCCCAAAAATAGAATGACAGCCAATAGAAAGGCTAGAACAAAAATAGAAGAAAAGCCAAAAAGACAAATACCTACTGAGACTATAGAAACCAAGGACAGAACTTGAAAATTCTTCACTTAGTTCCTCACCTTCCTTTTGAGGTCCTGGATAGTCTCTGCCACTTCATAGGCTCTCTGATTCTCCGTAGCCATGAGCTCCTAGATTTTTCATAGGTCCAATCCAAGTGGCTTTGGGTTATGTCGATTATGGTGTCCTTTACCATCCTATCCTCATCATTTTCCTTCTCAACCTTCTCCACAATAAAACCCCTAGCTTTAATCTTACTACCAAGACTAACAATGTTCTCATTAAGAGAATTTAGAATAGTGAGCATTTGATTAACCATGTTATGGTTGTAATTCTCCAAATTTTGCATCCTTTTTCAGCTAAACTTATTCAATCCCCCTGGTCTATCGAGATCCCTTTCTCATTCCTCTTCCCCTAGCTTTCCATCTGTCCCATTCTATCTTTTACCTCCTCTAACTCATGAAAAAGCCATTTAATAGATCAAAAGTTATCAATCATGCTATTTTTTTACATTATTGAGTAAATTCAAACCCACCTTTCTCACATTACCTGTGATGGCCACTAGTGCTAGTTCTATCAGTTCCTCCATTTGGGTCTTACCCTTTATTTGTTCAAGGATTTGAGGATTCATAACTTCTCTCATAATCCCCATTTTTGAGGTTTTGGCCTTGAAAGTACTCCAAGCCATACACCTATCTTTTATAACAACCTCAACACTTCCCTTCTCCATTTTCTTCTTTTCTTGCTCCTATGGGGGAATGGGAAGGTGAGGCCACATAGAGATCTCTAGACCCTTATCATTTTCCCCTATAGAGGCATGCCCTCTTCTCTATTTCTCTTATACTTCTTTTTGGGGATAGCAACTGGTTCCTCTCTAACATCTACATCCTCCCCCTTTTTCTCAATCCTGTGTTCATATCTTCTCCTTCCTCATTATAGTCTCCTTCCTCCTCACCAACTATTTTTTGCACATGACCCATAGGGATTTTCCTACAGGAAACTTTACTTGGAGTAGGAGTATCCTTGTCTATATCCTCAGTTTTCTTCCCCAATAAATGCTATTCTTCCTCCTCCTCTGAACTTAGACTCTAGATTCCCTTTGTGTTTGAGGAGAAATTGGAGATCCCCATCTCCTCGAAAGAAACCATGACATGAGCTAGAGATTTGCTCCTATATTCAGCTTTAAAACATTCATAGAGAAAATAAGTAAACCATCATGCAAGGTAGTGTTAGCACTAGGTTTTCTCTTATACACTAAAATATTCTTGTTCATGGAAGAATATAGGTAAAGAGGAAAACAAATATTAGCCCCATAATGGAAATGATTGAGCAAAATAAAATTATGGGTTCTAACCCTATCAAAACTCATGTCTAGAGAAATAAAATTGATGATTTCCCTTAGCAGATACCTTGAGAGCTTCTTGATTAAGTCCATATCATAGTAAGTCTCACTCTTCACCAGCTCCTTCTTCTCGTCTATGTTCTTAGCAAAATCCTTTACTGCATTCACAAACTTTTTTTTGTCTCTGTAGAACTTTAAGCACTCATCAAGTATTTCTATGACATGGGCAATGACCTCCACATTTACATGATGCAACTTCCCATCAATATTAACCCTCCCATCCTTCCAAGGCTCTGCCATGAGATTGGTAATTGCTGAATCGTACTCATGAAGCTTGGTGATGTAGTTTGCAATGCAACCCTTTCCAAGTTTCTCCCAGACCTTGGTTTTTTGTTTCCATTTTTTTTTCTCTCTCACTGGTTTTCTTCTCCTCCATTCTCCCACCATCCTAGTAAACTAAGTGATACTTTTTCACATAATCACAATCCTCTCCTCTCCATCCTCTGTCCTCTATTTTTTCTATCAAAAATTGAATTTTCTTTCAATTCCAATAAGATGGTAAAGAAAATAAGAAACTCATAAAGCATAGCTATCAGACACTGAATGTGTCATCTTCCAATTCCTCCCATATTTTCCATAAATGCATTGGCTTTCACACATATTTGCATTAGTTCCATAATTAACTAAGGATTTCACCTATACCTCCCTAGATCCTCTCCTGATCAATTAGGCCTTTTGTGACTAATGAAATATTCCCTCTGATATTTCATATCATCATCATTTCTTTCTTGACTACCTCATTGGACAAATAATTAGCCACCGAGCTAGAAACCCTAAATTCGTGGCTGACATGAACACTCTCAAATTTTCCAAGTATTATGCAAATTTCTTCCACTATGTTTGCAATGGTCTAGGAAGCCTGGAAAACTCATTTTATGTATCTCATGATATTGTATGAGTCCATGTCCAGCCATAGGTTTGTGACTCCAACCTCCAAAGCCAATTTATTAGTGTTGAGAGTAGCACTGGCCTCTTCATAGTGGTTTATCTAGTTTCCCAAGGAATAGGAAAGAGAAGCAACACCCACACCATGGCTATTTCTAGTGATGCCCCTTCATCCTGGAGTACCAAGATTACCTTTAGCCACTCCATCAAAATTGGCTTTAATTCATCCTTTAGGAGGGAGTTTCCACTTCACCTCTTGTCTTTCCAATCTCCTATCCTTCTCCCTTTCCTTATTCTTACCTCCTTCATCAAGATCTCCATCCTTCCTTATAACAAAATTTTCTTTCATAGTGTTGTTGATTTTATCCGCAAGCACATAAGCAAGAGCCTCCCTATCTCTAAAAATAAATTAGATAAATTAGTATTAGAATTTTTTTTTTTTTAATTCAACATGCTAGAGTTTTATTTAATGTATAGTTAAAAGTAGATTTTTTTAAAGGTTTCATAATGAAAGAGATTATTTTAATAGGAATAGGTTATAAAAAGTTCATAATATATGAGTACAAATAAAAGCCATAAGAACAATTAAAGGACAAGTCCTATAACAATGAAATCCAAACTAAAAGGATTTCCTTCATTGGGAAAGTCCCCTAAATAGCCTTCTAACTAAAGTGATATTAGTATCCAACTATGAAAAATTCTCTAAGACATTAACAAACACCAAATGAGAATTACACAAGCTTGTCAAAGAATATAAGAAAATCTTGTCCAAATAGTGAAAATGTAAATAAATTTCAAAAGAAGGTTAAAGGATAGGGTCAAGGGGTGGGGAAAGAGAGGTTGGATATCATATATTTAGTTACCAAAATATTAAATATCATTTTCATCTTCTAACAAATATAAATTAGCCACAAAGAAAACTCCAGTATATATGGATATATTTCCATTATATGGGCTTCTAACATGAATCAATATGACTCAAGTTATATTAGCAAAACTCAAATAAGATGAAAGGATTAAACCAAAATTATAACAAATAAGTATAGAACAAATTCTTGTTTCATGAAATCTTTATTAAAATTAGATTTGGAATACTGATCAATTTGGTTTGATTATGTGTGAGATTGGATAACTTTCCTAATGATGAATGATTCAAATACAAAAATCATATGTAAATTCCTATCAAAGAAATAAATAACATCAAATACACAAGAGGAAGAGAGAGAAAGAGATAATACCTAGATATAAGTTACCAAAGGCACCTTTGTGATTAGAATATGACTGACTCTAGAAACTACATCAAATAAATTGAGTGTACACTTGGAATCATGATAGAAAACCTAAAAGAATCCTAGATTGTGCAGATCATTAGGTAGTACTCAACCTATACAGGTATATATTTTCTACCTCATCATTGTGTTTCAAGGAGGGAGAAACAAAGTTGACCTCAAATCTTTTAAATATAAGTTTTTATATTTGAATTAATAATTCTATTTATTTTTTCCTCAACACACGTAAAAAAAATTTTTTTGGTAGGAGTGGAGGATGGGCTTCCCTTAGTCAAGCTACCATATAGAAAGTAGCCTTTAAAGCGATAAGTATGTAAAAGCATGTAAGGAGTAAGAAAATGTGGTGATTTATCTTACTTGATGAAATCCTTTTAAGGAAGTATTTTACTATGGTTGATGTTTTTGTTGTTGTGTCTTCAATACAAATGTAGGGAATCTCCAGAGATGAAATTTATCCTTATTTAATACCAACTCATCCATCCATAGATGTATATGTGCAAAAAGGAAGACAAAGATAAATTCTACTATGTAGATTTTCTACCCTTATGACCAACAAAATTTAAACCCTGAAGAGGAAATACTCACAATGGATCCTTGAATCTTGAGAAGAGCTTGAGAATTTCCTTGAATACAATTGCTTGATGTTAAAATTCCTATATTCACATTTGTGTATTACCCCTGTTTGTGCTTTTGTGTTCTTGGATGTGAATATGAAGCATCCAATATTTTGCATATACTAGTTTTTTGAATAAAAACAAAAGCAAGCCAATGGGGTCAGAACATTCAACAATTTAAACACATGAGAAAAAATGGACCTAACATTAAAACATGTCAAGGTAGCTAACCCATAGTTGTATAGGTTGACTGAGTCAACCTATGCAAGGATAATTTAAGGAAAAAACTAATTTTTTAGCATGAATGCTAATGATATTTCTATGGGTAAGTATTCTAGAATTGTTAGAGTATGTGGGATATTGTTAGTATGATCACATGTTGCATTCATGGTAGTGTTATTCATTGATGTCAATATATTGGTTAATTTGTGAATATTGATAGAGTAGAAGAAAAATATTGAGATCTCATGATTAAAGGATAGAAGTTTAGGTCAAACATAGGTTAGGAAATGCTCTATAGAGTTTCCTAATTCTTTGGTTAATAGTGCATGTAGAAATTTGAAGACTAGTGATAGTTATTCAACATTTATAAAAGATAGTATACAAATAGAGTTCCCAAAAAGTGATTTTTGGTAGTTGGATTACATCTCCTAATAGGGATAGAATTTGGTTTAGTTTAGTTAGATAGAGGTAGAAGACATCACATTAATTACATGGTTAAGTGTCCAAAGTCGAAGGTTGCATGTGCAAAATTTTTTGAAGACTGTGAGCAAAGAGTGTTATGTAATTATGAAAATATGTAATGTAACATTTACTATTTTATCTTAATGAGGTCATATTGATATTATAAATTTGGAAAATCACAAGGCTAAATCAATAAATTAATTTAGATATTTTGTATAAATAATTTTTTTTCATTTTACTGAAATATATTAAAGAAAGGAAATTATTAGTGTGAATTACATGTGATTAAGAAATCTAAGGGATTTGTGTGATCTGAGTTTCAATTCTAGTATTGATATTTGAGAAGTATCTGATGTAGCAAAGGCACAACAATTGAGAAAAGTGATCATATTTGGTAGAGAGTGCTTGTGGACAAGTCAACATTTGGTATTATTCTGAAAGGAATAATACAAAGCCCAATTGGCAATTGAGTTCAATGGCTTTACCCCTTATGTTGTTTGGAGAGTCAAACCTTCTTCGTTGCACAACTTCTAACATGTTTGGCACAACTCCTAAAAGGATTGGAGTCCCCTTATGAGGATTGATATGTACTGAATCATTTTATTGGCTCCTAACATAGTTTGTCATCTTGTAAGAAACTTATATATTAGTACATCATTTTTGTGGGTACTATCTCCATTGAGGTTTTCCCTCTGATAAAGTGTTTTGCTAGTTAATAAATCTGGTGTTATTATGTATGGATATCTTCTTGTGGTTATTTCACTTGCTTATTAAATTTTTCAAAATTAATAAGGATAAAAAAGTCGTTTTGATTTCATAACTGGTTGACCCCAAACCCCTCTCAGTTATCTTCATTGGCTTTACTTTTGAACATTGTTTAGGGTCTCACAAACTACACTAAAGGAATTAGAAAAAGGGAGAAAGAGTAGGAGAAAGGTCCATTTAATGAAAAATTCATCCATGGATGATAAATTCACTATAGGGCAAGAGGTATAAGTTCATAATTGATGAGCCCTTCTATTCTAATATAATATATTTAGCCACCACTTTAGCATGAGCATGAGACTTCATACTCATAGTAAAGTATTTTAAAGTAAATAATAGATCTTGTCATGATGGCAAAGACATAGAAACTACCAAGCCCTTTATATATATATATATATATATATATATATATATATATATATATATATATATATAGAGAGAGAGAGAGAGAGAGAGAGAGAGAGAGAGAGAGAGAGAGAGATGTCAACTCACCTAGTAATGTTTGTGTTCCATATTGTGAAGCAAATAAGAAATAACATTGTAACAAAAAAGTGCATTGAAAGGTCTAACAAGTGTGTGTGGCATTCTATTGAATCCATAAATGATTATTCCTCAAGGAAATCAATATCCCAAAATGGAAATCAAGAAAAACAACCTAGGCATAAGGATGTGTATGTCCTTAAGGAACTAGCAAAAGTTACAAGATCCAAGATTGGGCTTCCTACACTATTAGGTAACCCAAAGGGGGAGAAATATTATGTAAGGATTAGGTCTCACAAAATGTTAGTAATTTTATAGAGTGATTCAAAAATAGCCAAAAAGATTAAACTCTATAGACTATTAGTAATCCAATAGAGGGATAAAAAAGGTTGTGAAGGAAAACCATAAAAATGTGTGTCTGCACTAGTTAGCAATGTATTGCATAATATTAAAGTGATTGAAAGTTCCTCAAGGAGATAAATGGATTTAACAAAATAGTACATGCATAGACTAGAAATGTATTTATAATGAAATTTACTCAACAAAAAATGCTTCAAGGGAAATAAAGACAAGACAAAACAAAGAGAAAATAAGGGATCTACTAATTCTAGGTCACTATGGTAAAATGATAATATACATAATAGTATATAAAATATAAAATGTTATCATTCAAAAAAGGAATGAGAACTAAAAAATGGTTGAGGAAAAGAATATAAGAGATATAAAGAAGAGTCTTTTTGGGATGATATCATAGAGACCAAAAGGAATTGGTGCTACCAGGTTGCAAGCCTCCAAGAGAACTACACAAGGATAAATTTATAAGCAATGGAATATATAGAAGACATCATGTCATAATATGTAGAAGAAGAGAGATGAAAATATAGAAAATTATTCTCAATGTGGTCAATTGATTCATCACTTTGTGACAATGGAGCATCAAGGGTAACTTAAAGATATATAGAAAATATACATAACAAAAAAAACATCATGGGGTGAATATAGTATAATTGAAAAACATGCAAAGAATACCATGGTAAAAAAATTCAATAATCTTGTATTTATCACCACTAACATGTCTATAGACATTAGCATCAATATCCTAATCATCAATAGTATCTTCCTAATCAAGATTAATCACAATAAAGTCTAAGATATGAATTGAATCATCATGTTTACTATTTTCATTCTATTATTATGATTTACTTTCTCTATAGGCTCAATCACGGGTTGGTCAAAGGAAATAAAGGGTTGAGAAGATGATGCAATTTGTGAAGGAGAGCACATTTTATCATTAACTTCATAATTTTTACAATGATTATGGGAATGCTAATTATTAATTGTTTTTTTTGAGAAAGTTGAAGGAGTAGAATCGAGAAAGATAGATTTTGAGTAGGGAAAAATGAAGGGTTGAAAAATATTATATAAAGGATGAATATGAAGATTAGATAGGATAGCTATAGTAGAATTAATCTTAGGTGCACTAAGCTCAAAAATATTTTGAAATTTTACATTTATAATAAGATTGATAAGGATGATGAGGATGCAAAGGTTTCTTTTGAGGTAAATAAGGCCAAAATAAGTACACTTTGGTAGAATCATGATGGTGAGAATATTGATAAAGAGAAATAATAATAGTTATGATATCTCTATTTTGAGGAAATTTAAAACATCTATGAGTGAGAGAAGTGACATCTTGCACAAAAGAAAGGCATGGGATAGAAATCTAACTTGAAATCAATTGGCAGTATAGATAAAAAAAGAGGTAGTGTCCATTTCTTTTTAAAAAAATCATTGGAAGAGACATACAACCTTGTGGATTATAAAGGAAACTACTATAGGCTTGAATCTAACCTTCAAATGTATCATAGAAAATTTTATGCTATTTTTTATTTTAAAGATGTTCTTTAGTGATCTAACATTAACCATAAAAGAAGGATAATTTAAAACATCATAGAAAGGGATACAAAAAAATTCTAGCAGTAATGCTACTGTTGATCTCTAAACCATGTTTTCTATTAGTGTCAGACTCTTAGTCATTTCCTAGGAAGTTTTCATCGATCATCACTATGACCAAGGCATACAGTAAAGGCTGAGTGATTTATAATAGACTTGTTCACATTTCACTTTGAGCTAAGAACGTCTTCAGTTGTCAAATATTCCACAATTAATTGAGTGACAGCCTAAACCCAACAAGACAAAAGTTAGTGGATGCTAAGATCAAGAAAGGTAGTTTATGTCGAGACACATAACATGAGTCAAGCATTCAAAAGAAAAGATACAAAATACATTGTATTCATGATTGAACATGAGCATATATTAATATCGAGTGAACTAGTTTGGTTATATATATTTGGAATGGAACAAATAACAAGGTAAACCATTTTGGCTGACTTCTACACATGTTTAGGTGATCAAGGAGTAATTTAAGGAGTCAATTACACATTTTTCTAGAGATCATTGATCCCAATGCTAGGTAATCAACTAATTAGATCAATTTAAAGACTAAGAGAAAAAGGGGTGTTAGAATGTTTAGCATAATTGAGAGGGATGGGAGATGTAGATTAGTTATCCAAGGTCTAGATGTGCCAGTTGAATAAACAAACACTTAAAAAATTTCAAATATTAACATTCAATATATTGGCCTCTATAGTAAACTTTTAGTAACATAAACTAGCAATCCGGTGTCCTAAACATAAAAGACTTGTAGAATGTAAACATTAAAATTAAATAACAATGAGTAAAATCCACACAATTTAGACACTAGGATTTAACATGAAAACCTAAGTTGGGAGAAACCACTAGTAACATTTCACCAATCTTTCAATCTTCTAAAGTGAGGTTTGTTAGGAGCCAACCCTGTTAAAGGTTACAAAATAAATTGTTAAATGCTACATTGATTAAAATATTTATATATGACTATTAGATCAACCTTGGTAAAAGAATTTTAAAATTGATACAATGGTTAGAAAGTAACAATGGTTTTTGATCTAATAGATACAACCCACTTTGCAAATAGATCTCAATTAAGCTTAAAACATGATCAACTTATAGGCTTTCATTGTCATCCCTATCTCTGATTCACTTGGCATCTTAGCTATTCATTAGTATCTTTTCGTAAAGCTTTAGTGAAAATATCAGATATTAGCTCCTTAGTATTCACATACTCCAATTTTCACTTCTTTCTTGAACTAGATCTCTCTATTAATGATACTTGATAGCAATATGCTTAGTCTTTGTGTGCATTAACATATTCTTTGATATGTTAATAGAACTAGTGTTATGAAAATAGATAGTAACTAGATCAATAATTTTTCCTTCACACCTTTCAATAATTTCTTGATCCATATGATATTTGAATAATTTATTATTTTTGCCACATATTCAGCTTCATCTATTGATTGAGAAAAGAAATTCTTCTTCTTTCTTGTCCATGAAAATAGTCTCTTTCCTAGAAAGAATGCTCTGCTACTGGTACTTTTTTAGTCATCAATATTTCCTTCCCAATCAGAATTAGTAAATGTTTTTAGTTCAAACTTATCATTCTTCTTGAAATATAATCTAGTCTTTTGTTCCTTTTAGATACTTTAGTAGCCTTTTTACTACCATCATGTGATTCTCCTTAGGAATTTCAAAAAATATTGTGACTATCTCAACTACTAATGCAATATCAAGTCTTGTTTGAACAATGAATTGTAGCTTTCAAATCATTGATCTATACAATTGTTGAAGTTGATGAACAATCAACCCCACAGCTCCCAAAAATCACCTGCATGCAAACACCTATTACAGAAGAGAGAGGCAAAAAGCTATGGAGGCAGGAATTGCCAAATCCATAGATGAGACATTCTTGATGAGAAAAAAGAGATTGTTATAATCAAAAGTGAATTCTCAAGTTAAGTTTACAATAAGAGATCATCCTTATAAAGGAGATCAAAACCCTAAAAAAGGTCTAACCTAGGTTGCATCAAAATAATTAATAAAAGAAATTAATTATTAGATGCCTAAAGTTTAGCTTAAGCAACTAGAGTTAATTAGGAAATATCTAATAACTCTAACACCCCCCCTTAAGATAAACTTAGGGAGTAGCTAAAAACCTAGAAACTACTGCTAAAAGTAGAAATGGGTCCCGAAAAACAAAGCCTGATGAGGTACCCAAGCACAACCAAATCTCTGAAAAGAGGAGAAATAGAGAAAACCACATGGGAAAAACCCTACTCCAAAAAGAGATGGAAAACATGCTGAAATAAACTAGTGAAGGACTGAAGAAGCCTCCAAACTAGGGAATGTCCCAGAAGATAGGAACAAAGATGATCATGTAGAACACCACTGACGCATGTAGAAGTTGCAAAGCTCTGTCAAAAGTAACTTCTGATCTGAAAGACCTCCACTGAAATAGAACCTGACTAGGTAGAGAAGACTATAATCTGCATCAAATCAGGAGCCACACAAAGGCAATCAACTAAACTCGAAGATATAGATGGCATGAAACACCAAAGCCTGAAGAGCTGATCAATCAAACCAAGGAAGCATGAGAGACAACAGAAGAACCCCCCCTAATGCAGACAAGGGTGAGGTGACAGGCACCTGAAAAAGTGGGCCAAAAGAACTGCATGTCAAGGAACCACGATCAAGATGCACAAAATAGTACATGTGTGTGTACTGAGGTGATCAATCTCAGACACGTCATGAGGCAAATGTCACGGAAGGGACACTCACTAGACAAAGGAAGATGGCAAACAAAGGAAAAAACATCAACCCCCCATGGCACTTTATCAAAGTAGTGCATGTACAATAAGGCACAAGACATAATGAATCCCAAGAATGCAATAATCTGTACGAGTGTCCTCAAATGACACTACTCAAATCAGAAGGCAAACAAAGGCAAACAACTAAAATGAAAATACAGATGCAGTATGGCACTTTATCTCAGTGCGTTTGCAATAATGCATACAAATGATGGCTAAATAGATTAGAAGAGACATAAGACCAATACAATAGATAGTACAAGTCATGAAGAATCATCTAAAGCAAAGAAATCGATCCTCAGACCTGAAACAACCAAGTTATCCATCAGAATGCAAAAAGTGCAGAAGACTGAATAGAATGTGCCTAGAGTAGAAACTGGAAAAACAACTAGCATCACTGAAAAGAGGTCAGAAAGACCTTTCCAATGATATAAAGAATTCTCAAATCGAAGATTGGATGCTGAAGAAATGCCTCCCAGAGTGCAAAACTATACCGCTGACTTTGACAGCAGAAAAAGCTTTCAAAACAGCATTGAAACTGAAAACTAACTATACCACTATGATGGACTCGGAACCAGCTTTCCAGCAATATCTCGTTTGCAAAAAACAGAGTCCGTTTGCCCAAGATATGAGCAAAAAAGCAAATGTAGGTTCAAATAGAGGCCGAGGAGGTGACAAGAGTAGTGATGCAGTGCTGATATCAGCAGGTGACGAGCCCAAAGTTGACGGTCGAATGGCCGTCAAGGCAAAAAATGCCATAAAATGACCCCTATTGAAAAAAATTCAACCACCGGAAACAAAAGCCGAACAAAGGGCCGGTGCCAAATTAAAAACCGATGACCAAAACATGCGCATGAGTTTGGAAAAACTGCAGTTTGAAGAAATCATTCATAATTCGGAAACCGCTTTCATTTGAGTGATGGAAACTACTAGACAAAGTCGCATGAGACCAGAGAATAAGGGTCACATATCAAAACCGCATGTGACTGCTGATACGCAGGGATTACATCCATTGATAACGGGTCGCCCACCCATGGAGCATGGAGAGCTATGTTCTGCCACCAATCACGAAGAAAAAAATAGAGAGTATTGCACGTAACTCTAAGACACCTGCCCAAATTCCACCATTAAAAAAAAACTCTGACTTCATGAAAGGCTACTCCACCCAAGCCTAGCGAACGTGGCAAAAGAAAGGTTTTGCACAACAGGTCAAGAGCGATATGAGTGAAGGCTAGAACGGGTGACACCCAAACATATGGGTGCAGTCATCAAGAAACCATCGATCACGGCCAAATCCAAATCCATGCTGGCCCAAGACAGCCGATTAAAAATCATCAAATTTGCCACCCAACACAAAAGGCAAAGGCCCAAGGCACAATTATCGCCAAAAGACAAGGAAGTCAACACCGAGAACAAGGTGCACCACACCCAGTCATTGCCAAAAAAGTGGCTTTGGAAATCACAAATGGGAGTAGGCAGGCGCAAAATTAGTAGATGTCAAAGATCGATCTCAAACCATCCCTAAAAAAACAAAATTGCCATTCATGACACAAAACCAGTGATGCGGGATTCCAAAGTTGAATGCGCTAATGTTGGTGATGTGGCATTTGTCATGCCAAAAAAAAACATTGAAGAAATTCAATTCAACCAATAGTCCCATGAAAAAGGCATCCCGACTTAACTGTGAAGATGTAGTATAGAAAGGAACAAATCATTCCTTCTCCACAAACTGCCCCAAGATATTTCTCCTCACCTCCAAAGTGCCGCCAATAGCAATCAGTGGTTAAATCCACCAATCAAGATATGTTTTGAAGCTGCCAGGAATCATTGAATTTAATGCCCCAAACAACTGGTGCAAACTCCAAAGTTGGTGCCAAAAACAAAGTGCTAAGAAACCACGCGTAGATACACAAGCAAAGCGCGCAACGCATGAAACAAAGACCCCCAACGAAATATGCCCCACAATAAAGATGGCAGCGATGCAGGGAAAAAGAGCCGCCAATACTCACGGCAATGATGCCCATCCAAACACTTCCACATGCACTTCTGCAAAAAATGAAATATGCAAAAAATCAAAAAATACCTCGCCTCGGTTTGTGTGCCTAGGTTAAAACGGCCTGGGTACGAAAAAAATTTGCCTCAGATTTCAACACCATCCAAACTGGATGTATTTTAAATGGAAATGGGGGTTTTCAAGTGCTCTGAGCGCAACGGTGATGTCCATTTTTGATCAAAGTGCCTCGAAAATCAGTGACCCCCCAGATCCAATAAAAAAAGCTGAAAGCTTAGATCTGAAAATCGATGTCAGATCCGATGTCAAATCTCTCACAAATAGAATTGGGGCATGAAGATCTAGAGCTCTGTCACCTCACCTGCCTTAAGGGGAGGTTATATTGTTGTTCTATGCTTCTTTGGTTGATGGTTTGTTGGTGTGAGCTACGTATTTAGTACCTGATCCTACATACTAGGCTATTGTAGTGGCTAGCTACCTATGCATTTTGGTGAGATGGATCATCTACCATATAGACATGCTCGGTTCATGCCTTCTATTTCCATGGAGGTTCTACAGATCAGCATTTTGATAGAGTTTTGCGGTTCTTCATGCTTCAGTGATTCTCTTCTGATCTCTTTGTTCCTTCTTCTGGAACATTCTTTGCTATCTCTTTTTGGAGTAGGGTTTTTCCCATGTGGTTTTCTCTATTTCTCCTCTTTATAGAGATTATGTTGTGATTGGGTACCTGATCAGGCCTTGTTGCCAGGACCCAATTTTCCTGCTTTCATAGCTGTGCTAGGTTAGCTTACCTCCTGAGTTTCGCTTAAGGGGGGGTGTTAGAGTAATTATTTGTTTGCACTTATTAATTAAATCACTTTGATTTAATTAATTAAGTTGCCTATTACTCTATTTTTCTTAAGCTATCTTGTAGGTGCATTATTAATTAATTATTAATTAATAATGTGCAACCTAGCTTTTTAGTTTAGGGTTTCTATCTCACCTTTATAAGGATGAGCATTGTACTTTTTTCATTATTAAGCTAATCAAATCCACAAAGCCTTCGAATCCCTGAATGCAAAAACCTTTCACAGAAGAAAAAGACAAGAAGAGGCAAGGGTTTGCTAAAAAATGGAGATAGAAGAAAAGTTGCTCTCAAATGAAAAATGCATAAGAGATAACGAAAAAAGTACAATTCTCATCCTTATAAAGGTGAGATAGAAACCCTAAACTAAAAAGCTAGGTTGCACATCATTAATTAATAATTAATTAATAATGCACCTACAAGATAGCTTAAGCAAAATAGAGTAATAGGCAACTTAATTAATTAAATCAAAGTGATTTAATTAATAAGTTTCTCCTACAACACAGGAACCAGACACATCGAGAGTGAGGTACAGACACCAATAAAGGCACGTGTCATCGACACTGCATGAGGCAAAAGAGAGAGAGGGCCTATAAGCAGCAAACAACTATCCCCCCCATGGCACTTTATAAAATAGTGTGAGTACAACGAATCACAATGATGAAAAGGATCTCGAAACGCAAGAGTGGCACTTTATCTGATTGTGTTGCATAAAGATGCTTACAATGAATATCAAAAATGATCGGAAAAAACATAAGGCTGAAACAACAGAAGGTAGAGCCCAAAACAAAGCAACTGAAGCAACAAAATCAATCCCCGGACCTGAAACAAACAGGATATCCACCAGAATGCTAAAATGCAAAAGACTGAATAAGATGTTCCTAGAATAGAATCTGGAACAACAACCAGCATCACTAGAAAGAGCACAGAAAGAGCTTTCCAGCGATATAAAGAAGTCCAAAATCGGAGATTGGATGCTCAAGATACGCCTCCCGGAGTGCAAAATAGAACATCTGGCTTTGACTACCAAAATAGGAAATCAAACTGCATCAAAACTCAAAAAATCCTGCACTAATATCTTCATCTTGAAACTAGCTTTCCGGCGCATTTTTCGGATTGAAAAAATACGTCCGTATGCTCAAGTTACGGAGAAAAAACCAACAGGGCCTCTGAAAATGCATGAAAATTTATTTTTTTTAATAAAAAAATAATTAAAAAACAAAAAAACTTCATTAAAAAATGCCGCCACTGGGTGGAGGCGGAGCTGAGGAAGGCGGCGGAGCTGCTAGTGGCCACGGTGGTAGGTGGGCGGCGCCACCGACGGCAGAGGCTGTAGAGCGACAGCGGTCGCCGGGAGCTGCTGCGATCAGCGGACCGCCGACGGTTTATCGCCGGCGGTTACCGCTAACCGCTAGCGGTCCCGGTGACCGCAGGCGGTTTTTTTTAACCGCCGTGGCAAAAAGTGCCGCTTTTTAATTTTTTTTTGCAATTTTTTGTGTCTCCTTTATGCTCTGATACCATTAAGGATTTGATCAATACAAATCCACAAAGCATTCGAATACCTGCATGCAAAAACCTATCACAGAAGAAAAAGACAAGAGAAGGCAAAGGGTTTTTCTCTGAAAAAAGTGCTAATGTATTTTCAGCAATGAAAAAGATAATGAAATACAAAGGAGATCAATCCTTATAAAAGGAGATCAAAACCCTAAAAAGGGTAACCTAAAAGGAAAAGCTATTTAATAATTAATAATTAATTATTAAATAGAGATGCAAAAGGTGCATAAAGTAAAATCTTAAGAAGGGAGTAAAGCATGCATAAAGGATTTGTATTGATCAAATCCTTCATGGTATTTGGAGCCGCTTTTAAAATTTTTTTGCAATTTTTCTTCGTGATTGGTGGCAGAACATAGCTCTGATACCATGTTGAAGTTGAGGAACAATCAACCCCACAGCTCCCAAAAATCACCTGCATGCAAACACCTGTTACAGAAGAGAGAGGCAAAAAGCTATGGAGGCAGGAATTGCCAAATCCATAGATGAGACATTCTTGATGAGCAAAAAGAGATTGCTATAATCAAAAGTGAATTCTCAAGTTAAGTTTACAATAAGAGATCATCCTTATAAAGGAGATCAAAACCCTAAAAAAGGTCTAACCTAGGTTGCATCAAAATAATTAATAAAAGAAATTAATTATTAGATGCCTAAAGTTTAGCTTAAGCAACTAGAGTTAATTAAGAAATATCTAATAACTCTAACAACAATGTCTAGTTCTCATCAATAGAATCACCATTCTTAGATAAATTATATCCAATGGCCATAGGGTTACTAATTTCTTTTGAATCTTTCATTCCAAATGTTTTAAATATCTCCTTGATGTATTTGGATTGAGTAATGAAGATACCTTGCCTCATTTGATATACTTGTAATCCAACAGAGAAATTGATCTCACCAAACATAGATATTTTAAATTCCTTATTCATATCATCAACAAATCATTTACATAATTATTCCTTGCCTCTAAACATGATACCATCAAAAAATATTATAGATAATAATACCTCATTGTTCTTGCATGTCTTCAAGTACAAATTGTTGTTATCATTAGTTCCTACAAATCCAATCTTCACCAAATAATTATGCAGTCTTTCATAACATGTTGTAGACACTTGTTTCACACAAAATAGAGCATTGTACAACTTGCACACCATATTATTCTTGCTGGTGTTAACAAACCCTTTAGTATTTTCTATGCACACTTCTTCTTCGAGTATTCCATTTAGAAATACAAATTTCAAATCCATTTTTTATACCTTAAATCCTTTATAAGAAGTATATACAAGTAGTGTTTTAACACCTTCTAGTATTGCTACAGGGGAAAACATTTCCCCATAGCCAATTTCTTCTTCTTGTGCATATCCTTTTGCATACCACTCTATCCTTATTCCTTGGGACTTCACCTTTTTTATTTATCTTGCTCCTGTATACCCACTTTGGTCCAATAATTTCTTTTGTCTTTAGGTCTATGTACCAATGTCCATTTTTTTTCTTTTTTTTCTGCTCAATTCCTTCATTAATTTCTTATGCCTAGTCCTTATTCTCCAAAGTATTTTTTACATATTTATGCTCAAACTGAGTAAACATGTTTTACTTCTAAGTCTCTTCCTTGTCATAACACCAAATTCTTTATCTTTAATTATTTTCTCAAGTGCATGATGTCTTCTTTCATATTTTTCTAATATAGGTTCCTTCCTTCTCTCCTCTTCTATAGGTTCACCTTGAAAAACAATTTCAAGCTCATTATCTCTCTGATCGTAAGGTTTAGCTCCCTCTATGTATTACTCGACACCCATAGTTTGTTGCTCAATAATGTTTTGTTATTGATTTGTAAATTTTCTCTCTTGTTCAAGGAAGGTCCTAAAAGAACCATCATCCATATATATGAATGCCTTGTAGTCTTATGTTTCTATCTTGTAGTCAACTTCATTCTTTTCTACATATCCATCAACTTTCACATTTTCACTATCAACAAACTTTGTTATTGTTAGAGTTCAAACACGTATAAGTTTTTCTCTTAGTGGAATAACCTAGGAATATGCCTTCATCACTTTTAGTATCGATTTTTACATTTCTATTATTCTTAAGTATATAATATTTGTTTCCAAAAGCTTTAAAATACTTACCATTTGGTTCCTATCCATACCATAATTCCAAAGGTAAAACATTTGTACCTTTTCTTGACTTACACTCTATTTAAAGTATAAATTAATGTACTTACAACTTCTCTCAAATATTTCTATGACACCATTTTCTCCATCATCAATGCTCTAGCACAATCCATGATTGATCATTTTCTCCTTTCAGCTATTCCATTTTGAGGAGTGATCCTTGGTATTGACATCTTCCTTATGATTCCTCTATCATTGCAAAATATGTTAAATTCATTGGAAATCAATTCTCCACCTCTATAAGATCTCAAGCACTTTAGACTCTTTCGTATCGCCTATTCAACTCTGGCCAAATTCTACTTAAATAACTAAAAACCATTATATTTTTCTTTATAAACATCATAGTCATCATTCTGGAGTATTCATCAACAAATACAATGAAATATTTGTCTCCACAATAGCTTTGAACACCAATAGGTCTACATAGGTCATTATGAACCAATTCCAAAATATTAATAAATGAAAATGTCTTGCTCTTAAAATTAGAATTTGTCATTTTTCCCAATTGACATTGTTTACACATAACATTATCACGTTTCTTTAGTTTGGGAAAACCTCTTACTCTTTTCATCTTACTAATGCTAACCAAATTGTCAAAATTTACATGACATAATCTCTTGTGCCATAACCAAATATCTGCATATTGTGCAAAAAAACATGTCTCATTAGATAAACTCAGATAGAATGAGTTACCTCTTCTTTGGTCACAACTTCCAATTAGTTCATAATCAACATCAAATATTTTTGACTTCCTATAATGGAACTCTAATTTGTATCTTGATTCATTAAAGTATGAAACATTCAACCAATTATAATGAAGTTCTTTGACCTAATAAACATTGTCACATTTGATCTTATCAGTGAGTTGTATTGATTCTTTACCTTTCACAAGATATGTTACATCATTAAAAAATGTAACATAGCCAACCTTATAGGGTCCAAGGTTCCTAAATTTACTTTTATTACCAATCATGTTATTTGCACAACCACTATCAATTATCCAAAGTAGAACCAATTGTGGTTTAAAAGAAGATTCAATAGAGGTAGCAATGAAATTATCAAAATTTGATAGCTCAGAAGTAGCAAACCTATCAAGCATAACTTTCAAAGTCAGGCCATTATGTGGAGTACATCTATGTTCTTGTATTGTATAAACCCTAATATCATATATAGGAAGAATATTTTTCAATACCTTAATAAAATTTCATCATCAATATTTCTGTTAGATCCTCTTAAAGAATTTACAACCTCTTTGATTCTTCCACAATACTTGACTATATTCTCACCTTCCATCATTCTCATTTCATCAAATTTACCTCTCAAGATCTTTGATTTTATTCTTATTAAATTATTGTCTCCTTCATATATGGTATGTAGTGTATACCACATTTCTTTAGCATTCTTGTAGGTTTTAATGTCATCAAACTTGGCATAACTTAGGGTTGATGCAATCCCCAACATAGCTTGGTTCTGTTCTTGCTTCTCTTTCAGTTGCTGAGCTATCAGAGGAAGAGTTTTTATTTCCACATATACATTATTCAAAAAATGTATTTCATCCTCTCCAATTACTAGTAGATGTAGCCTCATCAAAATTTTCCATGCAAGGAAGATTTCTTTCTTCAACCTTGGAGCCTAAATTATGTACATCTTCATCTTTAGCTTCAAGTAACTTAAAAATTTTGTTTACAAGCACCAAATCTCTGATACCAAATCATATAATGTCTAGAATAACTGAGAGGGAGGGGGAAGGTGAATCAATTATCCAAGGTCTAGATGTACAAATTGAACAAACAAACACTAAAATAAATTCAAATCTTAACATTGAATAGCTCAGTCTCTATAGTAAAATTTTAGTAACATAAACTAGCAATCCACTTTACTAAACATAACAAACTTTCATAATGAAAACGTTAAAAAAAAATGACCATAAATAATATCCAAACAAGTTTGATACTAGTATTTATCATGGAAACTCAGTTTGGGAAAAACCACAAGTAACATGTCACCAATCTTTCACTCTTCTGAAGTATTCTCTATTAGGAACCAATGTTGTTAAAGGTTACAAAACACATCATTAAAGGATTCAATCACCTAGTTAGGAGTGGCCTTGTTAGAGGACTTTATAACATTAAATTAGAATGTCACCTTGATTCTAGGAATTAAATATGATTTTTAGGTCAACCATGATAAAAGGATTTTCAAACTGATACAATGGGTAGAAAGTAACAATATATTTTGATTTGATAGATATAACTTACTTTGAAAATAAAGATTTTAGTTTAGTTTAAAATTTGATCCACTCATAGGCATTCATTTTCATCTCTATTTTTTATTCTCTTTGAAATTCTTTAGGGAATTGCACTTCTCTTCTCAACTCTTCTCAAACTTCTACATAAGTTCGCCAATCGGTAGCATCGACAAATTTTTCAACCTTCAAAGCCTCATAAATATTAGCCCTTGTACCTCCTCAAATGGGTAATTTGATCTTTCACTTTTTATACAACAACAGAGCTCTTAGGGTTTCAAAAAGATTCAATGCATATAATGAATCAGTCGACCTTCTTGTTCACTCTCTTCTTTTCTATAAACTTCTCTAAAATTATTCATGAATCCTTCCATAAAAACCTATAGACATGGTTTCCATTGATTTAAATGTTCTAGATGATACATCCTAATATTCAAAACACATTCCATATTCTAAGAAATTAACTATATCAAATGGAAATTAATATTTCTTACAAAATATAAAAATGTTATCCTTTGGCTAGCATTGTGTTCTAACACTTGGTCCTCATTGGGTTACTCGAGCACTTCTAAATTTCAGCATAGTAATTTATGGTGTGACTTAGAAATGAGATGGGTTAAAAGGTGAATAAATTTGATATGATATATATTTAAAGATTTTTATTTTTTTTTGTAGATCCTTATTCACCCCTACCCTCTTAGTGTCTTGCTTTCCCAATAGACTTCCAAAAAATGGTATTAGAAATGTTTTATCTTAGAAAAAGTCTAACATCTTGAGTTTTGAGATCTTGGAGATGGAGTCTTATAAGTTGGGAAAGATCATTTAGAATTAGAAGTTTGATATCCAAATCATACTATGATAGCTTGAAACAATAAAAGAGTATTGGCACTAAGGCCAATTTGTCTATTAGTGACTTAACACTTAGTCAGTTGGTTACATTTCTACCAAGCTCTATAGTTGCTACTGAATTTATCATTCATCTAGTATTGTTAACCAAGTATTTTAGTTTCTACTAAGCTAAGTAGTTAGAGTGTAGTTCAGGGCAAGTTTTACAGTGTCTACTATGTTTTTGAGACTATTTATAGTATAACCTATGTGTAGTAGAGTCTACTAAGCTATCCAATAGAAGTGATGAAGATCTTAGTGTTAGTGGAGCTATGTAGTATTAACCAAGTTCTAGACTATCTACCAAGCTTGTAGTGTTAACAATGTAAATGCAATGTTGACCAAGTCATATAGTGTAATTCAAATAATTCAGTACCTATGAAGTTTCTCAATGTTCATTGAGCTATACTAAGCTGATCGAGTTCATGCTACTCGAAGTGATTGGTATCGACTAAGCTTCAAGTTCAACCGAGTGCTAGAGTTTGCCAAGAATTGATAGTGTTTTCCTAGTGCCAAAACATCACCAAGTTTTTCTTTTGAACTTGAGTTGAAACAATGGGCCAACTTTTTGAGTTATGATGAATTTGATATTGTAGCCAACTCTAGTAAGTTGTTAATTGGACACACACACACACACACACACACATAATGTAATGTATCATATCCAAATATATTTCACTATGAGTATTCGAAGAAGTAAGAGAAGATGTGTGTGAATTGAAGAAGGCTGCAGGCAATATATGCTACAATAGAGAGTTATTGATCACATAACAGAGATTATCTACTAATTCATTCTAATAGGTGGATCGATTAAATCCTTTAACTGAGTGGACCTAATAGTCTTGTTCTAAGTCTCCTAATAGAGTGCATACTTCATTGTATGTTTGTAAATCCTTTAACAAGGTGGACCTAACAATCTTTATTGCTCCTAATAGGGAAAATCACTAGAAGTGGTCAATTGTAAGCATTAACATGCATATTTATACTACAGTACTAAAGCTTGTAGGTATCATCCCCACCCCAATTTTACTTTCTAATTGAAAGGTTTTAATGTTACCATACCATGTGTCAAAATTTTGTAAATGTCTTATTTCTTTCATTCTTTTTTGACATGCAATTAGATTAGAATAATATATGAAGGATTAATTGGTGAAATTAGTTAAATTTTTATCAGTTCTTGATTCACCCCTCCCCTCTTAATAACTAAGGATACTTTATATTTCCAACAATTGGTATTAGAGAAACTAGTTTGCACATTAGAAGTTAATAGTTTGATATAAGATAAGATGAAATGGAAGTATACGAGCTAGAAATGGAAGTATACGAGCTAGAAATGGCTATTGAGAATGAAAAGATGGATCTTGAATTAGCTATTCGTCAACTCGAGAAAGTAAAGGAGAAACTCTCTCAATCATTGTGAAGAAAGAAAGATCTTGCATTACAAACAGATGACAATCTCTACATTGAATAAAGAACTGAAGACTTTTGCCCAAAAAGAAATTTAGATGAAGCTAATATAGCAATCAAAGATCTACTTGAGAAGAATTCCAATTTTCAAGAAGAAGTCAGAAAACTAAAAAGAGAGCAAGAAGTCCGATTAGTGAGATTATGAGAAGTCATGGAAGAAAAAGACAAATCCAAAGAAGAGATAGAAGAAAAGTATAATGAAATTTAAGAACTATCCCTTAAACAGACAAACTTTATTGATTAAATCAATGATGAAAATCAAGAGCTTATCAATCTAAGAATAGAGAATGAAAGACTACAAAATGATCTTAGTATTGAAAAGAAAACCAATGAAATAATGATGAAATATTGAGAAGGCATGAATCAATTGAATGAGGAAACTCAATATAGACACAAAGGCATAGATGGACTATGATATACAAATGAAGGTGAATAATCTTATCAAGGAGATGAAAAGAACAAAATACCTACTAGCAATCATTGTGGTAAGTTGGGTCATACATCAAATAAGTGCTAAAGAAATGGAAAAGAAAAGTTCAATGGAAAGTGTTACAATTGCAATAAGCATGGTCATAGAGAAAGAGAATGCATAGAGAAACATAAATTTGAAGGAAAGTGTCACAATTCCAACAAATGAGGACATAAATCTTTAGAGTATAAGACCAAGAAGTGGAACCTAGTAGAGAAAATTGTGAAAGCAATATTTGGTTGGGATTACAACACATGGTGTAGATGTCACTACTTTGGTTAGTTTGGGCACATTCGAGAAAATTGTGTAAAACAACACATGAGGAAAAGAAATGCTTTGTTTTTACAAAACTCCAACATCTTTTTAGTATCTTACCATGCAAGGTTGGGTGTTAAGACCTTACCAAGAAAGGTCGGGTTGCATATCTTTCCAAGATGCAGATGTTGAGTTGGTAGTTCCTACTGAGTTAGGAGACCTTACTAGGTTGATGGTGTCTTTCAATCATTACAGACAAAACTAAGTAGAGGAAAATCTATCATCAAGAAAATATGAGTATGAAGCATTAATGATGGTTATAGAAACTAAAATTCATTAAAAGGAGGAAATCAAATGTATTATTTCACTGTGAATTTTTAGAACATAGAGAAAAGAGTGAATTTAGAGCCTCCAAGTGATTTAAGCAATTGTTGTTGAAGATTCTCCCATGTTTAGAACCCTATTGAGAAATGGCATCTTCTAGGAGAAAGGCTAAGAAAGGTTCTAAAATTTTGATTCATTGAGTTGATTGCAAGGCTCCCACATTCAAATTGAGTCTAGAAATTACAAAGGCACTTGACCGTGCCGAAGCATAATCCCAAATTCCACCTAAGGTATTTATTGTTCATGAGGTCTGATTATTTTATCAATTTTTTATTTAGGAGCTTCAAACCTTATAGAGGAATGAGGCATATAGTGAACTATGTGGCGATGCCATTCCAAAACCTAAGTACAAGCATTTGGAGACAAAGGGTTTGACACATATTTTACATATGTAGAGGGACATTCAAATGAAGTGGATTAGAATAATCTTGAGCCATGTTCATAACATGAAATTATGGATGGATCATTCTATGTTTATAACCAAGAAGATTATATATAGGATTACTAGATTACCCATGTTGAATAAAGCTAAGACTATAAAAACCCTAGGTTAGGTTGAATTGGTGAAAAAGACTCTTGCTGAATGGGACAAAAGAGGCATGAAACATAGTGGTGTAATTGACATAAAATTGAAGTTTGGCATCCATGTGATTGTCCAAAAAATCTGCAACTCAAGATAATTGAAAACCATGTTGTGTAAAGTAGTTGACCTAGTGTATAAGATGGTAAAAATCTTATTCTTTGACCTTGCTGAGCTGTCGCTAATTCAATTAAGCAAGAACATGGAAAACATCTGAGTATCAAAGAATAATCTATGTAAGTTTGGTTCTCTCTTGACATGTTTATTTTTATATGTACAAAATCTTTTCCCTTATAAAGGAACTATAGTATGGAAGAAAGATATTGTAGTATTATACCAAATCAATGAATTTATAGCAGAGATGGGTGAAAACTTTGATAGTATCACTGATAATTATTTTGAGACATTCAAGGAGAAGATGAAAAGTATATTTAAGATACCTAGGGAACTGGTAGAGGATTATGAGTAGGATATCTATTTTATGGTTGACTTCAACATCACAAGGTTTATATTCAAGCAACTAGGCCTAGAGTGGAATGGGTTAAATCTCTAGAATATAAGGTTAACAATGATGATATTAAATATATAATTGAGGATCTATTGAATGATCTTGTGGATCTTAAGGAGACATATTTTGGCAGTTATGAATAGCCTAATTCTAGAATTGAGCTTGAGATAAAGTTACCCGAAGAAGAGAGTAGAGGAAGGAAAAGGATTGAGAAAATAATGAAAAATAATATGCAATGAAGCTCTCCTCTCATTCTTATTGAGGGTAAAGGATATTATATAGTATATAAAAATGAAGATGAGGATGTAGAGGAAGAAGAACCTAAGGAAGAGGAACCTCCAAAGAAGAAAGGGAAGGTTATAATAACCAAAACCTACCAAATCTTCCCCTATTGTGTTCATAAGAAGATCTACTAAATCCAAGAGGAATTTGAAGTTGGGTGTAGAGGATGAAGTTGAATAGATTATCTTTTAGAGGTCTACACCTACCATTTAAAAAAGATTGAAAAAATGGAACAAGGAACAAGTATGACATGTTTTAAGTATATTAAGTATGAGACTAGGAGCGAAGAGGAAAAAAAGAAAATTGATAATACCCTTGCGACAAAATTGGGTAAGTGGAAGTATCCATCTCATGAGATAATACATCAACTTCCTGATTTACTTTTGAAAGTAGTCAAACCTCAATGGGATAATCCAATGAAAGATACAAAAGACATAAGTGACTAGAGCTTGAGACTACTTACACTGAGTCTCAATGAGAAAGAGTTAAAGGAAGAATTGAAAGAAAATGAGAAGAAGCTCACACCCAGATTGAATACATGTCTAATATTGTTAAAATACAGTGAATCTAGGGTGAAGTCTACTACTACCACATGGAAAAACATCTATGAGTTGCATAAGGCTAGTGACTTCTTTATGCATGTTGATGACAAACATGGTGAAGATGATGATGCAGAAGAAGAAGTAGATATTAGAGATGATGAGATATACAATATTGATCTTCATGATGAGGAAGAAGAGTAAGAAGCCACTAGAGGAAGTCTTCCAGAAATACATAGTATTGAGAAAATAGATACAAAAAATAGTGTAGTAAAAGTTATGACTTCCTTTCCTCACTCTCTAGAAAAGCTTTAGTGTAATTAGGCTCAAAGAAAACTTCTACCGAGTTCATTGAGGTAAAATCTACAACACCAAGAACAAAACCAATCTCAGAATTTCTCTGCTGATTATTTCAATGACTAAAGTGCCTAACATTTCATCTACTAAGAAACAAGTCTTTCTAGCATCAAGCTTGACTGAGAAATAGCAAGGTATTCCTATTGTTAATGTTATTTCTACTATTAGTACTTTTGGTTCTATTCCTAATAGCAAAGTATTTTAGTTGTTAATATTATTTCTACTATTATAACTTTTGGTTCTATTCCTACTTTTTTAACTATTATTTCCACCATGGCTAGTACAATGAAAGTTGAGACCCAGTCTCAACTGAGCACTAAAGTTTTGATTAAGGGTAAAGAAGACAAATAAATTGATCTGGATGAGGACATTGTTATTCCAAATTGGGATACCTCTAAGCTCACTCTAGGAGATATGGATAACAATGGAGAACTTGAAAGAAAATGGCTAAGTAAAAGAGGCTTAGAGGAGAGAGGAAAAAGATTAATCAAATCCTTCATGACATAAAGAGCATATTTGTTGATGCTCTAAATATTTAGGTTGATGGGAAACAACCTATTCTAGATCAGTTAGCTGAAATTGTACACACATTAAAAGAAGAATTGAATGTACAAGAAAAAATGTTGCAAAGAGCTAAGAGAAAATTTTAAAATAATTTTTTGGACCAGGTAGCATAGAAGATTTCTATTGATCAAGTAGAGTTTTCTACTATTATTTCTTCACTAGAAACATATGTCAATAATGTTATTTCATTATTTGTTAAGTGACACATCTACCTTTACAAGGGAGATTAAGGATAAATTGTCAAAGATAGATGAGGATTTTAAAGCAAGTGCACACTAGCTATCACTTGATCCTTGTTGTAGCTCTCCAAACTTTACAAAGATAAGATAATTAACATATTTACAACAAGAATTATTGATGGAAGAAGCCAGAACTAGGGCCACACTTGCAAAAATTTAGGGCATAATTCTTCCAAACATGGATGCACTGCAAAAGCACATTGAACATGCAAAGACACTCATCCATGACAACAACTTCTCCATAGCCAACCACATGATGGAACTATTAGTATGGGTATAGATAGCCTTCCAATAATGTAAGGTATTGCAAGAGAATTGGGACAAGACTATGTCAATTATTTTGAAGGTACATAGTGATTTCTTGTTACATTTTTGTATTAACTTGTAGATATTATACCTTTCACATTTATGTTAAAAAGAGGGAGAAGATATGTTTATTAATAATAAGGAGGAGAGTATTATTGATAAAGGGAGAGAAGAAGGTTATGTGTATAAAGAAGATTATAATGCTCTAGATATATGTATAGAGGAGACATATATCTATCGGAGAGTAGTAATATAAAAATAAGTACGAAAATGTTTACAAAAGCAATTTTGAAAAATTAGAAAATAGAATAATTTGAGCTACAATAGTAGTAAGTCAAAATGGAGTTCAAGACATAGAATGTTCATGAAAGGAAGTTTTGACTTGTAATTTTGAGAATTCAGATTTTAGTATGATAAGTTCTTTTTTTGTCAGTAATGCCAAAGGGAGATTGTTAATATTAAGATCAATTTTTCTATTAGTGACTTAACACTAATTTGGCTACATCTCTACCAAGCTCTATAGTTTCTACCAAGATAAGTAGTAAGAGTATAGTTCATGATGAGCCTCATAATGTCTACCATACATTTGAGAAAGTTTATAATATAGCTCAAGAGTAGTAGAGTCTACTAAGTTATTTAGTAGAAGTGATTAAGATCTTAGTGTTAACCAACCTTTGTAGTGCTAACCAAGTTCTACAATGTCTACTAAGATCATAGTGTTAACAAAGTGAATGTAGTGTTGATCAATTCATCCTATGTCAACCGAGTGATTCAATATCTACCAAGTTTCTCAATTCTCACTAATTCATATAGAGTTGACCAAGTATGGACTAAGATTCAACTTCAATTGAGTGCCAGAGTTTTCCAAGCATTGATAGTGTTTACTAAGTTGAAAAATATTATCGAGTTTTTCTTCTGAACCTGAGTTGCAATAGCGGGATGACTTTATGAGTTATGATGAATTATGTATTGTAGCTGACTCTAGTAAGTAGTTAACTAGATTTATATATGTGTAATTTATTGTATCATATCCAAATATAATTGAGTATGAGTATGTGAGGAAGTAAGAGAAGATGTGTGCAAATTGAAGAGGCTACAAGTTGCATGTGGTACATCAAAGACATATCTATCAGAGTCAATTGATCATTTCAATTCAAGGAATCTCATTCTAAAAATTATTGCTATCGGTTAAAGTTCAACCACCAATTCATTTTAATAGATGCATTAGTTAAACCCTATAACAAGGTGTACTTAATAGTCTTTTGCTAAATCTCCTAATAGAGTGCACACTTCATTATATGTTTGTAAATACTATAACAAGGTGGACCTAACAATCCTTATTGTTCCTAATAGGGAAGATCATGAGAAATGGTCAATTGTAAGCATTAAGAGGCCAACTTTATACTACATTACTAAATCTTTTGCGTATCATCCCCACCTTAGTTTTACTTTCTAATTGGGACGCTTATGGGTCACCATATCTATTGTCAAAGTTTTATAAATGTTTTATTGCATTCATTCTTTCATACATACAATTATTTTAGAATAATACATGAAGGATTAATTGATGAAGTGAGTTAAAGTTTTATTGGTTCCCATTTCACCCCTCCCCTCTTAGTAACCTAGCTTACCTTATATTTCCAATAGAGAGAAGTTGATGTTGGAATATTCAAATGAGAAGAGTACTTTTGAAGGGGGGCGGTGGTTGAATTAGAAGGACCACATCTTTTTAACCTCTTTTTGTATCCTTTAAAAATATAACTAAAAAAACAAATTGTATGCATGTACACATATAATATAACATAAGATCAATCACATGCGATAAGACATAACACCAAAATTGATAACCTAGAAACCCTCCATGAATAAGAAGGTAAAACTGGGGAGGGGATGATACCCACAAAAATCACTACAACACTCAATGTTCAACCACTTCTGATGGTTTCCCCTATGAAAGGCCTGCCCTATTAAAGGCTTTACACTATGTCAATAGTGACCTAGTTAGAGGATTTACAACCAATTACATGAAGTTCCACCTTGTTAAAGGATTTACAATAGGTTGTTAAATCCACCTAATTTAATATGACTTTCATGACCTTCTCCAAAGGTTCTCCTACCTAGCTGTTAAGCTAACCTATCAACATAAGATTTCAACCTCTAATACAATTGTGAGAGAGTATTAGAACATTTGACCTGATTGAATGCAGTCTCAAATTGCTAGATTCAGGTACTAGATCTGCTCTTCTCATTTGGATCCTTGCTTGATCTAATCTCTTAATGTATCCCCTTCTTTGTTCTGATTAACTAGATGTATATTTGCGGTCCATTTCACTAAGTCCTTAACACCTTTGCTGATTGCTCTGTTCTATAGTTTGATAACTCCATCAATAACCTTTGGAATTCTTGTCTTAGAAATCTCAAAAACTTCAATATGGTTTCATGGTCTCCTTATAAAGATATTGTGGACCTAGGGTTTTCTATGCATTCACTCAAATCTTTTATTTTCACCTATTGGTTGCATGTTGTCTCTAATTTTTTGATTGGTTGCAAGTTGATTTCATAGGTAATTGCAAGGATTTAATCTTATCTTCTTATCCTTTTGCAAGTCATGCAAAAACTATTTTACATCTTACTTTTTGATGGCACAATCTCTTATGTTGATCCTGAGTTACTCGGCACATATTGTATTCTTGATGCTCGGCACATACTATTTCTAGATTTCTTGACATCTGCTACATTTCTAGTTTGCTTGGCACCTATTATATCTTTTATTGCTCAGCACATGAATGTTCTTGGATCACTTGACATATATTGTGTACTTAGCATATATAATGAAAATGGTTATGTGTGTTGACACTCAATTGTCAAGACTATTCTTTTGACCAATAGTTGAATAAATCCTTAAAGAGAAGAAATGACTTGGATATCTAATATAATGACACTTTATATGAAGAGGACACAGAAGGACTACTAGACAATGAAAATTCTAGTGAAAGTAGTGCGACCATTACAGACCTATTGGAGAAGAATGAAATTTTGAGTGAACAAGTCATATGATTGGAAAGAGAACATGCAATCAAATTAGTATGACTATGTGCATTAACTAAAAAACAAAAGAAAGTTGAAGAAGATAAAAGAAAAAAGGCTACTAGACTTGATGAGAGGACAAGTGATGTACATAATCTCAAAAATAATCAACTAGACATGATGAATAAACTTCTACTTGAAAATCAAGAACTAAATGGGAAGGACATTGAAATTGTAATTTTGAGATCACAAAATTATCAACTAAGGAATGTGTTAAGATCTGAAAAGGAACTTACTGAAAGGATGACCAAGCCCAATGTAATTTGAAGAAATGATTATATCACCAAGAATACCTATTGATACCTCTGCACTAGGATATACCAAACACTCTTCACCAACTTAAGAAGAAGAGTCATCAAAGAGAGGAGAGAAGAGAAATGCTAGGACAAATTAAAAACCTACATGATATCATTGTGGGAACCTGGGACACACAATAAAAATTTTCAAAAGCAATATTCATAAGAAAAATCGTAAACCAAAATTCAATAGATATTGTTTTAATTTCAAGAGACAAAGCTACCAAACACATCAGTGCAGGCCAAAGGAAAGAAACACACTTGTTGCACCTAGATTTGAAGGCCATTTCTATAATTTTCAAAAGTATGGACATAGAGTTAAAGAATGTAGATCCTATTAAAAGCCTAATTGTTCAACCAAGAGATGAGCTAATGCATCCAAACAAGGTAATTCTCATAATTGGGATCATAACACATTTTATAGTTGTCATTATTTTGGAGAATATGGACACATTTTAGAGGCAAATATAAAATTTGGATGAATGGAAGCTTTGTTTTCTATAGTTGTCAAAAGATTATACATGTGACCAATAACTACAAGACCCAAGAACTAGCACCAAGTAATGAACACAAAAAAGGAAAAGACAAAGTTGACATATAGAAGATGAGGAATGAAATGAACCAAACCTAGAGAAAGAGGGTAGAAGATGGAAATAGTAGAACTGATGATGTTGAGGTTACCCAATCCAATGGATAATGTAATCATAGTACCTCAAACTATGTTAAGAAGGTATATAAGGAAATGTATATTTGAATGCTATATCATACACTAATTCCTAATATAAGATGTATTAAGGCCCATATCTACATTAATTAGGATGCACTAGGACAACTTTGAGGCAAAGAACCAAGTAAAGAGATCATATGCATAATAGATTTCGAGCATTAGTAATGATGACTATAGTGATTGAGTATCACTATATGAGCTAAGATCCTACACAAACCAAGTTGATATGTTGACCAAGCCAAGCATGAAAATGTTAATGGAGACTAAATAGTGGTAATGATTGAGTGATGAAAACAAGGTATTGTGAATACAATTTTATGTGAAGGTCGAGATTCTTGTATTCCACCGACCAAAGTTCAAAGAATTTATTGCAAAGCTAATTTGACGATTTGAAGGTATATATTTAATTTTGAAGATCATTTTAATTTACCAAGCAATCGGAGAACTTACAGCTAATTCAAGTGATTAATAGGAGTGATTTGTGCAAAGAAGTGTAAAGATCAACTAATGTGCCCTCGGCTAATTCAATAAAATATCAAACATTTTTTTGTTTCCGAGATGTGTACAATTCATTTTTCTAATCCTAGCATCAAGACGTGGAAGAGATAACATCCATTAAGATGAACAAGGAACACAAAGAGATAAATAGTATTCAATTGTTGAGTAACAAAGCATGTCCTCCCCCAAAATTCTAATCTATACTAGAGATTGCATTGAAGGGAGATCCCTTAGGTACCTTATCATTTACTCGACTAAAGGTAATTATGATTAATGATGTAAGATTATATTTTACATACAAAATTAGTTAAATTGGAGATTATGAGTAGAGTGAATCTTACAAAAAGTTGTGTAAAAATTGATTATTGAAGGATGAGCACAAAATTGTTGCTAACAAAGAGTTAGTTTGTGCCATAGATTTTCCTTGTGATTTCAAAATTGAATGGATAAGAATAGTTTTTATCCAAATTCATGATATGCAAGTATGGTTACAAAATGGACTAGTAAATATTACCAAGGAGATTATCCATCAACTCATAGGGTATCCTACCCTAAATCAGGTGAAGACCATGCAATGCCAAGCCTAAAACACTATTAAAGATTAAACAAAGTCTAAGTAGAATAGATGGGAAATTTCTATTGATCAATTCACCAAGCCTAAAATTAAATTTGTATTTCATGTCATTCCTCACAAATTCTACTAGATGAGTTGATTGAATAGTGTGTTCTTCTTAGCAGTGGACTTGGGATATAAGATTGTGAAGAAAGATCACAACTTTGACCTTTTTGAGTTAGAACTAACACAACTAGCTAATAATCCTAGAGCAATTAAGAAGGCCAAGAACACTTCATATAAGTTTGGGTCATTTCTCATACATATATTCTTCTATGTAAAAATTTAACTTTTCCTACTTTTGGAGATGTTGTCTAGAGTCAAGATTGACCTGTGAGACAATATATAGGATATTTTGTTCAACAAGTAGGAGAAAATTTTGACAATGTAATGAGTAGTTACATTCATGAATTCAATAAAAAGATGACAAAGACAAGCATAATTCCTATATCTCTAGTTGATAAATATTATGAATTAGGTTTTTTTCTTTTTGACAGTGATTTTACCTATCTGTAGGCTATAATAGCAAGGGTAGAATTATTATGGCTATTCCCTTATGAAGTAAATAATTATGAAACATATGTAGCTATTACAACATTAATGGTAGAAGAGGGAGATGAGAAAGAAAAAAAAATTGACATCTATGAAGAAGCCAAAACAAAGATTACCATTGGTTTGAAAACCACCACCTTAAAAAGGAAAAAGAAGAAAATTATGATGAATATTGAGAAGACCTTAGGTCAAGGTGAGGATTAATCTAGTGATAATGAAGAAAATGAGAATGAAGAAGAAGTTGGAGAAAAGAAGGGCAAAGAGATTGTAGTGGCCAAGAAAAAGGAAAAGAAACAAAGTCATATCTCTATTGTTGAGCCAGCTATGAAGGAGAGCTTGAACTAGCATACTCGTCCTCACACTAGACCAAGGACAAGGAATACAATGACTAAAGATTTGTCCAAGACAACATAGAAGAAGGAACAAGAAAATGGGGACAACTCTGGATAAAGAAAGCATATACGAGAAAGGACCGAGCCTAGTCTTGTAGGAAGAAGAAGATGAAGATAAGACTAATTCTAATGGTGTCAACTAACTCAAGGTGGTTGTACACATGGATCCAACTAATGTGGATGGAAGTTTATAGGAAATCAAAAGTAGTGTAGGTTTGTAAGGGTTCGAATATAATAAGTATGAGAAATTGACTAAAAATGATTGAGCACAAATAGAAGAAGCTATATTAGAAATAATGGGAACTTTCAAGATTACCCCAATAGAAATTGGAATGTACTAAGGAACTATATAATAAAGTCAATGAATATTGGCAATCTACAATAACTATGAAAAGGAGAATAAGACAAGGGACTATAGCCCAAGTGACGCTTGAACTAACTCTAGATAAAAAGGCTAAGTTCATAGAATAACATAGGAATAGATTTGCTCCCAAATATAGAGAACCTTCTATATTGAAAACTAAAATTGAAGAAATTGTTCAACATATCTCTTTGATTTGGAAATGGATTTTGGGATTATTACTAGATAAAGACACATAAAAGATGAAGGGACATTAGGCCACATTGATCTTCATTACACAACAGATATGGATAAGCCTAAAACCTTGGAAGAGATAATAAAAAAGAAAGTTAAGGAGACTAAACAATAAGATTCAACCACCCTTGAGGACATTCCAGAAGATAATAAAAAAATGACAATTTTTTTACAGAAGAAGAGTTGAAAAGTGAAGCACTTGTAGAGTTAACTTCTATCTGACCTCTCCCATGCACCCATCTTTTTCTCATTAAAATTCAAGATTATCCAAAGGAAGGGAGTATGTGAACTATGAGTACTATATTAGATAGTTCCACAATACCTACTTTCACAATTGAAATAAAGTCAAAGGAAGGAACTCCAATGATTATTATTTAGAATCCTCTTGCTAAGGATACAATAGTTATTGATGAAGAAAGGCGAGAAGATAACATGCAAGTGAAATAATATAAATCTTCTTTGATTACCTTAGGACCTCATGATGACAAAACAAAGAAGGTTGAGGAAACAAGGACCAAGGAGATAAATGATCTTAAAGAATAAGAGGTCATTCAAACATTAGTGCAATTTCCAAGTGTAGATCAACTTGTACATCTTGGAGACAAACATGATGATACACATAAATGGTAGGTAATTGTTACCCAATTTGAGACAGTTTTAGTAAATATTGACACTAACAACATTTAAGGTGGAAAAATATCAAGCACTGATGTCTCAACACTAAAACTAGCATTGTCGAGTTGTGACAATCCTAAGAACATTCCATTGAAGAAGAAGGAAAAATAATCCAATAAACTTGCTAGACTGGATGAAGTGATAGTGCTTCCTAAATATGATCCTAAAAGCATTATTTTCCAGAAAATACAAATCTTGCAAGAGCTATTGAAAAGGAAGTCAAAGAAAGAAGAGATGAGAAAGGAACATCAATAAAGGCAAGAAATACATGAAATTTATTATATTTTCACTCATGCGTTTGATATTCAAGATATTCAAGAGCGTGTAGCAATAAAAAATTAGTTCATATTTTTGAAAAAGTCAGTAGTGACAATATAGAGGCCAATCAAAAAACGATGAAATGATCTGAAAAGAAGTTTGAAAGAAAACTTTTGGAGAAAGTTTCAAAAAGGATAGCAATAAAATAGGTTGAAATTTTCTATTCTTGTAAAGAAATTGGACAAATTATTACAAAATATCTTTTTTTATATACAAGGACATATGTGATGTAGAATTCTTTACATAAGACAATCAACAATTGATTGAGAAACTTCAAGAAAACTTGAAGTTATTAGGACATTGATTGAGTAAGGAAGCAGATTCCACCTCTACTCATTTTAAAAGATTTACTTACACCCCAAGGGAATTTAGCAAAAATTATGGATAAAGATGGTCACATAAGAGACAAATTGATCTATATTATATCAATTCCCATAAACTCATGTGGAGATGAACAAAAGGGAACTATAGACTACAAAATATTTAGTATAGAGAGATCCTCATCTCTCCATTGTAGATAATCTAATTGCTTTATCTATGAAAATAAAAATAAAAATGAATGTTTTGGAGCATGTCAGATCTATTTTGGATAATGCTCTAACTATGATCCTATAGATTCATAAACCATTTTTGGATAAGTATAATTTGACCCTAATAAACATAACTGCCAAAAACAAAGGGGGAAATATCATGGAGAAATCATAGATTAATGAATAGGGAAATTGATTAAAGTTAGAATTGATGAAATCATAAAGAAGACATCCAAATAAGGGTATGAAATCAAAATTTTGATACAATATTGTATATATGTTTTTGTGTACATATACTATATAAATTTAAGTCTTTACAAAATCCAAGTCATAGTCATAGGGGCAGTACTTATTTTGTACTTTTGAATGAAGTGTTGAGTCATGAAAAAGTGTTTTTAACACAAATGTCAAAGGTGGAGGTTGTTGATCTCTAAGAAATGTTTCCTATTAGTGTCAAACACTTAGTTATTTCCTAGGTAGTGTTTCTCAATAATCACTATGACCAAGCCATACAGTAAAGACTAAGTCATGTATAGTAGACTTGTTCACATTTTACATTGTGCTAAGAAGGTCTTTAGTTGTCAAGTATTCTAGTGTAAACGAAGTGACAAAATGAACCAAGCAAGATATAAGTCAGTGGACATTGAGCTCAAGAAAGATAGTTCATGCCAAGATATATAGTATGTGTCAAGTATCCAAAAGTTGAGGGAAATCATACATTCTAGTCATGACAAAGAATAAGGGTATATAAATGTCAAGGGAACCAATTTTTTTTATATATTCTTAAAATGACACAAACAACAAGGTAACTCATTTTGGCTAACTTATACACATGTTTAGATGATCAAGGAGTAATTAAAGGAGTTAATTACACATTTCGTCAAAGATTGTTGATCCTTATGCTAGGTGAGTAGTCAATCAAAAAATCATTAAAAATGGAAGGACTAGGTGGGAAAGTACATTAATCTTGATCATTGATCTTGATCTAGAAGGTTCATTTATTGGTTATTTAAGTAGGGCCCAAACCCTAGATCATATGTTATGCAAAGACAGGCAAAGTGATAGAGAAGGAGGCTATGTTTTTTTGTTAAAAGAAAAGATACTAGATGAAGAAGCCAAGAAAATAAGTGAATGACATAACAAAGTATATTTGATAAGGAGATATATAATCTAGCATCATAGTGCTAATCGATGGATCAAGTACTAATACATTCTAGCTAGTGAATCAAGGTAAATATCTTAATAGAATGGTCCTAATAGACATATTAAAATATCCTAATAGAGTGGTTACTTATTTCTAAGTTTTAAATCCTTTAATCAAGGTAGACTAGATAAGTCTTGTAATCTCTTAGTAGGGCAGACTCCTCATAGGGTATATCATCTTAAGTGATCAAACATTGTAGCCTTAACATGCACACTTTATTAATACAATAGTGAAGATTTGTGGGTTTCATTGCCATCCTACTTTTACCTTCACATTGAAGGGTTTTTGGATATCCAAATCTCCTATGTTATGTGATTACCTTTTCTTTCATGTTTATGAATGTGGTGCATAGTTAGATTGATTTCAACATAAATGTTAATGGTGTGATTTAGACATGAGTTTGGTTAAACGATGAACACATTTTATGTCATATTTTTTTCAAGAAGTTAATATTTCTTTTAGATCCTTATGCACCCTCCCTCTAAGTGTTCTACTTTCCCAATGGGTTTTCCACAGTAAAGAGGACTGCTAGATGCGTTAATTATCTTAATTTGATAAAAGGTGATAGGAAGTGAAGATTAAGGTTTGGGTAGATATAAATTCTAAGTTTGAGATGGATATTCAATAAGATTAACTTATTTATCCATTCCATTAACAGTTATGAATGCAATAAATACCATTATTGAAGACTAAAAACAAGATGCAAGATCAAAGACACTAAGTTTTAAGAGGAGTGTTGAGAAACATTGTTTTCCTAGTGAAGTTTTTGAACTCTACCACACACTAGAGACCCAAGAGATGATACAATTCATGGCTCCTATACCTAGACAAATTCCAATACCAAATGAGGAGACAAGTAAGAAGGATTTAACTGGTGAAGTGTCAAATTCATGATCTAATAGATATAGGTATATAAGACTCATGTAGCATCCATTTATAGGTTTTCATCACATGGAATAGTTTTCAATTTTTCTTTAAATTATATTTTAAAACTTTTTATATTGATTGTGATTTTTCAATATATTTTGATTTTCTCATGATCATAAATTATATAAAAATCTTTGAGAAACATGAGAATTAAGAATATAACATCTTGATATATATCACATTGACTGGACGAGGGAGGTGTTATCCCTAAGGTGTTAAAAGTAAATATATATCTTGACATATTTTAATATACGAGTTTATGATGTGTGTATTTTTAACCTCCTTCCCATTTCTGTCTTCTATACATACATTCTTATAACTATAATTTTTGACATATTTTTATATTGGATTAACATCTATTTTTCTTAGATACATGCCTTAATATTGAAATATCATTATTTATTTTTGTCACCTAATTTATTGAGCTATTAGATGTTATGCATATTTTACTTTAAAATTGTCACACAATGACCTATAGATATTTCTAAAATATCAAAAAAATTAGTTTATTTATTTATTTTGATCTCGACCTCATTGATTCCTAACTTAAGACTCTAGTGAGTTAGTTCAATTACAAACTTAAAACTATTTTATGGTGGCATGCTAAGAATGTTAAGGTTAGTTAATTGGCCACTAGCCTATATAAGGTCAATGTTTGTTTGAAATTCATTGAGAATAATATATTATATCCAAATGAACTAATCATATCAAAGAGCAAGTAAACTTATTCAATCCTTTGTATTGTGGAAACATTTTTATACTAACATATATTTTAATTCTTATCTCTAATTGATCCAATTTCTCAAGTCTTGAAAGAAGGATTCCAAAAAAATTTATTATCCTAGGATGCTTGATTAAAAGAATCAACTTGAAAAACTTATGAGGTTTACACATTATTTATAAAAATATATGATGAAATAAAGTCTAGCCTAGATAGCTTACACTACTATTTATTTAATATTATGAAATGATATAAAATATACAAGAGCTATCATACATGAAGGCATGAGATGGAAGTAATATTTTTGATAGAAAATATATTTCTTGATATTTCTTTTGAGAAATCATATTATTTATAGAATATCTAGTTAATCACTATTTACAAAGATAACTTAAAATAATATTAATGTAAATTGATTCAAATTAAATAATATAATTTTTTTTTAATAAAATGAGAATATGTTTTGATTTAGTAAATATACAAAATAACATTAAGTCTATAGATAACATAAATAAGATCCCACAATGTGACATCTACCAAACATAATTTGAATTAGAACTAAAAGCTACAACCAAGAAAAAAAAATTTTAAAGAAAAAAAAAAAAAAAAAAAAAAAAACTAAACAGATGGGACTAATGGGATCAAATAAAAAACTGGCCACCAACCAAAAAGGTCCAACAATTGGACCAAGCCTCTGCACGAAAAAACTAAAAACTAAAATATAGTATACACTTGTTGTAGCCAACTAGTAACCAAAATCAAAATGACTGCATGAAACTAAACCAACAACTAAAACACACCACTGGGAGGCAATAAAGGATGGCCCAACCCATAACCTTTTTAGCTTCTTGAGATAATCTAGTAAGGAGAACTTTTGGGAATGGAAAAGGTGTGCTATCGAGCCCTTAAGAGGCCTCAGGAACATCTTCCACCTTTTTTGGAGTTTCCTCTTGTACTTCCTGCTCATAAAATTTTCCTCTAGCTAGGCATTCAAACTTCTAATTTCCTTCTCCAATTTAGCCTTAGCCAGATTATTCTAGGATGCCAAATTATTAATTTTTTCCCAAAGCCTGGTCTTGAGTTTTCATTTTGGACAATAGAGCCAATAGCATTTCATCTATCTCTTAATCCAAAAGAACTTTCTTCTTGATGTCCTCCACTTACTCCTCCACGTTCTCTCATCTCTAAAGCTTGTTATCCTGCTTCATGTCAACATTACACCACTCTTCATCCTTGCAGTGTTTAGTACACCTATATTTTCTTAGCCTCTAAAATGGCTTCTAGCCTATTGATCTTTCATCTAGAAAAAGAGCCACCAATTTTAACCTATTGTAACAAGAGGTCATCTCTATTGAATGTAGGGTAAGTCAATCCAAATATATAGTACTATCCTCTTTTTTCAAGACTAAGTAGGGTGAGGGATCCCTAGACACTTCAAGAAATTTCGTTTTATTTAAATCTAGAGTGCGGGAGGGAAGTGTTCATGTACAACATTAGGTGAAAAAATATTGCATACTTGAAATTATGATGTAATGAGTTGTGAGAAAATATATACATGTATATATAATTATACATATACATATGAGTTTATATATATATATATATATATATATATATATATATATATATATATATATATATATATATATATATATATATATATATATATATATATATATATATATATATATATATATACACCTATACATGTACATATGTGTTTATATGTGTGTGTATATGTATGAATGTATGTATGTATGTATGTATGTATGTATGTATGTATGTATATATATATATATATATATATACACCTATACATGTACATATGTGTTTATATGTGTGTGTGTATGTATGAATGTATGTATGTATGTATGTATGTATATATATATATATATATATATATATATATATATATATATATATGTCTTTAATTATTCACAAGGTATATCACATGTGTATTGGCTTTATATTTTGAAGGTTGTTGGGGCTTTGTATTCGCCACCAATTATCTAATAACCTCCATACATGCTGATGATTACAAGGTCACGCAAAGTCATGTCTCTATGGAGATACATGATTATTTTATCTAATATATATACAATAGAAAAGATTCTTAGGTTGAATATCAATACAAGGCATACAAGTGTCCGCAATCTACTTCTTCTCTCTGTAGTATATTGAACTAACATTGTATATACTCCATTGCTGATCAATTCTAAAGACTACTGGACAAGAATCAAATCTAAAGATTACATTATCTGATATACAAATTCACAAGTTTGCTTCATCCCTTCTAAAATATAAGATATCAAGTAAATTTGCAATTGTTTTATTCTAATATAATAGTTTACAGTCCATTAGAGATCCTAAAATTAATAGGAAGATGTATGGTGAAGCATGCAAATAGGGGTTAAAAAGCTTAGAAAAATTATTAATGGTCCTTAAAAGGACAATAAGTTATATTAAACTAAGTAACAGTTTAAGAAATATCCAAAAGAAGCCAAAATATGTTATAATCATATGCTATAATTGTCGCCACAAAATGTCATTATCTAGGACAAAAAAAATTATCATTTGCAAGATTATGATTTATAATTATTAGAAAATTAGCGATATTATAGTTTAATGAAGCTAGAGAAGTTTGAAACCTCTTAAGCATTGGATTTGTGGTTGAACTAATCATTGCATCATTATCATGACAATTTCAACCTAAAGACAATTTTAGAAAGTGAAAATTTTCATTAAGAGTGCATAGAAATTCAAATTTACTCCATTGCTAACTTTCTTAGCCTAGAAACAAATATGTTCTACTCAAAACCTTCAAAAGTATGGAGAAATGAATAGAAGAAATAAGCTATAATTTTTTCCAACCATTTTTTTAATTTCAGTTCTCCATTCTAGAAGCCTTGGGTTTTTTATGATTACTTAACCCTATTCCACCCACATGCAATGCATTTGACCCAAATTTATACCCTCATCATTTAAGAATTAATTTTGCAAGAAAGATCAAAGATTAAATAGGTTTCAAAATTTATTTATTTATTATGTTAGTTTAGTGTCTAAGAGTTTTGGTTGATGACATAGCCTCCAGCTAGGTGCTATTTAATCTCCTCTACCTCTTGTTTATGTACTCTACCTACCAAAACTAATTTGATTTCTTGTCATTTTAAAATAAAAATGCCCTATTTTTATAAGAAGAAATAGAAAAATGAAGCATCTTTGAAAGAAAGAATGTTTCTAAGTGATGCTCATAGCCCTAATTTTAAAAATAAAATTATGAATCTACACTTTGTTGATATATATTATCTATTATTGTCTGTGTGTTTTCTTCTCAAATCTTTATGTTTCTTTATAATTTCTACTCTTTGCTCCAACAAACTAGTGTAAGAGTAGATAGATCTGGGCATTATAATTTTTTTAAAGACTCGATATCATTTTGGTGAAAGGAAAATGAGATAAAGGTTGAAGATCTGAGGAGGAGATCATAGCTATTGTGTGAGAAAAGAGATATATTTAGTGTTAAAATCATAGCAAGAACTAGTGGAAGTATTTCACCACCTCAAATTCACACTTTTAATGGAAATCCTATGATTATTGAAGTATCAAAATGAAAACCCTTTTTTATTCTTACCATGTTTGAGATTTAGTTTAAAATTGGTTCCCTAAGTGCCAAGCTCTTTCACAAGATAAAAAGGATTTTTTGAGGGAAAATAAGAAAATGGATGCTAAGGCATTATTTTTTATTCAACAAGAAATGGAATAATCAATAATTCCAAAGTTAGTTGTTGTCACAAGATCAAAGCATGCATGGGATGATTTGAAGTCAACATACTAAGGTACTTGCAAAGTAAAAACTTCAAAATTATAAAATCTGAGAAGAGATTTTGAAAAATTACAAATGAAAGATTTAGATTTAATCGAATCATTTTTCACTCAAGAAATGAGAATAGTAAATTAAATTAGATCTGATGGAGAAACCCTTGGGGATGAAAAATTTGTAGAGAAAAAACTTAGAAGTTTGATTCAAGAGTTGCAGCAAAGAAATCCAAGGATCTCTCTCGGTTATCAATAGATGAGTTAATGGGATCACTCTAATTGCATGAAAATTTGTTGATCATTTAGGATCATCACCATTGGAGAATGCATTCAAGAGTCAACTTTTATTTGTAAGAACAAGAGAAAAAGAAGATTATAATACACACACACACACACACACACACACACACACACACACAGAGGATATTTTACACCAAGATGAGGAAGCTGAAATCCATAATTTGAGAGTAGAAAATGGACATCAAGCTCACAAACCTGTTTCACATTAATAAGAGGAAGGGGAAGCAACCATCTTCACAGTCATCATCAAGGATAAAGGTATGATAAATATAACATCCAATTCAATTATTATAATAAATTTGGGTATTTTTCATTTAAATGTAGAAAAAAAAACAATATGACATGAATTAAAAAAGGCACATTTTACAAATGAAAACAAGCTTGATACTAGTGAGAAACATACCATCTTGATAACATCTAATGTTGCACAAGAGAGTTCTAAAGAAGTTTTTTTCTTAAATATAATGGTTGTAGTAACTATATGAGTGGTATCAAGGTTGTATTTTCAACAATAGATGAATCGATAAAATCAGAGGTTAAGTTGAGGAATTATCACAAAATATTAACCATTGGAAAAAGGTCAATTAGCATAAGAACTAAGAAAGGAGAAGAAAATCATATTCTTGATGTATGTTATGATTTTGGATTGTAAGACAATCTCACAGGCATTGGGAACCTAGTAAAAAAGGGATATAGGATATTTTTTTTAAATAGTGAATTAGTAATTCTAGATAAGAACCTAAGCAAGAGGCTGATTGAAAAAGTTGAAATGACCCAAAATGGAATGTTTCCACTTAAAATTCAAAGTGAAATATTGTTAGAGCCAAAAGAATCACAAAGGGTAGCTAAATCTATTGGAATTATAGATGGAGTAACTGAGAGAGGGGGGGGGGGGTGAATCAATTACCACAAAAATAATTTACAGATCCCTTAGATGTCTTAAATAACTAGTTATTGTTGTCACTTAGTAGCCACACAGAGAAATGTTGTAACTCAGTAGACTAATTTTTTACTAAACTTTAAGTATTCACAATTATTAATATGCATGCAAAATTAAATAACATGAACACAAGAGACACCAAATTTAACCTTGAAACCCAATATGGGAAAAATCACCAAGTAACTAGCTACCAATTTTCACTCTTCTGAACTGAGCCCTATTAGGAGCCAACCCTATTAAAGGTTACAAAACACACTATTAGGTGTGACCTAGTAAGAGGATTTAATCACACTATTAGGAGTGGCCTTGCTAGAGGTCTTTAGAACAATTCACTAGAAATGTCCACCTTGTTAGAGGATTTACAAAATGGCTGTTAGACCAACTCTATTAAGAGATTTAAGAATTACTACTACAATGGTGAGAAAGTAACAATAAGTGACCTATATGAGATGCAACTAAACTTTGCTGATACAAATCTCTTCTCTACTTCAATAGATCCTCACTGATTGAATACAAATCTAGTGCTCCTAAAGGATATCTTATCCTTCTTCAAAATTTCCTCACACTTCTTCACAATCCACTCACTTGCATACTCATTCATTCATACATCCATCCATACATTTGAAAACACAACTTGACCTTTTATTTATACATTATAGATTGTCAGATTGGCTCATTTACAAGTTACATTTACCAATAAACCATACATCAGTCAATTACAAATATCTCAAAACAATGAAATACTTCATTGGCTAACCCTGCTCGATAAACACTTCTCTAGAAAATGATTTCTAGTGTTAACCAAGTAAAGCTTGGTAAACACTGTAAACTCTAAAAAGTCCTTTGGAGACTGAGTGAACTCAGTAAGAACTAACTTTCCTTTGCTGACCTTGCTAGCTCAATAGAAATAGATTTCTACTATAGAAGCCTTTAGAGCCCAAGTTAGCTTGGTAGAAACTATCTTCATAGTGTAACCTCCAAAAAAGCTCGATAGACTCTATCTTTTGCATTTTTGATGAATTGAGATCAGTAGAATCTGACTAATAATTGATATGACATTTATGTAACATCAAAGACAACACACAATTGAACAATTGTATCCAAAAATCTCCCTCATTGGCATTGATGGCAACACAACATGTCATAGCATAATAAAATTTGAAAACAAGTCTTTCTCTAATAGAATGCTTCTTCCTCTTACATTTCATTCCAAAAATTTCTTACATACAATAATCTCACTCTTTGAAGGAATTACATGGCTTCAATACAAACATCAAACTCTTCACAAATAGATTCAAATTTCAGAAAGATATGACAATATACTCTCCCTCTTTAACAAAACATGCCAAAGACAACACAAACCAAATGAATAGCAATGTACCCTATGTACTGATTCATATGTAGTATTTTCATGTCTATTCTGCATCAACTAAAAAGATCTTCAACTTGATACCTATTGACGCATCACTAGGACTTCATCTTAGTGTGCTTCAGATAGGGGAATGACCCTTAACTTATCTCTTAGATACAAAAATGCATCCTTAGGTAAAGGATTTGTGAATATGTCAGCAATTTATTCCTTTTTATGGACATATTCCAATCTGATCTCCTTGTCCTACACCAATTCTCTAACAAAGTGATACTTTATTGCAATGTGTTTGGCTTTTGAATGCATCACTAGATTTTTGGATATGTTAATTACACTTGTATTGTCACAAAACATAACAACAAGTTCTTTGATTTCTTCCTTCATACCTTCTAATAACTATTTAAACCAAACAATATTAGAATAGTTTACTACTACTACAACATACTCTGCTTCTACTATGGATTGGGATGTGCAATTTTTCTTTTTACTTGTCCAAGAAACCAACCTCTTTCCAAGAAAGAAAGCTCCTCCTTATACTTTTTTGGTCATCAATGTTTCCTACCCAATTTGCATTAGTAAACACTTTCAAATCTAAATTACCTCCAAATTTATACCATAATCCATAATCTTCAGTGCCTTTCAAATATCTCATGATTCTTTTGATTGCCATCATGTAATTTTCTCTTGCTTTTGCTGAAAATCTTGCTACAATACCAACTACAAGGGCAATATCTAGTCTTGTATGGACTACATATTTTAAAATTCCAATAATAGATCTATACAATGTCTAATCTACCTCCTTTGATTCATCATCCTTGTTAAGTTTTAATCTAGTATACATAAGAGTCCCAACTAGTTTGCACTCTTCCATAACAAACTTTTTTAGTATGTCCTTGATGTATATAGATTGAGTGATGTAGATGTCATTTTTATTCTATTAAATTTGAAAACCAACAAAGAATTTGATCTCACCAAACATTGACATTTCAAATTTCTTGTTCATTTTCTCTAAAAGTTCTTTGCAAAGATCATCATTTCTTGTGAAAAAAGTATCATCCACAAATATTTATGCCAAAATAATCTTACTATCTAGTCCTTCCTTGATATACAAGATATTGTTATTATTAGTTCTTTGAAAACTAATTTGTAAAAGATAGCTATGCAATCTTTCATACCATGCTCTAGGGGCTTATTTCAGACCATACAATGCTTTATGTAATTTGCAGACCATTTCCTTCTTGTTTGGAGCAAAAAAAACTTTAGGCTACCCAATGTAAACTTCTTCATCCAGTATACCATTTAGAAATGCTGACTTGACATCCATCTGATAAACCTTAAATCATTTATATGAAATATATGCAAGTAGGGTCCTAACACCTTCCAATCTTGCAATAGGAGCAAAAGTCTCTGCATAGTCGATTCCTTCTTCTTGACAGTATCCTTTGCATACTAGTCTAGCTTTGTTCCTTGATAACTTACCATCATCATTAAAATTATTTATGAATACCCACTTAGTTCCAATCAAATTTTTATCTATAGGCCTAGGCACAATAGTCCATGTTTTGTTTTTCTCTATCTGCTCTATCTTTTCATTCATAGCCTCAATCCAAATTTCATTTTCTAATGCATCTTTGACACTTCTAGGTTCAAAATTAGCAAGGAAACAAGTACCTTTCAACTTACTTCTTCTCGTAGTACATTCAAATTTGTCTCCAATGATCTGATCTAGTGCATGATGTCTCTTGACATACTTAGCTAATATAGGTTCCTTGCCTTTTGAATGCTTTGCATTCTCATCCTCTTGTATATCAACTTTAGGTTCTGATTGATCTTTTTGCTACTTGGGTCCTTTAGACTTAGTAAGCATTGGCTTTGTAGCATCAGAATGTGACTTAGGTTCTTGCAACTTGTTTTGAACTTCTTGCAACTTGGTTACTGAAGACTCGGGAGTAGAAGATTTATGATTGACATGTGTATCTGGCATTGTATCAGGTTCAATGAAAATAAATCTCCTATAATCTTCTGGTTCCCTTTTTCTTTCTTCTTGAGTTCTTTCTGCAAACTCATCAACTTTCACATGTGTACTTTCTATGACTTTGTGAGTAGACAAGTTCAAACATCTATATGCTTTACTTTTGCAAGAATAATCCAAAAATATTCCTTCATCACCCTTCACATCAAATTTACCTTTTCTAAATTCTTTCAAAATGTAACATTTTCTTCCAAATACTTTTAGGTAACTTACATTGGGTTTTTAGCCATACCATAACTCATAGGAGATTTTGAATGAGTCTTTCTTTAGTTGTACTTTTTTTAAGGTATGAACTGCAATGTTGATAGCTTCCTTCCAGTATTTGATAGCAATGCTCTTTTCAATCATTAGGGTTCTTGCACAGTCCATGATAGATCTTCTTCTTCTTTCAGCTATTCCATTTTTTTGGGAAGTTCTAGGGGCTGATACTTTTCTTTTGATTCCTTTTCAATGCAAAATTTATTGAATTCATGGGAGATGAATTCACCACCTCTATTTGATCTCAAAAATTTCAGTATTTTTCCTATTTCCTTCTCAACTCTGGCCAAAAAGCATTTGAACTTCTCAAATGCTTCTAATTTCTCTCTCAAGTACATGACAGTCATCATTCTTGAGTAATCATGAACAAAAAGAATGAAAAAAATTTCACCAGTATAACTTTCAATTCCAATAGGTCCACACAATTTAGTATGCACAATTTCTAAAACTTCTTTAGACTAATAGTTCTTACTTTTAAAGCTAGTCTTTCCCATCTTGCCAATTTGACAATTCTTGCATAGACCAACCTCAGGTTTCTTTATGTTAGGAATTCTTCTTACTTTCCTAAATTTACTTATTTTCACCAAGTTATCAAAGTTCACATGAAACAAGCTTCTATGCCATAACCAACTTTCTTCAACTTGAGCAATAAAGCATGAACATTCACCAAGTTCAAGATAAAAAAAGTTACCTTTTGTTTGGGTGCCTGATCCAATCAGCTTTCCTTTGTTATCTAGCAGTCTTCCTTTTCAATGCATGAATTCCACTTTGAATCCATTATGAAGTAGTTATGCCACACTCAATAGATTATGTTTTAGTCCTTGTACCCAATATGCTTTGTCGCATACAAGCTCTTTGGTTAGTGAGATTCTTCCTCTTCCTTTTATACAACAAGGTTCATTATTACCAAACCAGACACTACCACCATTATAGTCTTCAAAATGTTCAAATTTAGTTTTATCTCTAGTCATATGATGAGAGCAACCACTATCTATAATCCATGTATCATTTTTTCTCACATGAGAAATAACTACCATTTTCTCATCATTATCAGACTCATCTTTTACAGTAATCTAAACAATTTCATCGTCTTGTTCATCATCAGAATCATTAGAATTCATACCCATAAAACATGTTTTCTTACCTTTTTCCTTGAATTATTTGAAGTCTTTCTTGCCATTGCACTTGTGACCTTTCTTCTCATCCTTGTTTTGCTTATTTGGGCACCGAGCAGCAATATGTCCAATTTCTTCACAAGAAAAAAAAATTAGAGGAACCTTACCTTTGTATTTTCCTTTGCCTCTTGAGTATTTCCTTGCTAGTAGAGCTTCAACTACCCAAAGATCAACGTTAGAACTCTATTTTGATCCTTCTTCACTTTTTTATTGAGAATCTTTTATCTTCTTACCTTACTCTTTGAGTGAAAGCTTGGCTTCAAATGCTGATTCAATGGTTTTGGTAGCTGGAACATAGTTATCATAGTCATCTAGCTGAAATGTAGTCAATCTTCCACCTATGGCCTCTAGATTTATCTTATGATTTGCTTCACATCTTCTTTCTTGAACTGTAGAAACTATGATCACATCAATGGGAAGTGATGTGCTACTAACTTTACTTATAACTTTTTCCTCCTTGATATCTCCTCCAGAAGCTTTGATTGCACTAACACTTGCTTTGACTCTTTCAATATATTTTTCAATATTTTCATCTTCTCTCATCCTCATCTCTTCAAATTGACCTCTCAAACTTTCTTCTTTGCTCTTCTCACATTATCATCACCTCCATAGATTTCCTTCAGATTTTTCCACATTTCAAAGGCAGTTTCACAGTCTTTGACATCATCCAATTCTTCATTGTTTAAGGTAGATACAATGTCTATCATCATGATGTTATGAGTCTTCTTCTCAGTAATGCCATTTGTAGATAATGTACCAATAGGAGTTACATATGCTTCATCTAGATATTTTAGTCCTGTATCTCCAATGGAAGCTAGATGGAGTCTCATGAGACCTTGCCATGCTAAAAATTTATCCTTGTTAAGCCTTGGAATTTTGCTCTTGTAAGATATCTTGATCTTTAGATTAGATCCTTGAAATCCTTCCCAAAAGCACCAAAAGCTATGATACCAATTGTTGGAATTATAGATCGAGTAACTGAGGGGGCATGGGGGGGTGGGGGTGAATCAATTACCACAAAAATAATTTATAGATCCCTTAGATGTCTTAAATAACTAGTTATTGATGTCACTCAGTAGCCGCATAGAGAAATTTTGTAACTTGGTAGACTAACTTGTTACTAAACTCTAAGCATTCACAATTATTAATATGCATGCAAAATTAAATAACATGAACACAAGAGACACTAGATTTAATGTGGAAATCCAATATGGAACAAACCACCAAGTAACTAGCTACAAATTTTCACTCTTCTCAAGTGAGCCCTGTTAGGAGCCAACCCTATTAAAAGTTACAAAACACACTGTTAGGTGTGACCTGGCTAGAGGATTTAATCACCTTGTTAGGAGTGGCCTTGTTTGAGGCCTTTACAAGAATTTAGTAGAACTGTCCACTTTGTTAGAGGATTTACAAAATGGCTATTAGACCAACTTCGTTAAGAGATTTAGAAATTACTACTACAATGGTGAGAAAGTAACAATTAGTGACTTGTATGAGATGCAACTGAACTTTGCTGATATAGATCTCTTCTCTACTTCAATAGATCATCACTGATCGAATACAACTATGCTGCTCCTCAAGGATATCTGATCTTTCTTCATAATTTTCTCACACTTCTTCTTCACAATCCACTCACTTGCATACTCGTTCATTCGTACATCCATCCATAATTTAAAAAAAAAACTTGACATTTTATTTATACATTACAAACTATCAAGTTGGCTCATTTACAAGTCACATTTACCAATAAACCATACATCATTCGACTAAAAATATCTCAAAACAATGAAATCCTTCATTGGCCAACCCTGCTCAATAAACACTACTCAAAAAAATGATTTCCAATGTTAACCAAGAGAAGCTTGGTAAACACTACAAACTTTGCAAAATCCTTTGGAGACCAAGTGAACTCGGTAAGAACTAACTTTCCTTTTCTGACCTTGCTAGCTTGGTAGAAATAGATATCTACTATAGAAGCCTTCAGCACCCGAGTTAGCTTGGTAGAAATTGTCTTCACAGTGTAACCTCTAGAAATGCTCAGTAGACTCTTTAATTCACTTTGCTAACCTTCTAAGCTCAGTAGACTCTATCCTTTTTGTTGTTGACCAACTAAGCTTGGTAGACTTTGACTAATAACTGATATGACATTTGTGTAACATCAACGACAACACACAATTGAACAATTGTATCCAACAAAATCATCTTTCAAATATTCATACAAAAATGAATCTTCAGTATAGAATTTATCATTTGGGCATTTAAGCTTTAAACGAAGGCAATTTTATATAATAAAGGAATGGTTAATAGGTTTCCATCAATAGACCCACTTAAGAAAACATGTGAGGGTTGCATTTTGGAAAAGTAATGTAGGAAAAACTTCCATTTAGAAAGTCTTATAGATCAAAACATCCACTTGAGATAGTGTATTCAAATCTTTGTGGGCAAATGAAAACACCATCATTAAGTGGAAAAAATTTATTTCTTGGCGGGTATTGATGGTTTTAGTAGAAAAGTTGAGGTCTATGCCATGAAATATAAATCAAAATTATTTGTTGTTTTCAAATAATTCAAGGAAAATGTTGAGAAAGAAAGCAGATACTACATGAAAACATTAAGAATCCATCAAGGTAGAGAATACATATCAAATGTTTTTTTCTAAATTTTTGAAAAGAAAATGACATAATAAAATAATTTATAGAAAGATACACTCCACAAAAAAATGAAGTATATGAAACAATTATGGAAAGGATAAGAACTATGTTAAAGGATAAATATTTACCAAATGAATATTGGGCTGAAGTGGTTTCATGTTTAGCACACATACTAAATAGACGTCCAATAAAAGATATAATAAGTAAAACACTAGAAGAATCTTGGAGAAAAAAAAGGATAATAGAGACACTTAAGAATATTTGGTTGTGTGACATATTCATTAGTACCTCAAGAATTGAGACAAAAACTAGATGATAGAAGAGAGAAATGTATATTTGTGGGATATAATAAAAAAACTAACGAATCTATGGTATACAATCCCATCACAAATTAGCTAATAATAATTCGTGGTAATAGGTTTGTAGAAGAAGAAGCATCCTATGCTAACTCGGATAAAACAACTATAGTTGCAGCTAGTGTTCTAGAAGGGAATGAAGACAATGAAACTCAATATGTGCATTCTATGATACAAATAATGTTAAATACAATTGATTAATTATGTATTGTCTTTAATGTTATGCAAAATGTCATATCATTTCCAGTTAGTATGTCAAGCTCACTCAGGAATTAAAAGCAGTTTCTTGTGTTTGTTGAGCATTCCAGAGTTTGTCAAGTTTAGAAGATAGTGTCTATCGAGTTCACTCAGGTGTTAAAGAAAATTTTGTGAAAGTTGAGTGTTAATTGAGAGATCTCACTTGGTTAATGAAAGAAATGTTGGATGGAACTAGTGTTAACCAAGCTCACTCAGTTACCAAAGGAAATTTATGAACATGCACTATTAACCAAGTTCACTTGATTAATATAGGAAAATCATTTCTAATTTAGTGTCTACCAAGTAGGGTTGGATAATGAAGGATTTTCTTGTTTTTTGTTGGTTCTAGTCAACTGAGAAGATGAATATTAATTATTCTAATTTATATTCAAGCTGACTTAACAATATGAAAGATATAAATATAAGCTCAAGTTGAGGAATAGAAAGTGTGTAACTGTGAAACATAAAATGAAGATATGATGTTACTAAGAGGAAGTGAATTAGAAGGATAAGAAGAATATCCTTATTGAGATGAAAAGATACATTCGATCAAGAAGGATCAAGTATACAAGCCAGAATTGAGATCTATAATCATCAATTTAGTTGCATCAGGAATTAGGTCATCTCATTGTTACTCTCTAGCCATTACAACAATGATCTAAATCTCTCTAACAGAGTTGGCTTAAAAACTATTTGTAAATCATCTAACAAGGTGGCATTTCTATTGAATTGTCTTAAGACCTTTAACAAGGCCACTCCTATCAGGTTGATTAAATCCTCTAATAGATTCAAACCTAACAATGTGTTTTGTATCCTTTAATAGGGTTAGCTCCTGATAGGGCTCACTTTCAAAGAGTGAAAATTAGTAACTAGTTGCAATTGGTGGTTTTTCCCAAATTGGGTTTCCAAATTAAATCTTGGTGTCAACTGTGTTTGTGCTATTCCTCTTATGTGTATGCAAATAAGTTAAAGTAATATTAATCATAGGTACTATCTTAAAATATTCATGTTAAGCATGTACCGAGCTATAGAATAGTATTTACACAGTTACAACATTTTTTCTATTTACCAAGCTTCACCAGAGTTGAGTTTTCATAGAGTTTGTTTTGTACTCACATCTAAGTGATCTAGGATTTATTTTAGTGGTAACTAATTCACCCCTCCCCTCTTAGTTACTCCTCTTATATTTCCAACAATTGGCATTACAACGTTTGGTGCTTGAAGAGAAGCTATTAAAGACCAAAGCTAGAGATCAAGATATCATACAAAAGAGATATTTCCAAATTGAAACAAGAAAATTTTGCATCATGGCAACGACTTATGAGGTTACATCTAGAAATTATCAATGGTTCAAGCTGTAAGTATGTTGATAATGAATACAAGACTTCTACTAGTACATTAAATAGTTGAAGACATTGATGAAAAGAAAAATCATAACATCATGATGATTGGCATTGCTTCTACTCTTAATTATGCTAAATTTGATGAAGTAAAAATTTGTACTATAGCTTATGATATGTGGATCAAACTAAAAGATATCTACAAAGGAGATGATAATGTAAGAAGAGCTTAAGATAAAAGTCTGAAAGGGAAATTTGATTAGACAAAGATGAGAGAAGATGAAAATCTTGCAAAATATATTGAGAGAATTAAAGTAAGTGTGAGCACAATTAGAGCATCTAGAGGAGAAATTGGTGATAAAATGGTTGTAAGCAAGGTAATAAGAACCTTTCTTCCTATCTATGAACTTAGAGTGTCTACTATTCAAGAGATGACATGATCCAAATAGAAAAATAGCTTTGGATGCTCTATTTAGAAGATTAATAGCTTTTGACTTGGATGACTATGATAAGTATGTCCCTAGTTCTAAAGGTATTGAGTATGCATTTCAAGCTAAGATTTCACTAAAGAAAAGGGTTAAGAAATCAAAGGCTAGTCAATATAAAAATGATGATGAAGAAAAAAGTTTAGAAGTGATCTTGAAGTTGTTGAAGCCCTGCTTGCAATTAAATATTCCAAAGGTAGGGGAAGTTATAAAGGTAAGATTCCTCTAATCTATTTTTCTTTTGAAGAGGTTGCTCACATTGATACACAATACCCAAACAAAGAAGAAAAGGATGAAAACAAAAGAAATAAGTACAAAGGAAAAAAAGAATTGAAAAAATACAAACACTATAAAGGAAGAGGTAAGAAATCTTGTTTTATGGCTAATAATTTTGATAACAGTGAAGATGAAATGGTATATATAGCTATAAAAAATGAATCTGATGACGAAGGAGATAAAATGAAACTTATCTCTCATATTAGAAAAAAGCACACATGGATTATTGATAGTGGTTGCACACATTATATGACTAGAGAAAAAACAAAGTTTGAGCACATGGAACATTATGATGGTGCTAGTGTGAGATTTGGAAACAATAAACCTTGTTGAATAAAGGGATAGGGATGTATCTCATTAACCAATAAACTTATGTGTGACAATTCTTATTGGGTTGAAGGAAAAAAACATAATCTATTGAATGTGGCACGATTAAATAACAATAGATTCAAGGTAGAACTTATGAATGGGAAGGCTGAACTGCTGGATGGAAAGGGAAATATGGTTAAATTTTGCAAGCAAACAAAAGGAAATCTATTCTATCTAGAGCTCAATGAAAGTTCATGTTTTATTGCTCAAGTAGAGAAAAGTTGGTTATGGTACAAAAAATTATGTCATGTGAACTTTGATAACCTAGTTAACATAAGAAAAAATAGAAGAGTAAGAAGTATTCCTAGCTTTAGGAAACCTAATATGGGTCAATGAAAAAATTGTCAAATTGGTAAGGTGGGATAACTAGTTTAAAACAAAAGAACTATCATTCTGAAGAAGTCTTAAAGCTTGTTCATACAGACTTATGTGGACCTATTGGAATAGAAAGTTATAGTGGAGATAATTTTTTCATTCTTGTTATTGATGACTATTCTAGAATGGTGACTATAATGTATCTAAAAGAAAAATTTGAAGCTTTTAAAAAATTCAAGTGGTATCTACCAAGAGTAGAAAAAGAAACTAGAAAGAATCTGAAATGTTTGAGATTAGACAGAGATGGTGAATTCATTCAATGAATTATTCATTGAAAAAGGAATTAAGAGATAGGTATCATCTCATGGTACACCTCAACAGAATGGTATAACTGAGAAAAGAACAGATCCATCATGGATTGTTCAAGAGCATTGATGATAAAAAAGAATGTTGCAATCAAATACTAGAAGGAAGCAATCCATATTGTAGTGCATACTTTGAACAAAGTACATTTGAAGAAAGACTCGAATCAAGCTCCTTATAAACTATGGTATGGCTACAAACCTAATGTAAGTTAGTTGAAAGTATTTGGTAGCAAACGTTATATCTTGAAAGAATCTAGGAAAGCTTAATTTGATGTTAAAGGTGATGAAGGCATATTCCTATGATACTCCTATAGAAGTAAAGCATACAAATGTTTGAATCTATCTACTCTTAAAATCATAGAAAGTGCACATGTTATAATTGATGAGTTCATAGAAAATAGTGAAGATGAATGCAACAAAGAGCCTAAGGATTACAAAAGATTTGTTTACTATGAAACTAATACCTTGCCAAATCTATCTAGAAGAAAGGAGGCCTTACATCCCGAGTCCCCAAAATCTTTAAAAACTATAGAGTTGCAATCAATGCAACCCAAGTCATAGTCTGTAGGAGCCAAGTCACAATCAAAAGCTACCAAGCCACTACTAGAGCAAACCGAGTCTGATGGACCCGAGTCATAGAGAGTGGGACCCAAACCTATCATAGAAGATGATGAAGAAATCAATGAAACAAACTTTCAATCCAAAGTACATGTGCTGGAAAGATATTTTAGAAGGCATCAAGCACCTAAGGAGATCATTAGAGACAAATCAGATGGACCAATGACAAGAAACAAATTTAAATGTACATGTTTACTTGCCTAATTTGAACCTAGAAATATTAAAGATGCTTTGGATAATGAAAGATGGATTGAAATGATGTAGGAGCATCCTAGGTTGCCTTGTTATTTTGCTCATTTTATTCACTCTTCATTAACCTAGTTACCCAATGTTTGCCAAGTGACTCTTCATTAACCTAGTTACCCAGTGTTCGCCAAGTGACTCTTCATTAATCGAGTTACCCAGTGTATGCCAAGTGACTCTTCATTAACCTAGTTACCCAGTGTTTGCCAAGTGACTCTTCATTAACCAAGTTACCCTGTGTAAGCCAAGTGACTCTTCATTAATTGAGTTACCCAGTGTGTGCCAAGTGACTCTTCATTAACCTAGTTACCTAGTGTTCACCGAGTGACTCTTCATTAACCAAGTTACCCAATGTATGCCAAGTGACTCTTCATTAACTGAGTTACCCAGTGTATGCCAAGTGTCTCTTCATTAAGCTAGTTACCCAATGTTCACCAAGTGACTCTTCATTAGCCGAGTTACCTAGTGTATGCCAAGTGACTCTTCATTAACCTAGTTATCCAGTGTTCGCCAAGTGACTCTTCGTTAACCAAGCTACCCAGTGTATGTCATGTGAGTCTTCATTAACTGAGTTACCCAATGTATGCCAAGTGACTCTTCATTAATCAAGTTACCCAATGTATGCCAAGTGACTCTTCATTCATTGAGTTACTTAGTGTTCACAGAGCGTCAACATTTGGAGATGATTTCTATGAGCTAACTGACGGGATTTACTTTGTTCACGACATTTATGTTAAGATATTTTATTGGGATGTGTCCAGACCATTTTTGGGTTGGCCTTCTTCTTATGTAATGTTTTAGAATAATCTATGAGCCATTTTGGCAAGTATATGTCGAGTGTTTAGGCTCAGAGTTAGGTATGTTTTTTTGAGAAGGAGATCAGAGAGCAGAATTGAAAGTGGGGATTTGTAGTTGGATCTTTGAATGTGAATGTATATGTAATTGAGGATATTTTGATGAATTAAAAAAAGTGTTTCACTCTTCTTCCTTCCTTGGTTGTTGTTCTTTGTGTTTGCTTCTATTGTGTTAACTCTTGTAGGGTGGTTTGGATAGTTGGTTGAGCCTTTGGCCCTAGCTATTCACACCTATGCCTATGTCATTTGGTATTAGAGCTTGAAGTTTGTCATTGTGGATATTGGATCATGTAGAACCCTAATTTTGATTTGGTTTTAGGGTGCCAAATTTGTGAATTTGACCTATAACTTGCAGAGGGTTATGACCTTGCAGGAACCTAATTTGTAAAGAAGGTTCATGGTAGAGGAAATAATATTGATAATGTTATATTGGATTAGTTGAGACAAATTGTAGCTAGATGAGATGTTTTGGAGATAGCCCAAAGGAGAGGACCACATCTTGATGATGTAAGTGATGATGAAGTAGTAGCACCAAACCATAATCCGAAACCTGAAGAAGATCAAGATGAGGAAAGATTTTTGTAAATATTGTCCAAAGATATTCAAAGCTTTTTGTAGAAGTTGTTCCTTATGATGGAAAATTGGACACCAATGCTATGTTGGATTAGATCTCTGATATGGAGAAGTTCTTTCAGTATGAGCACTTGCAAACTAATAGACAAAGGAGAGGAAAGGAGAAGATCAGAACTTGGCAAAAGATGGTGAACAAGGTAAAGAACAAATTCCTTCCCACTGATTACCAAGTTAGCTTGTTGAGAAAGATGCAAAATTTGAAGCAAAAAGACATGACTATGAAAGAGTATACCGAGGAATTCTATAGATTGGACATCAAATCTAGACATGTGGATGATGATGTTGAGAAAATTGAAAGGTACATTAATGGATTGAGATCTGGAACACAAGATGAGATAAGTTTTGGGAAGTTGGAAATTATGGAAGAAGCATACCAGTATGCCTTGAAGTCTAAGGAGATCTTGATAAAGAAGCATGAACAAAGACAAAGAGGTAGAGGTGGTAGATTCCAAAGAGGTCAAGGTAGAGCTTATGGTGGAGGTGGCCGATCTGAAAGTTTTGTGCAAGATAAAGGCGAATCTGAATGGAAGAATGATGACAAAGGCAAGACTAAATGGAAAAGTGGTAATTCTTACTGAGGAAGCACTAGTTCTTATCAAGGAAGAGGTAATTCCTATTCTATAGGTGGATTTCATGGTAATTGTTTTAGATGTGGTAAAGAGGGACATAGCTCTTTTGAATGTAGATCCTCTAAAATTAGGCAAGGTAACAAAATGTTGTGATTCAAGAAGATGATGAGGGTTCACCAACTGGACCTGACGCTAGAGAAAATTTGATAGTGAGAAGAACCTTATGTAATAAGGGAGGTGATGAGGAACTTATTTTAAGAAGAAGTCTTTTCAAGACAAGGTGTAAGATGGCTGGAAAATGTTGTAAAGCGATCATTGATAGTGGAAGATCTACCAATCTAGCATTAGAAGAGTTGGTTACAAAGTTGTAGTTGCAAAGGCTAAAACATCCCAAACCTTATCATGTTTCATGGATCAAAGATGAGCATAAGATATTGGTAACTGAGCAATGCCTTGTGAAGTTCAAAGTTGGACATTACTTTGATGAAGTTTTGTATGATATTATGACCATGGATTGTTGTCATTTTTTTTGGGTAGGCCTTGGCAATATGATAGATATGATGAACATGATGGGAGATTGAATCAATATACTCTTTTGGTAAATGGGAAGAAACAAACATTGTTTCCATTGATCAAAAGTCTAGATGAGGTTAATTGTACTACTATAAAAATTTACATGGTTAATGGGAAACAATTTGAAAAGGAAATCAAAATGAATTAAGTCTGTTTTGCTATAATTACAAGAAAACCAAGTTTTGTCAATGGTGATCGAATGATAGATGGTAGTATTGATCGAGTGCTAGAAGAAATTGTAGAGTTGTTGAATAAGTATAAAGAAATTATTGTTGATGATATTCCTCATAGTTTACCTTTAATAAGAAGTATAATTCATTGTATGGATTTGATCCCTAGAGCTAGTTTTCCAAACAAAGCACCATATAGATTGACACCTCTAGAGAATAAAGAACTTAACAGACAAGTGCATGATTTGTTGCAAAAAGGTTTGATTAGAGAAAGCTTGAGTCCACATACTATGCCTACTATATTAGCACTAAAAAAGAATGGAGAATGGAGAATGTGTACTGATTCTAGAGCCATTAACAAGATAATACTGAAATATGGGTTTCTTATGCCAAGTATAGATTACATAATGGATTGTTGAGTGGGGCAAAGTATTTTACCAAGATTTATTTGAAGAGTGGCTATCATTAGACCAAGATTAGAGAAGGTGATCAAAGGAAGACTACTTTCAAGAGAAAATATGGTTTGTATGAATGGTTGGTTATGCCTTTTGGTTTGACTAATGCACCTAGTACTTTCATGAGGTTGATGAATGAAGTTCTAAAAAGATTTTTGGGTAAGTTTTTGATTGTTTATTTGGATGATATTATGATATTCAACAAGACTAAGGAAGAACATCTTGAGCATATTAGACAAGTATTGCATAGGTTGATAGAGGAAAAGTTGTTGATTAATCTGCAAAAGTGTTCTTTTATGCAAGAAGAGATTTTGTATTTGGAATTTTTAATTTCATCTGATGGATTGAGGATGGATCTTGAGAAAATTAAAGCAATTTTGTAATGGCCTACACCTGAGAAAGTTTATAAAGAATTTTAGTGTTGTTTTTAATGCTATGACTAAAACAATGTGGGGAGATAAAAAGGAATGCAAGTGGACACATGGAGCTGATAAGAATTTTGAGACTTTGAAACAAAAAGTTACTGAATTACCTATATTGGCTTTACCCAATTTCAACAAAGTGTTTCAAGTTGAATGTGATGCAAGTGGTAATGCAATAGGAGCTATATTAAGTCAAGAAGGTAAGCCTATTGCTTTCTTTAGTGAAAATTTGAATGATGCTAAAAGGAATTATTTTGTGTATGATCAAGAATTTTATGCCATTGTTCAAGAATGGAAGAAATGGAGACATTATTTGATTCCTAAGGAGTTTGTGTTGTATACTAATCATAAAGCTTTACAATACTTGTGAAGTCAACATAAATTGAATCAAAGACATATGAAGTGGGTTGAGTACTTGCAGAGTTTTACATTTGTGATCAAGCATAAGAGTGGAGTTACTAACAGAGTTTTTGATGCATTGAGTAGAAGACATTGTTTGTCAATTAAAATGAAGGTCAAAGTTCTTGGTTTTGATGAAATGAAAGAATTGTATGATGCTAATCCTAATTTTTCTAAGGCATGGAGAGAGTGTAGAGCACCAAATCATAAAAACCACATAAGTAAGTACAATGAATATTTCATTGAAGAAGGTATGTTGTTCAAAGGTATTATGTTGTGTATTCCTAGGAGTCCTATGATGTTGAATTTGATTAAGGAAAAGCATAGTGGTGGATTAGCTAGACATTTTGGAATTAATAAGACATTGAGTTTGTTGAAAGAGAAGTATTATTGGCCACAAATGTATAGGTATGTTCAGAAATTTGTAAATAGTTGTGGAGTTTGTCAAGTTGCAAAGGGTGTGAGTCAAAATACTAGTTTTTATACACCTATTACTATTCCTAAGAAACCTTGGACTGACATTAGTATGAATTTTGTTCTTGGATTACCTAAAATAGTGAACGGGTATAATTCTATATTTGTTGTAGTGGATAGATTTTCTAAGATGGCTCATTTCATACAATATAAGAAGATATCAGATGTTGAGCATGTTGTTGAACTTTTCTTAAAAGAGATTGTGAGATTGCATGGATTACCAAGAAGTATTATTTCACAAAGAGATAGTAAGTTTGGTGGTTATTTTTGAAACACTTTGTGGAAGAAGATGGGTACTGAGCTGAAGTTCAATTCTACATTCCATCCACAAATAGATGGACGGATAGAGGTTGTGAATAGAAGCTTGGAATTTTTTTTGAGATTTTAGTTGGGAATAAGACAAGCAATTGGGAGATGGTATTGGCACATGGTGAATTTGATATAATAATTCTGTGAATAAGAATATAAGGAAGACACCTTTTGAGATTGTTACTAGAATGCATCCTACAGGATTATCAAATTTCAGAAATGTTGCTGGTGAAGAAAAGAAAAGTGTTGCAAGAGAATAATTTGCTGATTTTATGGAGTTTTTGCATTAGGAAGTGAAGTTGAGGTTGGAAAAAAGTAATCAGAAGTATAAGGAGAATGTTGATTAGTCTAGAAGACACCATGATTTTCAAGTAGGTGATGACATCATGGTTCATCTAAAGAAAGGAAGATTCCCAGTTGGAACATATAGTAAGTTGAAGATAAAGAAATTTGGACCTTGTAAGATCTTGAAGAAGTTTGATAGTGGTAATGCTTATGAAGTTGAGTTACCTAATGACATGGATATATATCCTATATTCAATATTGCTGATTTGTATAAGTACCATGAGTCAGATGATGAAGTTGTTATATTAGAAGATTATCCTAAGAAGTAGATTGAAGAAGTTGAACAAATAGTGGATCAGAGTTATCCTACTCATTTTGTTCACTCTTCATTAACCTAGTTACCTAGTGTTCACCAAGTGACTCTTCATTAACCTAGTTACCCAGTGTTTGCCAAGTGACTCTTCATTAACTGAGTTACCTAGTGTATGCCAAGTGACTCTTCATTAACCTAGTTACCTAGTGTTTGCCAAGTGACTCTTTATTAACCAAGTTACCTAGTGTATGCCAAGTGACTCTGCATTAACCGAGTTACCCAGTGTATGCCAAGTGACTCTGTATTAACCAAGTTACCCAGTGTATGCCAAGTGACTCTTCATTAACCTAGTTACCTAGTGTTCGCCAAGTGACTCTTTATTAACAAAGTTACCCAGTATAGGCCAAGTGACTCTTCATTAACTAAGTTACCCAGTATACACCAAGTGACTCTTCATTAACCTAGTTACCTAGCGTTCACCAAGTGACTCTTCATTAACCAAGTTACCTAGTGTATGCCAAGTGACTCTTCATTAACCTAGTTACCCAATGTTCGCTAAGTGAGTCTTCATTAATCGAGTTACCTAGTGTACGCTAGGTGACTCTTCATTAATCGAGTTACCCAATGTATGCCAAGTGACTCTTCATTAACTGAGTTACCCAGTGTACACCAAGCAACTCTTCATTCATCGAGTTACTCAGTGTTCACTAAGCATCAACATTTGGACGTGATTTCTGCGAATTGACTTGCAAGATTTATTTTGTTCACGAAATTTATGTTCAGATTTTTTTTGGGATGTGTCCAGACCATTTTTGGGTCAGCCTTCCTCTTATGTAATGTTCTAGAATAATTTGTAAGCAATTTTGGCAAGTATATATAAAGTTTTTATGCTTAGATTTAGGTAATTATTTTTGAGAAGAAGATTAGAGAGAAGAACTGAAAGTTTGAATTTGCAGTTGGGTCTTTGAATGTGAAAGTATTTGTAATCAAAGATATTTTGATGAATCAATAAAAATGTTTCACTCTTCTTCCTCCTATGGTTGCTATTATTTATGTTTACTTCCATTTTGTTAACTCTTGTAGGGTGGTTTGGATAGTTGGGTGGGCCTTTAGCCCTAGCTATTCACTCCTATGCCTGTGTCATGAGGTAATGAATAAAGAAATAGAACAGATAGAGAAGAACAAAACTTGGACTCTTATTCCTAGATGCAAGAATAAAAAGTAATTGACACAAAGTGGGTATTCAAAAATAAGCTAAATGAAGATGGGGTTTTAAAAAACAAAGCAAAGTTAGTATATAAAGGTTATTTTTAAGAAGAAGGTATTGATTATGGTGAAATTTCTTCTATGAAAGATTAGAAGGTATTAGAACTTTACTAGCATATGACACACATAGAAGATTTAAATTTTATCAAATGAATGTAAAATCTGCATTCTTGAATGGAATTCTTGACGAGGAAGTCTACATAGAACAACCTAAAGATTTTGTAAATCTTAGAGAAAGAGATATGGTCTACAAACTACACAAAGCATCATATGGTCTCAAGAAAGCTCCCAAAGCTTGGTATGAAAGACTTTATAACTACTTGATATAGATTTTTTTCAAAGAACAAATAATAATATTAGTTTGTATATCAAAGAAGAACTAGATAAGAAGATCATGTTGGCAGAAATATTCATTGATGACACTTTATTCATAGGAGATGATTATTTTGCAAGGAATTTTTAGAAGAAATAAGTAAAGAATTTCAGATGTCTATGTTTGGAGGAATAAAATTCTTTGTTGAATTGCAGATCTAGTAGAAGAAAGATGGTATCTACATTACTTAATCTAAATATATCAAGGAGATACTAAAGAAATTTGGAATGGAAGACTCAAGACTAGTTGGAGCCCCTATGTCTACAAGACATAAGCTTTCCAAAAATGATGATTCCAAAGAGGTAGATCAAACCATATACAGATCAATGATTGGAAAATTGCAATTTGTAGTGCATGCAAGGTCTAATATTGCATTATCAGTTGGTATGCTGGCAAGATTCTTAGTAAATCCCAAAAAAGATCACATTATGGAAATCAAAAGAATCAAGAAATATCTGAACTTGGTACTCAAGACTATGGTTTATGGTACAAAATAGGAGGCAATTTAGATTTAAAATTATTTATAGATGTTGATTGGGCAAGAACTGTTGATGACAAAAAGAGCACCAGTGGTGGAGCATTCTTTCTTGATAAAAGACTATTGTCTTGGACAAGAAAGAAATAGAAATGTATTCTTAGTCCATAACAGATGTAGAATATGTGGCAGCTACAATTAATTATTCTAATATTGTTTGGCTCAAACAACTATTGGTAGGTATGAAGATAGAGATCAAGGATCTAGTGGTTATATACTATGATAACACTAGTGCAATTAATATATCAAAGAATCTAGTGATGCATACCAAAACAAAACACATTTCTATAAAATATTTTTTTTTGAGAGAATTGGTACAAGATAAAGAAGTAAAATTGGAATATGTAAATACTAAAGAACAAATTGTAGATATATTCACCAAGCTATTACCTAAGGATTCTTTTCTGTATCTAAGAGGTAAGCTAGGGGTCATTCCCCTACCTAAAGCTCACTAAATGAAGCTTAGTGATGCATCAACTAGATCATGTTGAAGATAATTCAGTTGGTGCAATATTGATAGCGGGCATATTACAAATGAATCAATACATAAGGTACATTGATATTCACTAAATATTGTATTTTGGCATGAGATGTCAAAGAGGATGAAGTTTTCTATCATATCTTATAGAAATTTTATAAAGAAAAAGAGAAAGAGATGTCAATAAGGGAGAATGAGCTTAGATTGATATCAAAGATAGAGTTTTCTATCAGAAGAATATGTTGCAGAGGGGTAAAAGCACAAATCTATGTCACACTTTTGTAAAGGAAAAGGCTAACAAAAGTATAGTTGTTCACCTTCAATGACATAAAAGTAGTATTATTATTTTGAATTTGAAAATAAAGTAAACTAATGAAATGTGTAGAAATGGATGAAGCTTAGGATTATAATTTTTAATAATTATTTGGAATAAGAATTAATATATTTTCCTAATTTTTATTGATAATTTTTGAGTTATTGAAAATGCTAAAAATTAGAGGTCTAGTTCACACCACAAAACTATATGGAAATAAACTTATTTCCCTTTGATCTGAGACTATGTTATAAATAACATATATTGGTAGAACAATCAAAAATAAAAATTTTCTTTAGACCTAATATTTCTCTTTTATAATTATTCAAATTTCAACTCACCTGAAATCGATAGTTTTCATCTTCCACCACACATTTCAAAACAAATGTATTCTAACCAAAAGAAAAATTATACATTCTAGAAGAGGACTCTCTCTTCTAGAATGTCATATAATTTATTTAAAAAATTGATTTGATTTAATATTTTTTCCTTTTTCAAAATCAATATCTTTTCGAGTGTTACAATATGTGCTTGTAGAATTTTTTAATTACAATTTACTACATCTAATAAAAACATTATAAACTCTATATTAGAATATTCATGACTTTGAGCTCTATAAAATTTTGTTTATATGTTATTAAAAAAATATCATAAAAAATAGTAAGAGTTATTTAAATGCCATTTTTTCTGAAATAATTTTATTTCTTAGTAATTGGATAGAAACTAGTACAAAGCATGTATTTAATAGACATTTTCAATTGGAAAAGTGTGACACCATATATAACTTAGCTAGAATGAATTTATCTAGATCATATGTTTGAAAAAAAATGAGTTTTAGATAGAAATGATCAAATTAAGTTGTTTTGATAAGTCAGTCTGAAAGGTGACATAGCTTTGTACTTTTACCCAGTCTAGAGAAGTTTTCTAAAAAATGGAGAAACTAAAGGCACAAGGAGTTCAAACTAGAAGAGGGAGCTCTTATGGATGAGAATCAAATTGAAACTTAGAATATGTTCCTTACATAATTCTTTCTATAAAATTTTATTGCAATTTGACATGTTGTGTTGCCACTAATTCCAAAGAGGGAGATTGTTGAATATAATTGATTATTTGTATTTTGTCTTTGATGTTACACAAAAATGTCATATCATTGCCAAGTAGTATGCCAAGCTCACTTGAGCATTGAAGATAGTTTCTTGTGTCTATTGAGAATTTGATAGTTTTCTAAGTTCAGAAGATAGTGTCTATCAAGTTTTCTTAGTTGTCAAAGGAAAGTTTGCGAAAGTTGAGTGTTAACTAAGATCACTCAGTTAATAAAAGAAATGTCTGATGGAGCTGGTGTTAACCAAGACCACTTAGTTACCAAACGAACTTTGTGTATATGCAGTATTAATTGAGTTCACTTGGTTAACATAGGAAAATCATTTCTAACTGAGTGCCTATTGAGTAGGGTTAACTAATGAAGGATTTTCATGTTTTGGAATATTGAGTTTAATTGATTTGTGTGTTGGTTCTAGCTAATTGAGAAGATGAATATTAATTTTTCTAAGTTGTATTCAAGCTGATTTGATAATATGAAAGATATAAATACTTAATTTTTCTAAGTTGTATTCAAGCTGATTTGATAATATGAAAGATATAAATACAAGGTTGAGGATTTGAAAGTGTGTGACTATGAAACATAAAATGGAGATATGATGATGCCAAGAAGAAGTGAATTAGAAGGATAAGAAGAATATCCTTATTGAGATGCAAAGATACATTTGATCAAGAAGGATCAAGTATACAAGCTAGAATTGAGATTTGTAATCAGCAATTTAGTTGCATTAGGAATTAGGTCATCTCATTGTTACTCTCTAACCATTGTATTACTAATCTAAATTTCTTAACAGAGTTGGCTTAATAGCTATTTGTAAATTCTCTAACAAGGTGGCATTTTTATTGAACTATCTAGAGACCTCTAACGAGGCCACTCTTCATAGGGTAATTAAATCCTTTAACAAGGTCACTCCTAATAGTGCATTTTGTAACCTTTAATAGGGTTGACTTCTAATAGGGCTCACTTCAGAATAGTGAAAATCAATAACCAGTTGCAATTGGTGGTTTTTTCCAAATTTGATTTCCACATTAAATCTTGGTGTCAAGTGTATTCATGCGATTCCTCTTATGTGTATGCAACTAAGTTAAAGTAATATTAATCATAAATAATATCTTAAGATTTTCATGTTAAGCATTTATTGAGATATTTTAGTATTTATCGAGTTAGAACATTTTGTTTGTTTACTGAGCTTCAACAGAGTTGAGTTTTCATAGAGTTTGTTTTGTACTGACATCTAAAAGATCTAGGATTTAGTTTAGTGGTAACTGATTCACTCCTCCCCTCTCAGTTACTCCTTGTATATTTCCAACATCTTTCTAACATACCTAAAGGATAAAATATCATTGAAAACACTACTACTCTAGGAAGCAATAATAAAAGAGAGTCTTCTAATTTAACACTTACATCACTAAGATCAAGGTCTATAAATCATTCAAGAAAAACACAATTCCTTAGTGAAATATATAGAGAATTACAAGAGGTTGATAATTATAATTTAAATGCATTAATTTTTCATTATTAGCACAAGTTGATCCAATTTACTTTGAAGATTCTAATAAATTGCATCTATCAATGAGAAAATAAAATCAATAGAAAAGAGTGAAACTTGTGATTTGGTAGAGACTTCTTAAAGAAAGAATGTGATTGGAGTTAAGAGGGTTTACAATACAAAATACAATGCTAATAGAAAAGTACAAAATCACAAGGCAAGATTAGTAGCTAAAGGTTTCACACAACAACTTGGTATAGACTACACTGAGACACTTGTACCCATGTAAATATTAGATACTATTAGGATGGTTTTATCTATAGAAGCACAAAGTAATTGAAAGGTTTATTAGATGGAAATTAAATTGACATTTTAGAAGAAGAAGTGTATATAAATATGCCAGCTTGATATGAAATTTTTGGAGAATAAGATAACGTAAAAAGATTATTTAAAGACACTATATGAATTGAAGCAAGCTCCTAGTTCTTAGTACCATAGAATATATTCTTATATTGTGAGTAATGGATTTAGTAAGTGTGATTTTGAACCAACCTTGAAGGTTAAATTAACTAATGAAGGAAAAGTCTTGATATCTTATTTTTATGTAGATGATTTGAAATTCACTGGTAATATGTCAATTCAAAAATTCAAGGAAAACATAAAAAGTGAATTTGATATGACCAACTTGGGGATCATGAGAATTTTACTTGAATAGAAGTAAGTCAAAATGATCAAGAAATTTTTAGTTGTCAAAGTAAGTATGCTACTGATTTTTTCAATATATTTAAAATAACAAATAGCAATTTAGCTCCTACAGAAGTTGTATTAGGCTTAAAACTAAGGAAAGATGACGAATATCCTAATGTAGCTACAACATTATTCAAATTCCTAGTTGGAAGCTTTCTATACTTGATAGCTACAAGTTCACACATTATGGATTGAGTTAGTCCCATTTCTAGGTTCATGGACAAACCAAAAGAATCTCATTGGAAAGCTGGAGAGATAATCTTGCATTATATAGTTGGAACAAAGAATTTTGTGATATTTGTTTGGTTATAGAGACAAGGACTGGGTAGGTAGCGTAGATGATAAAGAGTACTTTGGAATATATTGTTCAACTTGGATCAGAAGATATCTCCTAGGCATCAAAAAAATAACCAATCGTGACACTATCATTAGTTGAAGTAGAATATGTTGCACCAACATCATCAACATTCCAAGCAATGTGGATGAGAGGAGTAATTTCATATCTGAGACATCTGAAAGATGAACTTGCAAAAATATATAATTAAGATAAACATTATGCAATTGATTTATCAAAAATTTACATCTTTCATCTATGTAGTAAACATGTAGATATAATATATCATTATATTCATGAATTAGTGAATAATGGTGACATATGTCTTGATTTTTGCAAGTTCAAGGAACACTTGAAGATATTTTCATGAAGCCCCTTGCAAAAAATGTTCTTAAGCATCTTTAGGAAAGTATTGTTATTGTAGATGTACATGATACTGAAGATTAAGGGGGAGTGTTGGCCACTTATATTTCTTGTCATTTTGTAAATGATTCTTACAAACTTTTCTTTTGGGAAAAAGATGGAAGTTTCTACCATATCATACAAGGAAACATTTAAAATAAAAAATGAATTATTTTTTTGAAAATAAGAAGGAAAAAATATCTTTGTAAGGATTTTTCTGTGTAATGGTGGCAACCCTATTTTTCAAGAAATATATTAATGAATATTTTCTTTATCTATATATATTATATATTATTATGTGTATTTTTTCTTTTTAAATTTGTATGTTTCTTTATAGTTTGTTCTTTCTACTCCAACAAGTGTGATTAAGAAAATAGAGCGAAAGTAAAATTGACATGAAGAAAATATCAATTCTATTATAAAATATCTTCGTATTGACTCTAGAGGTAGTCTTCTTTTTGTAACATGGGTTTTTGGTTGGGGTGGCTTCATTTAAGACATGCTTATTTGGCTTACCATGGCATTATTTTTTTTTATTTTGCAATAAGAAAAACTTGTGGTGTCTCATGAATTTTATTATGAATTCAGTACACAAGCATAAAGAAATATGGGAAGTGGAACACATTTTTGGAAAAATGGTAGGGTTCCTTGACATGTTAGTGAGCTCTTAATACCAACACTTTTTTCAAGAGTGTTATAACATTGCAGATAGGCTTGTTCTAGGAGGATTTATAGAAAATATTAACATTTGTGATGATTTAATTTCTCTCCATTGGTAAAAGAATGGAAAAAGGATCCCAAAATACAATTTGTTCAACTTTAATGGCATAAAAATCTTATCTATGTTTAGAATTTTAAGATCATGTAAATTGATGAAAAATGTGGAATTGGATGAATTTTATGCCTATAATTTAAAAAATTAATCAAGAGTTTATTCATTTAAAGAAAATTGAAGTCCCTTTTTTACTATGAAAAATATAGGGTGTAGTTCCTGTAAAAGAAGTATATACAAATCATCTCTTTTCGCTCTAATTTGAAACTATATTATAGAAGATAGGTATCGATAGGGAGAAAGAGAAATATTAGTTTTTGAAGTATATTTTCTTTGTTATAAGTACTCAAGGATGACCTTATGAGAAACTGATAGTTTATTCCTCTTGTTAAAACTTCCCTATCAAGTCCACAACTTTCTAACAACAAATTACATATTCCTGACGAGCACACTCTCCTCTATGGATAAATATAAATTTTACATATTTTTTGTACAAATTGCTACTATTTCCTTCTTTGATGGAACATCTTGTGAAATTATAGAAAACCTACTTATCATATTATTTTGAATTTAAATACCATATTTATAAATAATAATAATAATATGAAATTTATATAATGATGATATTGGCTCCAAGATCTATAAAATGGTATTTTTAGTTTTTGAGAAAAGTTCAGTTTTGATAGAGAAATGAGATTTGACCAAAATACTTTAAAAGGTCCTAGAAGGTGACATAGATCCATGATTTTACCCCTTGTAGTTGGTCATGTAGACATTAGTAAGGATATTGCCAACTTGGTCAATAATGAAATTAACAGCACTCCTTAATGACGATAAAATTTATCGAGTATACACTTCTCTAAACTACTACTAGGGATTTAGATTTTTCCATTGATATTTTGATCATCGAAGCCAAAACTCACTAATCTAATGTGATTTTATTGGGTCTAAAATTTTAGAAGTATTCTTGTATTCTACATTTTATTGGGGTTCTACCTAGATATTGCTTTCTTAGAAGTATGTAGGTGATTTAAATAAAATCAAGTCAAACACCTCTAGGGAATATTGAAAGGTAGAGAAGATGTGGAGAATTATTGCAAATGGCTATGGCAATAAAAATTATGAGGAAAAGAGGGTTCTAATCCTAAGCTCTCTAAGAATTTTTTAGATTTGTGGGTGGATGGGAAAGTCACTAATGGTGTAGTTTCTTTTTTTTTTGTTAGGTGAAACCATCTCTATTGTGACATGTTTGACAATAGAAGGTAAACAACTATAAATAAATTCAAAGGAAATTTATACATATAGCATTCACAATGTTCTATACCCTAGGCAGAAGGTGTCAAGACTTGAAAACATGTTCAATAAAGAGAAACTTCTAGGTGAATGGAAAATTATGGCATCCATTCTTATCAAATATATCACCTTAGAAGGTAGCTGCAAATTCTTCTACTCTTATATATTTTCTAAGCTAAACCACTTTTGTAGAGGAAAAAAATATTTCTCTTCATTATTTTTCCTTCTTTGTCACAATCTATGTCTAAGGATAAGGGTAAGGATTAATTAACTCTACATTGGGGCCTCATCTTTAGAATTTATAATTTCCATATCAATCTTAAACCTCAAAGTGAGCCTTTCCCTTCCTTCTCTATTGATCATAACAATCCTAAAATTGGCCTAGTTAAACCTCATGTAAACACCATGACTTTAACCACCTCCCCTAGCTCCTCTTGGGTGAATCATGGTAACAAAGGTTATCTTTGACCTAAGATTTTAGTTGGGATGTATAACAAGTTATCTTCCACCTAGTCTACATAATTCACATCGAGCCCATATACTTTCATAGTTAATTTTTCCTCCAAATCCATGTTCCCTACTTTGCCCAATGTCCATCTCAGCTACCCTAGTGATATTGACATTCCTATAAGCTCCTCTCTCTAAATCTTACCTAAGTTCCTTGAGACATATTATGATTAGGAATCAATGGGTGAAAATGTGGATGATTTCTATATTTTCTTGAACCAAATAAAGGAAGTAAGAAAATATTTAATTCTTCATCTTTATACTTTCAAAAGAAAAATCAATAAAATGTAAAGAGGATGTGATTATGTGGGAGGTTATAGATGATTTTGGTCAAATCCTTAACAATGAGGAGATAATTGAGGACCAAATAATTGAACTAAAAAATTAATTTTTGTGGACGATGAAAAAATGGATAACATTGCTCTTGCAAGCATGAAGGAAATTTAATTCCAAATCAAAAAATAAAATTCATGAGTTGACCAACTACAAGAAAATTTTGGTAGATAAAACCAACCTCTCAATTGGTTCCATCCAAGGAGAATTTGAAAAAAGAAAAGTAAACAGGAATAAAAGAGAGAATAGTTTGTAGATGGAAACTAAACATGATCTTATCTCTGATTATGTATCTTGTGCTCAAGATCCTAAGCATTCCTCCTTCCTAGAGAAGATAAAGGATCTCAGTAAGTAGTTTTTTGGTTGTTGTTTTAGTTCCCCTATTTTTGTAGATCCTCTAGTTTTGGTACAACATGTTGGTCATATTGACTAGGTCTAGTTATGTTCCCACTACTTGTCCTCTATCCAACTTTATTTATAGTGAAGTTTATGTTTCAAGTTTGTTCTAGTTATTATAATTTATAGAATTCACCTTGAATGAATTCTCTCTATAGACTATTGTTTAAAAACTTGATCTTACATATTTTATCTTGGATTTGTGTAGTCTCCCACTTTATCTAATTATAATTCCCTTGATAGTCCAAGTTGAATGGAAATTTTTTTTTTTTTGGAAAAGGGGTAAACACTTTGACCTGGAGCTATGAACCAGTGAGGCCACAAATGAGGGACCTCATCCCCATCATATTTGAAACTTGATGGCAACGATAAAAATGCAACAACTTAACCATCACAACATGCTACTGTTGGCAAGTTGAATGGAAATATTTAAACTTAACATCATTTATGAATAAAAATTTCTTTATTTCCACAAATAAACTATCACTTATATTATAAAATATATTTCCTATTAGTCTCCTAAGTTTCTACTTAGGTAGTCTAAGTTTCATGTCAATGTTTAAATTTAGCATCACTTACCAATAAAAATATATTTTATGTTATGTACACACATGGTTAAGATCATTATAAATCAATATTTAAATCATTATTAATATATCAAGAATCTCTTCAATCTTAATATATCTCAACTCTACAATTTTTTTTAAAAATCTATAATGAAATGATATTGCAATCTAATAAATAGCAAGTCTACCAAATAGTTATATTAAATATTTAGTTAAAAAAGAAATAATTGATTATAAGAAGTAACAAAAAATTTAATGTAAACTATATTTTTGCCAAAATAATGACACAAACAATATTAGTCTTGTCTTGTCTAATAAATGATGAAAATTAAAAGGGGACCTGGTTTGAAAAAAATCAATCAAAATAAAAATGACAACCCAAAATTTTGATTGTTGAGTTGATATCTCGAGTTCATGATGAACTCTTATATGATAGTTGTTGATCTCAGATTGATTTTCACATATGAGTGTCTATACACTTAAGTCATTTATAAGTTAGAACTTACTTCATACTGAACAAGTAATGCATGGTGAGTATAACATGTTAGATAGTGCATGTTGAGCATAGCATGTTAGATAGTACATGCCAAGTAAAGAGTAAGTGTGGAGTAAATAGTTAGTGCCAAGTCACTTAAGTGTTGAGCAGCCAAATTTGTCATGTAATTCAAATGCTGAGTGATAGAATTGAAGTTGTAGTCGATGTCGAGCATCAAGGACTTCATATGCCAAGTAAAAAAAAATTGACATAGTTGTTTCTAATGGCCAAAGCTACTATGTAAACCATTATGGAGTTGAATTAATGATTTTTTTCAATCCTGGATGATAATAATGAATCTTAATTAAGAATCCATATGTAGTACATGCAACCAATCAGTTAAGGGGGTGAATTGAGTGGCTAGATGTATGAATTACAATCATTGATTCATACCTAACCCTAAGCCACCTAGGTCTTCTTAAGGAGGATAAACCCTAAACATTGTGTGAGTGAAGAGAGAAGTTTGCATGTGCACATAGAGCATTCATGGTGGTTGAGATGTTGTGAATTGAGACACATCACAAAATTAGTTAGAGGAGAATAGAGCAGAGTCGTTAGAGGATAGAAGTGATACATTTGATCAAAGAAGGATCAAGTGTACATGTAAAGAGGTGATCTGTTATATACCAGTCGAGTGCTAACTGTAGGATCATTGTTGAGACATTGTAGTAGCCGAATTAGTTAAATATCTTAACAAAGTAGTCTTAACAAGATGTTGTAAATCTTTTAATAGGGTGCTTACTTAATTTTATGTTGATGTCCTTTAGCTACACACACTTCAAATAGTGTTTTGAAATCCTTTAATAGGGTAATATCTAAGAATAGGCTGGACCTTTCATAGGGTAGATCATGTTTCATGATGAAACATTGTAACCTTAATTGGATACACTTTACATCTACAGTAGTGAATATTTGTGGGTGTCATCCCCACCCTAGTTTTACCTTCTCATTGGAGGGTTTTTAGGTAATCATATCTTGTGTCATATGTGTGAATATTTATATGTTTTCATTGTATGGATGTATATGCTTAATTGCATATTTTAGTTTACATGCAAATTATGAGATGGATATGGGGTGAATGAATTAATGGTTAAATTTTTGAAGGATTGATTCAACCCCCACTCTCCTAGTTTACTTTCCCTATTTTATTTCCAACAATTGGTATTAGAGCCTAGTTTTTTGGAAGGGAAATCTTTTTAGCTTTAAGGAAATATCTTGAAGATGGAAGTGTACAAGTTGGGAAAGACTATTGAGAACAAAAATACTGAAATACAACTTTCCCTACATGAGTTGAATGAAGCAAGAGATGAGTTGAAGTGATCATTGAAGAGAAGGAAAGAGATGGTTATTGAAGAGAATGACACACAATACCAAGGGATTGACAGTGCTAAATTGTTTATAGATAGAAGCACAAGTGAATTTGATGCAATAGTTGTAGATCTGATGAAAAAGAATGGAACCTTAACTAAAGAGATCAGAAATATTAAGATGGAACAAGAAGTCCAATCAGTATTTCTATATGAGGCAACCGAGAAAAAAATTTAAGACGAAAAGGAAAAGATGAAAAGGAAAAGGTCATGATTGAAGATGACAAAAGGATACTAACCAACAAACTAGAAGAGAAAACATCAGAGGTGAATAGGATTGATTGCATGCAACTGGAAACATTGAATTAAATGATGATTTCCAATCATGAATTAAATGGAAAAGATATTGAAATCACAACATTGGAGTTGTAGAATGAACAACTAAGAAATGATCTAAGAAAGGAAAAGGAGTTTGCTAAAATTTTCAACAAATTGAGTGAATCCATGAAGTATTTTGAGAAATTGATGAGATTTCCTAGATCTAACATTAATACTACTAGATTGGATTGTACCAACATTAAAGAAGGGGTATCATCAAAAAGTGGTGAATAAAAGAGAAACAATGGTAAAAACTTCAAACCTAGTTGTCATATTTATGGAAAATTAGGGCATGCTACTTGTATGCCTAAAATGTGGGCACACTGCTATGGGTCATTATATCCAAGATTTCTCAAAAGTGAGGTCTCGAATGGCAACTCATAGCTCTCTATTCATGGATTGCAAGGGTTTGCAATGGAGGCCCTCAGTTTGACCTAGTTCATGCCCATGCAAGTACACCATGAAATGAGAGATTCAAAGAGGAAAAGCAAGAGTGTCAGTCTCCATGATCATCCAATATTTATGAAAATGAAGATGCAAGCTAATCTAAATGATAACAATGCAAAATAAAGCAAGATCTAATCTATGAAAACAAGATCTAATCTATGAAAGCAAATATGACTCTAAACTAAATATGCAAATGCAATGATAAAATCCCATGTTGAAACCCATGGGTCCAAGAGAGAATGAGACATGAAGATAGAAGTTCTCCACAAAAGCTTTAGCATTCAAAACTCCTTCTTCAAAATTTTCTCTCCAATCTTGCAGCATAACAATAGCATAATCATGGGTATCCAAAATGACAAGAGGGCTCTCCCTTATAAAGAAGATTGGACAATCTAGATTAAAAGGACAAAGATTTAATCAATTGCGGAGAAATAATGATCCATGTGAAATAAGGATCCACCAATGAGAAAAGAGGAGTGGTTGAGAAGAAAGTGGAAAGATAAGTCCCACTTAGAAATATGTGCCTTTAAGTATAGAGAAATTAAATTTAAAAAATTTATTTATTTCCTTTTTCATCAAAAAGAGATATTTAAGTGGGATTTTTATTTAATTAAAAGGGAGCAAGTTCTTTTAATTAAATAGGAGATATTTCATTAAATTAAAAGAGGGGTTTTTCTCTTAATTAATTAAATGTGGATAAATTATTTAATTAAAAGAGAGGTTTTCTTATAATTAAATGGAGACTTATTTTTATTTAGTTAAAAGAGGAGACTTTCTTTTGATTAAATAAGACATAGGATAAAAAGATCAACCTTAGAAAAATAGAATAATTGAATTTGATCAAGAAAATTGATTTGAATTAATTTAATAAAATATTGCAAAACATTGATTTAGGAAATTTGATAAATTGATAAATTGAATAATCGGGGCCCATAGTCTAGGCGACCATTTTTGGGTGCATACATTTGCCCCTCTTTGACTAATGTGTGATCGATTTGGGAACACATGTACTCAAAGAAAGAAATTGAAGTGTGAGGTCGATTTGGGATCACAAAACAACCTAGATGTGTGGTTGAATCAAGAACACATCAAGACAAAGAATACAAATAAATTTTGACTTGAAAAAGTCAAGGATAAAATTGATAAAATTGAATCAAAGATTAAATTTGACAATTACTTCCCCCTCGTGATCGAAATTGAAATGAGATAGAGGAGAAACATATTGATCAATTTGATCAAATCGAAAAAAAGATAAGGTTCTTGATGTAAGATGAAAGATATATGAATCATAGAACCAAGGCAGATCATCAAGAATGAAATATTATGACCCAAAGGTGATGTAGAAGAAAAGAAGTGGGGAAAAAGAAAATGGAAGATAGAAGTTTGAAAGATATAGAAAGAAATAGAAAGAAGAAAAGAAAATGCCCCAAAAGCAATCAACTATTTAAGATAGAAATTTTGACTGAGATCATGAAAGAAGATAAAGAAATGAAGATCAAAACATGACCACAGTTGATTAAAAGTCCACAATAAAGATGAAGGGAGAACCCTCTCAAACTCATAATGAAGCCTAAAAATGCAAACTAACATGAAGTCTAATAATGCAAGCTACATGAAAATAAAAAGGTGTACTTGCATATGAGCAACTATAACATAGGATTTTTGTGTTCATCATTCATTAGAGAATGTAAAAGAACTCATTTTCATCATTGGGCCATTATTAACGGACATCAAAAAATCATACAATCGTCTATAGTCACAAGCACAACTATGAAGATATGAATGTGATTTATATTAGATTGGAATGTGGAAAGATTCTAACATAAGCATCAAAGACATAGAGGTCAAGATGACTTCGATGTTAGCTTAACCAATTTAATATAGCAAAACCATGCTCACATCAAGGCATAGATGCCAAAATGACTAAGAATGGTTGTGCAAAAATTGTCAAGGATGATGGCTCAAATCTCCTAAGTGTTTCAAGGGGACAAAAAGAGACACTCTAGAGTTTCAAGACCATGCCTGTAAGCAAAACAAAAAATAAAAACATGTCCCATGCCCCAAGTCCTCTAGCGATGCATCATGGAGAGAATTATTAGACAAGGACACTCAACAAAAATCAATAATAGTCAGCACACAAAGAAAAAATGATGACATAAGTCAAGCATTAAGTGTTATGTTTAAAACTTAAGTGTGCTAACTGATACTGAGTTCTGAGGATAAGGATCAAATGCTTGCAGGAAGGGAAGATCACATGATGATACTAGGTAAGGCCAAAGAAATAAGTGTTGAAAAACACTCGATTTCAATGGTTGTATTGAAAAATACAATTGGGGTGGTGTTGAAAAACACCATTTGTGAGGTGTCCTAAAGAGTAACACATCCAAGAGACCAAAGCTAACATAGTTATGCCCCCTAGACAAAGACCAATTCCAAACCAAGGCAACAAGGACAAGGCATGATGGAAAAAGGCTAAGTGTCGATGACATGCGCTAAGAAATAGGGGTGCAATGGCCTCAAGTAGTGCTCATTTCTAGGTTTTCACAACTTGGATTTTTTTTACTTTTTTATTTTTTTCAGGACTTTTAATAATTTTTTTGTTTTTTTTGCTACCAAGGTGCCTATTTCCAGGTTTTCACCAAGGCACTTTTTCTTTTTTTTTCTTTTTTGATTTTTTGAACTTTTAAATTTTTTATTTTTGTAATATATAAATTTTTTTGGAGATACATCAAAGCACCTATTACTAGGTTGTCACTAAGATGATCATTTTTTTCAGGACATTTTTCAATATTTAGAATTTTTACAATATATCATTTTTTTGGATTTTTTGAAATATATCAATTTTTTGTATTTTTTTCAGGATCAATAAATATGTACAAATAATATACAATGACCCCAAAAAAAAACAAAGACCAAACTCTCAAGCATGATCACATCGTGCAGTCCCAATGTTTAGCAAGGTAGAGGACATGATGGAGCAACAAGTTGATAAATATGATGGATAAGGAAGGAGTATGTGAAGCAAGTGAAAGTGATCTTCAAGGACTAACTCCTCAAGAGTACCCAAGGTAGGGAAAATTTTCATGTAAAGAACATTTGGATAGGAAATGAAAGGCCAGTATAGGATAATTCAAGAAAGCATAATGTAAAACTGGGAAAGATGCAATCCAAAGGAGTAGACATGTTAAGAGACTTCATAGCATCGTATTTTATTCTATTTTATTAGATCAAGACCAAAGGGGTCAATGGGAAAAGGATAGAAAAAGACAAGAATGAATGGAGGAAAATAGATACGAAAGCTAAACATGAAAAGAATGAAAAAAAGATCATCATAAGATAGCTCACAAGATAGCCAAATGTTTATGTATAGGTCAACATTGTCAAGATGAAAGAGAGAAGATGAAATGGATGAAAGATGTAGAAGAACTATGCATGATGCCTGATTGTCAGGTTTTCATCATGGTACTTATCAAAGGTGCCATAAGGGAGTGGTTTTCACCATAGGATGAATTTATTTGTCTTTAGTTTTGCTACCAAGGTGCCTGATTACCAGGTTTTCACCAAGGCATATTTTCAAAATTTTCACTTTTTTCTTTCTTTTTTCTTCAATTTTTTTTTTTTGAATTTTTTTGGAAGAAGTCAAGCTTTTAAGATAATGCTCCTTAAAATTTGAAACCATGACATGCAAGGGAGTTGAAATGATATGCTCAAAGATGCTAATAGGGAAAGGAGGAGGGAAGACAAATATGGAGGATATGGCTTTATAGAAAGCGAGTAAGATTGGAAGATGGAAATGAAGGAAAGATCAACATCAAAACACACCTTGAAGGGTGGAAAAAGGATGGAGAAAATGTGAATGAAATAATATGTGAAGGAATATGGTGAGTAGATAGAAAAGGTTGTGGTTTAGGCTCATGGAATGGAAGAATGCTTTTGGAAGAAGATGAAGTGGAATTCTTTGGAAGCTTGAATGTCAAATTCAATTGTTTTTCACATTAGACTATCTTAAGAGAGACTTTTGAATCCATATAGCCATAGACCTCTTTTCATTTCTTTTTGGTGATGTAGAGATAATATCTTCAATGATGAATTTTGGAACCCATACTTGTCTTATATTTTTTTCCTTAGATATCTCTTTTGACTTTATGCCCCCATGTCGATTAGAGGAGACATTGTGGTCTTATTTTATATATGGATTCTTGAATTGCTTCTTTTTCTTGTATTGAACATTCAGGTTACTTCCAAAAGATTTTGGACTTGTGGAAGAAGAAGGATGATATGACTGGTTTAGGTGAGTGGGTGGATGAAAAGGATTTAAGGATATGCGTCTACGTTGATCTTGAGGAACAATAGGAGAGGGAGAGATGTAAGGACCCAAGATGGATGATAAATTAGGAGAGTTGGGAGGGGAAAATGAAGGGATATTAGGAACCAAGATGGAAGGAAGACATGAAGCATTTAGTATTGGTGGGGGAGATTTAAGGATGGATGTTGAAGATGCAAAAGGGTAATCAATAAGTTCACGAACATCTATATGAAAATCAAGGACATCAACATCTTTAGGGAAAGCATTAGGATTTTCAATAGGATCGTGCACATCTTGAATAGGAGAAACTTCATTGATAGGAGTACTTAAAGCTTGAGAAGACTTAGGAAGAGTAGAAAGTGGAAGTGAACATGGAGTGGTAGAACAAGAAGATGGAAGAGTTTGATCTTGACAAAGATCTTTGGATAACATAAGCATAGAATTTTTCTCTTGATTTTTAATAGGCTCAACATTAGAAGTAACAACATCATTTTTAATAACCTTAATTGAAGTATCATCTTTGGAAGGAGCAAGTGTACTAAGGTCATTTTTATTGTCAATAAGCTCAACGGTGCAAGCAATATCTTGATCTTTCTTAGGATAATATTTAAGACATGGTGGAATGAATGAGAAAGGTTGTTAGGGATCAAAAGAACCATGAAATGTATTAGAGACATCATGAAAATAATTGGATGACATGGAGAGTTTTTGATTTTGATCTTTCTTCATATTCTTTTGTTTATCATTTTTAGAGTCCTCTTGACATGAAGCCACTCCTAAGGAGAAGGAAGCATGTTGGAATTTTATGGAAGACTTTGGAATAGATGATGAAGGACTAGTTGAAGTGGGTATTATAGTGCATGAAGGCTTAGGCTCTTTAGGTTTAGCATTATCAAAAGTATTTACAACCAAGTGAAGGTTAGCTTGAGTTTCTTTAAGAGGTAGCCCTTGAAGATAACTATAGGGAACTGAATGAAAATCATTAGGATCTTTGTTGGATGAAGGATTTGTAGAAGATTTGAGAGACTCAGAATCTTTAGGGGATGTATGCACCCTGAAATGGTCACCTAGACTATGGGGCCCCATTATTCAATTTATCAATTTATCAAATTTCTTGAATCAATGGTTTTCAATATTCTATTAAATCAATTCAAATCAATTTCCTTGATCAAATTCAATTATTCTATTTTTCTAAGGTTGATCATTTTATTTTTGGGTGCATACACTACTAATGTTTGTAGGAGCAAGATTGCAAATTAGAATCTTAAGAAAAAGTTCATGGGTCACTATCACATGTGCAACAAGCAAGGACATCAGGCATTTGAATACATAAATAAGACCATGGGCACACAAAGTTTTAAGGATACTACTAAAACTACCAAAATTTTGGACATAGAGCACATAATTAGAGATCTAAGCCATGGGGTCATCAAACAAGAAGACGAAGGTAAAGCACAATGGTAACTTTTATAATTTGGATCATAATAGTAGGTATACTTGTCCCTATGAAAAAGAGTATGGAAATGTTACAAATAATTACATTAGAACACATTTCATAAGTGATTATAGTAGATGGTTAAGTCAGACCTACATTTTTTAGTTGCTTAAAGACTAGTGAAATAAGCAAACATTATCCAACAAAGCCAAAGACACCAAGCAGTTAGTTCAAAAAATAAAAGGAAATGGCACATGTTGAAGAATTCAAAGTGTAGATGAACATAATATGGAAGAAGGAAGATCGTAGTACATCAAGTTCATATGGGATCACTTCACCCAATGGGTCAGGTGATCACACCACCCCTGAGTAAGCAATCAAGAGGTATGTGTGAGAATGATATTTAAATGATATATCATACATCTGTTCCAAGGATTTAGTTCTAAAAAGATAATATATACATGGACAAAGATGCAAAGTGTTTTTAGACCTTGGAAGAAATATTTAAGTTTTGTTAGTTTTCATATTGTTGTTGAGCATGGAAAAATTTCACTTAAGCTACCAAGTGAAATCTAGTTGATGTTTAACTATGGTAGGTGATAGTAGTGGTTGATCTCATAGTGGTTGCCGAGAATGAAGGAAATTACATGGAAGCTGAGAGAGTTGAAATTACTATGGAAGCTGAGCTTAAGGCTATATGATAATATTTCAATTCATTTTACATCATTCAAATTTGGAGAGAGAAAGAAGAGCTTAAGAAAAATTGAAGGGATTATTGCAAGTGTTTGTAGACTAGATTCAACCACTATTTGACACCATTCAACAGATTTTTAAAGATATTTATCTTGTGCCGAGCTATGCTATTTGAATTCTTGCAAACCATAGGTAATATATGTTGAGATAAAGGGTCTTGCACACATTGCATAATATTGTTATTTTATTATTTTATTTTATTATGTAATGTTGTACCTAGATGGACGTGCAACATGTAAAGATTCCCATGGAATATTATTGATGAGTTGTATTGTAACATTGTGAAAATATTTCATGTAATTATTTAATAGTGGGGAAAATAATTAAATGCCCAATATTAAATGTGGGGTCAATGGGTTAGGTAGCACATGGTTTTAGCACATGGTTTATTTAATACCACTTGGTGGTTTTGTGGGACTTGCTACTATATAAGTAGCCACAAGGGTAGTTGTTGTAGAGAGAGTGACAAGGAGAAGACAAAAGGCAAGAGTCAAGCGGGACAAGGCTTGATAGGTTAGCCAAGGGAGCATTTGCGAAGGTTGAAAGCATGGCATGGGATCTGTGGATTCATGCTTGTTCACATAGTTTTCTCGATTGTGGCTATGGCCATGAAGGCTTCCATGGTTGTATGGCAATGGTATTTTTGCTAAATAATACATGGTGATGGATGCTTTTGGAGGCTGGGTTTTTCCCTCAATGAGGGCTTCCCAGGGTATATCTCGTGTCACATTTTGTGGGTCTATTGTCTATTCTCTTGCATGTGGATTTTAATTCCGTGTTTATTTCAGATCTATTATGGGTTATGTGGAAACGGTTATATTCTTTGTTGCCAAGTTTTCTTACAATATATATGGTATCTAGTTCTTCTTTTACTAAGGTTAAAGAGGGAAAATAATTTTTAGATGTTCACTTAATTTGTAATGAGATCAGGCAACCAAACTTTTGAGTAATTCAAAACATTGCATACAAGCAAAACCCATCTAGTGCACTATTGATGATACCACCAAAAGTTTTAATGATTGAAGATGTAAGATATTGTTACACATGTAAGGTGGCTAGCACAGGTGACATGGAGATCAAAGACCTATATCAGAAATTATGTGAAAATAGAATATTAAAGGAGGAATATAAAATTGTAGAAAGAAAAGGGTTAACTCATGCTCTAGATTTCCCCAAAATTTTCAAGATAGAGTGTATAATGATTATTTTGGGTAGGATTCATGATAGCTCTATATGGTTAGAGGATAGATCTAGAGCAAGATTACTAAGAGGATTGTGCAGAGGATAACATGGTTTCTAATCCTAGACATACGTAAGACCACAAGAAAAGATGCAAAATAGGTTATAGAGAAAAACATAGGGGGAGTGTGGAATAAGAGAGGAATGACAATTGACATCATCACAAATCCCCTAATTTCTTTTGTAGTAAGGATAATGGCACACAAATTCTTCCAACCCAACAAGTTAAATAGTGTATTGTGTATTATTGTTTAACGTAGGCTATAAGATAGTCAAGAAGAATCACTCTTATGACCTTGTCAAGTTACATTTACAATAGTTTTCAGAAAACTTGGGATCCATAAAGAAAACCAAGAGTGTACAATGCAAGTTTAGTTCAATATTTTTTAGTATATTTTTCTATGTGAAAAACATGTTTCCTTCTTTCAGTAAAGTTGCATGGAAGAAAAATAGATCTATTGCAATGCAAATAGGTGAATACATTGAGTAACTTGGAGAAAATTTTGAGTCGACAATTATTAGCTATTCTGAAGATGTTAAGAAGTAAATGAAATAAAGAATGAGGATACCAATGTCATTAGTTGATAAGAATTTCATAGATGTTTTCTTTCTAGTTGATACTGACTTCACATATGTTCAGGATGCAGTTCCAAGGGTGAGATGGCTAAAGTCTCTAGGTTATGAGATAAATGTGGATGACATGTGTGCAAAAATTACTGCTTTTCTAGAAGAAGTAGATAAGAAGGCTCTGACCTTTGGAAAATATTATGTAGCCAAGTCAAAGATAACTATGGAGTTGAAGATAACATCTATAATAAGGAAGAAGAACATTTAATTATTAAGGAGGTCAAAGACAAATTTGGTGAAGGGGAAGAAGACAAGGAAGAAGAAGAAAACAATGAAGATGGTGACAATGAAGAAGGTGAAGAGTTACCTAACTAACCACCATTGTACATTACTCAAGGTCAAGGAGAAGACCAAGGTGGAGAGGAAGCAGAAATTGAAGAAAGTGTTGAAGGAGAAGAAGCTAATGAATCACCTATAGCCATAAAGAAGAAGAGAAAAGATAAAGCTCCAATAGTTAGCAAACCAAAGAAGGTTGTAGAACCTACACAACCTAAGCCTTGAGTTCCTATTAAAAGGGCTAGCACAAGATCTACTATGTAGAAGGTTCAAGAAGTGGAAAATCCAAAAGGAAAGAGAACCAAGACAACTACAAAAGAAGATGAGTCTGAGAAGAGACAAAAGAGAGAATACATTGCTCCATCTGATTTCGATGAGAAAAGGACAAGATATGATGAAAACAACCAATTCAGTGGTAAGTCATAGTCCTTCTTCTAATTTGGATAACTTGTGTGAGAATACAAAGAATAATGCTAACTTATTTGGATTCACAAATGTTGAGTTTGATAAACTTGGAAAGATTGAGATAAACCAAGTTGAAGAGTCAATATATGCCATGAAGACGACATTCACAAAGACTCCAATTAAGCTTGCCAACTCTATACCCAAGAGTCTATATGATATAGTTGAGAAAAAATGGCACTTTAGTCTCAATATAGAAAGGAAAATCAAAGAGACTACACTAGCAAGTGTGATGCCAAAATTGGATAAGGCCACAATGTCAAAGGCCATTAAGAATTACACAGGGATATTTTCTCCCAAATATAGGGTATTCAGTATTTTCTAAAATGACATTGAGGATGTTGTTCAGAAGTCCACTCTAATATGGAAAGTAGTATGAACTGATAACACCTAAGGAAATTGAGCAGACACCTATTCAGGTAGGTGAAGATAAAGGGGAAGATGTAACTAAGTTTACTAAAGAGGAAACTAAAAAGGATGTACATGTGGAAGGCACTAAAAAAAATACAGTTACATAGGGAATAGCTAAAGTTGAGTAGCAAATACAATGAATTATACCTGATATATAGATGTCGAGTGTCAGTTCATAACATTTGATAAATACTGACATAGATATAGTAAAGATTAAGGATGCTTGTGATACTATAGCTGAAATCATTAGTTCCCTAATAGAGGCGGACATGAAAAAGATATTGCTAGACACCATAACCATGGTATAACTATGAAGTCATCCTGTATTGGTTAGTGTAGATGAAATTGAGAAGGCATAAAAGACATCTACAGAGGAGGAGACACAAGGCATATCTAAGACCCCTCAATTTACTATGGTACAATCTAAATTCCCATTATAGCACATACTAAAGGAAAGAGACAAAAATGGTAAAAATCAGCACAATGTTGCAAAATGTGTTAGCACAAGAAGTTGCTACAAAAGCATAGGAAGGGAGGTCAGGAAGATACGTCTATACTTATAGTATAAACTCAAGGTGCAACTAAGATTCAAAAGAAATAATAGGATAGGACTGATGAGTTAGTATTGACTACCAAGCTTGAGGAGAAATTAGCAATACAAACATTGGTTACTTTTTCTAGAAACTACTACTCCTCCAAGTGAAGCTCTTCATAAGCTAAGTGTAGAAGCTAGACCACTACGATCACCAAGTCCTATTCCTAGCACATCCAAAGAATATTAAGTTACATCATTTGGTGATGTTAACTTAGATGAGGTGATTGTGTTGTCAATGTTTGACCTTGAAACAATCACTATTGAATAGATGAGCATACTTCATGATGCTCTTGCAAGGAAAAAGCACCAAGAACAACTCAGAAAGGAGCATGGGAAACAGAAAGAATTTCAAGATATTAAGGATATATTTCTTGACTCATTCAGCCTACTCACACCTAAAGAAGACAAGCCTATTATGGAGTAGTTGACTAATATAGCAGAGAAGATAAATAATATAGACTCATATTCAAATGAAAAACTACTTGAATGGTCTAAAAATGTATTTCAAAGTAAATTCAATGAAAATATATCAAGTGCCATTGCACTTAATCAGGTTGAATTAGCTACCAAGATTGATAGTGTAAAGAAAGTATTAGAGAATATTTTCTTTCTTTACACCAAGTTGTGTGTGTAGACACCTAAAAACCTTTAGAAAATAAAGTATTTTTATTTTCTGAAAAATTCCAGATGACATCATCATTTATAAATTAATTATTTAATTAATTTATTTATTTATTTTTATGCCATTAAATCCCTTTATCTTAATTAAAAATATTTAATTAAGGAATCCCTCCCAAAAATGTTTAAATCTTATTTAAACATTATTTCCTTATTTATTAATGACTTAATTAATAAATTGATCGAAAAACCCAAAATAAATAAAAAATTTATTTTTTGCCCAAAACATGGCCAATTTCCTTAAGACCACTAACCTCTTCAAAAATCTTCTAATCCTTCTTTAATTTTGATTAAAGGCTAATCCCATCATTTCCTACCCCTAATTCCAACTCAAAATATTTAATTAAGATTAAATATTAATCCTCATGTTTATTAAAAAAGTTTTAATAAATATCTTCTCAACCCAAACCCTTGAAATAAATAAAACTTTATTTATTTTCTAAAAATCTAATTTATCCTCATCCTAAGAAGTTCTAGACTCTTCTAGAAAGTCTTCATTCTCATCCTAGGAAGTTCTAAACTATAATAGAAAGTCTTTATCCTCATCCAAAGTCTAGACTCTTCTAGAAGATGTCTTTAAACCTAATCCTAATCCCCTCCTAACCTTGTCACATTCTCTAAACATTTGTTACAACTTACTAACCCAAGACAAAGTTAACAAATATCTCCTCCTTCACCCACCCTCATTAAATGCCATCCACTTGCCTATCCCTAAGCTAATCCTAAACCATCCTAATCCATCCTCTAATCATTTGCACAAGCCTAAGAAAGCTTAAAACCTTTCTAATCAAGCCGAAGTCAAAATTTCTCTCATCTCCTTCAAAATATCCCAACCATAAAATTTTATGAAGCCCACTAGGCCATAAATGACTCTTCCAAGCCCTTTTATTGCTATTACAAGCCATTATGAGGGTCTTTATGAAGATTTTATCCCTTGAGCCTCCTTTGTTGACTCATCCTTCCCCTTTCCTCCATCCTCTCACCCTGTGACATGTATCACTCCCTGATTGGTTGTAAGGAAGCACAATCCATGTGCTCTCCTCTCATGCAATCTGAGCCCTCCATGAGCTTTTTCCCATCCTTGCATCTTAGCCCTCAATCCCTCAAGCCTCTTGCCTATAAATTGGATCCTTTGCCTTTGCAAAACAACAAAATCCATGAAGTAAAGTCATAATGTCATTTTAAGAAGCTATTTTACATCAAAACCATACACTCACACCCAAATTCCAACTCCATTTGAATCCCTTTTTGAAGCATAAGTTTGAGCATACATCCTATCTATTTAGACAAAGCCACTCAACAAGAGAGCTTCTTATTGAGAAGAGCCCATTAATGGCTCATATTCTTAATTGAGAGCTCATCTTAGTCTATCTTGAAGTTTATGAATTTTGTTTAGTTTGCAGAAGCTTTATTTAAATTTGGTTTCTATTAGCATGCTAACATTGCTAAATGGTTGCCAAAAATTGTCCTAAAAGCTTTGTTATTTGTTCCAAACAAATGTCTTGTTGGAAAATCTTGAATGTTTCTTAGGTTTTTCATGCATCAAAACAATCTAGGAATATCATTTTTGGGCTTAAAATATGCAAACTAGAACACAAAATCATGAATGAAAACCAAAGTCCAAAGAGTCATTTTCACTTTTGAGTCCAAAACAATCTTGAATGATCTAAGGTTAAAAAAAAGCACTTCAAAGTTCTTAAAACAACACACAAAATCTCAATCTTGAATGCTCAAAGGAAAATACTTGAATGTTTAATCACTTGTCTTTGAATGCATGTTGCTAAAATCACTCTTGAGTGCCATGCATTAAAATCAAGTTTTTTTTTTTAATGAACGCATGATTTAAACAAAAAATCCAAGTTTGAATGCCATAGATCAAATAATCATCTTTTGGGGCATTAAAAGAATCCACATTTTAAGTTATAAAAACTAATAAAGATGCTTTGATTAAGTTTGTAGTTGGACTCACCCTCTTTAATCACCCATCAATTTAACCATTGGTTGCAATCTCAGCACCATCTATGGGGATGGGTCTATGTAAGAGGGTGTTAAGTGCTCCACAAAGATTAAAATCCACTCACTTGGGTCTTTAGTGGTTTTTCTAAGTTAGAAAATTCTTTAAATGCACATTAATCTCACTCACAATTCATTTGGGCATAAAAATTGGACAAATCTTGATGTGGAGGGCCTCTGGGTGTGCACTTGGCAATCGAGTTTCACACATCTTTGTTTTGGGCTTAAAACAAACTCACACAATCTTGAATGCCTAACAATCAATGAACATTGCATGGTTTGGACGCAGTTTCAATGACACTCACATTTCTTATGTTGACAATATCTCAACTTTCATTATGCTGATGATGCTGTCAAATTGGAATGAACATTGTATCCCATAATCACAAGTGTCTTCAATCATAGCTTTCAAAATCTAAATCATCAATTGGAATAAACACGTGTCTTTTAAAGCCCAAGATCATGTATGTGGTCTTGTTTTACACTTTTTAGGAGGCCTACTTAGGGATTTCATCACCCCTTGGGATGACCTCAACTCCAGCATTTCGGTGGAGTATAAAAATTGGGAGGTGAATCCAAAGACACCTCTCTTGGAATCAAGATTTTGTTACTCGGGCTAAGCCTCGAGGAACTTTATACCCTTAAGAAGTGAAAGAGGAGAAGTGGGTTACCGATCCTCTCGGTTGTGTGACATCTTTTTGGTTTCATCTACGGATTTGGGCCTCACGTACCTTGCGTATATCGAGGAATCCCTAGCTATAAAAAATTTCATCCTTGTAGAAAGCTTCCTAGGATGTTGGTGTGTTTGATGTGCTTGCTCCAAAATTTTGTCTGCTTGTTTTTTCATAGCTTTTTAATCAATGTTTGCCAACTTTGGTCAAAATCCCAAAAAAGCAAAAATCTCCTAGCTCAAGGCATACTTAGCGTAGTCACTGCCTCATCAGAAAATCATCCAAGCTCCCTTGCTGCAACCGAATCTATCTAGTTCCTTGCTTTAGAACAATCCAAAATCCAAAGTCTCTCCAAATTATCCCCCCCAGCCAGCAAGTAACCCAATCCAAAATTGCACCCAAGCCTTTAGAGAGTTGTTGTCATTCTTCTAGAATTTTCTATCCAATCAATCCAACCAATCTGCCAACCTCACCAAGGTTATCCCTTTGCCAGAACTTTGTCTATGGTAATCTAGCTTTGTCACTTGTTATCCCTCATCACCTTGAGCTAAAGGTTGGGATCCACAAGTGGTCAATCTCGTGTCATGCCCATAGGATCATTATTCTATCCTTAAGTTGACACAATCTCCACCAATCCAGTGCATAGGAAAGAAAAACTCTCACTTTTTGATAGCATTTCCTTGAAGTCTTCCATCCACAGGAAAGCCAAAAATCTCCAGCCAATCCTCCTTAGGTTTGTCATACAGCTTTGACTCTCCCTAGGAAATCCTTCATCAACCAATCCAAAATCTGTGCTTAATCCAAATCCAACCATGAGCTTCCATGTACATCCATATGCAAGACCCCATCCCCATCCGACTCATCATCAAAACATGAAATCCCAAACCTATCATGATGTGTTCGGTCATATTGTCCTTGCTCCCACCACCTCCTATTCCAATGATGATGAAAATCTTGTTGACTATGACGGGTATATTGAAAGCCTTAGAAACATTCCCCCAAGCATCCCACAAAATCCATGCATTCTTCCAAACTATCTAGTCATGCAATCTGATATCCCAGCTTCTCCTCCATCACCCAATCAACCAAGCTTCCAATCTTCCACCCCCATCACACTAGCTATTCCTGTCGATCCACCTCCACCTCTGACACAAAAGTCTCCAAGGAATATCGTAGAGGAAATACAAGAAAAGTTGCCTCCAGCAGTCGATAAGCCATGTCATCTAATCCAACCATGTGAAGTAGTCAGTGATGAAGCTTCCCCATCTATAATATCACCTCCATCTCCCATAGCTATCATCCCCATACCAACCATCAAATTTCTTAAAATCCTTCCACTTCTTGCAAGCATCAAAATCCCACCATCTGTCAAAACCCTCCAAATCCTATCCACATCACCTCCAAGCATTTCCCAAATCTCCCATAATGACCCTTATGCATCCATCTTCTACTCACCCATCTCCACTATAGAATCTCCCATCTATCCATCCACTGCCTTTGAAGAGTCCATCCCTTCACCTCCTATTGAACCATCCACTTGAAACCAATCCTATCAAGATCCTACCCAAAAGCATGTTGACATCCCCCAGAGCATAAAGAAAGATATCATCGTACCATGTCTTCCATCCATAGTGCAGTCACTATCCCCTCCATCTCCAAAACCTCAAGCCATACCTCCTCTACTGCAGGATATCTTTTCATCCCATTAGCTAAATCAAGATCCTATCCTACCATCTCCTCCGCTCCATGCTTCCATCTTACCACCTATCCAAGCTATTCCACCATCTATAATCTATCCTCTTGGTTCACTCTCATTCATTCATGGTGGCCCCCTCTTCACAAAAGAATTAAGAATAGTATCTTCCCATTGCAGTACATCTAATAAAGAACTTCTACCATTTTCTACAAGCAAAAAGTTTCCTCAGCTCGTTCAAATGCTCAATCGATGGCATTATCAAGGTCAAGGTTTAGGACCACAAGAGCAAGGAATCATAAAGCCTATTATTGCACAAAAGAATCCAAGATTTCATGGTCTTGGATATGTATCCAAAGGCTCACCATCTAAAAGTGTTGGTACACGCCATCCCCAAACCAAGCCTATCTCTAGGCCCACCATGCCATCCTCCCATCATTCCTTCAAGAAATATTAAGTCATCTCCCCTCCACCATCTTTACAACCGAAAACAACCTACCATATCCCCCCTTCATCCGCTAAATCCATTTTGGGTCCCTATGTACCAAAATCTACCATCAGCCATCCTCCTATCATCTAGCATAAAAATCCCACTCCTTTCATTCCTATTTAGGATCAACAAAGGCACATCTCTCTACCTATCATCCATCATCCTTCCACTATAAGCTCCTACATATCCTCTCCATCTCACAAAGCTTCTCATAACCATCTTCCCAAAGCTTACCACAATAATGTGAATGCCAACTTCAAAATGCATAAAGCTAAAAATCCACATCCTAGGCAATCATATGTCTATTCTAAAAAAAATACTCCAAAAAGGTAAAATCCAATCAAAGAATGCAAAACAATGCAAAAGCCTATGAAAAAAAAATCCAAAACCATGTGGATCCCAAAGAAAAAAGTTGAAACCCAATGCATCATGGCATCCACCATTGCTAATCCCCCATCCAGTGACTCGTGTCCCCCATCTCCTAACTCCATCTTGGGTGCCTATATCCCCAAGCAGGCTTCCACAAATCCTCCATCAAGCCCCCATCTACCATCTATTCCCCATCTGCTCTTTTCACACCCATCCCAACATGTGCCAATGTTGATCCTACAAGAATCTCCATCTCATGCTCCTTTCCAGCCTTTTCATCCCTCCATCTCCTACCATCAATCCGATCTAATCTGATCTATTGCATAAATCACACATTCAGTGTACCAACAGCTAGCAACAAAATTAAACATTCCAATAGCTAGTAAAAAATCCCAACAAAAAGCCAAAAATAGCTGAAGAAAGCCAAAATCATTCCAATTAAGTCCAAAGTCAAAAAGTTAAGAAAAAAAGAAAAAGAAAAATAAAGCGTCCACTGGTGAAAACATGGCAATTCAAGTGCCTTGGACAAGTACCATGATGAAAACTTGGCAAACAAGCATCATGTGTAATCTAGCCATCCCCAGCTTAGCCTATCATCCTCATGCTTTTGGTTTCATCTTGACATCCAACTCCATCTTCCAATCTATACACCTATCCTCCATCCTCTAGCTTCCATCTCACACCATCCACTGATCTTTTGCAGCTTCGGCCAATCATCCTAGCTATCATCCATCTCCCTAGCACCTTCCACTTTTCTATCCTAGCTTGAATCCTATCATATCCATCGTAAGCTCTCCTTCCACATGTCATCTTCTGACTGGGGGCATTGTATTCCTTTGAGATCTTGCCTTGTCCATCCTCCCTTGTCATTAGTATCCCGCTCTAGGCTATCCTCATGCAAATGCAATGTCATCCTCTCATTAGCCATTCACTCTAGTGCCATCTATCCGTTCAGCTACCACCAACCTTAGCATTGTCCCCATCATCATCATTGGATGCATCTTGTCAAATCCATATCTTTTGTTATCACCTCATCCTTAGCTTCTGCCTCTTGCACCAAATTGAGTCATCCCACTATCCTCTCATCTTGAGCTTTTTATCCATCTGTATCATACCTATCATTGGTCCGTTATCTTGTACCATATCTTGATTAGCCCGCTTGTAAATATCTTGGTCCATCAACTTGTACATCCTCTTTAGCTTAGTACCATTGTATCTATCTAGCTTTCGTGTCAGTTCCTCCTTGATCAGCATCTTGCACACATCGCACAACCCTTGGTTAGCTATCCCAATGCATCCTTTAGCTAGATCTCCTGTCACCAAAGTGTTATCCTTCTTAGTTCAGCTTGCCAGACGCATTACTCATCCAAATCCACCAGCTTAGGTGCTCTCTGATAGATCCTTGTAGGATATAGCTTTCCTGATGTCTAATCTTGGTCCGTTAGTACCTCATCCTACCCATCTCATTGGAAAATGTTTCTCTTTTGGATTTTCACTTTCTTTTGATTTGGAATCTTCCCTTTCGGGTCTTGAAGTATCTTTTCCCAAAAATCTTTTTGTTCCCTCCTCAAAGTTGCCATGATCTTCCATATCATGGTATACTGTGAATGGGGCAATCTGGGCATAAGATCTTGATCAAGTCTTTTGTTTATTTTTCTTTTCTGCTTGTGGGTTACCCAGTGTCGGTTCCACTCTGATTCTTTCGAGATTCATGTGTGATGCTAGGGAAATCCTTGTGTGTTTTTTTTGAGTCAATCCGTTAGTCCTCTGGACAGTTGGTGAAAAGGCTTTGATGTTCTTGGTAACCTTGGCAATTAACCAACAGTCCTATAGCAAATCTAGTGCTCAAGTACATGGTGGTACTTCTCTTTGAATTATCCCCCTGCTCAAAAGCTTCAATGGTTTTCCTTCATCTCCATTATCCCCCATCCATATCCAGCATCTCTCTCTCCTACCCCAGCTTATGCATCAGTATCTCTTTGAATCACTCCTCACCTTTAGCTTTAGGGATCCACAATCCTAGTCGTAGGGATCCACCAATCCAAATCAATCCACCAAGCCTCATCTTTCGAGATCCTCAATCCTAGTCCTAGGGATCTCCGAAACCCATCTTTCGCCAATCTGACTCTTTGAAATCCTATTGCATTAGCTTTTTAATCCCCTCATCCATCTCCCCATCCTAGATTCCTTTGATAGCGCTCCGCTCCTTCATCCTCTGCAATCCCTGAGATCTTAAGCTTGCTTCCTCTTGTGCCTCTGATTCTCCCTTTATCATTCTCTCGTAGTGAGAGTTTGAGCTAGCTAAACCTCTTCTCTTAATCCAATCTGAGTCTTCTTTCTCATCTCAGATTCTTGTACTTTTCAAAAAGTTGTCGAGCCTCACTTTCTCTCCCTACCGCCTTCTTGAGGGGGCATCTTGCAGTCCATTCTCTCTTCTTCTGCTCTAGCCTGGGCATCTTATTTTCTTATCTTTGATGCCATGCCACTTGCGGCATCACATGAAAGAGGGGCAAAATGTAGACACCTAAAAACCTTTAGAAAATAAACTATTTTTATTTTCTGAAAAATTCCTTATGACATCATCATTTGTTAATTACTTATTTATTTAATTTATTTATTTATTTTTATGCCATTAAATCCCTTTATCTTAATTAAAAATATTTAATAAAGGAATCCCTCCCAAAAATGTTTAAATCTTATTTAAACATTATTTCCTTATTTATTAATTATTTAATTAATAAATTGACCAAAAAACCCAAAATAAATTAAAAAAAAATTTTTTGCCCAAAACTTGGTCAATTTCCTTAAGACCACTAACCTCTTCCAAAATCTTCTGATCCTTCTTTAATTTTAATTAAAGGCTAATCCCATCATTTCCTACCCCTAATTCCAACTCAAAATATTTAATTAAGATTAAATATTAATCCTCATGTTTATTAAAAAAGTTTTAATAAATATCTCCTCAACCCAAACCCTTGAAATAAATAAAACTTTATTTATTTCCTAAAAATCTAATTTATCCTCATCCTAAGAAGTTCTAGACTCTTTTAGAAAGTCTTCATCCTCATCCTAGGAAGTTCTAGACTATTCTAAAAAGTCTTTATCCTCATCCAAAGTCTAGACTCTTCTAGAAGATGTCTTTAAACCTAATCCTAATCCCCTCCTTACCTTGTCACATTCTCTAAACATGGGTCACAACTTACTAACCCAAGCCAAAGTTAACAAATATCTCCTCCTTCACCCACCCTCATTAAATGCCATCCACTTGCCTATCCCTAAGCTAATCCTAAACCATCCTAATCCATCCTCTAATCATTTTCACAAGCCTAAGCAAGCTTAAAACCTTCCTAATCAAGCCCAAGTCAAAATTCCTCTCATCTCTTTCAAAATATCCCAACCATAAAACTTTATGAAGCCCACTAGGCCATAAATGACTCTTTCAAGCCCTTTTTTTGCTCTTACAAGCCATTATGAGGGTCTTTATGAAGATTTTATCCCTTGAGCCTCCTTTGTTGACTCATCCTTCCTGTTTCCTCCATCCTCTAACCCTGTGACATGTCTCACTCCCTGATTGGTTGTAAAGAAGTACAATCCATGTGCTCTCCTCTCATGCAATCTGAGCCCTCCATGAGCTTTTTCCCATCCTTGCATCTTAGCCCTCAATCCCTCAAGCCTCTTTCCTATAAATTGGATCCTTCTCATTTGCAAAACAACACAATCCATGAAGTAAATTCATGATGCCATTTTAAGAAGCCATTTTACATCAAAACCATACACTCACACCCAAATTCCAACTCCATTTGAAGCCCTTTTTGAAGAATAAGTTTGAGCATACATCCTATCTATTTAGACAAAGCCACTCAACAAGTGAGCTTCTTATTGAGAAGAGCCCATTAATGGCTCATATTCTTAATTGAGAGCTCATCTTAGTCTATCTTGAAGTTTATGAATTTTGTTTAGTTTGTAGAAGTTGTATTTAAATTTGGTTTCTATTACCATACTAACATTGCTCATATGCAGTGTGATACAAATTTGTTCACAGAAGAAGTGTAGCACCATATTGAAAATTTGGAGGGAGATATGAAGATAACAAGTACTAGTCTACCTAGTTCTCTAGCTCAATGTCAAAAGAACTTTAGGAATTTGATGAACTCCCAAGATTAGTTGGCAGCCCTACATGCTCAAGATGCACACATTCACGCTACATAGATTAGTATCCAATCCAGGTTGACCCCAGAAATGGAGATGCTACACAAAGAACTAGCCTTTATAGAAACAATGATGCAAAAAGATCCCCATCTTTCTACACATAAAGGCTTAGTTCACCTTCTGAGTTATCTTTTCAAATCAAATCATCAGAAGTAGAATGTGATAACTAGGATGTAGCACTAAAGATAATACTTGAGGTCCATAAAAATTTCTTGGACAAACACAGTATATGTGTATAACCCTTTGACATAAGTTTCAAAAAGGGAGAGAAATAAGTCAAGGGGAGACATAAGTTTTAAGGAGAAATAAGAAGAAGAAAAAGGAGTGAAAATCAGAAATAGAGTACAACACAATTCAACATATGCATATTTACTTAGTAGGAGTATAGGTTTAGATTTAGAATAACAAAATCAACTTAGGGGGAGTTAAAAAAAAATTGAGGTATGACTATTAAGTCAAATTACCGAAAATTTGAAATTTTGTACATATGTCAAACAAAGATAGTGAGTATCTAAGTTATGCTCATAAGTTAAGATAATTCATGCATCACCAAGTGTTTTTTCCACTCATGTCAAAGTAGGAGATTGTTGGTTCATCCCCCCACCCCACCCCTCTCAGAGTTTACTTTCCCTATTGTATTTCCAACAATAGGTTCTTACAAATATGCACAACGAATCCTACCAAGGGGACTCTAGACTCTAAAGTAATGGAAGTAAATAAAAATTATATAGCTAAATAGTTTTTGAAGGAAACATGTAGCTAAGATAATCATTACTAAGAGATTTCATTTTTATTTATATATTTAAATGTTTTAAATTAAAATTATTTTATTATTGTTGGGTATATCAAGGATATTCCATTCTATGTTTACTAAATGAGAACAAAAGAAACTAGCATGAACACTTTTATTTGGGCCAATAAAGGATTTGAACTATGGTTGCACCATCAATAGGGTAACCAAAACACCACATCACCACCAAGTGATGTTGAAGTGTTAGTTAGTTCATTAAAATTATACAGGTAAGTATTATTTAACTTATCTTATGAATAGAGATTATATGTCAATGAGTTATCTTAACTTAGAATGTCCATTTATCCATATCTAGTTAGTTAATGTCTTCAGTTGTAGCTTATTGTTGAACTATCATAATGTATAAAATTTAGCATCATTCTTTCAAGGAAAACCTCAATTTTTCAATTTCTTGCTATCAAAAAATATCGAATGAAGACTCTATTTATGTTATTTAATTTTAATTATGAATTATATAAAACCCAGTAAATTTGGTGATTATTTTATGCCTAAATTATGTTACCTTTACTAAAATTCAATTTGAAGGATTCTTTATATATAAATGTTATCCTCTTTCTTCGGATTTTCTTACCAAGTTGAATAAATTTTAGGAGTATTATCTTTCTTTTTTCCTTCATCAATCACACAAATTTATAAATATGACTATGGGGATGCCTTTTTTTTATGTATTTAAGTTAGTCTTTTAATGGTTTAGATTATCCCACTTTATGAATATTATGTAGTATGTGATATAATACAAGAATATATTAAATCTAAGATCATATGCATATTGAATTTGAATAGATATGAAAGAATTTCCTTTCATTTCTCCCTTTGCATCCTATATTTATATGTTTACTAAGTAATTTTAAATTTCTAATAAGATGTGATTGAGTATTATAGATACCAAAAAAAAATGATATATGAAAGTATAATATATATGATGAGAATCTAGTCTTTAATAGTGATCATTAATTTCATGGCTCATTACCTACCTCCCTCTAACTCTCTAACCACACCTTTACATTCTAGCTCTCTTATCTCTATATCCACCATTAGGTATCTCATCAATAAAGTTGTCCCCTTTGCTAGTACAAATAATTTCTAAAAACAACTTTATCACTTCTACTTAGCCCTAATTCCTTGATAAACTCTCTACATGTCTAATCTACTGCCCTCTCTCTCTCTCTCTCTCTCTCTCTCTCTCTCTCTCTCTCTCTCTCTCTCTCTCTCCCCCTCTCTCTCTCTCTCTCTCTCTCTCTCTCTCTCTCTCTCTCTCCCTCCCCCCCCCCTCTCTCTCTCTCTCTCTCTCCCTCCCTCCCTCCCTCCCTCCCTCCTCTCTCTCTCTCTCTCTCTCTCTCTCTCTCTCTCTCTCTCTCTCTCTCTCTCTCTCTCTCTCTCTCTCTCTCTCTCTCTCTCACTCTTTCACTCGCTCACTCTATGTGTGTGTGTGTGTATCACACACATAAATACACCTATATGCACAACCAGACACACACACAAACACACAAACACAATTATTTTATCCCTAGTCTTCTTTATTATTCATCATACTTAATCTATCAACCCCCTCCTCCCCCAGTTCCCCTGATCTATGTCCCACACTCATAAATATCACCATCTAGGCTTCTAACCTCTTATTTTGTGAAATTATTTCTCTCTTTAATTGTTTTTTTTTCTTACTTCTCTATGTTTCCCCTTGTGAAGTCTATAATTCACTCACTACAAGCTCTCCTCTTCCCTCTATATTTTTCTATTTTTTATTCTATATCACCTCCTCTCTCTTCATTCTCCCCATCTAGGTTTTCATCTCTATCATTACCATATTTAGTTTTTTCCATCCATTTCCACTTCCCTCTCACTCCACTCTTACAATTCTAACTTAAATAAAAATCTCACTCACTCCTCTCTAGACCTCAACTCTCTATCCCCTCTTTCCTTAGGCATCTCACTCCCTCCATTGTGTTTTATATTATGTATACCCTAATTCCTAGACCATATTAAAATTATGAATGTTTTATGACCTCGAGATAGGAGGAAGAGATAAAAGGAGATAAAATAGAACAAAGAGAGAGGAGTAATAAAGGATGGAGGAATTTGTAATTTTTAAGGGAGTGGGGGACCTAGGGGAGAAGGAGATGGACAAATGATGGAGGAGATAGTTGAGGGATAGAATTAATCAAAAGAAAGGATTAAGGGGGTATGCATAACATTCATATAGGAAATAAGGAAGATAAGAGCCAAGGTTTCCTTTAGTGGAAAATATTTTCCATTTGGAAATTTGTTCACATCGGACTATTGATCTAGCCTATTTTTTCTACACATGTGGTAGGGAGTGTCACCCCAACTTTATCAATAATGGGTCACACCCCCAATCTCTTCACCACTAGATGTATGCCATTGTCTCTCCTTTTTACATGATATAGCCAATCAAAATTATATTTTGATAGAAAAAAATTAAACACATTCAGCTATGATTTCCAAAGGGAACCTTTTGGATGACCTAAATTCATCAATAATTTTAACAAAAAAAATTAGGAGTGAGATGACATTTTCCAAATATTTTGTATACACTATAAGTTTCTTAGAGAACTCACCAATAAGGATTGCTATAAATACATTCATATATTAGTAGGTCCTCTTAATTTTGATCCATAGTGAAGTATCAAATTTTAAACTACCAAGAATACTTTTTAGCGATAGTTTCAATTGAGGAAACGGTCAATAACTCAGACCCCTATCTATCTACACTTTGGAATTTTAGTTTGTTCTTATATAGTAGGTAAAAGTTAGATTATTAGTCATCAATTATTACCTAGGACGAATGATCACTCAGTAACTTGGTAGACCTAGGAAATCTATTTTTAGTAATCTAGGTTTTACAACGAATTACAATGAATACCATTTTGATAAATATATAAAATAGTTGACTATGATTTTTTTAATAAGATTATTTTTTTGGTAACCTATATTTATATGTATATGTCAAACATAAAGAAGGTTAAGAGTGAACTACATGTGGTTGAAGCCAAGAATAGTTAGCCAAACAAACTCACAAAACCTTGTCATCATATTTTAGTGGGAAAATTTAGGAAACTACATCATCACAAGTAGATTTACAAGATTCCCAACCACTACTAGTGCTACTACTAGACATTTAAAAAATGGAAAACTTGGTATCTTTGATCATGATCAAGTCAAAGAAGATCTTTAGGTAAATATCCATAGTAGCTAGAATAATACTCATATAATCAACTTGGATGAGAAATCCAAAGATGGTAATGGTGTACAAGAAATAATGGGAAAACAATTTTGAAAAGAAAAAATGACGTTGTATACAAAAAAAAGATCAAATTGTGATCTATGGAAAAGCAATTTTCAAATAAAATGGCCCTAAGAGTATCAATTTATTGAACCTATGCACAATCCAAAAGCTGAATGTATGAATTTGGTATAGATCTGATATGATGTAAGAATTTCGTATGGCTCTAATACCATGTAAGAGTTTTCCTAAGGAAAGAATGAAATGCCAAGATCTAGAAGCTCAAGAGATAGAACAAGAGAGACAAGATATGATCAAATGAGAATGGATTAATTAGATAATTGGATTAACACATCATAGAAGATTCTTGTATATAAAGGAAACTAATATGTCTAGGAGTCATACAAGAGATAAGAATAACAACTAAGCACATGTCCACCAAGAGTGGATTATCCTCCATTATCAATGAATGTATGTGCAATAATTTGAGAATAATAATACAAAGGTATATTCCATAAAGAGATGGATTAGACAACATGTTCTCAATTGGAGTGCAAACTATTGTTTTGTCAACATGAAAACTAATGTGAATATGTGTTATCCTAAGTAAACCTAAGTAAAGTGTAAATAGTAAATACTTATTTACAACAACATTGAGCCTCTAGTAGAAAATAGATGTATGATATGCACAAGGATAAATAAAAAGGAAAAGAGGTTGAAGCTAAAAATTAACAACTTATAAAAGCATTTGGTAAATTTAATGAGAAGAAAATCATAGATTGAGTGGACAAACCAGTGATAAGATGGTAAACCAAGAGAAATATCAACATGTTAATAATTCATAAATTGTTTAATTTCATGAGAAAATACAAGAAAATCCTATTGATGTAAAAATCTCAATTTAATCTCTTCTTGGAAAATCAATGGAAGTTGAAGAAATGGGTAAAGTTATTCAGTTATGTATTTTCTTTTATATTTTGAGAAAAGGGCATGCCATGATAGAGTACTCATCATTGAGTTGTTTATTACACTTTATAAAAGTTTGTTACTATCAATAAATAGAAGATAGGAAGGGGCAAGTTGTCTTCCCAAGGTTGAAAACAAATAAAAAAATTAAAAATTAAAGAGTCAAATTTTGTTGCATTATCTTTAAATGAGGTGACTACAATGGGCAATACTTTTTGGGCATGCATGCATACCTATACTATGCATAATTTTCTCAGTAATCCCAATCTACTAAGAGTTATTATAATAAAGTACAATTCAAAAGAAGGAAACATATTTGAACTAGTGAGAATTTCTTTAATTAAATGTGGAGGTGCAGAAAAAATTATGACTTCCCAAAAGATGGTGTATTTTGGAGCAGATGGAGCTTCAATAATGTAATGCTCCAAGAATAGTCTTATTAGAAAGTTAAAAGATTTTCTTGCATATTATATGAATGGAATTCATTGCATGGACCATAGAATGAATCTATCTTTTTTAATTGTCAACAACTACTTAGAAATATATAAAGATGAATTTTTAATCAAAGATATCTATAGACACATTAATTGAAGTCCTAAATGATTCATGGAATTAAAATAGTTTACTGAGGGACTAAGCAATGGGAGAAACCTTCTTAAGGATAATAATACCATATGAATATCTTTGGATGGGCCAATTGATAATTTTTAATATATCTATCATTCCTTCATACAATGAAGTCAACTCATGAAGAGGGTGGCCAAATAAAATATGGTGAGCTACTTAAAGGGTTACGTGATGTACAGACACTCTTAATGTTAGTATCCATTCTTCCCATTCTAGAGAAAATGAGGAACATAATGAAGAATACCCAACAATGATTTATGTATATTGAATAATAAAATATGTTCCATAAAATAACATGCCCATCCCTAAATAATCTCTATAGAAATCTAGACTCATTTTTTGTGGTTAGTGTAGATCATAATAAAAATAATTGGATAATCCTGATAAATTTTTAAAGAATGGTACAAATGGGGAGTTATGTGCAAATATATGGGGTGTTGGGATAGCGATGTACTACTATGGAAGGCATGTGCCAACAAGAATAGGAAAGAAACCCATACAACCAAAATTCATTTTTATAAAGGAATTAATTGACTAGATTGTTGTGTTTGACATTGATTCTATGAAGGAAATTTCTTATAATATTTTCTCAAAAATTATAGAAAGATTTTCTCGACACAAATTACTTAAAGAAATGTGTATTTTGTTTCCCAATTATTGGATTTTTAGAAGTCCAAAATATTTTAGAGATAACTTAATGGTTTTGATTGATAAATTTTGTAAAATAGAAGAAATCAATAGGGTAACTGTAAATGAAATTTTAGATGATTTTTTTTGAGAGAGAGAAATCACATTTTTTTGTAGAGATGATGAAGGAATAATGTGATCTTATGAAAAACCCTAGAGAAGAAGGATTGGAAACCAAACTTTAGAGAAATATGGCTTAGAGTAGAGTTTTGAGGTATTGAATACTAGAATATTTCAAGAATCCTAAAATATGTTTGACCATGATAATGGGGTCTATGGAGGATGAGAAAGTTATTAATTTTACTAAATTTAAATGTACAAAATAAACTAGAAAAGAAATTGGAAATTTGTCTAAGGCTATATACATTTAGATATGAAAACAATTTTCATTATGAAAGGGAAGTGATGTTTTTGAGGAAGAAAGGTAAAAAAAGTGGTTGGGAAAAAATTAAAATAATGAGATCAGTAACTCAAGTAATGCTATTGGTATCTTTGTTGTTGAAATTGAGGATTAAGCATGCAGAGGTATGTAAATTGGAGAAAATATGGAGCATACTGAGGGAATAGTTGAATTTGATGGTGAGGAATTTGAAGATTCAGATGATAATATGCAATGGTAACTCTAAGAAGCATGACCTATGATATGGAAACTATGAATATATTACTTATTAGTAATTACTATAGTCCATATTTTGGAATTTGGACACTATTCTATGCATCTCATCATCTAGCATGCATAATGAGTTATATCATATTCTAAATGTCTAATGCCAAACAAACTACTTTCTGGATTACGGTTACTATTCTCTATATCACATCATCTATCATGCATAATAAGTTATATCATTCTTTAAATGTCTGATGTTAAACAAACATGTATAGTGCATGATAAATGACACATGTTCATTCATTCAACTTTTATCATAACTATTGACTCTTACCTACATTACTATGCTCACGTGATACATTTCTATAGTCAAATTCTTATTAAATTTATATTGATTATCATTACTCTATTTACACGTGATAATTGATACAATTTAATAAATTCAACTTGTAAGATTTAAATTTAATTACCCAGTTTCATAAGTATGAGTCTTAAGTGTTAAGTTTGCAACCATTAGATTTAGCAAATGACCTTGAATTCCCTTCAATTTAAATAAGGGACTAACAATAACTTTAAGTCCATTTGCCTCACAAGAAGAGTAGTATCAGATTCAGCATCAAAAATATGTATTTGTTTTCTTTTTCATTTGATAAAATTGTTCAAAAAAATAGCATCTGGATTCTACTGCATTTATCCTATTAAAAAAAAAGGTTCAAAATTTAAAATTATATTAAAACAGTTGAAATAGAAATAAAATAAATACTATAAAGATGATTAAAAATACTTTCCAAGTTTCACATACCTCGATTAATGTCTTATAGGATGATTGATGATCCAATTAACTTTTTTAGGATATTGAATTTTGTTTCATTTGGAATTTGAACACATTTTATATTATAGTAGATGAGTTGCAACTTTGTAAGCCATTCATATTTTAAAGATTTACTTGAAAGAAATGCTACATCCTATACTATATTTAGATTTTCCAATGGTTTAGGCAATTCACAATGCCTTTAGGAGTTGTATCTTGAGGTAACTTGACTACTTCAAACCTCATTTTTGCCTCCAACTAATTTTGGTAAGCTTCCCTTCAAACAAATTATGTTGATGGATTACTAGGAAAAGGATTATGAAAGCCAAGATTTATCATCAAGTTTCCTCTAACATTCATTTTTGCGATATTTTTCCCAAATTATTTGAAATATTCCTCTCCTTCCATTATTCTCTATCATTTTTTAATGATAGGTAATATCGTTAATGATAGACGAATGTGGTCATGAATTCCATCACTTGAGAAATACATGTACCTATTTGTGTTGATTATGTGTATAATCTATCTTGTAGTCTTCTTGAGTTAAAAAAGGACTATGATCTTCTCAAAATTCTCCTTGGTACTCCCATAAACATCTTAAACCCTTTAATGCAATTCAAATCAAGCACACAACCTATCAGCATTTTCCATTATTTTCCCCCACATTTTCCCATTAATTTGCTTGACTAAATTTTGAATTTGGTCATTGGACTCCTTCAATCTATTTTGATAGGTTATGATAATCTTATTTGTCTTTTTTACTTCTTTTAGCATTTGTTACCACAAATTTTAACTTTATTTCTTTATTTCCTCAACATTCTTTTCCCTCTCATTTTTAAATTTCTTATTTAAGTTAGTGATTGTATGTCCACTAGACTTCATCTTTTAAAAAATATCTATTGAATATTCTCTTTCATTGTCAAGTTGTTTGTTTATTTCTTTCAAACTTTCCTTGAGTTATTTGAATTTTACATATACATCCATTTTAACATGAGTGTCACTAAATTTTTAATTACTTCCTTCCAATTATTTTTTCATCTTCTCTCTCCACTTTTACGTAACTTAGTTGTTTGTTGATTTCTACCAATTGCTTCAAGAGCTATGAATTTTCATTTGTGCCTCCATATTTTCTGGTTGTGCAATTGCTTCTTGAGATGAAGCATCTCTTATCCTTTTCTCTATAAAAATCTAATGGGTTTATCTCACTCTTTGATCAATTATTACCTAGGCTTGGGATTGAAATAATCCTAAACTCTATCATTTCTTTATCTAAATTATATGTTGAAAATATCCTACACAAAATAGGTTCTTTAAAATGACCCATTTCAAGTACATCCTTCTTTAATGCATTTTATTTTTCTATTCATTTGTTGCATTTGTTCAAAAAAAATTACAATATTTTTTAATTCAATATTTTGTTATGCTAACACAATACAATGTTAGAATGTATAAGGATGCAATAATTTCATTATGAGGATTACCAATAACCTCACAGCTTCCTATCCTACCCCATTACCACTAACAAGTTGAGTTTTCGGATTTCCCTTAGGGTTTTTTTTCCTTAGAGAATTGTGACTGGCATTATATTAGTATTAGTATAATTAACCTTTTTCCTCGTTGTAATACATTGTTGGTTATTCCCAACTCTAGTATCTACATCAATGTATAGTTGTAATGTCCTTTTTTCACCATTAGAACTACCGATTCTATCCCCATTAGCGACACTTTAAGTGGTAGTTGGATTTAAGGTATGATTAAAAATGGTGTGATAGATTCACCTTTTTGAATGAACTTGATGGGTTACATCCAATGACTAGTTTATGAACATGTTTTGGTTGCTCTAGTATGGGATGTGGATACTAGGATCCTTAACATATTGGGACCACTCCACCATCACCTAAATATCCATTTTTTTATATCATCATTTCTCCTCTTCTATAATTTTCCCTTTTCTACTGATTGATTACAACATATGATCAAGGTGAAGGAAATGTACTAGTAGTAATTTAGGGAGTGAATTCAATGGAACCAATGTAAATGAAAATGGATGTTGGATCCCTAGAAACCTCATACTGATTATCTTCATCCTCAACATCATGTTGTGCAGATGCTGGATCTAGATGCTTGCTATCCTATAATTTTTGAAATGTTTCATTCTCACATAAGTCCTCAAAATCTGTAGAGGTCTTAGGCTCATTGAGATCCTTCTTCATCTCCCAAAAATAAATAAATTTTTCTCAAGGCCATGTTGGATAGTGTTGTCCTTGATGTCACACAAAATATCATATCAGTCTTTAATCTCAGTAACCGAGTTCAGACAATGATAACCGAGCTCACTCGGTCATAGAAGAAAATAAAACAGACAGTGATAACCGAGTCATCAAAGAAAATAAAACAGACAGTAATAACTAAGCTCACTCGGTCATCGAATGGAAGATGGAAAAGTCAGTTTTCACCGAGCTCACTCGGTCATCGAAGGAAAGATGGAGAAGTCAGTTTTCACCGAGCTCACTCGATCATCGAAGGAAAGATGGAGAAGTCAGTTTTCACCGAGCTCACTCGGTCATCGAAGGAAGGATGGAGAAGTCAATTTTCACCGAGCTCACTCGGTCATCGAAGAAAAGATGGAGAAGTCAATTTTCACCAAGCTCACTCGGTTATCAAAGTGGAGTCAATTTCACCGAGCTCACTCGGTCATCATAGGGAACTCAGTGCTTACCGAGTTCACTCGGCGACTGAAGGATTTCACAGAATTCTCTGTATTAACCGGGCTTAGTCGGTTAACACAAGAATTATTTTTGAACAGATTTTACCATGCTGGGTCAGCTAGTAAAGGGATTTGTTAAATCTTGCAATTCAGCCAACTGTTGGAATAATTGTTTTCCAAGTTATTTGAGCCGACTTGATAATCTGAAATATATATAGAGAGAGAGAGAGTTATTCAAGTTGTAAAAGTGTGTGAGAAAAAAGGTGTAAAAACAAGTGAAGAACAAGAGAAGCAAGGATATGAAAGAAAATACTTGGATAAGAGGAGACTGAGCGAATCCTGATGAAGGATTAAAGGAGCTGTAAAGTTGTATTTGATCAGTAAGGATCCAATCAAGCCGAACAGAGATCTGTAATCAGCAAAAGATAAGTTGCATATTATTCAGGTCACTTCATTGTTTCTTTATAACCTATGCAGTAGTGAATCCAAATCTCTTAACAGAGTTGGTTTAACAACCATTTTGTAAATCCTCTAACAAGGTGACAATTTAGTTGAATTGTTTTAAAGACCTCTAGCAAGGCCACTTCTAACAAAGTGTTTAAATCCTCTAACAGGGTCACACCTAGTAGTTTGTTTTTGTCACCTTTAATAGGGTTGGCTCCTAACAGGGCTCACTTCAGAAGAGTGAAAATCAGTAACTAGTTATATTGGTGGTTTTTCCCATATTGGGTTTCCACGTTAAATCTGGTGTCTCTAGTGTTTGAGTTTGCTGAATTGTTTTGATATCAGTTCTTAATGATTGTTATTATTTGCTGCAAAATCAAGTTTCAGTAATCTATAAAATAGATCAAACTTTTAGACATCTAAGGGAATGTGAAATGTTTTGTAGTAACTGATTCACCCCCTCCCCCTCTCAGTTACTTCATTCTCATTTCCAACAATTGGTATCAGACCTTTTGGTACTTGCAGGAGAAGATTTCAAGGATCTAAGCAAAAGATCAGGATGTCTTACAAAAGAGAAATTCCAAAACTTAATAGAGATAACTTCTTAGAATGGCAAGAACTGATGAAACTTCATATAGCTACTATTGGTGATACTAGACTGAAATACCTTGAAGAAAAATATGAGGAACCTTCTGGCACACTGTCAGTCAATGATATTGCTGAAAAGAAAACTCACAACAACATGATGATAGACATAGCATCTTCTCTTAGCTATGAAGAATTTGATGATATTAAGGACTGCAAAACCGCCTTTGACATGTGGAACAAGCTAAAAGAAATCTATGGAGGGGATGACAATGTGAGAAGAGAAAAAGAAGAAAGTCTAAGAGGATAATTTGATCAAATGAAGATGAGAGAGGATGAAAACATTGCAAAGTATGTTGAAAGAGTTAAAGCATGTGTAAGTGCAATCAGGGCAGCTGGTGGTGACATCAAAGGAGAAACAGTTGTAAGCAAAGTTCTCAGAAGCTTGCTTCTAGTTTATGCAATTAGAGTGTCTACAATTCAGGAAAGAAGATGTGAAGAAAATCATCAGATAAATCTTGAGGCCATAGTTGGGAGATTAACTGCATTTGAACTAGATAACTTTGACAACTATGTTACAGCTTCCAAGAACATGGAATCAGCATTTGAGGCCAAACTTTCACTCAAGGAGAAAAGAAAAAAGAAACTTCAGTCAGAAAGTGAAGATGAATTAGATCTAAGCTCAGACAATGATCTTGAAGTAATTGAAGCTCTTCTAGCAAGAAAATACTCCAGAGGCAGAGCAAAATATAAAGGTAAAGTTCCTCTAATATGTTTTTCATGTGAAGAAATTGGTCATATTGCAGCTAGGTGCCCGAACAAGTAGAACAATGATGAAAAGAAGGATCATAAATGGAATGGCAAGAAAGATTTCAAATCACTCAAGAACAAAGGTAAGAAATCATGTTTCATGGCTGAAAATTTTAAAGATTCTGATAATAGTGAGGATGAAATTGTTTATATTGATGTTAAAGATGATTCTAACAATGATGAGGAAGATAAAATTGCTCTTATCTCTCATATAAGTAAGAATGATACATGGATTATAGATAGTGGTTGCTCACATCATATGACTGGTGATAAAACTAAGTTTGATCAGTTTGAAGATTATGATGGTGGCAGTGTAAGGTTTGGTAATAATGAACCTCGTTTCATAAAAGGAAGAGGAAGAATCTATCTAACCAAAGAACTTGTTTGTAATAATGCCTATTGGGTTGAAGGTCTCAAACATAATTTGCTAAGTGTGGCACAGTTACTCAATACTGAATTCAAGGTGGAATTCATGCATAGAAAGGCAAGACTGTTGAATGAGCAAGGAAAGCTAATAGGATCTGGCACCCAAACTAAAGGTAACTTATTCTATCTAGAACTTGGTGAATGCTCATGTTTTATTGCTCAAATTGAAGAGAGTTGGTTATGGCATAAAAGGTTGTGTCATGTCAATTTTGATAATTTGATAAAAATAAGCAAATTCAAGAAAGTAAGAGGCATTCCTAACATTAAGAAACCTGAGGTTGGTCTATGCAAAAACTGTCAGATTGGTAAAATGGGAAGGACTAGTTTTAAATGTAAAAATTATCAATCTAAAGATATATTAGAAATTGTGCATACTGATTTATGTAGACCTATTGGAATAGAAAGCTATACTAGAGAGAAATTTTTCATTCTCTTTGTTGATGAGTACTCAAGAATGATGACTGTCATGTATCTAAGAAATAAATCAGAAGCATTTGAGAAATTCAAATGGTATTTGGCAAGAGTAGAAAAAGAAACAGGGAAAAGACTGAAATGTTTAAGGTCAGACAGAGGTGGTGAATTCATTTCACATGAATTCAATAACTTCTGCATTGAAAGAGGTATTAAAAGACAGGTTTCAGCACCAGGAACTCCAGAACAAAATGGAATAGCTGAAAGAAGAAACAAATCCATTATGGATTGTGTAAGAACCCTGATGATAGAAAAGAACATTGCTATCAAATACTAGAAAGAAGCCATCAACACTACAGTTCATACATTAAACCAAGTACAGCTGAAAAAGGACTCATTCAAGACTCCCTATGAATTATGGTATGGCCACAAACCCAATGTAAGTTATCTGAAAGTATTTGGAAGCAAATGTTATATTTTGAAAGAATCTAGAAAAGGAAAATTTGATGTAAAAGGTGATGAAGGAATATTTTTGGGATATTCCTGCAAAAGCAAAGCATATAGATGTTTAAATCTATCCACTCAAAAGGTCATAGAAAGTGCACATGTGAAAATTGATGAATTTGCAGACAAATCAGAAGAAGAAAGCAAAAAGGTACCTGAAGACTACAAGAGATTTGTTTGCATTGAACTAGATACTATACCAAGTATACCGTTCACTCAAGAATCTTCAACTCCTGAGTCTTTAGTAACTGAGTTGCAAATAGTTCAAACCGAGCCTCAGCAACTTTCAGACACTACCGAGCAAGTGTCTACCGAGTCTGAATGAATCGAGCCAATATCTATCGAGCCAGAACAGCAAGAATTTGAAGTACAGAAGGATAACAATGAAATTCATTCAAGAGGCAAGGAACCTGTATTAGCAAAATATGTCAGAAGACATCATGCACTAGATCAGATCATTGGAGACAAATCTGAAGGAACCTTGACAAGAAGTAAGTTTAAAAATACTTGTTTACTTGTTGATTTTGAACCTAGAAGTATTAAGGATGCATTGGCAAATGATAGTTGGATTGAGGCAATGAATGAGGAAATAGAACAGATAGAGAAAAACAAGACATGGACTCTTGTACCCAGGCCTAAAGACAAGAATATAATTGGAACCAAGTGGGTATTTAGAAACAAGTTGATTGAAGATGGTAAGGTATCCAGAAACAAAGCTAGATTGGTATGCAAAGGATACTGACAAGAAGAAGGTATAGATTATGGAGAAACTTTTGCTCCTGTTGCAAGATTGGAAGGAGTCAGAACCTTACTTGCATATGCTGCTCACAAAGGATTCAAAGTTTATCAGATAGATGTCAAGTCAGCATTCCTCAATGGAATACTGGATGAAGAATTTTACATTGAACAACCTGAAGGTTTTGTTGATCTAGATAAAAGGAACGTGGTCTGCAAATTACACAAGGCACTGTATGGTCTGAAACAAGCTCCTAGAGCATCGTATGAAAGATTGCATAATTATCTTATTCAGATTGGTTTTCAAAGAGCTAATGATAATAGTAGCTTGTATATAAAGGAAGGTCCAGATAATAAGATTCTCTTGGCAGAAATATTTGTAGATGATATTGTTTTTATAGGGCATGATGATCTTTGCAAAGAATTTTCAGAAAAAATGAACAAGGAGTTTGAAATGTCTATGTTTGGTGAGATAAAATTCTTTGTTGGTCTTCAAATCCAACAAAATAAGAATGGCATCTTCATCACTCAGTCAAAATACATCAAGGAGATATTGAAAAAGTTTGGTATGGAGGACTGTAAATCTGTTGGAACTCCTATGTGTACTGGATTGAAACTTACAAAAGATGATGAATCCAAAGAGGTAGATAAAACATTGTATAGATCTATGATTGGAAAATTGCAGTATGTAGTTCATACTAGGCCAGATATTGCTCTCACAGTTGGTATTGTTGCAAGATTTTTAGTAAAACCAAGAGAAACTCACCTGATGGCAATCAAGAGAATAATGAGATATTTGAAAGGAACTAAAGATTATGGGCTATGGTACAAATTTGGAGGTAATTTGGATTTGAAAGTTTTTACTGATGCTGATTGGGCAGGGAACCTTGATGACAGAAAAAGCACAAGTGGAGGAGCATTCTTTCTTGGAAAGAGATTGGTTTCTTGGACAAGCAAAAAGAAAAATTGTGCATCCCAATCTATAGCAGAGGCAAAGTATGTTGCTGCAGTAGTAAATTGTTCTAATATTGTTTGGTTTAAGCAACTATTGCAAGGAATGAAGATGGAAATCAAAGAACCATTTGTTATGTTCTATGATAATACAAGTGCAATCAATATATCAAAGAATCTAGTGATGCATTCCAAGACCAAGTATATTGCAATCAAATATCATTTTGTCAGAGAATTGGTGCAAGACAAGGAGATTAGATTGGAATATGTCCACACAAAGGAACAAATTGTTGATATATTCACAAAACCCTTGTCTAAGGACGCATTTTTATATCTTAGAGGTAAGTTAGGGGTTATTCCCCTATCTGAAGTTCACTAAAGGAAGCTTTAGTAATGCATCAACGCATAGCAGATTGAAGATCTATCTGTTGATGCAGTTTAATCAGAAATCATTGCATATGAATCAGTACTATAGTTACATTGCAATTCACTTTACTTCTATTGTCTTTGGCATGTGTTTTCAAAGAGGAAGATATTTACTATCATATCCTTCTGAAATTTATGAGACTTAAAAAATCTGCTATGAAGCTCCTTAAAAGAAGGAGACTAGTGAAAGAGGGAGAAGTCTATTATCTTGTTTTCAAAATTTCATTATGTTATGACATGTTGTGTTTCCATCAATTCCAAAGAGGGAGATTGTTGGATAGTGTTGTACTTGATGTCACACAAAATGTAATATCAGTCTTTAATCTCAGTAACCGAGTTCAGACAATGATAACCAAGCTCACTCGATCATCGAAGAAAATAAAACAGACAGTGATAACTGAGTCATCGAAGAAAATAAAATAGACAGTAATAACCGAGCTCACTCGGTCATCGAAGGAAAGATGGAAAAGTCAGTTTTCACCGAGCTCACTCGATCATCAAAGGAAAGATGGAGAAGTCAGTTTTCACCGAGCTCACTCGGTCATCGAAGGAAAGATGGAGAAGTCAGTTTTCACCGAGCTCACTCGGTCATCAAAGGAAAGATGGAGAAGTCAATTTTCACCGAGCTCACTCGATCATCGAAGAAAAGATGGAGAAGTCAGTTTTCACCGAGCTCACTCGGTCATCAAAGTGGAGTCGGTTTCACCGAGCTCACTCGGTCATCACAGGGAACTTAGTGCTTACCGAGTTCACTCGACGACTAAAGGATTTCACAGAATTCTCTGTATTAACTAGACTCAGTCGGTTAACACAGGAATTATTTTTTAACAGAGTTTCCCGTGCTAGGTCGGCTAGTAAAGGGATTTGTTAAATCTTGCAATTTAGCCGACTGTTGGAATAATTGTTTTCCAAGTTATTTGAGCTGACTTGATAATCTGAAATATATATATATATATATATATATAGAGAGAGAGAGAGAGAGAGAGAGTTATTCAAGTTGTAAAAGTGTGTGAGAAAAAAGGTGTAGAAACAAGTGAAGAACAAGAGAAGCAAGGATGTGAAAGCAAATACTTGGATAAGAGGAGACTGAGTGAATCCTGATGAAGGATTAAAGGAGCTGTAAAGTTGTATTTGATCAGTAAGGATCCAATCAAGCCGAACAGAGATATGTAATCAGCAAAAGATAAGTGTCATATTATCTAGGTCACTTCATTGTTGCTTTATAACCTTTGCAGCAGTGAATCCAAATCTCTTAACGGAGTTGGTTTAACAGCCATTTTGTAAATCCTCTAACAAGGTGACAATTCAGTTGAATTGTTCTAAAGACCTCTAGCAAGACCACTTCTAACAGAGTGTTTAAATCCTCTAATAGGGTCACACCTAGCAGTGTGTTTTTGTAACCTTTAACAGGGTTGGCTCCTAACAGGGCTCACTTCAGAAGAGTGAAAATCAATAACTAGTTACATTGGTGGTTTTTCCCATATTGGGTTTCCACGTTAAATCTGGTGTCTCTAGTGTTTGAGTTTGCTGAATTGTTTTGATATCAGTTCTTAATGATTGTTATTATTTGCTGCAATATCAAGTTTCAGTAATCTATAAAATAGATCAAACTTTTAGACATTTAAGGGACTGTGAAATGTTTTTGTAGTAACTGATTCACCCCCTCCCCCTCTCAGTTACTTCATTCTCATTTCCAATAGGCCAATCTGCCACTTCACAATATTTGTTTATGGCATCTATAATAGATTTTTTACTTGGCTAATTTCTTTTGTAGTAGATATTGTAGGATATCATGGGATACATTATTTTTTCTCTATTTATACAATTCTTGAATTTTTGTTTATAATTTCTCTATTAAAATATTGCTTTCACTAGTGTATTTATCCATCTCTTTTTTAACCTCTTCTCGAAACTCAATGTTTCCAAATTTTTCTATCAATGGCATACTGTAATGTTGACATTTTCTTGCAAAGTTCCAATTCTATATAATAATTTCTATGAATTATGTTTTTTGGATCATACTCAAAGTGCTTGATAATGTCAAATTGAAAATAAATTTAAAAAATCATGTGCTACGTCAATTACTTTCCTCTCAAATGTGAACCCTCTACATCTAAAAGACAATGTGAAGGAAATATAGCTTTCTTTTGTTGACCATAAAAGGGTACATTTTTTCTCTCAAACTACAATATATACTCCAATGCAAAATCCATGTCTATCACATATAATATAAGTTTCTAGGGTTCTACCACTAAACTATAAAACCTTAACACATTGTACTCTTCAATAACCTCCTTTTTTAATGTAGTCCTTATAATGCATAGGCAATCTAGAAATTGAAGTGGTTATAAATTTATGATACAAGGGTGACAAAAGTTTTCTAAAAAGTGCTTGTAGTCTAGTTGGTGATCACTCATCATTATTAGAGGTTTCCATTCATTTTAATTTTTAGAATTAAGTTGGAGCTTATTTAATTACAATATTTGATGATAATTTGATAACAAAATATAGCACAAGAAAGTGTTGGATACAATTGTTCAAATTGTGTGTTGTCTTTGATGTCACACAAATGTCATATCAGTCATCAGATAGTGTTTACTGAGCTCAGAAGATAAACAAGGCAAAGGATAGTATCTAAGAAGGTCAGAAGGTCAACAAGGCAAAAGGATGGTGTTTATTGAGCTTAGATGGTCAGTGAGGCAAAAGGACATAATCTACCGAGCTCACCCGATCATCAAAGGAAATGTGATTGAAGCAGTTCTTACCAAGCTCACTCGGTCATCAAAGCAAATGTGATTGAAGCAGTTCTTATTGAGCTCACTCGGTCATCAAAGGAGATGTGACTGAAGCAATTCTTATTGAGTTCACTTGGTCATCAAAAGAAATGAGGCAGAAGCAGTTCTTACCGAGCTCTCATGAAGGAATTCAGTTCTTACCAAGTAAACTCGGTAGCCAAAGGATTTTACAGAGATTGCAATACTAACCGAGTCAAGAAGGTTAACTAGGGAAATTTTTTGAAGTAGTATTTATCGAGTAGGGTTAGCCAGTAAAGGATTTCACTATTTTATGAAATAACATTTATTTGTTCAAAGTAATATCTATAGCCGACTGACGTATGGTTTACTGGTAAATGTAACATGTAAATGGGCTGACTTGAAAATCTGAAAGGTATAAGTAAGAGGTCAAGTCATGAATTCTAAGATTAAGACAAATGAAATTAATGTAATATGAAGATTGATTATTGTGGAAGTGAATTTGAAGGATGATCAGAGATCATTGAGGAGCGGCAGAGCCATATTTGATCAAGGAGGATCTAATGATGTTGAATAGAGACATCTAACCAAAAACTTCAATTGCATCTTGTTCAAGTCAATTCATTTTTGCTTTCTAACCATTGTAGTAGTGATTTCAAATCTCTTAACAGAGTTGGTTTAACAGCCATTTTGTAAATCCTTTAACAAGGTTACAGTTCAATTGAATTGTTCTAAAGACCTTTAGCAAGGCCACTCTTAATAGGGTGATTAAATCCTCTAACAGGTTCAAACCTAATAGTGTGTATTGTAACTTTTAATAGGGTTGGCTCCCAATAGGGCTCACTTTAGAAGAGTGAAAATTTGGTGACTAGTTACTTGGTGGTTTTTCTCATATTGGGTTTCCACATTAAATCTGGTGTCTCTTGTGTTTATTTTGTTTTCAGTTACATGCATGAATGCCTAAAAAATAAGTAATATTTTAATTTATTGAGTTACAACATTTGTTTACTAAGTATCAGTAGTAACTAGGTCTTTAAGACATGTACATGATCAGCAAATAATTTTTGTAAGTAACTGATTCACCCCCCATCTCAGTTACCCTATCTTTATTCCAACAATTGGTATCAGAGCAATTGGTGCTTATAGGAAAAGATTTCAAGGATCTAATCTAAAGATCAGAATGTCTTAAAAGAGGGAAATTCTAAGACTTAACAGGGACAACTTCTTAGCATGGCAAGGATTGATGAGGCTTCATCTAGCTTCTATTGGTGGTACATGGCTGAAGTACCTTGATGAAAAATATGAAGAACCTTTTGGTACCTTATTTGTCAATGATATTGCTGAAAAGAAGACTCACAATAACATGATGATAGATATAGCATCTGCTCTGAGTTATGAAGAGTTTGATGACATCAAGGATTGCAAAACTACCTTTGAAATGTGGAACAAGCTAAAAGAAATCTATGGAGGAGATGATAATGTGAGAAGAGCCAAAGCAAAAAAATTGAGAGAAAAATTTGATCAAATGAGGATGAGAGAGGATGAAAACATTGCAAAGTATGTTGAAAATATTAAAGCACGTGTTAGTGAAATCAAAGCATCTAGAGGAGATATTAGTGAAGAGACAGTTATAAGTAAAGTTCTTAGAACTCTACTTCCCATTTATGCAATCAGAGTCTCTGCAATTCAAGAAAGGAGATGTGAGGAAAATCATAAAATAAATTTAGAGGCCATAGTTAGAAGATTGACTGCATTTGAGCTAGACAACTATGACAATTATGATCCAGCTGCCAAGAATGTTGAATCAGCATTTGAAGCCAAGCTTTCACTCAAAGAAAAAGGGAAAAATATAAAAGATCCACAATCAGATAGTGATGAAGAATTAGAACAAAGTTTAGATAGTGATCTTGAAGTGGTTGAAGCTCTACTAGCAAGAAAATATTCAAGAGGCAAAGGAAAATACAAAGGTAAGGTTCCTCTATTCTACTTTTCTTGTGAAGAAATTGGACATATTGCTGCTAGGTACCCAAATAAGAAGAAAAAAGATGAGAAGAAAGGTCACAAGTACAATGGCAAGAAAGACTTCAAATCACTCAAAGATAAAGGTAAGAAAACATATTTTATGGCTAAAGATTCCAATGATTTTAATGATGAAGAAGAAGATGAAATTTTCTACATTGTTGTAAAAGATGAGTTCGATAATGATGAGGAAATGGCACTCATTTCTCATATGAGCAAAAATGATACATGGATCATAGATAGTGGTTGTTCTCATCACATGACTGGTGATAAAACTAAGTTTGAATACTTTGAAGAATATGATGGTGGTAGTGTAAGATTTGGTAACAATGAACCTTCTTGTATAAGAGGAAAAGGAAGAATCTCACTAACCAAGGAACTTGTATGTGATAATGCATACTGGGTAGAAGGACTAAAGCATAATTTTTTGAAGTGTGGCACAACTACTCAATAATGGATTCAAAGTAGAATTTATGCATGGAAAAGCAAGATTGTTGGATGACAAAGGAAAGTTGATTGGATCAGGCACTCAAACAAAAGGTAACATATTTTATCTTGAACTTGGTGGATGTTCATGTTTCATTGCTCAAATTGAAGAAAGTTGGTTATGGCATAGGAGGTTGTGTCATGTAAAATTTGACAACTTAATAAAAATCAGTAAACTTAGGAAAGTAAGAGGTATCCCTAACATAAAGAAGCTTGAGGTTGGTCTATGCAAGAATTGTCAAATTGGTAAAATGAGAAAGACTAGTTTTAAAAGCAAGAACTATCAGACTGAAGAAGTTCTAGAAATGGTGCATACTAATTTGTGTGGACCTATTGGCATTAAAAGTTATACAGGTGAAAAAATATTAATTCTGTTTTTTGATGATTATTCAAGAATGATGATTGTCATGTACCTAAGAGAGAAATCAGAAGCATTTGAAAAGTTCAAATGGTATTTGGCCAGAGTAGAAAAAGAAAGAGTCAAAAGACTGAAATGCTTAAGGTTTGATAGAGGTGGTGAATTCATTTCACATGAGTTCAATAACTTTTGCATTGAAAGGGGAATCAAAAGACAGGTTTCAACACCTGGAACTCATAAACAAAATGGAATAGTAGAAAGAAGGAACAGATCTATCATGGATTGTGCAAGAACCTTAATGATTGAGAAAGGCATTGCTATCAAATACTAGACGGAAGTTATCAGCACTATAGTTCATACCTTGAACCAAGTACATCTGAAAAAGGACTCATTCAAAACACCCTATGAGTTGTGGTATGGTTACAAACCCAATGTAAGTTATCTAAAAGTATTTAGAAAAAAATGTTACATTTTGAAAGAATCTAGAAAAGGTAAATTTGATGTAAAAAGTGATGAATAAATATTTTTGGGATACTCTTGCAAAAGCAAAGCATATAGATGTTTAAACTTGTCTACTCACAAAGTCATAGAAAGTGCACATGTGAAAGTTGACGAGTTTGCAGAAAGAACAGAAGAAGAAAGCAAAAAGGAACCTGAAGACTATAGAAGATTGGTTTACATTGAACCTGATATAATGCCAAGTATACCTATTAATTAAGAATCCTCAACTCTAGAGTCTTCATTAACTGAGTCACAAGAAGTTCAAATCGAGTCAATACCTACCAAGCTACAAGAATTTGAGTTGTAGACAGAAGCTATAGAGTTAGCATCTACCAAGCCTGAGCAACAAGAATGGAAACAAAAAGTTGAGACTTAGAAGGATAACAATGCAAGTCATTCAAAAAGAAAGGAGCCCGTGTTAGCCAAGTATGTCAAAAAGCATCATCCGCCAGATCAGATCATTGGAGATAAATCAAAAGGAACAATGACAATAAGTAAGTTGAAAGGCACATGTTTACTTGTTGATTTTGAACGTAGAAATGTTAAAGATGCACTACACAATAAAAGTTGGATTAAAGCTATGAATGAAGAGATAGAACAGGTAGAGAAAAAAAAACATGGACTCTTGTACCAAGACCCAAAGACAAAAATGTGATTGGAGCAAAGTGGGTATTCATAAACAAACTAAACGAAGATGGCCAGGTATCAAGGGACAAAGCTAGACTAGTATGCAAAGGATACTCTCAAGAAGAAGGTGTAGACTATGCATAAACTTTTGCTCCTGTTGCAAGACTGGAAGGTGTCAGAACCTTACTTGCATATGATACATTCAAAGGATTCAAAGTTTATCAGATGGATGTCAAGTCGCCATTTCTCAATGACATATTGGATGAAGAGGTTTACATTGAACAGCCTGAAAGTTTTGTTGGTCCAGACAAGAAGGACATGGTCTGCAAATTTCATAAAGCATTATATGGTCTAAAAGAAGCCCCTAGAGCATGGTACGAAAGATTGCATAACTATATTATTTAGATTGGTTTTCAAAGAACTAATGACAACAACAGTTTGTACATAAAGGAAGGACTAGATAACAAGATTGTTTTGACAGAAATATTTGTAGATGATACTTTGTTCACAAGAAATGATGATCTTTGAAAAGAATTTTTAGAACAAATGAACAAAAAATTTTAAATGTCAATGTTTGGTGAAATAAAATTCTTTTTTGGTCTTAAAATTTAATAGAATAAGAATGACATCTACATCACTCAATCTAAATACATCAAGGAGATACTGAAAAAAGTTTGGTATGGAAGACTGTAAACTAGTCGGGACTCCTATGTGTACTAGATTAAAACTGACTAAGGATGATGAATCAAAGGAAGTGGATTAGACATTCTATAGATCTATGATTGGAAAGTTGCAATATGTAGTGCACACAAGACCAGACATTGTCCTTGTAGTGGGAATTGTAGCAAGATTCTCAGCAAAACCAAAAGAAAATCACATGATGGCAATCAAAAGGATCATGAGGTACCTAAAAGGAACTAAAGAATATGGAGTATGGTATAAACTTGGAGGAAATATAGATTTAAAGGTGTTAATTGATGCAGATTGGGTAGGAAGTATTGATGACAGAAAGAGCACACGTGGAGGAGCTTTCTTTCTTGGAAAAAAGTTGGTTTCTTGGACAAGTAAAAATCAAAATTGTACATCTCAATCCACAACAAAAGCTGAATATGTTGCAGCAGTAGTAAATTGCTCAAACATTATGTGGTTTAAACAATTATTGGAAGGTATGAAGCAAGAAATAAAAGAACCTATGTTTATGTTTTGTGATAACACAAGTGCAATTAACATCTCCAAGAATCTAGTGATGCATTCAAAAACCAAGCATATTGCCATAAAGTATCACTTTGTTAGAGAATTGGTATAAGAAAAGGAAATAAGATTGGATTATGTCCATACAAAGGAAAAAATTGCTGACATACTCACAAAGCCTTTCCCTAAGGATGCATTCTTGTATCTAAGAGGTAAGTTAGGGGTTATTCCCCTATCTAAAGCTCACTAAAATACAGCTTTAGCGATGCATCAACAGGAACAGAATTGAAAATATATTAGTTGATGCAACAAACCAATAAAAATATTGCATATGAATCAGTACATTAGGTACAATACTATTCAACTATTTTGAGTTTTCTTTGGCATGTGTTGTCAAAGAGGGAGAGTATACTATCATATCTTTCTGTAATTTGCAAAATATAAGAGTTTGAATAAAAGGGAGAGATCACTATGAAAGAGGGAGTTTGATATATTTAAAAAAAGAAAAGAAAGTAAAATATTCTATTAGTAAAAGACTTGTTTTCAAATTTCATTCTGCTATGACATGTTGTGTTGCCATCAATGCCAAAGAGGGAGATTGTTGAATACAATTGTTCAAATTGTTTATTGTCTTTGATGTCACACAAATGTCATATTAGTCATTAGATAGTGTTTACTAAGCTCAGAAGTTCAGCAAGGAAAAGGACAGTATCTACTGAGCTCAGAAGGTCAGTAAGGCAAGGACAGTGTTTATCGAGCTCAGATGGTCAGTCAGGCAAAAAGATAGAATCTACTGAGCTCACCCAGTCATTAAAGGAAATGTGACTAAAGTAGTTCTTACTGAGCTCACTTGGTCATCAAAGGAAATGTGATTGAAGCAGTTCTTACCAAGCTCACTCGATCATCAAAGGAGATGTGACTGAAGCAATTCTTACTGAGCTCACTCAGTCATTAAAAGAAATGAGGCAAAAGTAGTTCTTACCGAGCTCTCATGAAGGAATTTAGTTCTTACAAAGTAAACTCAGTAGCCAAAGGATTTTACAGATATTGCAATGCTAACCAAGTCAAGAAGGTTAACTCAAGAAATTTATGGAAGCAATATTTATCGAGCAGGTTCAGCCAGTAAAGGATTTCACTATTTTATGAAATAACAATTATTTGTTCAAAGTAATATCTATAGCTGACTGATGTATGGTTTATTGGTAAATGTAACATGTAAATGGGCTGACTTGAGAATCTGAATGGTATAAGTAAGAGGTCAAGTCATGAATTCTAAGAGTAAGACAAATGGAATTAATGTAATATGAAGATTGATTATTGTGGAAGCGAATTTGAAGTATGATCAAAGATCATTGAGGAGAAACATAACCATATTTGACCAAGGAGGATCTAATGATGCTGAATAGGCACATGTAACTAGCGAATTCAATTGCATCTTGTTTAGGTCAATTCATTTTTTCTTTCTAACCATTGTAGCAGTGATTTCAAATCTCTTAATAGAGTTGGTTTAACAACCATTTTGTAAATCCTCTAACAAGGTGACAGTTCAATTGAATTGTTCTAAAGACCTTTAGCAAGGCCACTCTTAACAGGGTGATTAAATCCTCTAACAGGGTCACACCTAATAGTGTGTATTGTAACCTTTAACAAGGTTGGCTCCCAATAGGGCTCACTTCAGAAGAGTGAAAATTTGGTGACTAGTTACTTGGTGGTTTTTCCTATATTGGGTTTCCACATTAAATCTAGTGTCTCTTGTGTTTATTTTGTTTTCAGCTACATGCATGAATGCCTAAAAATTAAGTAATAGTTTAATTTACTGAGTTATAGCATTTTTTACCGAGTATCAATAGTAACTAGATCTTTAAGATATCTAAGGGATTTGGGAATAATTTTTGTAAGTAATTGATTCACCCCCACTCTCAGTTACCCTATCTTTATTCCAATAGAAAGTCATGTATCTAAATGTGTTATGTGAACCTCTTTTAACCATGAGCAATTGTTCCTACATGCTTTGAAAAATGTGTTCAACAAACTTATATATAAGTACTACTTTTTTAGAAAATAGAAATTGAAAATGATTTTCCGAATGATGGCATCCAATTTATCATTACTTTGTAAATGCTAAAAAATTAATAGCAAGGATATATAGTTATCCTACATTCATTGTGAAAAACAAATCAAATTCATAAGGTGATTTATGATCATGACCCAAATTGAATCTTTTTTCTAATTCTGTAATAGACAAATCTTTTCTACCAAATTATAAGTTATCATATATTTTTGCCATTTTTCTAGGTCGATGTGGGTTGATTTTTGTGCTTCATACCCTAGAGCCAATAGACTAGAAAATTCACTCTATGTTATCGACATAATTACCATATGTGTATTTTTATTAACAATTGTCTTTTTATTTTCATCATACTTTTCAGCATAGACCATTACAACTTCTAGACAAGAGAATACTTGAGATAATGTCGTGCAGGTCATTCCCATGATCCACATTATAAAATTATTTACAAAGGACCCTATCATGTTGTTCATTTTAACACATTTTGACTCATTTTATGAATCATTCCACTTATTTTCAATTTCATAACTAATTTTCTTCATGCTCCCTCCATAGATAACATGATCGCAAACATCATGGAATTAATCAGTTGACTCTAGAATTTTAACTACTTTGTGCAAGTCTAGTATCAATTTCCTTATCCCATAAAATATACTTTGGGTTGCACTGTCACTACAAATGTCACTCATCTTGTATGTTTTCATCATCATTGAAATTTAGATATCTATATATAGAAAAGACTAAAAAAATTTACAGATGAGATTAAAATTTAAACCCTGAATTATAATTCTATTATTTTATATTGCAAGTTAGCTAGCTGCTAGAATGTAACAATTTTGGCTTACAATGCATGATTGCTTCAAAATTGAACCCTAAATTTTACAAAAAATATTACACTTACAATAGTATAAAATACATTGAGACAAATGTGTTCTAAATTTTACCTAATGTTGAAACTCAACTTGATAATTGTAGTTTGTGATATTTCTTAGAAGACTAAGACTATACATTACAATTTGAAAATCGTATTTGTAAACCTTTTCTGATCCATGATGCTCCAATGTTTTTGCTAAATCTTTCTACTTTATATAGAGATCCAAGATTGAACAATGAAACCAAAACCTTGTGATCTATAAATGAAATAAATTTTTACAAACAATAGAATTGGGAAAGTTGAGACTGTGTTTGATATTAAATTTTTCTACATATATTGCACATTGTACATCTGGTATTATAATTTTAATTTGTTGTGAAACATGAAATTTTACACATATAATATGGTATTAAAATAAATAATTATTGCTACCTTCTAAAGAGATGGATACTTCTTTTTGAAAAATTCTATTTGAGGGAAATTTTTTAAAAAAAGAGTGTTACTAAAATCAGCCTGAAATAAAACTCAAGTCATTGAAATTTGATGTTCCAAAGGTGGTCAAGACATCGACTGTCATCTCTATATTGTAGACAAAAAATGTTATAGATGTTGCATCACCATGCCATGTCATAATAAAATTATGAATAATGATTAGTCATAATTGATATGTGTATGTTGCATGTCATTTAGTTTTTGTTTTGTTTTGAATTTGGGAAAAAAAATTCAAATATTGCCAAAGTTGGCACAAAATACATCTAGATTCAATAATCTTTGTTGATCAAATGTTGGACGGTGCATCATGTTTCTTGTATAATGTTAGTGATGCCAATGTCATGTCACTGCATGTCACTATGATAGTTACCACATCTAAACCAAGAGTGATTAGTAACACTTGATACATGTACACCACATGTCTTCTCTCTGAGCTCATTTGGAAAACAAAGTTGAGTGCTTTCATAATCAATCCAGAATAAATCTTGACCCCATTGATATTTTTTCATGCAATAGTAGCTAGACATCCCCTTTTTGTATACTGTCAATCATGTAGATTTGACATCATAGTTACACTAACACTGCTCACTGAATACATGTAATGTTTCTGGAAGGTTTTTACAAAATTTGGGTTTATTTCCCTAAGCTTTCATGAATACATTGTATGCCATTTTTGTTGAGTAATTGTGAGCTAATAGTTATCATATTAAATTTAAATTTAATATAATAGTAAGTTATAAATAAGTATAAAATTAAAAAATTGTATAAGATGAAACAAATTTATTATGAATATTTTAATTATAATAATAACATAATTATATTTCACACAACATAGATTTATAATTAATTGAATCATTTGATTATATATATGCTAAATAAAATTAATTGAAACAAAAAAATAACCCTTATAAATGTAAGCATTTTTTTAGAATTAAAGGTCAACAATATCTTCTTAGTTCTATGCTATTTAAAAATATAATAGTATGGAAATATAATAATAATTTATATAATACAATAATAGAATAGTGTGTAAATATATTAGAATATTTCTAACCTAAAAAAAATAGTTATTCAAGATATAGTTTTGAACACAAAAAATAAATTTATAGAACTTTACTAAGCATTTTAATTTTCAACAATTCATTTTTAACCTAAATAAAAGGATAAGTAAATTTTACTGTCCAATGTCATTCATATTTAGACACTTCAATTGGCTGCATTAAACAATATCTAGTATTTACATATATATTTTTAATTAAAATTTGAGTACTATTATTAATAATTATTAATCCACATAATAAGAGAGGGAATATATGAGAAAATCATGAATTCATACTTGACACTTTTATGGTAGTGACTATATATTTTTATTCACTAATTTTATACTTGATAGTTTTTCAAAAAAAAAATATCAAATGTAAATTAATTAAAAATTTAACATAGTCATAGACTATAAAATTAAATATCATTTCTACTACACATAACATTCATAATATATGGTTGATTGCAATAATAACTATTAGAGTTGACATGTGTCTTCTTATGGGATACCATTTACAAGATATAGTTGAGTACTCCCCAAAATTTCCTGAATGTCATCACAGATAGTTGTTTAAAGTTGATCTAATGGTGCTAGTGTTAACATAAACTTATTTACAATGTGAATTAAATAATTTCCTACCACAATTTAATATAGATTACATTTTGTATGTTAAAGCTCAATCTATTATTTTTAATTCTCAAATTCTTACAAATTTAGAGATTTTTTTTAATTAAATGCCAAAATATTCAAGTGGTCAAGAAAAGAATAAAATACAATTTTATATGGAACTATGAAATTGTCATTGACATTTTTTAAAAATCACTATTTATAGCCAATATTCAAAGTGGAGACAGATGTACAATGAATAAAATTTTATAAAACACAATAGAAACAAAACAAAATGGTGAAAAGGGGTGATGAGCTTGAGGTTAACCCTAATACAACTCTATATAGAAATCACAAGAGATGATTAAATGTTTGAATTATTGAAGCCATTGGTTTCTCTAATCCACTTCATCTAGATAAAACAATTATCATAGAATATCCATGTCAATTTGTTCTCATTTCCTATGGCACTTTAACTACCCAACATAAATTGTTGTAGGGCTACATTTTGTTGGCCCTATGGCAAGACATATTGTCAATTAGTGACAAACCACTTAAGGTATCTAGGAAGGTAAGTTAATAATGCATTGGATATTTCCACTAGGGAGAAGAATTTAGTGTAGGCCAAGAAAATGAAGGTATACTATGTTAACTATGCTCATAGTATTAGCCGAGCTATTTAGTATTATCATTGAGAAGCAAGTTTCTTATGTGAACTGAGTTCATAGAGTTAACTGAGCCCTCTATGTAAGCTATGCTCCTACATCACTCAAGTTTCACGGTCTTATCCCATCTTCTAATGCTAACTAAGAAATAGTGCCACAAAAGATCATTGTGTTTCCCAAGTGACAGGAGAAGATAAAATGCATTGTATTTCTCAAGCATCAATACTTGAGCCAAATTAAAGGTATATTTTATTTTTATAATGTTATCAATTACGATAGATGGATCAATGACAAGTTATTGTGTGAAGGGTATGTAAGGATGAAAAAACCATTTTTCTATAGTGTGTGTAGTGTGTAAGAATTGTATCAAGAGAGATATATGAATATCTGAAGTCATAAGAAGAAAATATGGAGCAGAGTAATTAAGAAGGCTACAAGGTAGTATAAAGGGAAGAGCGAAGCATCATCTATCATAGTTGGGTGATTATATTATTCAAAGGATCTTATTCAAAAAATCAAGTTGCAAAGTAGAGCTCAACTTGATGATTCATCCTAATAGGTGCATTAGTGAAATCCTCTAATCAGGTGTACCTACTATTCCTCTGCTAAGTCTCTTAACAAAGAAGATGCTTCATTGTATTGTAAAATCCTTCTACAAGGTGGACATAACACTCCTTCATACTCCTAGAAGAGTAGATCACCAGAAGTGATCATTTGTAAGACTTAGTAGGTCAACTTTGCTACTGCAGTACTGAAGCTTGTGGGTGCCATCCCCAACATATTTTTACCTTCTACTTGGAGGATTCATGGGTTACCATATCTTGTGTCAAAAGTATTATGGTGTTGATTATTTATTGCTTTATGTTAATGCATGGAATTAGATTAGATAATCTAAAAAAGAAAATATGAAGTAATCTAAGTATAAAAGTTTTATTGGTTCCTGATTCACCCTCCCCCTAGTCACTTGCTTGTTATTACATTTCCATCAATTGTTATGAGAGAAAGGTTCTCCTATCAAAGGATTAACAACTAGAGAGGAAAGATATGAGGAAATTGAAGTGTACAAGTTAGAGAAAGATACTGAATACTAAAATTTGGATCTACATATGGCTATGGAGCAAGTCAAGAAATTCAAGGAACAACTTACTCGCTCTCTAAAAGGAAGAAAATAATTGACTATATAAATGAATGATAGTCTCTACATAGAAGGAAAATTAGGAGATATATAAAAAGATATAAGATTAGAAGAAGTAGATGTACCCATAGAAGATCTATTCATGAGGAATGCTACTCTACAAGAATAAATAAGAAAATTGAAAAGAGAACAAGAAAGTCACTCAGGCAGGCTATGTGAAGTCATAGACAACAACAACAAAGCAATAAATTGCAAAGAAATGGTAGATAAAGATAGAAGACTACTTGCTACAGGCTATAGAAAAAGACCAATGAAGTTCAATAGTTATCTGAACATCAAGTAGGTCTACATGATAGATCAATTAGATGATAAAAATTAAGGAATCACTAATATGAGAGTAGAAAATATAAGACTCCAGAATGAACTAACATCTGAAAAGGAATTGAACATGAAAGAATATTGAGATCACAAGAAAGTGTGAATCAATTATATGAGAACACTCTGAGTAGACCTAAAGGCACTACTGGCTTAGGATACACCAATAAAGGATAATAATCTCAACAAGGAGCATAGAAAAAAAAGGCCCACTTGAAACACTTGTGGAAAAATACGTGATACTCCAAATATTTGTAAGAGAAATTTCATGTAACCCAAGTTTAAAGGCTAGTACTACAATTCTAATAAATATGGTGATAAGACAAATGAATGCATAACCAGATCAAAGTTTGAAGGAAATTGTTTCACATGTCATAAACAAGGTCAAAAAACTTCGGAATCCATGTCAAACACTCAAGATAGTGGAACCAGAAAAAAAGAATTTATTGGTTGGGAATACAATACATGGGGAAGATGTCATTATTGTGGAGAATATGGGCTCATAAGAGGAAGTTATGTAAAAACTCACATCAAAAAAATAAATATTAGTAACAATATATGACACTATGTATGAAAAAAGATAGGCCACTTGGAAAGAAAATGTATGAATAGAGGTACAACAAATAATGATGAAGAAAAAAAAGGAAAGTCATTCAGATTGAAGAAATCATATATAAGAGGACTTAGAAATGGCTAAGAAAAATAGCAGAATGCCCAAGGAAAGAAGTTATCATCATCCAATCTAATTAGTTGGGTGAATCATCCACATCCAACTAGGAAGCCATGGAGATGACTTGAACTGGAAAATGAAGAAAATCTTACATCACATCCAAATGTGAAAAAGGGAGAAATTCAAATTAGCATGATGAGATGCATAAGGTCATAAAATAAATAATTATGGTTTAACCAAGTTACAACATATTTGTAACCATGTTGTGTATTGTCATTGAATTGAGAGTTTTCACTGACCAAAGACATGTTAGAACCTAGTTCTAATCAAACTATGAAGGATCAACTCGTCCTGAGCTTCAATGACTTAACTGAGCTATTCAGACTACCATTGTACATTACATTTAAGAGGACTTATATTTTAAATTTTAGATAAAAGGTGAAATTAAGGTTTTATTTTCATCTTGCATTTAGTTATCAGAGTGATTTCGAGACCTAAGTGAACCAAAGGCAAATTAGTGTTGAAGAATGAAGTTGTAGTGAAAATTTTAGTTGGTGTGAATTCACCTTTCACCGAGTATCATGGCATCTAGCTCTAGCTCAAAGGTGAAGAAGGGTTTAGAAATGTTAGTGAAGAATGTGATTTGTGAGGCACCCAAATTTAAGCTTCGTCTAGAAATCTCCAGGGAAAAGGATCAAATGGGAGTGCATTTAGCTTGACCACCAAAGGTACTATTGATTAACAATTTTAGGTCATTCTAACACTCACTATACAAGAGTTAGGGACATTTTAAATGAATGAAGCATATGATGCCTTATGTGATAATGGAGTATTAAAGCCAAGTCATACACCTCTAGAGATCAAGGGTTTAACTCATGTCATGTACATGTCGAAGGACTTCAAAATAAAGTGAATTAGATTCATCTTGAGCAGAATGCACACCATGTCCTTCTAGATTGACCAACCTGTGAGGATTACAAAGAAGATGATTCACTAAGTTATGGGTTACCTTATGTTGGATAAACCCAAAATGACAAAAACCCTAGGTTGTGGTGAATTAGCTAAGAAAACCCTAATAGAATGGAATGTAAGGGGAATGAAGTTGAATAATGTTGCTTACATGGAGATGAAATGTGGGATCCATGTCATTTCTCACAAAATCTATAGATCGAGTAGACCAAATAGTGTCCCCTATGAGTTTCTTGACATTTCTTACAAAGTGATGAATAAGTACTTATCATTTGACCTTTTTCGAGTTATAGCTCAGTCATCTTAGCAAGAACATGGAAAGCATCCAAGCTTCAAAGAATAACATATGTAAGTTTCAATCCCTCGTAGTTTTTTTATTCTTCTATGTTCAAAAATTCTTTCCATTCAAAAGTAGTGTGGTTTGGAGTAAGGATAGACTAGTAATTTATCAAATCAATGATTACATTCAAGAGTTGGTAGAAAATTTTGATGACATAATTGAAGCATATTTTGATAATTTTAAGGAGAATCAATAGTTAGTTGAGTAGTATGCTCAAGATATATGTGTTTTGGTTAATTGTGATAGCACTCACATTTAAGAAGTCATTCCTAGGATTTCATCGATGAAAACCTTTGGATATGAAGTCAATATAGGTGATACAAGGGATATTACGAAGGCTCTTCTTAATGGGTCTACTAGCCCCAAGGTAGTATACTTTGGAATCTATGATGAAGCAAAGACTAGGATATCTCTAAAGGTAGAGATTCTTCAAGTCTTGAAAAGAGGGAAGAAGATGATGGATACCCAAAGAAGAAGTTGAAAGGTGGCCCTCTCATGCTAAGTGAAGGTAAAGGTGAAGATGAAGATGAAAAATAAGGGGAAGAAGAAGAGTAAGAACCACCCAAGAAGAAAGGAAAGGTGATTACAAGGGAACCCAAGAAGTATACACCCAAAAGGAAGCTACCCCTATAATCACAACTCCTGCGAAATCCAAGAGGAGGCTAAAAAATTAGAATGAAGACGATGAAGAGGAAAACACTCCTCTTATCTACCTGAAGAAGGACCCACAAACCTTTCAGAGAAAATTGTAGATATTAAGGGAAGGTAGTAGTATAATAGGTTTTAAATACATTAGGTAGTAGCAACAATAGATTGAAGATTCTCTAGTAGAGAAAATGAAAAAATCAAAATATTATCCAAATGAGTTAGAAGACCAAGACCCTAATTTCCTACTAAATAATGTCACACATAGGTGGACTAATGTTGTAAAAATAGAAAGGGAGATCAAAGAGAAAACATAGAAAAGTGTCATGCCTAGCTTATCAAATAAAGAAATGAAAGAGGCCATGAAAAAACATCATAATAGGCAGAGTCCAAGATTCAAAGCATTCTAAATTTTGACAAACAATATTGACGATGTTGTGTAGTCCACAAAAAAATTGTGGAAAACCAATTTTTAGAAAGAGGGTAAAATGAAGAAGGATGAAGGAGCAAGATGTATAGATTTTAGAAGAGTTTGATACATAAATGATGGCAATAGCTATGATTGCATCCCTACCTTCATCTCAAAGCCAAGCCATTGCTACATTAAGTGTAGAAAAATTAAAGGAGCAAAGTCTTCCATCTACCTAAGTAGGAAATGAGTTACCAACTGAATCTACCTCTAGGATATCTTTAATTAAGAAGAATCCTAAGGATGAAGACAAGATTGACAAAGAAGAGAAAGAAGAAACTAAGAGTCAATCAAGTGAAGAGGAGAAGAAATATGAGAATAAAGATAAGTAAATCATAGTCCCCCCCAGTGCTAAGAGAAAAGTTAAGGAAAAGGTAAAGTTCTCTGATGAGACAAACCTTGACAATCAGATTGGGATCAATCCAATATCATTACTAATCTGGCAAAAATCCTCAGTGATCTATGGAGAAAAAGATCACAAAATAGGAAATTTAGAGCATAAAGAGATAGAGGTAAAATTCTTGAAGATATCAAGGACATATTTTTGGACATATTAAAAATTTAGGTAAATAATGAGGTCCTACTATTGAGAAATTAGTAGATATCATATATAAATTCAATAAGAATATAGATGGGCAGGAAAAACTTCTACAAAGGATAGAAAGAAAATTTGAGAATAAATTATTGGAAAATATAGATAGAAAATTGGTATTGATCAAGTCGAATTGTCCACTCTTATTGGAACTCTTGAATGAGTTGTAAACAATGTTTCTTCATTGTCCACAAAGTTGTGTGATACATTAATTTTCACCAAGGAAATAAAAGACAAAATGACAAAGATTAATGGATATTTAAAGAGAAATACTAGTCAGTTAGCACTTGACGTAAGTATTATCTCAAATAATTTTGTGAAGGTCATATTTTTCATAGATTTTTAGGCACAATGATTGAGAGAGGAAGGCATAATAAGGGAAACCATTTTAGATATCCATAGCATGATAATTCCTTACATGAATGTGATGTAGAGGCATTTGGGACATGAAAAGACATTAGTGCATGAAACCATCTTCTCAGTTGCAAATCTCATGATGGAGCTATCAACTGAAATCTAGATTGTACCACTTACTACAAGAAAATTGGGATAACACCATGTCTTTAATTTTTAAAGTGCATAATTATTTCCTCACACATTTTGATATTACTTTGTTTATATAGATTTTATGTATAGAGTCAACGGGGAAATATGTAAATGAGGAAATGTATAGAGGAATATGTATATGATATAGATTACATGATTAGATGTATAGTAAAACAAAAAAAATTGAAAAAAAAAATCCAAATTTAGTCAAGTTGTAACCGAGTTACATTATTTTGGTTCAAATTGAGTTACAAAACCAAGCATATGCAAAGGGGGAGTTTGACAAAAGATTTTGATCAAGAGATTTTGAATTACTCATAGAACTACTCAAAATAAGTGCTTTTCACTAATGTGAGAGGGAGAAATTGTTGACCCTATGGTAAGACATATTTTCAATTAGTGACAATCCACTTAAGCTATCCAAGAAGGTCAGTTAATACTACAATCAAGCTTTCCACCAACGAATAGAATCTAGTGTAGCTTGACAAAATGAAGGTATATTGTGTTAATCATGCCCATAGTATGCCCTGAGCTATTCAATATTATCAGTGGGAAACAGGGTTCATGTGAATTGAGTTTACAGGGTTAGCTAAGCTCTCAATGTAAACCATGCTCTCATATCACCCAAGTTTCATAGTGTTATCCTAGCTTTCAATGCTAATCGAGCAATAATGTCACCTAAGCTCACTGTATTTCCCAAGTGATAGTAGAAGATCAAATGCACTATATTGTCTGAGCATCAGTACTTAATCCAATTTAGAAGAATATATATATATATATATATATTATGGGAGTTGACCCAATGAGGAGTTATTGTTTCAAGGGTATGTAAGAAAGACAAATCAATTGTGTATAGTGTGTATAGTGCATAAGAAGTGTATCAAGAGAGAGAGATATGAATATTTGAAGGCATAAGTAGTCAATATGAAGCAAGTAAAGTAAGCAAGCTACAAGGTAGTATAAAGGGAAGAGCATAGACTCATCTATCATAGTAAGGTGATCATATTATTCAAAGGATCTTGTTCATTCAAATCCTCTAATCAAGTGGACCTTACAATAATTTTCTAAGTCTCTTAAGAGAGAAGATACTTCATTTTATCGTAAATTCCTTCTAAAAGGTGGACCTAACAGTCATTCATACTCCTAACATAGTAGATCACTAGAAGTTATGAATTATAAGCCCTAACAAACCAACTTTATTACTATAGTAGTGAAGCGTGTAGGTGTCATACGTGTTATGGTATTGATTTATTTATTGCTTTATGTTCATCCATGGAAGTAAATTAGATAATTGAAAGAAGAAAAGATGAAGTAATCTAAGTTTAAAAGTTTTATTGGTTCCTGATTCAGCCAGCCCCATCCTTCTCTTAGTCACTTTCTTGTCATTACATTTCCAACACATTTTGTCCAAGTTCTAGAAGCTTATGAATTTTAATTTTCCAAGAGATCCCCACCCATAATAGTGCATGAGAAACAACCTCAATGCCAATGCCTAGGTATTCTTATTTACAAGTCTTCCCCAAGATCATCAAAATTTTGACCCTCTCTCCTCAAAAATCAAGGAGAAAGGCTATAAAATGTGATGTAATGTCTTTTTTGACAAGGTACCTATTGTCATTCTCTAGAAACTAGTAGCCTAGACACATTTTTATAGCATTAATAAATCCACAATGGCCCAACCTCTTTCCAAATTGACTCAAAACTTTGATAAGGGAAGGGACCTAAAAATGCCTTCTTTTCCTCTTCCAATTTGCATGTTATGTGAATTGGAATGTCTATCTTGATTCACAATTTATGTAAATAGGATGATTTAGGAAATAATTAACTATATAACAAAGTCTCTTACACCAATTAACTAATTGGATGCAAATTACATTTTCTATAAAGAAATGACTACTACTCTACCCCACCAATTAACTAAACTAGACTAGTGAGCAACAAAGATGAGATGAGAAATGATGAATAAGAAAGCTCAAGGGCCTATAAATAAGCTTGAATCTCTAGAAATTTCTTAACCATGGCTATCCATCCTTTTAGTTTAATTACTTTAAATGATTAAATCTTTGGAAATCTTCCCAATAAATGGAGGTTTCTGCCAAAAAAATGTTATGCATGTAGATGTGAAGAGGGAATGTCACTAACAATGACCAGACATCTATTTAACGTGCACTATAAGTTTTATAGGGTCGAAAGAGGTGTGTTACCATTCTAAAGACTTGAGAAACATTGAGGATCTATTCAATATTTTTTACCTAAAATAAACCTTTAACCATTGATATTTAAACATCAGATGATAGATGGATGTTGCGTGCATGTTGGAGATCGTGGATGTTACATGTCCCAAAAATTCATCACTTCAAACATACAATTCAATCTTGCATTTTATCTGTGCACTAACTAGAAAATACTTACAAGAAAATTAAATTAGGATTCACACAAGTTTCGAAAGGAATAATCAAATGCATCATCTGATTGTTGTAAAAGAGCAAGATCGAAAAAGAAAACAACATGCCACAGAAATATCAACAAAATTGGGTTTTCTTTTCATTATATTCTCTGTAACTTATTTAGATTTCATCTTATATATGTATGTATGTATGTATGTATGTATGTATGTATGTATGTATGTATGTATATACATATATATACATACATATATATTATATGTAACTTGTTTAGATTTCATCTTATATATATATATATATATATATGTATGTATGTATGTATGTATGTATGTATGTATGTACATACATATATATATATATATATATATATATACATACATATATATACATACATATATGCATATACATATATATATGTCTATATATACATATATATGTATATACATATATGTGTATATATAGACATATATATATATATATATATATATGTATATATATATATGTATGTATGTATATATATATATGTATGTATATACATATATATGTATATATATATACATATATATGTATGTATATATATATGTGTGTGTGTGTGTATGTGTGTGTGTGTGTGTGTGTGTGTGTATGTGTGTGTATATATATATATATATACATACATACATATATAGGAGTATCAAGACACATTTCAATGAACATAGCTTAGAGATCTGCATTTTACTACCCCTTTTCTACCTCTTTCATGGCATCCCTAGTAAGATCACTTTGCTCCTCATCCCCATCCATAGTCACATTTGGGTTGACAATAGGCCTTCGATTCTCATTTGATGATTGCTCTACCATGGACAATCCCATTTTTGGTAGTCAACTATGTTTTTATATAATGGAAAGCATTGAGTGGAATGTCTTGAATTTAAGGAATGTTTTTTCAACTATTTTTCATTTTTCCATAAATCCAACAAGACATTCCACATATGTGTCATTAATTTGACACCTCACTTTCTTATCAATGCGCCATTTAAACTGATCACAATCCTTTGATAATCTCACAATTGATTTTATAACTATATGATCAATTTCTAGTTGCTGATTCATCTACTAATCATATTATTTGCAACTAATATGACCTGATTTGATGTCTCAAAGTGCATATTTGCCAACACATTATATTATTTTTATCATTAGAAGGGGAAAATGGCCTAATACAATATATTTTTTTCCATTAAATAGGAAAAATTGCCTAATAAAATATTTTTTTTCCATTAAATAGGAAAAATCACCTTGTACATTATACATTTTTTGTATCGAAAGGGACAAAATTGTCACTTACACATTATTTTTCCTCACAAGGAAAAAAATTGCCTCAATTTTATGGAATTTTACAATGGTTGGAGAAAAATTGCCACTGAAATTAAACTTTACCTAACAATGAAAATAAAAATTGCCAAATAATTTATTTTTTCCTCAAAATTAATGTTAGTTTCGCCATGAATTTATAAATTTTAGTAGGAGGGGGTTTTTGATATATTTTAAATAGAACTATCTAAAAGTACCTAGAAATATCATCTCTAGATAGTTATATATTTAGATTATTGATATTAAAATGCTATAATATTTTATTGATATTATAATAAGTTAATATATTATTAGTGCAGGTAGAGACTTCTATTTTCACCTCATTTTCTACTATTAGTTTGTCTCCATTGTAGAAATATTAAATTATATGTGTAATATTTCACATTTCTCTTATTTTTATTTTTATGTTTTAAAGACTATTTATTTTTTCTCATTGTTCCTCCTATTTTTTCCAGTTTACATTTCTTTTCAAACATTTATTTTCAAAAATTAAAAATATTTCTTGTACTACTTATTTTCTACTATTAATTTTTCTCCATTCTAGAAATATTAATTACATTTGTAATGTCTTGCGGTTGTCTTATTTTCATTTTTATTTTTTAAGATCTATTTCTTTTTCCTAATTGTTCCTATATTTTTTTTGTTAGTAAGTTTTATTTTTCTTTTTAAAAATTCAAATTATTTCTTATGCCACCAATAAATGAAATATTTCTACATTTCTTTAAAAAAAATCCAAAATAAATATTTCTACAAATCTTGAAAAAATTCTTATGTTTTTAAATTTTTTTGTACATTAATATAATTCATAAACTTAGAAACACTAACACATTATTTGTATCTAAAGTCAATAGTATAGAACTAAGAATGAAAAACAATTTTTTTTCTTTTGTATGTATGTATGTATGTATGTATGTATGTATGTATGTATATATATATATATATATATATATATATATATATATATATATATATATATATATATATATATAATGTTAATATGTTTGCCCCAAGAAAAAATTTATAAAGCAAGTTGTGTGAATATTGAATACCTATTAAATTATCATTTATAAAATTCAAAATAGTGATTTTATTATTGATGTAAAAACTTGCATGTACCATATACTTTCTCAAAGTTATACCACAAAATTATGCAAAGTTATAACTCAAAGTTATAAGAACTTTTCTTTTTTCTCTTTTTAGTACTTGCACACACGCTCTATTGTGATACTTTTTGAATTTTATACTTTAACCGGTAATTAAAATCATTGTATTTTCTTATAATATATTTTTGTCCTTCAAAAATACAAAAAAAATAATATTATTTATATTTTATAATTGTTTAAGAAATATTATTTTATATTATTATTATAAAAATATTACTACTTTAATTATTTTTTTCACATACTACAATAAATTTATCGAATTAAAATTAGATTTATATAAAAACTTACTAAGCCACTATGTACCACTTATTGTATTAGGCAGCTACATCACTCTTGTTGAAATATAAGTTTATTTATAACTTTTCCATATATTTATAATATAACATATACCCCATCCTTCATGTCCTACTTTAAGCTTGTACCAAAATATTAATTATATTCATCTCATTTTTTAATGATTTATGGTCTCCTATTAATTAATGTTGTCATATGAAACAAAATCTTCTCATCAAATTTTGCTTAGGTAAAAATAAAAATTTAATTGCAAAAAGAACATGATTATAGTTGGACTTATATGAGAAATTGTGAGGTATGTTGATTGACACAACCTACTGCTGACATCTTGCAATAAATATGAATAATAATTGCGAACAATAACAATTTTAACGTTAGAATTATATAATATTACTAATTTTTATATATTAAATCTCCAAGTATAAACATATTAACTACTATTGACGTAATGACAATTATTTATTTTCTGAATTTGTGACATTTGTTCATATCGACAGATTACTTAAATAAATACAACCAACCCATCAAGTCAGAACTGAATTTTGTTCCGAAATTACTGGCCACGGTAGGTGCTACAGTTGGGCGTTATAAATGAACGAAAATTATTTGAGTAGATCGGGAATTATAAGAATTTCGTATTTTTTCAATTCGAACGTCGTATTTCCATAACTTGTAGAATTTATTAATGGAAGAGAGCAGAACCCACGTTGAATTTGCTGGTGGATGGGGGGGATTGTCATATAAAAGTGAAATTGACGAGTCTAAATCTCTCGTTAACCCGAAGTTTTCGCTTCTATCTTATCATCCCCAGACGCATTTCCCGGTATATATCAGATTCACTGGGAATTAAAGGAGAAGAAGATATTTGAGAAAAGGTGTGTAATTTAAATATAATGTTGGCATTGACAATTTTTGGAATCTGCGTATCGCCCAAACACATTCCTAATCTAAAAGATATTGATTTTTTTCTATTTTAGATATTATTATATTTTCATTTTCAGAAAATGTTGTCTAATTTTTTTTCATTTATGGTAGATTGGAACTTTTAACATGAGATGCTCAAAAGTTACCATTATATTGTAGACTTTTACCCATAACTGAAATATAATTATTATTAAGATATGATTATAATTGTTTATTTATTTAATTAATTATGTTTTTATATTTTCATTTGTGTTTTACAAAAGAAAAACAAATTAATATCAAAATATTATTCGTATATTATTAGATTCTAGGTTTTTTCAATTGATAATTGAAAAAAAAAAAACATTATTATTTAATGATATTTTATGATATTGCTATTATGTGCTCAAGCTGGAGTAGTATCGGGATGGGTGAGCATCACCTTGATCCAATAAGTGCTAAGTGTTCCATTTATTCTCATGAGAGATCCATTCATCCATGAATCACTACTCATGATATATAGGTCAATGAGTTTGACTCGAAAAATTGTGATAGCAATATCATAATTTCAAAAATACCTTTTTTGATTAATAGTCCATTTCCTATTAGATAAATATTAAAGATACATAATCACAAAAATAAGATTGGGGGATATAAGATCACCTCGCAAGTTCACAGTGCACATGGCTGAATAGCTCAACTATTCACCAAAAAATATATAAGCCCAAAGGTTGAGTACGAAGTAGCAAAACAAAATACAAGAAAGCCCTCAGGTTGCAAGAGCAGTGCTAGCCGAGGGATGATCTTTGTTAGTTGATGGCTTGGGGGGAACCCATCCATCAGTAGGGGCGGTAGCAACATCATCTTTATATTTTTCTCCCTCCACCTTGGGAGGAGAGATAACTAGATTTAATCGAGGGAAAGCCCATTTAGAGTCCTTGTATATAGAGGGCCAACCCACACTAGGAGTAGCAGGAGGATGTTAGTTGTGGTGATTGATCAGGGAAGTACTATACATACTCCATGATTCTATTAATTTTTTGGGGCTATTTTATTGACATTTTATGGCAAAAATGTTGTAACTAATTTAAACCCTAAAGCGACAAAATACTTGTATAAAAGGGCTTAGGGTTAAGGTTTGCTTCATAAGATGTGATGTGAAAATTGCTTCTTGTGGTGGTATTGAGTTGTAAGGGATTATGGATTATAAAAATGTTGTAATCACCAGATCATAATAATATTAGACTTGTTATTTGATGGACGTAGCCTAGGGATTGGGTGAACCATGTTAAATCTTGATGTCTTGTGTACTTTTCTGTGTAATCTATTATTTTATGTAATTGGATATATTTGAATGTAATTTTTATTTTTGTCTATGGTTTTAACCTATCAAAGGAGTCACATGAGACCAACCTGATCCTGACCTCCGTGGAGGTGACGATGAGCAGCAACAACAACCAAAACTGCCACTAGGAGAGTGGCATGAAGGTTGTGACTGGGGAGTATGTGAGTGGTGAACTGAGTTGCTACAACCTCTTTGATGACTACGAGGAGTCCAGTCATTAGATAAAGTGTCTGGTGATACATTAGCGACCATGCAAAGGCCATTACCCCAATGAGCTAAAAGTTCTCGCAGATGAGCAACCAAAAGTGTCACTTTGTCAATTTGTACTTGAATCTGCATCATGACATTATTACAAATACACACTTTAGCATGCATAGAAATATTTATACCAAGAAAGCTATGAGAGAATAAAACTGCATTACACTCTTTCTAGAGAGTAAAAAATACTCCATTTTGAAAGCATGCTAGATTTGGGAATACTTAAAAGGGAATTCAGTCAAATCTATCAAAATATCCATATGCTAGGAAAAGGCCTCTAGGAAAAAGTGTTTGAAGAAATCATAAATCCAGAGCTAGTAACTTAGGGCCTGCCTACAAAACCAATACCTCGAAAAGGTATGGAAAGCTATCATGGAACCAAAGATATCTAACTTTTCTCGGTGTATTCTCTTCTAGGGGTTTCCCTTGGCTCTAACAATTGGGTGTCTTCAACCCTAGATGTCCTTTTTGTGGTAACCTAGAAAGAAAAAATATCTTCTACTTATCACATTATTATTCTATTATCATAACTCTATATTCTTATTTCACAGTAATTCATATATTTATCTCTACTTTCAATGATTTTAATTAATTATAATCTTTCTAATTATTTTTTCTTCTATTGCGAAAAAAATACATATATAAGGAAACAATGGTAATAGAGAGAAGCTCAATTTGTGAACATGATATGCTTCATGATTACCAACTAACATCCATTAAACTAAACAAATACAAGAGATATAACTTCCATCTATGAACAAGAAGAAATCAGAGTAGCATACAAGAAGAAACCACTAGATGTACATACAAGAACCAACAAAGAGACAACAATAGGTTTTAAAAAAAAGCTTAAAAGACTCCATAATAAAAAATTTAACATTTATTGGATCTATTTCAAACATATAGTATTACAAAGACCACAAAAAAATAGTCAAATTAAAACCTTACCATTTGACCTCATACAAGAATATTTTAATTAGAAAACAACATTATACATATGTTTTTCCATATGTTAAGTAAAATGATTTATTGCATAAAATCTACAATGATATATTAATACAAATATTTTAATTATTGTACTAGTTCTAAGGATAGTATTATTGCATTTCCTTTGTACAATTGGCTGATTAATTTTGTAAAGATTATCCAATTATATTCAATTATTTCTAACTGATTTAAATATTTCTTCTTCTTTTTTAATATTCTTATAAATTATTTATCTCAATTATAATTGGCTCAATGCATTAGGTGTTATAGGACCCCTCTTATCAGAGGTCCCCCATATTATATATTTTATGACGAGAATTTAGGAGATCAAATATTGTAATAAAATAATATTTATAAATTTATAAATTATAAAAGTAAATAGCTATTGTTTTCATTAAACTACTTTAATGGGAGAGATGATGATTGAATTCTAATGCGTTATATTAAATTTTCTAAATTGAATATATAAAAGGTCAGTGGAATTCTTTTAACTAAATTCAATTGACATTTGTAAAATCTATATATCTAAATTTTTCCATCTCCTTCGTACTATGTTATAACTATTGATATTTTCTAAATATGAAGTTCATTTGACATATTCAGCAATGTGGTTCATGATTTCCATAAAATATGGACACATATCAAAATGCAATAAGCATGTAATTTTACAAATACTATGTCACATTGGAAGAAGACAGTTTATTATATTTGTTCAATATTTTATAATAAAATTATAAACTAAAATTGAATAGGTATTCTTATGAAATTCTATAAGTGTAATATATGAAAAGTGAGGCAATAAGTTAACTTTCTCTTCATTTTATTAGGATGTATAAAAAATCTGTAAAAAGAATTTACCTTCAATGTGAAATGCATATAAAAGAGTATAATAATGTAATTTATTTATTATTTAAGATATTATTGTATTATAAAAGTTTAAAAATTGATATAATATATATAATTAAATATAATAGATATAATACAATAGTATTAATTCTAACAATTTATTCTAGCTACATTTAATAAATATTTATCCTATTACTATAAATATATAATACATATTTATTTTATTAATTAACCTTCTCAAGATTGACCTTTTCTTTGCCTTTATTGTTTCCATCACTTGGTGTTAGTGATCTGGTTGAACAATTTTTGCTAATATGACAAATCTTCAGACAACAAAAGAATGTAGTTTCACTCAACCTTCGATTGTGGTTGCCTCTGAAATGTGTTGCAATGCAATTCTCAGGAACATGTCCACACTCTTGAAAATAATGACAATTGTACCTTATTTTGTAGTCCTAAGTTTATGATTTTTCATTTTGTTGTACCTTTGCCTTCTTGTTAGATGTCCAATTAGCATTAGACCTGCATTCACATGCTTTATATCCATACTTTTGAAAATTATGGCAATACCCTTCAAAATTTTGTGTGCTTAAGGTCTTGGTCATGCATTCATGTTCCTAATGTCCTTGCTTGTTGCACTTAGGACAGTAGCTCTTGAATTTCTATTTAGGGTTCTAATTTGAATTTTTGAATTTTTGCTCCACATTTTTTGTATGACCTAACTTTCCATAATTATGACAAGTGGGTTTTTAGTTCTTAACTTTGTTGTTTCTTTGTTTACCACTTTTAGATGATCCATCTTCCTTAATACTCATGTATCCACATCTAGTAGTATCATTGTTAAACCTAAGAGATCGCATTAGTCTCTCACAGTATTTCATGGCTTAACTAGATTTGTTGAAATTTTTTGGTATGTGCAGGGCCATGGTCAACCAAACTATGCTCTTAAGTGGCAATAAAAAATTAGAAAATCAAGGTTATGTCAAATTGACATGCAATTTTCTACTTGTTATTAACTTTATATCAAAAAGTTGAGAGAAAAGAATCTTTAGGAAATTGAATCTAGTTTTTAAACTACAAGTACTTATCTAAAAATAAATAAAAATTGATTGGTCAAAATTTTGAATTTTAATGCAATATTACAAAAATTTCAGAGCAAAAATAAGAAGTAGACTTATGTCTGACCACCTAAATCAAAATCAAATCATAATATTTTTAATAATATTCTAGATATAAGTAGTAGACTCATGCCTGGATGTGACACATATTTTTGGGTATTTTTCTTCTAAATAAATAATAAATAAATAATTTTTGACTTTAGTATTTTTAGAATTAAAAAAATCTCGTGTCTGACCACCTTAACTAATTCAAACTGGACAAAATTTATTTTTTTATTTTTTTCTTTATAGTGGAAGAAACATAGAATGTGATGCATCTTTTGGATTTCTAAAATGTTGTACCATTTCAAAGTTATAGTTGTTTTTCAAGTAGTCTATCAATCAACACTTTATACATAACTCCATTAGAAAATAAGTAATAATTACTTACTAAACTCATAATTTGGAAAAATTTACATTTATGGAAAGATAACAACATTCTTAAGAAACCCTTTTCATTTCATCAAATTTTGGTGAAAAAAAGTCATCAGCTACATGTTTGAAGTAAAAATCACATAAAAATAGGCCAAAATTTTTTTTTTAAGATGTTTTTTAAGTTGACCATTTAGGGTTGGTATAAAAAGATATAGTAGACCTTATAAAGATATTAATTCTTTCCATTTATTATCAGGGTGGGTGGGAAAAAAGTTGGAATAGATTTTGAAATGCTTTGAGGCATTTCAGAACTACATATTTTTCAGATCGCTACTTTTTGGCACACCATGATCCTGCACATACCCTTTTAGAAAATTCCTTTTCTTTTCTCAATTCATTCCTTAGTTATTCATTTTGTAACTTCAAGGTTGTGATCTCAACATCCTTATCATTCAATTCATGATTGGCAATCATCACTTGGTTCATTATTTCTAGTTGCATGTTAGTAATCCTTTGTACCTCTGATGTCTTCTCTTCTAGTCTATTGGTCAATTTTGTTTTGTCATCTTGAATCATGACTTTGTCTTCCTTAGCTTTCTTTCTCTACTCGATCACCCCACATAGCAATATTGATTGGACTTCTTGTCCTAGATCTTAAGATTTTTAACCACTTTAGTTAGCGAACCATTTATTTCCATCATATCTACAACTGCTGCATCAAACTCACTTGAGTGTCCATTCTCAAATAGTCTAGCAGTGTCTTCCTCTTTGTAATGAGTGTCATTTTCCTCAATAGCTATCTCTTTCCTTCTCTTCAATGAATGTTGTAGTTCCTCTCTTGCTTCCTGAGTTGGTGTAGGGAAATTTGGAATTCAATCTTCTAGTTCTCAATAATCTTTCCCAACTTGTATACTTCCATCTTCAATATCTTTCCTCAAAGATACAAAGCTTTCCTTTCTAAAGAACAAGGATCTAATACCAATTGTTGGAAATAATAATGGGAAAGTGAACTCTGAGAAGGGGGGGAGGTGAATTAGTACTTCAAAACTTTAACCATAAAACATTCACCACACATCCATCTCATCATTTAGTATGTGAACTGAAATAGCCAACTACACATGTTCATCCCTAGCATGAAACAAATTACACATGACACAATAATTTTGTTACCTAGAAACCCTCTAATGAGAAGGTAAAACTAGGGTGGGGATGATGCCCAAAAATATTTACTTATGCAACTATAAATTGTAGCCAATTATGGTTACAATAAGTTTTACCATAAACTATGAAATACCTTGTGAAAGGTCTGCACTGTTAAAGGCTTACAGAGACTATTAAGTCTCACTCTATTAAAGGATTTAAACACCTTGCTAAAAGTGTTTTGCTAGAGTACTTAAACTTGTAATAAAACAAGCACTCAGTTAAGAGATTGACACAAACCTACTAGTACTACTCTATTAGGATATTTTCTCTGTATCACTTCATAGAATGATTCAACACCACGATCCTTCAGCTAGCACTCTATTGCTAGATATTAGATCTTCTCTTTCCCAGTGTGTACTTGATCCTTCTAATCAAATATGTCTCCTCTATCCTCTCTCTACTTTTTAAAAAAATTCTCTAACCTTATGCAATTGATATCATTATCACAACCTTCATAGCCACCATGAATTATCTCTGCACTTAGCATTTGTTTATCTTGCATCTCCTTCTCTTCCTTCTCGCAATTAAAAACTATTTAGGGTTTGTAGCCTTAAGTAAACAAATGTTGGCTAGGGTTAGGTTAGAATCAATGGATTTGGTTGATCTATTTTTCCACTTAGAACATCCCTCAATTTGATTGGTTTCATTTACTAGATAGGGATTCATAATATACACCTTCTAGAATTGTAAAACAATCATTAAGTTGGCCCAAATATGACTTACATATAACTTTGTGCCATTACAAGAAACTATGTCCAAAACTATTTACTTGACAATTGAAGTCTTTGATGCTTGGCATTCATTGTATCTTCAATGTTGTAACCCTTTTCCTAATTGACTTGGCGTACTTTTTTTACTCAGCTCATGAGTGACCCAACACTCACTATCTGCTTGACACATACCAGTGGTCATCACTATCTATGTATATTACTTGACATGTATTTTTTGGCACCTTATGTTTGGCATGCTTTGATCACTTGGCTCACACTGATTTCTCAGCTTTCTCTGATCACTCGGCTTGCACTATAATTCTACTAAATAATGACTAAGTGTTTTGTCATTGCCTTGTCAAAACTAATATGAGATTAACAATGATAAAAACTTACAACTCAATTGTAGATTAAAGATCACTATTTTAGTCCTCCATTCTGCTTGGCATTCATACACTTTAGCTCTAATAGGTTTTTCTCTCTTCAAGCATTTATCCCATTAAACCGTCTTTCTTTGTATGAAACTGTAGTCTCTTTTGTTCGGCCATTGAATGAAGCAATACCTAGGACTCCTTGTCTTCCTTAGGTTCTCACACATGACAACCTTTGCTTTTGAATAGCTATCTCTATAAATAAAGAATTTAGATATTTTTCCTCTTAACCACAGTCATCCATTTTAACGTTAGGTAGAATTCAATGAATCTAGCCACTTTTACATTTGGTTCCTCTAGAAAAATCCTGTACAATTTTCCTTGAATTTGCCTCAAAATAGTTTACCTTGAATTATATTCCACTAGCTCATCATAGTTATCTTCCACATGCTTCACATAATTTAAGAAATAAAATTTTTCAACTTAGATTTGTCAAAACTTTGATTTAACATAGTTTGTTATCACTCGACATCTATATTGTTCTATCACTCAATAAACACTATTGTTTATTGCTACTCTGCACCAACTAAACTTTACTTGATATATACTAACATCAAGGTAATCTTTAAGAAAGACCCCTCCAAAAAAGGATATAAAATATTAGTGAATCTTTCATTATTTTGAAAAAAAATAAAAAATTATTCATGAATCTTTCAACTTTTTTATTTTATATATTATTTATATTGATGATTATTTTTTAATCATAATTTTTATATAGAAAATATTTGTGAATCTTAATAATAATAGAAATTTCATTAATCACCATAGAATATTATAAATGAAAATTGTATATTTTTTAACTCATTGAATTTTATGAGGATCATTAAATTATATTTTAAATCAACAATGAAAACTAAATATTGGTGATATGTCCCTAAAGTAACTAATAATTATGATAATTATTGATGAATTAATTTTAATTTCTCTAATAATATATAATATTTAGGTGAATCAAATCTAATCATATATTGAATATTACAATGAATCTTTGAATATAATTTTTTTTAATAAAATAAATTATTATTGAGCAATTTTAAATATTTTAGAGCTAAATTTTATAAAAATATGACGATTTAGGTTGTGTTAAATCTTAAATTATTAGCCAAACCAAAATTTTCTAAAATTAACCAATTGATGAATATTAGCAACTAAAAAATACCTTTGCTAACATTCACTTGGCTTGCACTATTTGTCTTATTTTCTTGACACCTCTTGATTTTCACTTGGCTTTTGCTGATTTTTGTTTGGGTTGCACTGACTGCTTGGCAAGGCTTGGCAAACACTTTTCTTAGTTGATCTTCTTCTAGTCTTAACTTTAGTAATCTTTCATTTCAGACTTTAAGTAGATAAACAATACACTATAGTATCAATGTATTACTTTGTCTTACTATTTCTTTTATATACCAAATAACTCAACCTTTCTCTAGGTTCTCTTGTTATCTCCTCTTTTCAAATCATCTTCATTAATCAACTAAGTGATAGCTTTCAAACCAAAAAGAAATTTTCTCAGTAGTAGGTAGCATATTTAACATCATTGACAAAACAATGATCATTCCATTATAGGTTATTCTCTTCAAAACAATCTCATACCAACAACCTTTAGCTTTGGTATTCATGACAAACCAATACCAACAACAATACAAAAAAGAAAATAATATCTTTAAAATTTCTCCTTGTATCAGTATATGTCCTTCCTCTATATATAGTAATGTAAGTTTTTTCAATCTCCTTCAAAGTATCTCTCTTATATCTCCCTTGTTAGAGTATCTCTCCCTCTTTTTAATATTCAAGTACTTATCTCCCACTTTCTTATATCTCCCTCTTTGACAACAATGCCAAAGACTTGTCATCTCTGTATGTAGATATAATCAACGCAGGTTCTCCCTCTATCACCTTGCATGTGACTGTAAGTATTCTAATTCAGCTCCTTCATTTCTTTTTGCAGCTGCTAAAGTAAGATCCACTGAATCAAGTTGTAAAATACAACATTTACCTCAGTTGATGCAGGGCACTATTTATTCTTCTTCAGTAGCTTTGGATAGGGGTATCACCCCTAGTTTACCTCAAAGATATTCATGTACATCCTTAGGTAAGGATTTTGTTAATATATCAACTATCTATTCTTTTGTATTTAAATATTCCATCTTCACTTCTTTTTCTTGAACCAACTCTCACAAGTAATTATACTTGATTGCAATGTGCTTAGTCATTGTGTGCATCACAGGATTCTTCAATATGTTTATAACACTTGTATTATCAGAATAAAGTGCCATAGGTTTAGTAATTTACTCCTTCATACCTTTGAGTAGTTGTTTGATCCATACCACATTTTTGCAATTTACTACAGCAACCACATATTCAGCTTCAACAGTAAATTGACATATACAATTTTTTTTCTTACTAGTCCAAGTGATCAATCTCTTTCCTATGAAAAATGCTCCAACAATTGTGCTCTTTCTATCATCAATGTTTCTAGCCTAATCAACATCTTTATAGGCTCTTAACTCAAATTTGTCAATTTTCTTGTAGTATAGACCATAGTCTTTTATTCCTTTAAGATATCTCATAATTCTTTTAACAACTATCAAATGATTCTCTTTAATAGTAGGATTTGATCTAATAAAAACTTACAACTCAATTGCAGATTAGAGATCACTATTTCAGTCCTCCATTTTTCTTAGAATTCATACACTTCATACTTTATCCTCATCTAGGTCAATTTCATCAATTGAGGCTTCTACATCTTTACCCTTTTCTATTGGAATAGAGGAGGGAACAATTTCCTTCACTTCACTCAAATCCTTAGTGCTCAGTTGAGGATTAACCTCAAATTTCATTGCACTCATTATTGAAACACTAGTAGAAGAAACAACATTACTAAAAATAGTAGGAATATTTACAATACCTTGCTGAGACTTGATCTGGCTTAGAGTTGTGAAGAGTGGAGCTTGCTACTCGATAGATGAAGTGGTAGTAACATCATTCATCATTAAACTCAATAAGATATCTCCAATAGTCAATTGAGTGCTCGGTGGAACAATGTTTAACTTAACTTTTTGTGACTTGGTAGAAGCCTTCTCTGAACTTGATATGATCAATGTTTTGCTCAGAGAATTAGGAAGGGAGGCCATTACCTCTATTTCTATCTTCTTAGGATCAAAATCTTAGATATCTTGAATCTTAGGTAGATCCTTACTGGTTGTATGATCATCCACATCCTCTTGATCATCTTTCTCATCATCATCTTCATCATCATCTTCCTCGTCATGAACATCATCTAGTTTTACAATCTCCTTAGTAGGATTTACAACATGCAATCTATAGCTATTCTTCCATTCATTTATATTTGATTGCACAACATATTCAATATCTTTAAAAAGAATTAGGAATGCATTGAACTTAGGAGTTAGCTTTTGTTCATGCTTGGTCAATGCTTTCTTCACTTGTCTGAAATATCTAGCATAACTTTCCTCAAGGTTTAAGCCATGCCACTCTTGGCCTAACATTGTCCCATTGAGGTGAAACTTCCTTAACAATAACATCTAGATCTTGGTTTTTCAATTCACTTGGAGCATATTTCCATTTATCCATTTTTACTACTAAGGTTTCTTTAATCTATTTTTTCTCTTCCTTTCTCCTAATCTCTATACTTAAATGATTTGAAATATGTCATACCTCCTCCTTCTGTGAATCTTCTTAGTCTTTCATGAAAGGTAGTAGAAAACTTCTAAAAATTTAACAACTACTCTTCTTCATCATCCTCATCTTGAAGCTTTAGCTTCTTCCTAGACTTGGCAGGCCTTCTAGTGAAGAATGCAGGAGAGGACATTGTAGCTCTCTTAGTTATAGTTACTTTCCCATTTTTCTTAGGAGGTTCCTTTGCTAGTTCTTCTTCTTCTTCTTCTTTTTAATGTTCCTCTACTCCTTCTTCTTCTTCAATGTCATCTCCCTTTCCTTCTATGAGCAGAAGACATGAACCATATTTCTTGCTTTCCTTTTGAATATTTTCTACTATCTTTATTCCTCTCTTCAAGCCTTGAGGAATCTTTATTTCCAAAGAAATCTTGGTCTTTTCCTCTTCATATGTGCCAAAATATGCTGCCTTTGGATCCATGGGCTCATTGATAAGAGCTTCAATGATATCTCTTGTGTGATCAATGTTTACCTCATAACTAAGAGGTTTAACCCAGGCCACTCTTGGCCTAACTACCTATTTTTGTACCTTGTTATAGTCCACAAGGAAACATATATCTTATTCATAATCATAAAATAGCTTCTCAAGTATTTTAAAACTACTCTGCATTCTTTCCTTAAAGATCTCAAAAGATGCATCCATGATGCCCTCAAATTTATTTCCTATTTTAGCTATGAACTCATTGATTTGATATAGAATAGGTTTGTCTTTCTTCCATACTACAGTACCTTTTGAAGGGAAAAACTTCTAAACATAAAAGAAGTGATGCTTGGATGTTCAAATGCTCCCCATATTCTTGCTTAGCTAGCTTAGATGCAACTCAGCGAAGTCAAAGGATAGATTATTCCTAACCACCTTGAATGCTAGGCCTACAACTTTACATGAAACTGTGTTAAGTTAGCTAGAACTCTAAATTTTGTGAGAAATTACATGTATTTCAAAATTAATTTCCATAAATGTGATGCCATGAAGCTTCATTCCTCTACCATCCAAATAGCTAAAAGCCCTCTTTGCTAGCTCAACTTGACCTAGGCTTTTTGTAGTTTTAGGTCTGTCTAGCATAGAAAATTTAGTAACCCTATTTAATATCTTCTTTGTTATCTAGATGGGTTTGTCAAGCTGGAATTGCATGTTGTGGACACAACTTAGAATAAACCTAATCTATTTTCCTTGTAAATTCCTTCACATATGTAGAATGTGGGTTAAACCCATAATGCCTCATATGCTTGATTCATCTCAAAAGTACCCAATTCTTAAATTAAATACAGATAAAAATGACCTAATATCATGTATCAAGATTAACTTTGGAGGAATTTGTGAATGTGCTTCAATTGGGTCTAGTTCCTCTACTATTGTCAGACAAAGTTTAAACTTTGGGTCTGTGGGTGCTACATTTCTTATCAGCATCTCAAAACCCTTCTTAAACTGTTCTATTGGATGAAGACTCCATTATCACTCAATGATGCAAAGATAATTCTTTGACAAATGTGTTCTAAATTGCTTAGGGGCTCAAGAATTCTTTTCTCTATTTTCTCTAAAATTCATGGTGAAAACAAAACCTTAGATTCTTCCTTTTATCCAAATTTTGTCTTTCAAGTCACCATTAATGTGTCATATGTAGGAAATCTTGACACTTGATAGCTTTTCCAACTCAAATAAGTCTTCAATATAGCATATACCTTCGTCTTGGTTAGAAATCTAAACTCACCATCTATTTCCAAGCTCAATTAGGTATTGCAATTTGACCTTGCTTGGTAAGATCTTGCAACTTGACCTTTCTCGGCAAGGTCTTGCAATCTGACCTTGCTTGGTAAGGTCTAAGGCATTACTTCAACTATTATCTAACTTGTTGAGTCCAATGCCTCTAAAATATTAGTTTAGATCTTCTTACTTGCTGTCTAGAATTGATATGAGATGTCTCCTTCTTAATCATAGTTTTAGTGATTTCCATGGCTAACTAGTTTGAAATGGTTGAGTCATTTTAAAGACTTTGACTTGCATTCTTTGGAGATTACTTTATCCATTGTTGCCTTATTTGATTTCTGATATTGTTAGCCTTTTCTTTCTTTTCATCTTCAAATTTATGTTGGTTCATACAATTTTTAGATAGATGTCCAAGTTCTATACATACAAAACATTTATTAGTAGGGTATCTCTTCCTCATGTGAGTTCTTATGCATTTTTCTCTAATATGTCCATGCTCATCACATGAGTGACATCTACACCATGTGTTATAATCCCAACCAAAGATAACTTTCGCAATGTGTTCTACTTGATTCCACTTCTTGGTCTTGCATTCTGAATATTTGTGCCCTTATATGTTGCAATTGAAACATTTTCCTTCAAACTTGGTTTTCTCTATGGATTCACTTGCTCTATGACCTTTCTTATTACAACTATAACATTTTGCATTGAATTTTTCTTTACCATTTCTCCAACACTTGTTTAATGTATGCTCTATCTTTCCATAGTGATTACAAGTGGGTCCTTTATTCTTCTAAGCTCCTTCCTAGGATGATTCACCTTCATTTGTATAGCCTAATCCTTCTTTACCTTTGTGTCTAAATTGATTTTTCTCATTCAATTGATTCATTCTTTCTTGAGACTTCATCATCCTTTCATTGGTTTTACTGCCTACATTGAGATCATTCTACAATCTTATATTGTCTTTCCTCAAGTTGTGATGAGCTTATTAAATTTCATATTTATATTTATCTACTACAACACTTTACCCCATGATTTCAATATATTTTCAAATCATTTCCATACATTAACTTGATTTATGAAGCATTAACTATGATCAATGATTTATTGATTAGCATTTGTATGTGTCACTAGTATTGATTTAGGAAAAGATGTTATCACAAGCTATGATTGTAGAAAAGAGAGAACTTACAATTTAAGACAAAGCTACATATGCAGTTGTAGCTAAAGGGAAGACATTTCAGCTTACTTATGTACTCTAACATAGCAATATATATTGTCAACATGAAGTTATAAGTGATTTTGTTGATGTATTTCCAAAAGTATTGTTGTTTGTGAAGTTTCAATTGATGTTGCAACTATTTCCAATTGTCCATCAACATGTTAAGCATTAGAAGATTTTGAGAACAAGAAGATACTTCAAAGAACTAGAAAATGGTTTTGTTTGAATAGGTCATGTTATTTGGTTAGTGTAGGTTAGGATAGGTTAGGTTAGGTTTTCCATTCAATAAGTGTTGTTACACAGTATCTCAGAGTTAGTAGTTGTCTAGTTTAGTTTATTTCTTGGTTCTTCTTGTCTTAATGACTATTTTGAAGGAGTTCATAGCTGGTTGGTTTCTCATATTTCAAATCACTTTTCCAAGGGTGTGAGTGAGTCAAGTTTCTAATTCTAGAAGAGAGTCTTTGCATATATTTCCAAAGGTTTCATTGAGTAGTTCATTCTTCATGATGTCAAGAATTTTCTATTCAATGATAGCATCTAGTTGGTATTATGTGTAGGTTTCATGTTATAATAGCTAGGATAACATGGAAAATACCAAACAACAAGTTGGATGATGATGAAGACCACAGTGAAACTAGAAGATCCATGACATCATCAATTAATACCAAACTACCAAATGGAGTATACAAACTTGAAAAGATAAGACACACCTTACAACTAAATCAAACTCTAGAAGCTACCATAAAATGGAATGACATTGAATCATTACCAATAAATGAATACAACATAGAGAAGCTACTAGATATGGTATTTCTATTCATTTTTCAAATGAAAGAGTGTAGTAGATATGCAACCATGACTAAGGAAAGTGCAATTCCACACCATTTGCCATGTTCTAATATGATGATAATAGATGCCCAATACCCTAATCTAACAGTATTGTATTGTCACCCAAAATAGAAAAGTAAATGATAACAGATGCCCAATACCCTCTTTCAATTTGTGCTTTTCCCTTAAATCAATATTTAATTCCAGCAATCAATCATAGGAAAATGTTTTTTTTGTTATTGAAATTTTTTGGTCATTAACTCCTACTATGGTATATGCTTTAGAAATTGCACCTGCACATGCAATCCTTATATGTGTCTAATTTCTCACAAATAGAAACCATTTGTTATATTTTTTGATGTTATCTTTATTATGTAAGACTTTTGTTAAGCACAAGTGCTTCCCTAGAAAAACAATTATACAAGGCTTTCTACATTCAAGAATCAAAACAATAAAAGAACTTGAAAGCATGATTTTATTAGGAACTTAGCCACTTACTCGTTAATGAACTAGTAGAAATATAAAAGAAAGTACCTTTGGCTCCTCCTACCATAGCTTATCCAATCATCATTTTCCTAGTACCCTAAGAGAAAATTAAATGTACTTTATTGTAAACAAAAATGAATTTCCAACATATAAAGAACAGAGAATAAATAAGACTGACTTACAGGAGAGCCAAATAAGAGGAGCCCTTTACCTGCAGAGTAACAACCTTGAAAGATGTTAGGTGGCAATGGAGGCCATATGACCATTTTCATCACACACTTTTTGGCATGCTCTAGCCCAGCTTCAATATAATTTTGGAAAAATAAATATTAATGTTAATGGGTACATAGAAATAAACATGAATAATATTATCATCAATTCATTCAGCCATATTAAATTTACCAATATCATCCCACCGAACATTGGGATCCTAGTCAATTATCTGTAATGTCCCTTTACTAATTTTGCATGGTATTTCCAGCCTCAAATTAGATCTTTAAAATCAAACAACCAATATTACAAAGATCTGCCAATTTCCCAATAAAACCCAAATCGGGTATGTCCAAATTAGTGCCAAAAAACTTCACAACTTCACAAATTATTAATAAATCTGAGAATGGACATTTTTACAGAAATTTCAGCAGCATAACAGCCTACAAAATGACATTTCCAGATTTGTATAGCCTTTACACAACAGCTCACAAATGTAGGACAAAACTATGCTCAATCGGGCTCCCGAAATTAACACACAATGCCTGGAAACACCACAAAAACACTCATAAACTATCTCAGAAGTTTAATCACAACCCAATACATATATTCAGCTCTATTTTAACATCTTAAAGTCTAAAATACAGCAGCAACCCAAACTGATATGAAACACTCAACTGAAAACACCAAACTCAAACCAAAAACAACCCCGAAAACCCACAAATCGGCACTATTCAACACAAAGGAAAACTCTGTATGAGCATGCACATGGAATGGCTTCAAACTCCCATCCTTAGCCTTCTTGGAAACTTTCATCCTATTCTTGGGTCTCCTTCTCCATAGGTTTGGCAGCCTCTGAAGAACAACAAGAAAATTAGCAAAAATCAAGTTCTGGAATGAGCCCAAAATGCCTCCAAACCCCTTAAAAGAGGGCATAACCCTAACTCACGTCCAAGAGGGGTTAATAAAATATAATTTAATAATAATTTTTATTTATTAGTCCATTCGTTTCCAAAGATTAGCCCCTTTTTCCGAAACTTCACCTTTTTGGAGCCTGCCTGCCTTAGCAAAGTTTTTTTTTTTTTAATTATTTGAAAAGGGGACATGAAAAGTCCTCCCCTCCCAAATATTGCTTGTCCTCAAGAAATGAAGGTTGGAATTCTCAAGAATATGTGCTCCTTCCCAAGTTGCATCCTCTAGTGGTAATCCTTTCCATTTGACCAAATGCTCTATGACGCTCCTATTTCTCAACCTTTTCTCTCTTGTATCCAAAATCTCTTTTGGTATCAAAACTAATTTCCCTTCATCATCAAGAGGTGGTAATTCTATAGATACTATGGTTTACTGGCCTAGAACCTTCTTTAAGAAAGATACATGAAAAATATTATTTATTTTGCTGTTTGGTGGGAGCTCCAATTCATAAGCTACCTCTCCTACCTTCTTGATGATTTTATAAGGCCCATAGAACCTTGGCTTGAGTTTCTCTACCCCACTCCTCTTCAAGGTGCTTTGCTTATATGGCTACAACCTAACAAATACCAAATCTCCCACCTCAAAATATCTTTCAATCCTTTTCCTGTCAGCATATATCTTTTGTTGGTTCTATGCATGTTGTAGATTATCCTTGAGGGACCTTATTATGTCTTGGCTTTGCTTGATGAAATCACTTGCTGCGGGTACTCTACTATCAGAAAGTATTAGATCAACAAAGGAAAGGGCATCATAACCATAAAGAGCACGAAAAGGAGGCATACCAATAGACATGTGATGAGATGTATTGTAACAATACTCCGCTAGGCGTAACCATTTCGCCCAAGCATGTTGTTGATTTGAAACATAGTTCCTCAAATATCCCTCTATCCATTTATTAACTATCTCTGTTTGTCCATCTGTTTGAGGGTGATAGCTAGTACTAGGAGTGAGTTCAGTTCCTACCAAATGAAAGAGCTCCTTCCAAAAAGATCTGAGGAATCTATTGTCCCGGTCACTAACAATGTTTTTAGGCAAACCATGTAATCTAAAAATTTCCTTGAAGAACAATTCGGCCACTTGTGATTCCTTGAAACCGGATGTGATAGGAAAGAAATGTGCATACTTAGTTAGTCTATCTACCACCACATATATGCAATCCTTACCTTGAACCTTGGGCAACCCAGTGATGAAATCCATGGAAATACTTTCCCATTTTTGTTCGAGAATAGAAGTGGCTGCAACAACCCTGCAGGAAAATTCTGCTCACTCTTGCTTTGTTGGCATACCATACATTCCTTAATGTGTTTAAGGACATCCTCCTTCATACCCTTCCATGAAAACCGCTCTCAAATTTTCCTGTATGTCTTGAAGTATCCCTTATGACTAGCCAAAGGTGTGTCATGAAAGGCCCTCAATACCCTCTCCTTAGTTTTTGACCCTGGCACTAAGAAGATCTTGTTCTTGTAATAAATCAATTCATCAACAACCTTGTACATATTATCATCCACTAACTTATCCAAAATCTTGGTGGCAAATGAATCTTTAGCATACTCTAAAATTATGGAGACTTTCCAATCAGCTGAGATAGATGATAAGGAACACAAAGTGGGCTTTCTTGAGAGAGCATCAGCAACCACATTATTCTTCCCTTTCATGTATTCAATATCAAAATCATAAGCTTGCAATTTTCTTACCCATTTTTGTTGGCAATCATTCAAATCCCTTTGGTTCAAGAAGAACCTGAGGCTATTATGGTCTGTCTTTACAATGAATCTCCCACATACCAAATATTGTCTAAACTTATGAAGTGCATGCATGATTGCCAACATTTCCTTATCATAGATGGAGTAACCTTTCTCTGATTGATTTAATTTTCTACTCTCAAATGCTATTGGATGTCCCCTTTGAGTTAGGACAGCCCCTGTACCTTCTCTAGAAGCATCACATTCAACAACAAAAGGTAAAGAGAAATCTGGAATTGCAAGCACAGAGCATGAACTCATTACCTCCTTAAGCTTATCAAATGTTTTTTGTGCCTCTTCTGTCCAAAAAAAAGCTCCTTTCTTTTTTAAATCAGTCAAGAGGGCAGCAAGCTGAGAAAATCCCTTGGAAAATCTCCTATAGTGGCTACACAACCCAAAGAAACCTCTCAACTGTGTAAGATTAGTGGGTGGAGGCCACTCCAAAATTGCTTGGATTTTTTGTTGATCGACCTATACTCCTTTAGAACTTATAATATGTCCCAAATATAGGATCTTTGTCAAACCAAACTCACATTTAGATAGCTTAGCATAGAAGGATTGCTGCTCCAAGATTCCCAAAACAGTGTCTATGTGCTTTAGATGTTCTTCCCATGTTTTACTGTATATCAAGATATCATCGAAAAATACCAAAACAAATTTTTGAAGATGCTGATTGAATACCTTATTCATACAAGATTGGAATGTTGTAGGTGCATTAGTGAGTCCGAATGGCATAACAAGAAATTCAAAGTGCCCATAGTGACATCTGAAAGCAGTCTTTTCCACATCTTCACTCCTCATTCTGATTTGATGGTAGCCTGATCTTAAGTCAATTTTTGAGAAGTATACAGCACCATGTAACTCATCAATGAGTTCATCTATGCGTGGTATGGGATACCTATTTTTTATGGTCTTCTTGTTTAGAGCCTTGTAGTCTACACACATTCTCATTGTACCATCCTTTTTCTTGACAAGTACCACAGATGATGCAAATGGACTAGAGCTAGGCCTTATGAATCCCATGTCCAGGAGTTCTTTAATAGTTTTTTCAATTTCTTCCTTATAACCTCTTGGATGGCGGTATGGGGTTGTTATAACTGGTTTGGCACCCTGTTCTAACTCTGTACAATGCTCAAAACCTCTATCTGGTGGTAATCCTGGAGGCAAATCATTGAAAACTATACTATGCTTATCAAGAATATTTTGAATTTCAAAATGGAAATTACCTTGATTCTTTGGAGAGCTTGTTGGTTGGATTATGACTCCTGCTGCCCATGTTACTTGTCCTCTTCGAAAAGTCCTCTCCATCCTCTTTGCAGAGACCACCTTAGGTGCTCCATTCGATAACCCTCTCAATATGACTTCTTTCCCATTGGAATGAAATTTAAACTCCATAGTGTGATGGTTCATGTAATAGCCTCTGATAGAGTGCAACCATTGAACACCCAATACAAGATCTGTCTCCCCAATACCAACCACATAGAAGTCATCACATAACTCATAATATCCTAAGGTCATCTTGAGTTGTTTCACCACCTGTGTGCAAGGAATAGTGAATCCATCAGCTACAGTAACATTGAATCCCTCAAAATCTTTTGCTTTAAGCCCTCTTTTCATGACAGATCCCTCATCAATAAAATTTTGATTTGCCCCACTATCAAGAAGAACGGTCAACCTTTGCCCTACTAGTACCCCTCAAATTAGGAAGGGATGGTATCTTGGGACTCCTGATAATGCTGCTAAAGTGCCATCCTTGCTGATTTCTTTTACTTTCTCTTCTTCTACCTCCTCCTTAGTATCATGAAATTCCTCATGCTCATCTGAATCAGATTCTGAAGCAACTTCAATATAGTGCACTTGACCTTTCCCCAAACATCTGTGTCCTAGAACCCATGGTTCTCTACAAGTAAAAAAAAGCTTTTTCCTTCGTAATTCACTCCTAGTCTCTTCATCTACCTTTTTTTTTGCCACATTTGTCACATCTTTTGGTGGTAGTGTTGGGAAAGTCTTTTTCTGAAAATTTCCCTTATGTTGCCAAAGATTTGGGGGTTTTTTATTAGTGATTGATTTCATAGGCACGCAAGTTTCAAGTTGCAAGCTTCTTTTGATAGCTTCCTGATCTTGACCTGGAGTAGTCATTCCATGATACCACCAATCATAGGCTGCATCTTCCAAGTGTAGACTTGCAAATTGAACAACATCACTCTCTTTCATGGGGTTAAGTGTGAAGAAAGTTTGTAATTTTTGTAGCCATGCTCTAGCTGAAATTTTATTTGTTCCATCAAAAGTAGGTGTTGTAAACTTGCTTATTTTATTTTTGAGCTCTCTTCCACTTGTGTCATCCTCCCTCCTATTCTCTTTCTTGGGCATCAAAGCATTCATCATATCACACATATTCTCTAACAGGAACTGAACTACGAAAGTCATCATCTAAGCCATTGTAAGTAGCTCTTAATGGAATCAAGTTACCTGTAACCTCTTCCACTGGATTAATGGCTGGATTTGGTACTGATGGCTCATCTGTAGGCAAGAAAATAGTTTTGGTTGATTTAGATGGTGTGGATCTCCCATTTCTTGGCTCCTCTGAAGTGCTCCCTTTCTCATTAATAGATGCAATTCCTTGTAATTTTTCTGTCAATATTCACAAAGCCTCTCTAGTTTCCGCCAAACCATCCACTGTTTGCTTCTGATTATTTTGGATGTCTTGGAAGAATTTCTTTGCCATCTCATCTGGATCAGCCATACTTTTTTCTTCCTTGGATTTTGTACTTTTGCTTTCGACTAGGGGTTTGATCAAAATTTCTTTATTCTTTTCTCGCTACAAATATCTTTTTCCTCTTTCACTTAGTTGCATGCGATCATAAATTTTGACATGCAACTAATTAGAAGCAAAATGCAACCATAAAATATGGCATGCAAGATCTGGGTAGTTGTCAAAACTAACATGCAAGATCTGCGTAGTTGTTAAAACTGACATGCAACTTCTACAAACCCTCAGGCTGGCAAGATCATGGCTTTGATACCACTATAATGTCCCTTTACTGATTTTGCATGGTATTTCCAGCCTCAAATCAGATCTTTAAAATCAAACAACCAATATTACAAAGATCTGCCAATTTTCCAATAAAACCCAAATCGGGTATGTCCAAATTAGTGCCAAAAAACTTCACAACTTTACAAATTATTAATAAATCTGAGAATGGACATTTTTACAGAAATTTTAGCAGCATAACAGCCTAAAAAATGATATTTCCAGATTTGTATAGCCTTTACACAATAGCTCACAAATGTAGGACAAAACTATGCTCAATCGGGCTCTCGAAATTAACACACAATGCCCGGAAACACCACAAAAACACTCATAAACTATCTCAGAAGTTTAATCACGACCCAATACATATATTCAGCTATATTTTAACATCTTAAAGTCTGAAATACAACAGCAACCCAAACTGATATGAAACACTCAACTGAAAACACCAAACTCAAACCAAAAACAACCCCGAAAATCCACAAATCGGCATTATTCAGCACAAAGGCAAACTCTGTATGAGCATGCACATGGAATGTCTTCAAACTCCCATCCTTATCCTTCCTAGAAACCTATAAAATCCCATTCTTGGGTCTCCTTCTCCACAGGTTTGGCAGCCTCTGAAGAACAACAAGAAAATTAGCAAAAATCAAGTTCTAGAATGAGCCCAAAATGCCTCCAAACCCCTTAAAAGAGGGAATAACCCTAAATCACATCCAAGAGGGGTTAATAAAATATAATTTAATAATAATTTTTATTTATTAGTCCATTGATTTCCAAAGATTAGCCCCTTTTTTCTGAAACTTCACCTTTTTGGAGCCTGCCTGCCTTAGCAAAGTTTTTTTTTTTGAATTATTTGAAAAGAGGACATGACATTATCTCATTGCTAACATGCTCTATTAGACATGGTTTCAAGTTATGCAACTTATCAGGAATCTCACCATCAGGACCAACAAGCATTTCTAAATTGAAAATATAGGATAGAAAAGAAATAACCGTTAGCATGCTTCTGACCAAAACTACTAGAGATGGTTATTTATTTAGTTAAAATCAAAATTAACTAATCCTATTCAAAAGCAATGGCTATGAGTTATTGTCAAACTACCTTCAGATTTGCAATACTTATCTTGTCACAAGAAATTTTTATAACCAAACAGTTGGAAGGATCATGACCTGAGGAAAACGCACAAGAGACCAAGGTTACTAAAGACAAGCAAAGGTAGTCTACTATGGAATATGCATGTTGATAGAGTATTTCCCAACCTATCTAAACATTTGAGCTACAAAAAGATGTTGATTATATACTTTACACTACAAAAAATTAGTATACACAAACAAGGTTGAATAGGCACTATAGCAACATATTTAGAACTAGTCAAACATCCAAATCACCATTAAAGAAAGGAATCATACATGAATAAATCTGTTGCCATCTTAAGATGATACATAGTTGTCTCATCTTTTGGCTTAGAAGAATTGCTATCATTGCCTAATCAAAAAATTATTGTAGTATTCAACTATGTTCTTCATAGCCTATAAAAGTTGACTAAGGTTGTAACGTTTATAATGACTATAGACAAAAATATAAATTAAAACAAGCAATATTATCATCAATGTTTTTAAATGTAAAATGAAATGGTTGTAAGTATGCGTTTCTACCACATGCAAATGATGTTGAGATATAGACCTATGCAATCCAATCTCCCAAGGAATAGATAGCACCACTTATCACCATCTTTGCCAAAATAGGATTTTTCATAAAGTGATGTTAGAATAGTTACTAAAATGGTCATAAATTATGTTGTTATATTAAAAGAATACTTTAACTTAAGAAAAAAAAAATATACAATATTAAAACATGACATCATGCTTTAAAAACTAAAAAGGTACATGTAATGAAGAACTTCATTTTAACTTGCTAATTGGTTGTCACTATTAACTATAAGCTTATCTTTAAAGTTTGAGCTTCACTTGGTTTCGAGAATAGTTAAATATTCTCTACTTAATAGGGCCAACCATGTGAAAGTGGAAGCTCATTTGGCCCCTCCCTCTGCCCCCCTAACATCATTCTAAATTCCCCATTAACATTTAATAACATTCAATTCATCCATTTTTGAAATATAATATTCAATCATTATAATCACATGATAACATTCATTAACACATAAAATTCATAAACACACAACATTCATGAATAATTCATTAACACAATATTCATTAGCACCCAACATTAATGAATAATATTCATTAACAATATTCAAGAGTAAGTCATTCATGAATAATCATATCTTTTTTGCTTTCTTGCCATTTCTTTTTTTCATAAAATTTCTAAGAGGAATATCAATGTCCTCATCATCCCCCTCCTCTACTAGTTCTAACACATGTCTCCTCCTCATCCGTTCAGGAACATCATGAGGCCACTACACCAAAAGGGGGTCTGCTGCAATAACAAGTACTTCATGAGTTAAATTCACACCATTTTATATTAGTGAATTACGAGTTTTTATTTAAATAAAAGAATTATAAATCAAAAACTTAATTTAAAAGAACAAAACATAGGTTTTCTTTACTTGAATGTGCAACATGATCTACCTTTTGATCAGTCTAAACATCCTTTGGCACTCATTCTGTACAACATGATTCTATATCCTCAACACAAAAAGATTACACCAAGTTCAATTAAAGATGTTAAATTGTATTAATAATTACATAATTAGTTTTAAATAACAAATGAGCACCTCCATCGATAGTATGATGCACATCAGGGGCTTCATGATGTTGTGTATCATTTGTGTCATGATTAACAATTTGCATTGCAATGTCATGCACATTATTATCAAATAAATTGTTGCTCAAGTATTCAATTTCTAATATATTTTTTTGCATATTTACCTATGCACATTTTTTTGGTTGGGGCAATGGAAGCTTGCCATAGGCATTCAGCCACCACTGCATAGCCTTGCTTGAAGGCAATTTTTTTGTGTTCTTCCATGGCCTCTAGACTAAAATCAACACCGTACGTTTTTTTATTAATTAAAAAAATCATTTGCATTTTATAAAAAAGAATTCTTTGCAATTCATTTATTGCTACTTACAATGCATGCTTTGATTTTTGAATATCCCCCAGAGCCAAGTCTGTGATGTCTAACCTTTTCCAACCTCGCCTTTGTTGCCTTTGATGTGTCCTGCAACCTATGAAAAGTTTTAAATATGTTAGATGATATAGTTATAAAGATCAGTACTAATTAGTCAATTATTATATATTGGTATGAAGGTTTTAGCATAAAGTATCATGTTCCACCAAAAATATGAAAAAAGGGAAGAAATTATAGCATCATACCTTTAATTGACATGTGTAATCATCCTATTTATCCATGATAGATCTAGAAGGTCATCAAATATGGTTGCCCACATGTCATCAATATTCTTGGTACTCTTTGTAATTGGTAATTGGTAATTGGTAATGACTAAGAATTGCTTATCATATTAAGATTTTTGGATGTAATTTTAGTGTGGTTAGTGATTGGAAGAAGTTTTGTTTTACTCAGCACAACATCTCTCTACTTTTCTTGAGCTTTTAATGTAAACTTAGTCTTCAAGCTTCTAATTTTGAACTCCTCCAGAAGGTCTTTGAAAACTTTGAAGACATTGGTCTTGACCAAACAAGTCAGATGATTTTTCCATATAAACTAAACAATTAACTTTGCTGACCATAGTGTAGAAGGTCATGAAAAATGACTACCAAAATGTCATTAGTACTGTTAGTGTTTCTACCAATTTTAATGGGTAATGGTTGATAATTGCTTTTCTTATTGAAAAATTTGTATATAATTTTAGTGTGGTCGCTGATTGAAGTGTTGTTTTTGTAAGTATATGCAGTGGAGATGAAACAAAAGCTCTTTTTGTTTTTGGAGATCCATATGTAGACACTAGAAATTACTATCCTAGTATAAAAATAACATAGTTTCAGCATGGAAATATCCATATGGTATCACTTGGCCTGGGCACCCATCAAGCAGGGTATCATTTGGCAGAATTCTTACTGATAATTTAGGTAATCTTTCTCAAAATCAATTTCTAATGATCTCAAAGGTCCATATCAGAAACTGTTGTTCATATTAGGAACTGTTGTTGCATATTTTATCCCAAAATATTTGGATAGGCAATATAACTAGACGTCAATTTGCCTCAAACTTTTCCATTTCTATGTATTGGGCTTGCCAAGTGCTTTACACCATCAGCTAATATAGGTATATGTTTGACTTCTCTCTAATTATATAATGATTATAGATCATGGTATTGACTTCTGATTTTCTAAGTATAATAATGCTTAAGGTTCTTGTCTTCAATTTTGTATATTTATATTTTGCACTGTGAACCTAGAAATTCCCCCAAATTTTATAAGATATAAAAATCCTATCAAAAAAATCTTATTGAAATTTCATTTGGAAGGCAAGCCAAAACTTTTCAAAGTAATCATATGAAACAGAAAAATCGTGACCCTTTAGGATTGCACTATAAGATCCTTTGAAAATCCTTTTTCAATCCATCCATATAACTCCTTATAATTGATGCCCTTTTCAGGATACAATTATATTGAAATTGAACTAGTAATTTTCAATTTTAAAGTCTTGATAACTATGACAAGTTCTCTCCAGTAGTGCTTCTCTTCTATACATTGAGCCATGGATCAGAGCAATCCTATTTCCTTAATCTATTAACATTAAAATTCTTATCTACAAGAGCTTCTAGATTTGATTGTGTATAGTTTTTTAAGCATGGATGTTTCAAATCAAACTCTATGCTCTATGATTGTGTATCTTTTTTCTTGTGGCCTCTCATGCTTGGTTTCATCTCTCTTATGCTGGATTTCATCATGATGATGGTTCAAAATGTCGATGCTAAAAAAACTATACAAAATCAAATCTAGAAGCTCTTGTAAATAATTGTCATAGATTGTAAAAATATGTTCTCATTGATTAAAATACTTCTTTTCTTTATGATTATATTACTATGGTTTTAAATATATAGGTGAATACATTTACCAGAGTTTGTGTTTTTTCTTAAATTTATGCAACCCAAATCTTAGGTCTTCCACCTCCAATGACCTACAGGGTTCTAAAAAGTTCAAGCCATCATATACAACCAAGGAGAGGCATAAACTTTGCAGTAGCATATAGTGGGCTATTTGATACTTTTGGAGTTCCAAAGCTGAGTGTCCATGTTGGGAATTTCAAGGATTCCATTATATCTCAAAAATATGGTTCTCGTCATCTAAAGCACTCAATAACACTTCTCACTCTAAATGGAAATGATTATGCTGCTAGAAATGTTACCACAATGGTAAGAATAAATATCACCAAACTTGCTATGTTCTAATGATTTTTTCTATTTCTAGATTTAATTGTGGAAGTTTTTTTAGTATCAACATTTCGGATCCACTCTATGATCTATCATCAAGATGAAAGAATTATCTTACATCCTTCTCTCATTCCGATGATGGATTATATCTTACATCCTTCTCTCATTCTGATGATGGATCACATAGTGCAATCTATTGATACTAAAAAAACTTACACAATCAAATCCAGAAACAAAAAAGATTTTTTTGAAATAGATTGTGAAAATTTGATATTATTAATTGTCATGTTGTACTAGAATGATTCAAATGTGACTTTAAAAAATATGTGACTGAGGGTTATGTTTACAAGGAATGGAGAAGTTTGTGAAGAGTGTTGTAGCAGAGATGAAACTGCAACTCATAGAGCTATATAATCTTGGGCTAAGGAATTTTCTCGTATCAAATAACATGCCATTTGACTACCAACTAGGTTACTTACAGTCTGGAGTAGTATGTTTGAACACAACAATGGACTTAGTTTCCACCCACAATAAATCTCTATCACAAGCCATTTCAGAGTTGAGGGAGCTTGAAGATGCCAACTTCCTCATCCTTGATTTCTTTGTAGCCTTCTCTCATATTATCTTCAACCCATTTTCATATGGTAAAGACATTGATTATAGTGTAGTTAAGAATTTCGAGATTAACTTTTTCAAGTTTTCCTTCTAAATAGTGTATCTATTTAAGAGGCATAATTATAGGATTACATAAATACATGAGGATACTGATTGACTTATTTCTGCATTGTGTATTGAGTAGGAATCCATGAGATGAGTAGATAATGTTGTTTTAGAGATGGAAACATGAGTAGCTCCATTGTTGGGTGTGCTGATTATGATGAACAAGGAAGAGCTCTTTTTCGTCTATGCAAGTCTCAAGAAGAATTTTTCTTTTTTGATTGGTACCATCCTACTTAGAAGGGATGGCAAGTGATGATAAATCTTCACTACTCTCATTGTGGGTTTGTTCAATATGGCTCATGTATTTGTCATTACACTGACTGAATATCATTTATCACCTATACTGCTAACACATTACACTATGATACATGTAGTTGAGAATTACTATATTTCCAAGACATAATATAGCTATATGTGAAGTTATAAGTGCACTATTTATATCTTATGTAGGATTTATGCCTAGATTGAGATATATATAGTTGTATATGGGCATTCTATGTGCAATCAACCACCACAGTTTATTATATGCCCAAATTTTAGAGAGCATTCATAATAGGGTGAAAGCAATTGTGTCAGCATATGAATTGCATACCTTTCATCAATAGATAGATTAAATTGAGCTAGTTAAAATTGTTGACACTAAAGTTGAACCCTAAATTTTCTCATTAATGTACTAGTAGTTAATACTACTACATACTTTTTCAGATTTGTTGGTGTACTTTCTTTTGGACGTTCCCCTTTCTCCTTTGCATCCAAAATGAACTCATTCTAGTTGCTCATTGAAACAAAGGGAGGACACTCGTACTTTGGGTTTAGGATCAGACTCTTTCTATATGTGTCCCTTACAACCTTAAGATGTCTAGAAGCTTTTTGTAAAAATTTCTTATGATAAAAAATATTAATAACAAAATCATGCTCTATATCTTTCATGAGCTCATCTTTTAATTTTTTTTATCTTGGTAGTTCCACCTTTTAAGAAAAAACACAAAATTGTTAGATATAGCTAGTATAAGAAAAGACCCAAATGAAAAGAAAAATGTTGCACCAATTAATGATATGAAAAAAAAAGTGGGATAAAATTAGTTCAGTTATGATGTTCCACCTTTTACATATGGTGGGCCTGAATCTTTGTAGCATGAGGTCATAAAGCCTCCTATAAAATGTATCGTTTCCTGCAAAAATGTCATGGGATAATTAATAGTAAGAACCATTAAAATGAATCATGTGAAGAATACTTTTCATAGTGAATAACAAATACATAAAATGAGATACATTTCATCTTTTTAGTGATCTATTTCAGGGTTGGAGGATCAACTTGACCAAAATTGACCAAAAAAGAAGTTTGGAAAAAATTTTAAAATGTCTAAAACTAGTCAAACTCTACCAGGGTTCTAGCTTCTAATGATTAAACAAACCAAATTATAACCATGACCACAATTCTAGAAAGACGCAAAAGTGCAAGCCTATGGAATCATTTTTGTGATTGGATCACTAGCACTGAAAATCATCTTTACATTGGATGGTTTGGTGTCTTGATGATTTCTACCCTTCAGTATACCTTGAAAAAAAATATGGTTCATAATACATATAACTTGCCATGACCTTCATTTTTTTTCATTCTTAATTGATGTTGTCACTAATCATACCTCGGATATTATGGAAAACAAATATTGCTAAAATAGACAGTGAAGCTGAAAGTGAGCACTCTAAAACTCTAATAGGCAATAGCAATGATGTGGGAAATCATTGAAAACTGAACATTGAATATGAAAGAAGACTCCCACTTTTGGTTCTCTATAGAAAAATTGGTTAGCATCTTCTATTGAAAGCATGAAATTGCAATGTACTGAATTACTAAACTAGATAATTACTAGTATAAACAAAAGGTCATTGATAATTCAAATGATCTTACCAAACCCCTAATAAAAAGGAATTCCAGAATAATTAAACAACTTGCACAATACAACATACTAAAGAAGGTCATGAGGCGTCACTCCACATCAAAAGCCCTTGCATTCATCACTTCCTATCATGTTTATGTCTTGCAAGAAAATCCTTATTATAATATAAAGAATAATTATTTCAAGTACCTAGAATCTTAGGACATTTCAAAGGCATTGATTCATCATCGTTAATCAACAACAATGTCTACATAGCTCCTATGCTAGAAACATGGGTAGCTCTAGGAAATGATGGTGAATTACCACCAATACATGCACTATGATCTGCATTTGGTGATGTACCAGATGGTGCATCTCCTACCACAAAAAAAATAATACACTATGTGGTGCACCCAAGATTAAAGTACATATTATCAACTCATAATTAAGACAAAACCAAATATAGCAAAACAAGGATTTACCAGCTAGACATCCCCTTGCTGTCGACATTGCAGTTGGGAATCTCATATAGGCATTCATCAACTTCATAGGATTCTCCTGCACTAGATGACTTGAACAATACATTGTTAGCAAAGACATTCTGAAATAATAAAAGTAAGAGTTAAGAAGTTTTGAATGTTCGAAATAAAAAATTCCTTCTAACTTGTCAACTAAAAGATTATTTTACTAGTGGCAGTCGAAGCTCTACTACTACTAGCCTCACCACATTATCCTTGACCAAGTTGTGGATCAGTTGCCAAAAACTCCTGTATAATAAGAATTTAGTAGTTAAAGTTTCTTACAACTCTTTAAAAAAATTGCATCAATAAAGTATTTTGCACATATTACATATTTTACTTCACAACATAGAAGATTATAAAATATAAATCTTTATTGAACTTTTGTTATAGCTAAAGATTCATTATTGCTTACTTCATAGCGATGAGCTTGCACTCTCAAATATGATAGCCTCTTCATCATCTCCTCGGATTCCATATTTGTCTCATCCAAAAAAATTATTATTTCTAAATTAATTTTTAAATTTTTTTTTCTTCAACATTGTTGTTACATTGGGAGTTTCACCAATATCCTCATCAGAAGGTGTAGCTAGTGGCTTGGTACTTACTACTGGTGCTTTTCCCTTATCTTGAACATCAAATTGTGTGGGGAATATTAGTAAAACTATCATAAAAACTCAAAAACTGTAAATAAAATAACATAATAATATAACATTTTTCAACTATCTAATTTGTACAATTTCAAAAAGGTTTACCCTCATTGAAGAAGGGGTGGGAGTAGCATCCTAGTGACCTCTATCATCTATCGAATCCATATCATCCTATCACAAAGATTAAACATAAAAAATTCAGCTAACTGAAAGCAATAGACAACAAAAAAAAATTATTAACAAAATGGTAAATAGTACTTACAACCCTCATGATAGTAACTTTGTTTGTATCTATGGGATTTAAATGGTAATCGATTAGCAGTTCTTCCCCTGCACTTATTGATTTTATTGCATAAACAAAAACTTCATTCCCCTCATGCACCTCAAATATGCAATTGGGTTGCTTACTAGTTGAAGAAGGTCATGTACTTTTTATAATACCTACAATATTACCTATTGGTTTTGGTCTCCCATCAATGTACATAGAAAATCTTTTACTTTGATCATTTTCTTTCCATTCTATATAATTAGCTGATACCCCATACCTACGCATACTTTTTTTACATTGAAAAATCTGCATCCAATCATTGTAATTGTAACATGGACTGACATACTTGAAAAATTTGACAAATTTGATGTAATATACGTTTATCCCATCCATGGAAAATAGGCCCAAACCATGTAATGAGGATGGAGCAATGCAATATATCCTCTCATTAACACAAAAATATGTGTTAATTGGAGGTAGTTCATTGGGTACCCATTCTTTCTCAATGTGTGTGTACCGAAAGGGTACCTTGATGTCACCTTTGGTCTCATCATCATAAGAACATGACCCCCCATTAGCAAGGAAAAATTTCATGTGTTTATCAAAAAAATTTCTATTCTTTTGACCTCTAGTTGATCTCACTATTTTAGCCGTACTACATGTAGAGCTTTCATCTACCATTTCCTCATTTCCCTCATTCGATGTAGATAGATCTGACAAGTACCTATTTGGTGGGTCTTGCAATCCATCAAATGGAAATTGAAAGTGACAAATATAAAATGTAGTAAGTTGAAAGTGATTATACAATTATATTTCTATACAGACCTTCTTTGTCTATATATACATTATATGATTATATAATATGTCTATTTATAACATACGTGCTCAATGATAAAAAAGAAGAATATAAGAAAATTATGTCTATTTATTGACTTATACTTGCTGATCCATGTCACTATGCACAATCCATGCCAAATGGGTCAAATTTCATGCATATGTTAATAATTTATGTTAAGTTAGGTAAAAATTACATGATACACGTAAACATGAACAAATTTACATGATACACGTTTGCTACAAATAACTTAGAAGATAACATGAACAAATTTCCCTTATATACGGAATGCAAGATCGTCAATAGAAGGGGTGACGATGTACCTATAGTCAATTAATTGTTTGCAAAAAGAGTCATAATTAGACACAACATAAACATTGGTAACTATAAATAACATATGTTGTAATCATTAGAAATGAACACAATAAATATGTAATCAAATTTCTTGCATATGTTAATCATTTATCTTAAGTTAGCTAAAAATTACATGATACATGTATGCTACAAATAACTTAGAAGACAACATGAACAATATGTAACATTGTAAACATGAAAAAATTTACCTTATATATGGAATGTAAGATTGTCAATAGAAGGGGTGATGACATTTGTAGTCATTGATTATCTTCTTCTTCTTCTTCATCATCATCATCATCATCATCATCATCATCATCACATCATCGCCATCATCGCCATCATCATCACCATCATCATCGCCATCATCATTGCCATCATCACCATCATCATCGCCATCATCATCATCATCATCACCATCATCATCATCATAATCACCATCACCATCACCATCATTGTCATCACCATCATCATCATCACCATCATCTTGATCTTCATCATCTGCTTCTTCATCATCTTCAATATCTTCTTCTTCCATAACATTATACTTTAACAGCTTTTATCTTGGATCATGTCTAACAACAAATGACCAACCTTGTTTATGTGGAACCTCTAAGTAAAAAACTTGTTCGCATTGACTTGGAAGAACATAGGGCTCATCTCCAACTGGCTTAAACGACCTTGTATTTATCATTGTAAATCCATTATCACGTTGAATAACCATTCTATCTGGATCATTTTGATTTAGTCGTAACTTGTACCATTTGACAATGAATAGAACTACTTTGAAGGTGTTAAATTCACACTCAATTATATTATCCAATATGCCATAGTATTGATTTTGAGATTGTTCAGGATGTATGTTGTTTCTAGATGATATATTGGTGACCTCAAAAATTGCACTTATCCCGGAATCACAAGTTTTCTGTGTGTCATCCAACCTTTTAATGCAAAATTTGTGGCAATGATAGTACATAGCTTTGTGGTGCTTGACCTGCAATTTTTGAAGTGTGTGTAAATTATTTTCATCATGAGTTGATACAAAACATATGTCGAGTTATGATCATTAATAAATTTCTACATACCTCTCCACCTCTTAAACCCTTTACTAGATCAACTACCATTGGCATAACATTGGAATCTCCATTGTGATGAGCTTCTGTAACCAATGAAGCAACATCTTCCCATGTTAATGAGCAACCATTTTGTTGACATTGTTCAATCCATTCCATCATCCAATCAAGATTGTTCACAATATACAAATGTATTGCATCCCACTCTTGACCACCTGTTTCAAAAAAATACACCAATTAAAAATAACTTATATTGAAGATTTATAAGAAATTAACTACAATAACATCTTATGTTTACCTCTCACTTTTCTCAATCTACCTTTTCCCATCAAGTACTCTCCTTTGAATTTGTTAATTGAGTTGGGATCCCAAATATGATCTACATGGATCTTTGCTGCAAACTTGGGAAGATATTTACTAATGTACAACATGGTCTGGTATACGATATATCCCTCCACCATAGAACCCTCAGGATGTGCTCTTTGTCAAACCAAGCCTTTCAAAAATTTCAAGTGCCTCTCAACCATCCACATTGACCTGGTTGGTATAGGTCCACACAATTCAATCTCCTCATCTTGATGTATGAGGTAGTGTTTTTGTGCATTGAAAAAACTTGGAGGTAGAAACTTTTGCATTTCAAACATTAGAAGAGGAATTTATCTCTTCCAATATTTTATATCTTCTTTATTGATTTTTTAGATGAAAAACACCTCATGTATTTTTCAAGATCATATATAACCTGTTTGACATTGTTGGTGAAGTGGTGTGGGAGAGATAGAGCTAGAATGTACTACAATATTTGTAAAATGATCTTGTTAATATTTTATAAAAGAATGCAATTGAAAATACATGCAGTATATAAATATATAGTGAATAAAAAATAATATGAATTACCTTAATAAATGTATTCCAATCATGTGTTTTCAACCCGAGCTCAAATTCACTTTTATTTGATATGAGATTGTTTATGTTCGCAGCAAATCTTGTGAGAAATCGTATTTTTTTTTATGATTTCTTTTATAGCATTGCTTTGCTACTTTGACAATAACCAACTAAGGGCACTTGTATCAATCTAGTCTCCATTTTTATTTGATTGAATGCCATTTTCATTGCATGATTACATTCTTTAATGTCGCTACAAGTTTTGACAATTTGATCTTTGTCACGGCTTCCATCCAAGATTTTCTATAATGTCTCTGTTACATTCTTTCTAATATACATAGGATCAAAAAATTGCACAATTGGGAGTTGCTTGTAGTATGGCAACCTAGTAAATTACATAGGATAAATTTTTAGTCCTTTTGGAAGTTGGTCATTAATGCCTTGACAACCTTCACAAGCATCAATCACATCATTAGTAAACAAAACACAATATCGAAATATAAATTTGAAACAAAAACCATCAAATGGAATGATATTACCTCGATGATTTATTTTATTGTATGCTAAATTTCATAGTGAGGTGTCATTCTCTATGGCTTTGATGTAGTCTCTTCTAGACCATTGAAAAGATTTTTTTTGGTAATTTGGTACTTATGATTTCTATGTAGAAAGTGTCTATTCTCATTGAACACCTGCTTTCTTAAAAATTTTGAATAACAAGATTTCGTCTTTGGAGCACAAACTAGAAATGCAAATTTTTCCTTTTTCTAAAGACCTACAAGATTGTGTATAATTGGATAAAATGTGTTAACTTTGACATACCAAAAAAGAGGTGTCAAGAAGAGAACATACCACAAAAATGTGTTAGCCCAGGGGCATCGTGTATTGTCCATACAAGCATTGCATGAAATTGAAATTGTCTTTGTCCTATTGGTCTATAGATGTCATACATAGTAACCCCATTCCATAACACCACCAACTCGTCGATAACATGTTAAATATATACGTTGATATCTTTAACTTGGTACTTACCTAGTTGAATGAACAAAAACACTACATAACTATTATGACCATTTGATGGATTAGTAATAATAAATTAATTTAAATGACCACTAAATCAAAAAATACCTGAAACAATCAGTATCAACATTGTGTGCTCTTTCTTTATGAACAATCAAGGAGGTATGTTATTGTTGATAACAAAAATAGGCCACACTAAGTAAATAGATCTCATCTCTCCAAAAGGATTGACACTGTCTACTACTAATGAAAGCTTGATATTACGAGGTTCTTCTGTGGTCATGTTTTCTCTATTTCCTTAAATGCCAAACCATCTGTAGGCATTCACATAATGTCATCTTGACTTCTATTGCGTGTATGATAATCCATAAATTTTGCCAAGCTATTGCTCCTAAATAATCATTGCAAACATGGAATAATGGGAATATGCCAAAGAACCTTGCGAGGTACCTTTTTTGTTAATCAATCTGATTGATATCTACTAACATGACAAGTAGGGCATTGTGTTGCAAATTCATTCTGTTTATGATATATAATATGATCATTCAGACATGCATGTATTTTTTGATACTCCATTCCAATATCTTTCATGATGGAAAATTATTATCAGTACAAGTGAGGTAGAATGTTTGCTGGTGGTAACAAACACTCACCTATCAACCTATGACCAAAAAGATAATTTGTTAGTTTAAAGAATATTAATTGCTACACGAACCCAATGTTAATTGTAAGGGAACTATGAGTAACATAATGAAAGAAGATGGCATACCTTAACATATGTGTCATTGCTATGTTGGATAAACCATTCATAACCTTCAAGTTCACCAACAGCAATACAATAGCAAGAAGAGCTATTTTGGAGCCTTCATATAGGGACTGGTGTGCCTTCTCAAGTAAAGGTACATCAAGCTCTGCATCAACATCATCATCATCTTGATCATCATGATCATCTTGATCATTGTTATCTTCATCATCCTAGCCTTCTTCCATTGTATCATTACCTTCTACTTCAATATTCATACTTCCATGTTCCCTCATTTGGAAATCCGCATTCTTCGAATTGTCATGGTCCATAACATGAAACTCAGGGACGTTGACCTATATGAAAATGATGACCTTATATTAACCATGACCATGATGTCATCATCAAATCATGTCTTATGTAATTTATAAACTATTAAAATACATACTAATGGGTGATATTCATTTCCCCCTTCAATGTGACCATGTTGCCTACAATGTTGCTTAGCTGTTGTGATTAGATATCTTTGAGTCTTTAAGCCCTTACACATTTTGCAATGACAATAACATTTTCCATCACCTTTTCTTTTTAAGTTAGACCACAGTCTAGAAATTGTCTCCCTATTTTTTTATGCATTGATATTGTCAGACATGGTCTTTCTTGAATGGAATGACTCATTGGCGCAAGAAGGATGATTTGTTTGCAACCTACAGATGGAGTAGTAAGAGGAAGACACATATAGAAAGGAGTTAGGTTTGTGAACCAAGTAGGAGTTAGGACATGTTGGATTGGGTTCAGCCCAAGATATTTTGGAATCTTGAAGAACCTAGTAAAGGGTATCTAGAAAGGTGAAAATAAACAAGTATTTTTACAGCTACAAAGGAGGAATCGAGAGCATTATAAATAATGAAGAAGAAACTTAAATCCATACAGCTTCACCTCTATTTACAATTTGACCTTTCTACATGTGAAATATGATAATATACAAAATTTCTAATCACATTTTCACTTTAAAAAGAACACCAAATATACCTATGCTACAATATCTTCTTCAGATTCTTCGCTATCGGATTCTTCAGAACTGTGAGCTCCTGTGCAGAAAAAAGATGAGATGTACTAAGTAATTTTTGATGGGCAATATTTAAAAAAATCAACTATCAGAAAAACAATTTATGAAATTCAGTTACTTTATTATGTATTGAAGACTTGGCAAGATGTTCCCACGTCTATCTATAGAATGCATATCTGCATGGTTGTTTGCAAATAGTCTAGTATGTTGTCGCTTTTGAACAACAACAAATGTCACTGGGGCTGGTAATTTGGCTCAAGAGATTCATAAGCATGTTGACACCATAGAAATTTTAGTTCATATAGCATTCAGCTGTCTTCTTTAACAAAATCCAAAGAGAATACAAACTAACTAATGAGTCATGTCTATCTCAATTGAATAGCAAGTACTATAGTTCATAAAGTAGAACTTGGTAAAACTATCCTTCACTTACACCATCAACTCAAAACCAACTTGTATCAAGAATAGTTGATCAAACTTGGATCACCTCAATGTGAAAATTCAATTAAGATATGGTGATTAAAAGTTAGGTTTTTTTTTGTCAAAATCCCTAAAACTCAGAGGACCAAATCTTTGCTAATTAGTTTAACATAGATTGGTGAATAGAAAATTCATAATAAAAATCTGATTTGTTTCCACACTTGTTCTAACCATATAATGAATAACAAAAAATGAATTTTATAGGAGTCGCTCCAAATCCTTAGCTTTTAATACGCTTCATAGATGAGATTGCATTATATGGTTTGAACAAGATGTGGAAAAAAATGAAATAACATAGATATAAGCATTCTCACACCATGAGTGAAGCATCAATTGCATGAAGCTTTATTGCAAAAAAAGTGTCAATATTATTTACATTGTACATAATTGTTTATATAATGCTTCAATTCCTAAACTAAGAAACTATAGCTAGTGTTCTAACCATGCATAAAAATAAAATTACAGTGCAGATGTATGAAATTATATGCATAACTACTCCTATACTAGTTTATAACTACTATGCACATATTTTTATCTATTTATAAAGTGCATCTAGGCGTTACAACTCAAAAATCTATCAAAAAATAGAAGAAAATGGATTGCAACACAACAAAAATTGGTCTCCAACTTGAGCTTAGTTTGATCTTCTGAAAATATCTCTCAACATGTGCCCATGAAGCCTCTAATTGAATGCAACTAATTGAATTACCAGCACAAACAAAATGCACATAAACCAAAAGAAGAAAATATAGAATGCAAATGATGGACCTAGAACTCCTCGATTTTATGATTTTTTTCTATCCCCATATCATTATAAGCTCCCTTCCCCTATTCATCAACTCTCTTAGCTTGGGGAAGAAAGTTGAAACACATCTCGAAACTATAGTAATTTTCCATACAAATAACTATCCATGTACATATACATTTTGAAGAAATTTTTTATTAGATGATCACTACTCTTCAATAGAATCTTATTATTACTCTTAAGTAAGTTTTAATCATTATTCGTATATTGTGAAGGTTGAAGTATTGGTGAGAGTTGTATCTAGACTTTGTGATATAATGAGAAGTACAATATTTTATCTAATTAGAGTGGACTTGATGTTGGCTTAATTTTTTAATAGAACAAGGATTATTATAGTTCTTAATCATCTTCTAAGTTTAGTTTGTTCATTGATAATATCAAGACAATGATTATCTAAGGAGATTTCTAAATATCTATCTCTTGAACATGCAAAGAAAGTACTTTGCCTACTTGCTTGGGTGGAATGAGCATAAAGATTTGTATCAACCCAGGTTGCTTAGGTCATGATGGTAGATTTGGAAAATACAAATGTAACATCAATTTGAAGATCTCAAAGGATGAGTGGGCAACAAGCCTAGTTTATTTGAGATACAATCATCAAAGAGATAATTTGAATCAAGGAGCTTGGGAGGGAGGAAGAGATTGGTGTGAATTTTAGGACAGATTTGTCTTATAAAAGGTTGTAGATTTAAATGAGACTATCTTGGATGAGTATTAAAGGATTCTGATTTGTGAAATTTCATATTGTCTTGTGATCAATTTCTTGCAAGTAGAGGAGATGATATTTAGAGGTTGTTCATGTCTAGAGATCTTAGATATCTCTATGGCAACAAGAATCAAGGACAAGTTATGTGTAGAAGTTAAGATTTCAATTCAGACGATTATGGTCTTGCAAATCCAAGTAGCTTAATATTAATAATTTTCAAGTAGCCCAGTCCAGTGAGAATTGGCATCTCTTCAAGCTCAAGACACTCACCAATGCACATGTTTATTGACTTTGTAACATTGCCACTCCATTCACTGCAACTTTTTTGAGCCAAAAATAAGCAAAATTTATCCATGTCCATAAGAAGGGGAACCTTGCTAAAGGTCATCAATCTAGGTGACAGTGGTTTTTTCTTTTTCTAGACATCTAGTTGTCCCATTCCACGAGTAGTGGAAATACCATTAGGATACCAAGGTAACCCCAAATGCTCACCAAGCAGGGTCAGCCAATGAAGCATTTCATTATTTTGTGGAATAAAGTTTATTTGTTTAATATAATATTTGTAGCCGACTAATGTATGGTTTATTGGTAAATATAACTTTGAATGGGGTGACTTGATAATTTGAATGGTATAATAAGAGGTCAAGTTGTGAATTCTAAGTATTTGATGGTTTTGATGCGATGCAAATGTGAAGGAGGACTAATTATTGTGAAAGAAAATTTTGAAGGATGATCAGAGATCATTGAGGAGTAGCAAAGCTATATTTGATCAAGGAGCATCTAATGGTGTAGAATAGAGATCTGTAGTCAACAAATTCAGTTGCATCTTATTCAGGTCAATTCATTTTTACTTTCTAACCATTGTAGTAGTGATTTCAAAATCTCTTAACAAAGTTGGTTTAGCAACCATTTTGTAAATCCTCTAACAAGATGATAGTTCAGATGAATTATTCTAAAGACCTCTAGCAAGGCCAGTCTTAATAGGGTGATTAAATCTTCTAATAGAGTCACACCTAATAGTGTGTATTGTAACCTTTAACAGGGTTGGCTCCTAACAGGGCTCACTTTAGAAAAGTGAAAATTGGTAGTTGGTTACTTAGTGGTTTTTTCCATATTAGGTTTCCACATTAAATCCGGTATCTCTTGTGTTCATGTTATTTACTTTTGCATGCATGCTAATAATTATGAATCAGTAACAAATTAATCTACTAAGTTACAACATTTGTGAAGTGTTTACCGAGTATCAGTAATAGCTAGTTATTTAAGACATCTAAGGGATCAAGATTTGTTTTGTGGTAACTAATTCACCCCAACCCCCCCCCCCCCCCCCCCCCTCAATTACTTCATCTATAATTCCAACAATTGGTATCGGAGCTCTTGCTTCTTGTAGGAAAAGATTTCAACGATCTAAGCTAAAGATCAAGATGTCTTGCAAGAGAAAAATTCCAAAACTTAATAGGGACAACTTCTCAACATGGCAGGGATTGATGAGACTTCATCTGGCTTCTATTGGTGATTCAGGACTGAAGTACCTTGATGAAAAATATGCAAAACCTGTTGGTACATTATCTGTCAGTGATATTGTTGAAAAGAAGGCTCACAACAACATGATGATAGATATTGCATCTACCCTAAGTTATGAATAATTTGATGACATCAAGGATTGCAAAATTGCCTTTGAAATGTGAAACAAACTGAAAGAGATCTATGGAGGTGATAATAATGTAAGAAGAGCCAAAGTAGAAAGTTTGAGATGACAATTGGATCAGATGAGGATGAGAGAGGATGAAAACATAGAAAAATATGTTGAAAGAGTTAAAGAAAGTCTTAGTCCAATCAAAGCATCTAGATGAGATATCAAGGAGGAAACAGTTATAAGTAAGTTCTTAGAAATCTACTTCGTATTTATGCAATCAGAGTTTCTACAATCCAAGAAAGAAGATGTGAAGCAAATCATAAGATAAATTTAGAGGTCATAATTGGAAGATTGACTTCATTCAAGATAGACAACTATGATAATTATGTTCCAACTACCAAGAACATTGAATTTTCATTTGAAGCCAAGCATTCACTCAAGGAGAAAGGCAAGAAGATAAAGTATTCTTAGTTAGATAGTGATGAAGAATCAGAACAAAGTTAAAATAGTGATCTTGAGGTGGTTGAAGCTTTGCTAGCAAGAAAATATTTAAGAGGAAAAGGGAAATATAAAGGTAAGGTTCTCTAATCTATTTTTCTTGTGAAGAAATTGGACATATTGCTGCTAGGTGCCCAAATAAGTAGAACAAGGATGAAAAGAAATGTTACCTATGCAATGGCAAGAAAGACTTCAGATCATTCAAGGATAAAGGTAAGAAAATATGTTTGATGGCTAAAGATTCTAATGATTCTAATGATGAAGAAATGGAACTTATTTCTCATGTAAGAAAAAATGATACATGGATTATAGATAGTGGTTGTTCCCATCACATGATTGGTGATAAAACTAAGTTTGAACATTTTGAAGACTATGATGGTGGCAGTGTGAGGTTTGGTAATAATGAACCTCGTTGCATAAAAGAAAAAGGAAGAATCTCTCTAACCAAAGAACTTGTATGTGATAATGCATATTGGGTAGAAGGACTAAAACACAATCTGTTAAGTGTGGCATAGCTACTCAATAATGGATTCAAAATGGAATTCATGCATGGAAAAGAAAGACTACTAAATGGAAAATTAATGCTGATTGGATCAGGCACTCAAACAAAAGGTAACTTGTTTTATCTTGAACTTGATGAATGTTCATGTTTTGTTACTCAAGTTGAAGAAAGTTGGTTATGGCACAGGAGGTTGTGTCATGTCTACTTTGATAACATGGTAAAAATAAGTAAATTTAGGAAAGTAAGAGGCATTCCTAACATAAAGAATCCTGATGTTGGTCTATGTAAGAATTGTCAAATTGGTAAGATGGAAAAGGCTAGCTTTAAAACCAAGAACTATCAGTCTGAAGAAATTTTTAAAATTGTGCATACTGATTTGTGTGGACCTATTGGAATTGAAAGTTATACTAGTGAAAAGTTCTTTATTTTTGTTGTTGATGATAACTCAAGAATGATGAATATCGTGTGCCTAAGAGAGAAATCAAAAGCATTTGAAAAGTTCAAATGGTATTTGGCCAGAGTAGAGAAGGAGATAGGAAAAAGACTAAAATATTTGAGGTTGGATAGAGGTGGTGAATTCATTTCACATGAGTTCAATAACTTTTGCATTAAAAGGGGAATCAAAAGATAAGTTTAAGCACGTGAAACTCTTGAACAAAATAGAATAGCTGAAAGAAGGAATAGATCTATTATGGACTATTCAAGAACCTTAATGATTGAAAAGAGCATTTCTATCAAATACTAGAAGGAAGCTATTGGTACTACAGTTCATACCTTGAATCGAGTACAATTGAAGAAGGACTCATTCAAAACCCCCTATGAGTTATGGTATGACTACAAACCCAATGTAAGTTACCTAAAAGTATTTGGAAAGAAATGTTACATTTTGAATGAATCTAGAAAAGGTAACTTTGATGTGAAGGGTGATGAAAGAATATTTTTGGGATATTCTTGCAAAATTAAAGCATATAGATGTTTAAATTTGTCTACTCTCAAAGTCATAGAAAGTGCACATGTAAAAGTTGATGAGTATGCAGAAAGAACTATAGAAGAAAGAAAATGGGAACCTGAAGACTACAAGAGATTTTTTTTCATTGAATTTGATACAGTGCCAGGTACACCTCTCATTTAGAAATCTTATACTCCAGAGTCTTTTGTAACTGAGTTTCAAGAAGTTCAAACCGAGTCAATACCTGCCAAGTTGCAAGGACCCAAGTTGCAAGGACCCAAGTTGCATACAAAAGATTTAAATTTTATTAGATGGATGTCAAGTCAGCATTTGTCAATGGTATATTGGATGAAGAGGTTTGCATTGAACAACCTAAAGGTTTTGTTGATCTAGACAAGAAGGACATGGTTTGCAAATTATATAAAGCATTGTATAGTCTAAAACAAGCCCCTGGAGCATGATATGAAAGATTGCATAACTATCTTATTCAGATTGGTTTTCAAAGAAGTAATGATAATAGTAGCTTGTACATAAAGGAAGAACTAGATAATAAGATTGTTTTTGTAGAAATATTTGTAGGTGATACTATGTTTACAAGAAATGATGATCTTTGCAAAAAAAAATCGGAACAAATGAAAAAATGATAATCTTTGTTGGTCTTCAAAATTAATTAGAGTAAGAATGGCATCTACATCACTCAATCTAAATACATCAAGGAGATACTGAAAAAGTTTGGTATGGAAGACTGCAAACTAGTTGGGACTCCTATGTGTATTAGATTGAAACTTACCAAGGATAATGAATCAAAGGAAGTGGATCAAACATTGTATAGATGTATGATTAGAAAGTTGCAGTATGTAGTACATACAAGACTAGACATTTCCCTTGCAGTAGGAATTGTAGAAGGATTCTCAACAAAATCAAAAGAAAATCACATGATGGCAATTAAAAGGATTATGAGATATTTAAAAGGAACTAAAATTATGGATTATAGTATAAACTTGGAGGAAATTTAGATTTAAAAGTGTTCATTGATGTAGATTGGGTAGGGAATGTTGATAAAAGAAAGAATACAAGTGAAGGAGCTTTATTTCTTGGAAAGAGGTTGGTTTCTTGGACAAGTAAAAAGAAAAATTATACATCCTTGTCCACAGTAGAGGTTGAATATGTTACAGCAGTAGTAAACTATTCAAACATTGTTTGGTTTAAACAATTATTGGAAGGTATGAAGCAAGAAATCAAAGAACCTATTTTTATGTTTTGTGACAATACAATTGCAATTAACATATCCAAGAATCCAATGATACATTCAAAAACCACGCATATTTCTATAAAGTATCACTTTGTCAAAGAATTCGTGGAGGATAAGGAGATTAGATTGGAATATTTCTATACAAAGGAACAAATTACTGACATATTCACAAAGCCTTTACCTAAAGACGCATTCTTGTATCTAAGAGGTAAGTTAGGGGTCATTCTCCTATCTGAAGCTCACTAAAATATTGTTTTAGTTATGCATCAACATGAACAAAAGTAAAAGATCTATCATTTGATGCAGCAAAGTAATGAAGAAATTGCATGTGAATTAGTACCTGAAGGTATAATAAAATTCATTTTGAAGTTGTGTTACTTTTGGCATGTGTTGTCAAAAAGGGAGAGTTTACTATCATATCTTTCTAAAATTAGCAAGAAAAAGAGAGTTTATGTAAGAGGGAGAAATTACTATGAAAGAGGGAGATTATTGTAATGAAATATAAGAAACATTCTATTAGAAAAGACTAGTTCTCAAATTTCATTTTACTATGACATGTTGTGTTGCCATCAATGCCAAAGAGGGAGATTGTTGGATACAATTGTTCAATTGTGTGTTATCTTTGATGTTACACAGATGTCATAGTAGTCATCAGATAGAGTCTACCAAGCTTAGTTGGTCAGGAAGGAAAAAGATAGAGTCTACCGAGCTCAAAAGGTTAGCAAAGAAGGTTTACAGTGCCTATCGAGCATTCTCAGGCTTTACCTTGTGTAGACAGTTGTTACCAAGCTTTCAAGGTTAAGCAAGAAAATTTAGTTGTTACCGAGCTCACTTGGTCATCAAACGGAAATATGGCAGAAATACTTCTTACAGAGCTCGCATGCTCAGCAAAGGAAATTCAATTCTTACCAAGTTGACTCAGCAGCCAAAAGATTTTGCAAATTTTGTAGTGTTAATCGAGTTGAGATGGTTAACTCAAAAAATTGTTTCTGGAAGCAATGCTCACTTAGCAGGGTCGGCCAATGAAGGATTTTATTGTTTTATGAAATAAAGTTTATTTGTTTAATGTAATAGTTGTAAAAGACTAATGTATGGTTTATTGGTAAATGTAACTTGTGAATGAGCCAACTTAATAATTTAGATGGTATATATAAGAGATCAAGTTGTGAATTCTAAGTGCGTGATGGATTTGATGTGATGCAAATGTAAAGGAGGACTGATTATTGTGAAAGTGAATTTTGAAAGATGACCAGAGATCATTGAGGAGTATAAAGCTATATTTGATCGAGGAGGGTCTAATGGTGTAGAATAAAGATTTGTAATCAGTGAATTCAATTGCATCTTATTCAGGTCAATTCATTGTTACTTTCTAACCATTGTAGCAGCGATTTTGAAATCTCTTAATAGAGTTAGTTTAGCAACCATTTTGTAAATCCTCTAACAAGGTGACAGTTCAGTTGAATTGTTCTAAAGACCTCTAGCAATGCCACTCTTAACAGGGTGATTAAATCCTCTAACAAGGTCGCACCTAATAGTGTGTATTGTAAGCTTTAATAGGGTTGGCTCCTAACAGAGCTCACTTCAGAAGAGTGAAAATTGGTAGCTAGTTACTTGGTGGTTTTTCCCATATTGGGTTTTCATGTTAAATCTAGTGTCTCATGTGTTCATGTTATTTACTTTTCCATGCATGCTAATAATTATGAATCAATAACAAGTTAATCTATCGAGTTACAACATTTGTGAAGTGTTTACTGAGTATTAGCAATAGCTAGTTATTTAAGACATCTAAGGGATTGAGATTTATTTTTGTGGTAACTAATTCACCCCCCCTCTCAGTTACTTCATCTATAATTCCAACATCCTCAAGCACTTCAAGTAAAGTGCCTACTATTGAAGGTGAAGAAGATGACATTGGTGATCAGCAAGAAGATGGAGCAGCTAACATGGTTTGTAGACAAAGGCAAAAAGGGAAACAACCCTTAACATGCCAAACAATAGCTCCAAGTACATCAAGATTGGCCTGAGCTAGTATGTGAAATAGTAATAGCATCAATAGTAAGAATTCAGATCCCACTGTCACCTTCCTACTGCCAAGAAAGTCTAAGAGCCTAAGGGAGATATACCAAGATGAAAGGTATGAGGAAGTTTATCATGAGAGTGTAAATTTTGCATTATTTTCTTATAGTGATCTAATTTATTTTGAGGAAGCTATGAATGAAGAAAAATGGTGTAATTCCATATATGAGGAAATAGATGCTATTGAAAGAAATGAGACATGAAAGTTAACTACTTTGCTTCCTAAGAAATAAGTAATTGGATTGAAATGGGTATACAAGACCAAGTGCAATGCTGAAGAAAAAATAGATAGGTATAAGGCATGTTTAGTGGTCAAGGGGTACAAACAGTAGTATGAAAAAGATTATGATGAGACATATGCCCCAATTGCAAGAATAGAAACTGTGTGTTATGTCATAGCAATTGCAGCCCAGAACAAATGGAAGGTTTATCAAATGGATGTGAAGTCCACCTTCTTGAATGGTGTATTGAGGGAAGAAGTTTATATGGAGCATCCATTTGGTTATGAAGTTGTAGCTAAAGAACACAAAGTGTATAGATTGAAGAGAGCTTTTTATGGGCTCAAGCAAGCTCCATAGGCATGGTACAATAGGATTGACTCATATTTGATGAAAAATAGCTTTAGAAAAAATGATAGTGAGGCCACACTATACATCAAGGCAGAAAATGGTAATGTGTTGATTATTGCCTTGCATGTTGAGGACCTAATATTCATTGGAAATGACAATTTTCTAATTGGTGAGTTCAAAAAGGCCATGAAGAATGAATTTGAAATGACAGATCTAGGTCTCTTGAAGTACTTTTTAAGCATAGAAGTAAAACAAATGCATGATGGCATGTTCATCTCTCAAGAAAAATATGCAAGGCGGATCTTAGAGAGATTCAAAATGCAGAATAGTAAAGCAGCCCCAACACCAAAAAAAGTAGGTCTAAAGTTGAGCAAGGAATATTGCAACAAAAGTGTGAATCCAACACTATACAAGAACATGGTTAGAAGTTTGATGTATTTGACTACAACTCGGCCAGACCTAGTGCATGTAGTAAGTTTGATTTCTAAATTTATGGAAACACCAAAGGATTCCCATTGGCAAGTGGGAAAGAGGATTCTAAAGTATGTGAAAGGTACCAAGAGATTTGAAATCTTGTATACTATAGAAAATGATTTCAAGTTGGTTACATAGATAGTGACTACACTAGAAGTTTAGATGATACAAAGAGCACTTCCGGATACATGTTTCATATAAGATCAGGTGCAATTTCATGGGCATCCAAGAAGCAACCTACTGTTGCTCAATCTAAAAAAAACGTTGAATACATAGTAGTGAATGTAGCAGCATGTCAAGCTATTTGGTTAAGAAGGATCTTGAAATATTTGAATGTAAGGCAAGAGGATGGAACCACAATCTTTTGTGACAACATCTATTTGATTGCATTGTCCAAAAATCTAGTCTTCCATGGGAGAAGCAAGTACATAGAGATCAAATATCACTTCATCAAAGAGTTGGTGGAGAATGGAGATATCAAAATGGATTTTTGCAAGTCTGAGCAATAGCTAGTAGACATTTTTATTAAGCCTTTAAGCATTGGAACTTTTGTACACCTAAGAGAGAGTCTTGGTGTAGTTGATTTGGATCAGGAGTGTTCCTTGTTTTTTTTGGCTCAGGACAAAGGGGGAGTGTTGAAATTTTTTAATGTGTAGGTAGTTATTCCTGGATCCAAATGCCCACCCACCACCCTGATGGCCTATAGAACGGTAAGAAACATTAATGCATGGTAGGTGAGTTCAAATTTGAAATGAGAGAGAAAATATTTTTGGCAAGAGACAAAGAGGAATGAATCTAATTCATTCAATTAGTTGTAGAAGAGCAAAGAGAAGGATTGAATCAATTGTAGAGCAAAATAGGGAAGTCAGTCAACATATCAAGTCAGAGTTCAGAAGATAGAAAGAAGTTCCAGTTTTATGTTTGCAATTGCACATGTTGGATCCTTTGGTTATCCTATAAGTTTTAATGATTTGACCTGTAAAGCAGTGATTGCTCCAGGTACTATTTTATGCAACCATAAGAGCTATAAGTTTAAAATTTTAATAGTTTGAAGATTTTAGGGTTTTCTGGTTGAAGCCGAATGCTCCCAGATTTTGTAATAGTTTTGTTGAATAGAATATAACCAAGCAGGCATACTTGGAAATCTATTGGTCTTCTTCTATTCATCATTGCATATTATTTTACATTTGAAAAGTTCATAGTTGAAATCTTCATCCTTTAGCTCTCTATGTTTTAATGGTAGTCTGGTATACTGCTCACTCGGTCAAGTCTTTGATTGGGTTCCATCTTTGTAGTTGTTGCCGAACTCACTCGACATCCTCTTCTGCCAAGCACCACTTTGTAGTGGCTACCAAGCTCACTCAACATTCTGTGGTGACCAAGCTCACTCGACATTCCTTCTTGCCGAGTTTCCCTTGTGTGCCGAGTTCACTCGACTTCCTCTTGTGCCGAGCTTACTCGGCACCATCCTCTTGTCACTCGGCACTCTTTTGTGCTGAGAAAGTTTGTCACTCGACACCCTCTTCTGCCAAGTGATTTTTTAAGTAGTAATTTATTTTTCACATCCCCCTCAACTATTTCTTCATCATGAACTTTCAAAAATCTTGTGAAGTCTGTATTGAACTGATTTAGATACGCAGCAGCCACATCCTCGTCACTGTCACTTGAAATGTAAGCACGGGGAGATTTTTTTTGTTGAACAATCTCTGGAACCTGCATTTACTTCTTATCATGATGACAAAAATACCATACTCATACACGGAGAAGTTATATTGTGATTACTGACTTGTGAAAGCCAATGGAGACTCATAGAAGAGTGGCATAAATGTAGACTTTTTCGTGAGAAGAGACGTGTGAAGAAGTACGATCTACATACAACTGCTGCAAGATAAGATCTCTCATCTCTAGGACGACAACATTTGAAACAGTGAATTGAAATCATTAGAGGGAAGGTCCCTAAAATAAACCTCAAATTCAAGAATCTCTTGCCCATCAAGTAGGCATTGCATTGGGCTGCTTAAATATCATATATTAAGACTTGATTCCTAAACTAAAAATGTTAACCACCAAAAGAAAATTTTGGCGAGTGCCACAACCCAAATCCACAATCCTGAAAATGTCTCCTACATCAAGTTTCAATCTCATATTCTCATAAATGCGACGCTCCATAATCAGTTTAACAGCTTGAATTATCTTTAACTCCACAAAAATTTCACACGTTTTCTTAATGTATCATTTTTTTACAATTCATAAATGTTACCCCAAAAAGTAAAATTCAAGATAGATTGTATTGAAGATATTTCGCCAAACTTTTGAATCACAAGCACTGTGATCCATCAACATCATAAAAGAAAATGTATAGGAAATTTCAGAAGGCTTAAACATAGTATACAAAGATTTTATTCTTAAAATTAAAGTATTAAATAGTTACAATCAATTTTTCCTTTCCAAGCTTAAATTTTTTCCTAATATTTTATATATAAGAATGGCCCAAAAAATTCTTAATTTGAATTTTCAGTTTTATCTATCTCTCAATCCATAGTAACTCAATATCAGATCGACGTTGTTATTAGTGAACGACCGATTAGGATTCATCAATTTAATGTGTTTGTGTATCGCATAGCTCATCAAACTGTAGAAGAAAACGGGAGCAAAGTAAAAGAAAACAAAATACATGTCTGCTATTAAATCAAGAAAAGGAAGGCATTACATCAGCTAATTGAGCTTCAGTTTACCTTATAACCACCACTACAATCCCATGAAATGTATAAGAGCTGGACTCTCTACTGATTAGAGTGACTAACAAAAAACAGCCATCCAATGTATACGAGACAATAACATTTTCAATGTCTTTCAGGGATAAGTTGGAGGAGTTATTACAAAGACTTTTCAAGTCTCTGAAAAAATGGCCTCAATCTCAAGTTTACAGATATGTTGTGCATATGAAGGATTTTAGACACTATATTTGACAAGGTGGTAGTTGAATTATTTTCAACATCCCTTTTTTTTTTTGTTTTTGTTTTTTTTTTGTTTTTTTTTTTTTTGTCTCAACTACCAATATCAATTTTCTTGTTTACTTCTTCCTTCATACCTAACCATCTTGAATTTTCAAATTCTAGGCATCAAAGCTCAGAAATTCCATATTGCTGTTGGGATGCTCTACCTATGAGCTATAGCCCTTTTGGTTACTAATCTATTGTTGGTTCAGGTGCCAAACATTTGTATTGCACCTTGTCTTTTATATTTTTCTTACACATTTTCACTCAACAATACGAAGCAATTTGACATGTCTTCAAATTCCAAATATCTCCTTTCTTCCAAGAGGCAAGTTCCTTCTCATAACTTTCTTTTAAAACCTACTGGGATGACCCGTGATCTTAAGACCCTAAAGAATACCTTAACAACTTCTACTCTACCCTGATCTCTTGCTAAACATGCAACACCAGTCTCAACAACAAACAAATGGCTTGTACTTTTGCACGTTCAACCTTCAAAAACTTCCATTAACATCTCTCTTATGCTCTTCAACTTTCTTCAACAATTGACTCTTCACACCCATTATTTTCAAAGGCTGCAATCTTAAGGAAACAACTTTTATTAGCACCTTCAGCTTTCTGACTAGTGTTTGGAGGTAGGAGACTCTAGTATGAACAACAACATCTCTGTTGGTCAGAGTGATTAAATAAACACTGCCATTGGAGATAATGAAATTTTGAATATCATTCAGAAAGTGTGCGACAACATTGTAGGTGGGATAGGAACAGGTTGGAGGAGTTATTTTAAATTCTTTTCAAATCTGCCTCAGTCTCCATCTCTGTCAAGTCTGGTTTAGACAAAATATAACATTGTAGGTGGGATTGGAACAGGTTGGAGGAGTTATTTTAAATTCTTTTCAAATCTGCCTCAGTCTTCACCTCTGTCAAGTCTGGTTTAGACAAAATATTTGACAAGGTGGTAATTGAGATTATTTCAACCCCAAACAAAATAAGGCTTCAATGCTAAGTTTGAGGAATAAAACTATAATGATGCTAGATTTGGGTATAGTGGCAAGGCGGTAGGAGCAGGGGATGAGGCCTCTACTAAAAGCTAAGCTTCACAAAGACTATGAAAATGATCAACATTGATATAGGGGAAGAGATCTAGTTATTGATAGAGGGTCTAATAATCATGATAGTTTTGTCATAGATACCCTCACAATTACTATTCTTAAAAGAGTCCAAAAAATGAAATTACATGTAGTAATAGCTGATCACACATGTATGAATAGTCGATCATTTTTTAGTTCTTTTAAGTTTTTGGTTGTTGGTGATTTATCAATTTGTGCACCACTATTGGGACATTTAACCATAAGTACTAGTGTTTTCACTTGAACATAGGAGGTATTGGGTGAATGTTTTGATAGGCTACTTTTTTATCCCTTTGCGCTCCACGATCCCTAGAGAGAGATCTATGAATATCCAAAAGACAAAGGGACGGGATAATTTCCATCCAAAATGCACTAAAAACAAAACAAAGTCAAAATAATTGTTTTTCCAAATTCATGAAAATGTAGTGATTTTTTCCTAAATTTTTGGTTGTTTTTTACTACAAACTATGCAGATCATGAAAGATCAAATGCTCAAATTTTCAGAAAAATCATGATGTTTTCAATTTTTAAAAAATTGGTCAACTGTACTATTTGGATGGAGGATAGCCGCATCCAAAATGAAAATCTTAGCTTTAGGCTCTTCACTCACGTACGGAGGTACACAGAAAATACCAGTGAAATCTGACTTATGATTTAGAGGTTCTAGGTGCGCATAATTAGCCTCAACAATGAAGAATTAAGTCCATATTCGGCTTTCAGAATAGGGTTTGTTTTTATAATTGCACAAATTTGATTTGTGTTTGATTCCATGAATCTTTTGTCTTTTCGGAAAAAAATGGCCGAGCTTTTGGATCTTTTAAATCCCTCTAAGGTTTCAGATTTGGTACTCTATATTAATCTAAGGAACTGGCAGATGCAGTGCTTGATATACTTCTGCAAAGAATCAGCTCTCTGACTAACTTGTTTATTGAGAATTGTGGGTTTTTATCTTAATTTCAAATTGACATTGTTATGCGTTTGTTTGGATGTTCCTTACCGGCCATATTTCTAGGGTGCTGCATCTGGTACAGGTATGCATACGTTTGCATGAAAAGATCCAAGAAAATGAAAATTGGTGAAGCTCAATAACATTTGAATGATAGTTTTTCTGTTCTCATGTGAACATATTATATTTGAATTGAAGCGATTCATGTAAAGATTCATGTAAAAACAAGTTCCCAATATGCGGTGAAGAATTAAATGGGTAAGCTTATTGTGTACCTGAGGTGAAGAATTGTTGGCATAATAGATTGATAACAATAATTGGTGATAGACGTCATCATTATGCCCAACTTCTCCTAATCTTAAAAGTCAGCAATGTCTATCCAGCGACATTTGTGAATTCAAAGTCAAATGTGCGACGATACTTGATATATTGGTATGAACAGGTACGTTTATTGTGCTGTCCCTATTTGACGCCTGCCTTTTCTGGATGCTTTTTTTTGGCGCGGACTATTCAGACAAAATGCATCGGAAGTTAATTTTTTCTTCTGATCTGTAAAAACGCAGATTTTTTGTTGTTTACTATTGAAATCAATACGGATTAGGCAGAAAAGAATGTTTTAAATTTTGTTTTGATCTAAGAGATTTTATTAAGAATGTTTCTATGTAACTACATTTTTTTTATCGGTAATAGGTTTATTGTATTAATAAAAATTAAGGTTACATCAACATCCATGTTTTAATACCGTTGAAAAGATTCAGACAAGGATGCAAACAAAGGTTCGACCATCCCAAATACTAATATAGAAACACACTAGAAACCATACAGAGAAAGAAACCTTAGAATAAAAAAAAAAGCTAACCCCCACATTTTTTATGGGACTGAAGTACCATATCAAGTTTCTTTGAAAACTTCACCTTTTTTTCATCTAACCACCTGCCATCCCTCTTCCATTCTAGCTACCTCTACTTGTCTTAGCACCTTAGTGTCACCAAAGTCATCACCACAATCCTTTGCCCCAGAATTCTCCCCACCCACTAAAGTTTTGTCTCGATCTACTCTATTGTCTCTCCTAATCTGTCACTCTCACAGTCTTCCTTCCAAATGGGGTATCTACCTTTAATTGCCTAGCTTTCCCATATCTCGCTTTCCTCCTATGGAGAGATCCTATGCAGTGGTTTCCTCCAGACTGTTAGCTTCTGCCACCACTTGAGAGAGACTTCGATGTTTCTCCAACCTCTTCTCCATTGTATAATGTTGATTAGTAACATCCTTCCACCATGTAGAGGAATTTGTGGCTTTCCTCTTTTCACAATTTGTTGCTACATGACTAGTTTGAAAACACCTTCTGCATCTAAAGGGATAACCTTCATAATCTACCAATTGCTTCCAACAACCCTTTGTCGATTTTGTTTATATTTCAGCTGAAAAAACCTCATCTAAATCCATTGCAACCAAGATGCATGAAAAAGTAGAATGTAGAAGATTTGAAGAAACCTCATCCACCATCAAAACCCCCCCAAAAAGAATTACCTATAGCCTCCAGCATAGCGTCAAACCAAAGATGAAGAGGAAGTTTCGATAGTCGAACCCAGACAGAAACCTTGTCAAATTTCTTTAAAGATGGACATAAATCTCTTGGTGCCATGGTTTCAGTGTCAATGAAAACTTATCATCTCAACACCAAAAGTGCTCACTCAAAACGTTGTTCTTGTCCTGAATATTTTTAAACACAACAATAAAAAACCCTTTTGCTACTGGGAAAATTTGAACACCGCCTTTAAGAATGGGTTCCCATTTCTCTGAGATCCAAGAATGTAATTTTGGAAGACTAGGGGAGAAACCACAAAAGCATCCAATAACACCCAAATCGGAAAAAATAAAGAGATTATGAACAATCTCCACCTCATCCTCAGTCGAGACCTCAACAAAAATCGTTTTCGTTTATGGACTTAGAGGTAACCCTCATCTACCCATTTGCTTTTTGTCTTGAAAGGAAAGGGAAGCTTTGTTCAGGCCGCTTATGGACTCAGCATCGCTTTGACCCTTTTTTGGATGGGTCTTCCACCAACATCCGCTTTGCGCACCTAAAGAGGACCACCCAACACCCACCTGCCATTGGTCCTTGTCCAAGCGTCCCCCCTTACCATTATGAAATAGACCTTCAACATTCAAGCTTGATCCATGTTTGTTTGCAACCTCAGCCCACTCGGAGCCTCCAACATCATTCTCCAAAGTCTTCAAACTATGTGCTCCACTCTTAGCATTTAACTTTGAACCCCCAGCAATGGATGCATCACCCTGAAGAAACTGGAACCCTTGTTTAGACATTCACAATTTAAGAAGTGTCCCTACGTGACTACATGTTTAATTTGTATGAATTTTATATTATATTTAAGATTTACCATTATATATTAATGGGAAATATTTATTAAATGTAATGTTTTTAGTTGATGATCTATTATGTTTGTTTGTCATTATAAATAAAGATATTTGTTTGTTATTCTATTTTCATTTTCATAAATTTGTCAACTTTGTCTTTAATCCAAATGTGCCGATTTTGAAGTTTAAAAGATCCTATGATCGAGGATCTTTTGAATTATTTCGTGATCTTAAAGCTATAGGTTCGTCCCTAGCTTTGCCCATCACTTTAACTTTCTGAATTTCGTTGCCTAAGTCACAAAATGTTGCAAGTTAGTGAAAGGTGTTAAAATAGTTGTTTTTCATCCACATCATTAACCTTAACTTTTAAGAGGTTAAGATTCAGATTCAGAGTACAAAACGTCTATTTTGATCTAAAATCTTAACCTCTCAACAAGAAAATGAGTTAAAATAAACTTCTCAAACATGCATTCCGTACCATTAACTTAAGATTGGAATCCAAATACACAAATTTTGGGTTCGGTTATTAACCTCTCTGACCAAGTTGATAAAGGTTAAAAATTGAAAGCTAGACCATCTCAAATCAGTGTGGCCTTAAGCTTGTAACTTCAGTCAGTGGCATGTGTGTCTCTCAATGATTTGAGGTTTCTATTTAGAAAGGGGGTATTTTGATACAATAAGGGATAATGTGCATGGTTTGTCATATTCAATGGCCAGGGGCATATAATGTTGACTGTAGTTATCAGAAACAAGAAACGAGAGATGCAACGGCAACAGTAACGGGAAACAGAACTTTTGAAGATTGTGTAAAAGAAACGTGTATATATATATATAATTCCAGCTTTTTAAAATTCAAAATTAACATCTATAATATTCATATCAAACTAATTGTAAAACTAATATTTTAACTTTAACTTCATAATTAATAAATATCACTATTAAATATATACATTTAAACTAATTGTTAAGGAGGAATATCTATAACATATAATAATAAAACAAACTTCAGTCTAACTGATCCTCTGATATTTTGAATTAAAATAATAATAATAAACTTCAGTTTAACTGAAAAAGTTAAACTGATCATATGATATTTTGAATTTTAAAAACTGTATAAAGATCATTTTTTTTTTTTTACGACTGAAACGACGGTTTCGTGACGGGAAACCCGTTTCGACCGTTGAAACGCGAAACGGGGTCTCCCCGTCACGTTTCTGGCAACATAGATGTTGACATGCAGTTATGAATTCTGAATTCTATGATTGCCACTGCATTGGCTGGTGTAGTGTGAATATTCTATTGTGATGATTCATGAATTTTATCATGCTCTAGGCTATGTCTTATTGAAGTATCGTGTCAATTAGTTTTGTTCTTCCTCTGCAATGCCAAGCATGGACAAGCATGTGAACCATTTGACAAAATGCTTTGATCTCTAGCATACCATATGAAGGAAATGTCATGCATTAACTGTTTGCCAAAATGCCTGAAAGTATGTCGTGTCATGTACGAGCAATAACGACGTGTCATGTACGATCAATAACGACAGGAGATATAAGTATTAAAAAGATATTTTTGAGTTTTAATTACAAATTCATTCAATATTCTTGTAGCTAGGTATGGTAGTTCCTTCGACGTGCATTATGTAGACAAGTTTTGCGGAGAAAACAATTAAATTATGAGAGTGTGTCTGCAACACTTGTGGATTGCGCTTTCTATGGTTTCACTCCTGCTGTTTCCATTGTTCTTTTTGTGGATTATTCTTTCTATGGTTTCACTCTTGCTGTTGCCATTGTGCTTTTTTGCGACTCCAATTTAGAATTAATGGGGCAGTGATGAAATAGCTCAACTTTTTGACATACTCTCTATCTGTTTCATTCCTCAACACATAGGATATTTTCTCTCTTCGACTACAGGTTTATTTGCAGTCATGACTTAAAAATGCAATTATTGTATGGTTCTCTCCAACAACCTCTATTGTCCATATATTTTAGAGTTGGATCCTGTTTTCACAGCTCCAAATGGGGATTGTGGGAATTGCGATAACAATGAACTTGTCTTTATGGTGGCCTCTCATTGGACAATTTATCTATGTCATCTATGGGGACCTCCCAGTCACTTGGAGAGGATTTTCCCGAGAGGCAGTTGCGGATCTCTGGCCTTTCATCAAACTATCTATGGCTTCAGAAGTAAATCTAGTGTGAGCATTATGCACTTGGTTTTTTTGTAACTTAATATTTACAACTCAATGACTCAAGAAAGTTGGAGTTCTATCTGGTTAAGCCTTGGCATCCTCCCTTTTACTATATCTTTTTAATTTCTGTGCTTTTATGAACAGTCTAGAAATATGGTATTCCAAAGCATTGATTCTATTGATTAGGAAACTAAAAAATGCACGTTGTGAAATCAATTACCATATGCTATATAGTCTGATGCATTTTACCCTATATTTACCAAGAAAGAATATTGCATATTCTGGAGGCCATTTTTCTGACTTCTTATGTTTTTCTCATTTAGCATGAACATCATTGAAGTAGAGGTGATGATACCACTATAATTTCTAGTTGTCACTAGGTAAATTTCTAGTTCAGTGAAATTTATACAGCAACCAATATAAAGTTACAATTTTCATGATTTGCTAATGGTTAACCACTTCTTATTTTCGGGGTGAGGGCTACGAATGAATTTAGGAGTGGAAATTTAAAAGGTGTAAAAATTTTCCGTGATTGTGGCAAAAACAATGTCCATGGTGGTCAGTCTTCTCTTTTGGGTTATCATTCTAACATTTCCCAATGACTTCTATTTGATTCTCACGCAGTGTGCAATTATTATTGAGGCAACACTCATATTTTCTTTTCCAACTGCCGAATCTCTAATTCTGTCACATATGCATTTGGCATATCGATTACTAAAGGCATCTACAAAATGTGGATTGTATTCTCTTAGATCCTTGATCATTTCCAAAATGGCTTCCAATGTGAAGGGGAAGCATTCGCGGACAAATATCACTGAGTTACATTATTATATTTATTTTTATCTTCTAATAGCTTTAGACTTATTACATTGTCATCAACAATGAACAGTACTTACTGCTGAGACAAAATAATTTTGATGTAAATATTGACATTTTTGGATATTTGTTGCAAACTCTAATTCTGCCAAAAATGAATTTGTCATGATCCTTAGGTACGACAAGGAGGACCAGCGTTCAAAACTTGTTGATCTATTTGTCACTGTGTTCATCTAATGAAGGAACTACCTTTAAATGCTAAATAATCTTATATATACTTGCAGTGGATTATCCTAAAGACAGAGTTTATTGCTATATTTCGGACGATGGTGTTGCCATGCTCATGCTCAAATACAATATTATCTATACTTAGTGGAATTTTCCTAAGGGAAATTCCAAAGTTTCTTTCCATGTTTCTGATTAAATAGCGTTTCATGCTCACATTTGAAGCACAATCTGAAACATGAGAGTAACTTCCTTATATTTTATAGTTTACAATTTGACTTTATCCTCCTTCATCTCCTATACTCCGAAACTATCACGCCAACACTTGGCAGGAACTATGCTGCACTGCAGCTCTTGTTTTAGTTGGATAGGCCACACAATATTACTAAGGATGCACATTCACTCAATTACTTATGGTACTGCTAAATACTTATCCTATGATACTATTGATTCCTTGTTTGAAAATAAGAACACTAATGGCTGCTCACATATGTGGAAATCTATAAACAAAACCAAAGGTATTCTCAGAAAATGAAGAAGAAATATTATAGGGAATGACGGTGACACTGTATTCTAGATGGAATTATGGAAGGAGGAAACACAACTTAAGGAAGTTTTCTAGAACATGCTAATTTAGGATTGGCTGGAAATAATGTGAGGACAAAAGTTGGAGAATTATCTGATTCGGGAAGGTGAGAAATCTAGATGGATTGGTCTAATAAATCTATGGGAGAAGCATAGAACTATGAGAAGAATCCATTACATCAGAAGAGAAGAGAAGAGCTTCCTAGTTCTCTGATTTTCTATCATGGATTGGAAGACATTTAGATTTAGAAATATACCAGCAACGGTTCCTTCTTTGTTAGATCTACCTTCTTAATGACGGACTTGATAAATGACGTTAACTCTGTTTTGAATTTGGTCATGATTCAAAAACTTATTCGTAAGCTAAATTGTTTGCGTGGACAGTGCCTCATAATAAAATTATGACATTGGACAATGTGGCTAAGAGATGATTTATTCTCCCTAAAAGGTGTGTGTTGTGTCAAAAGGAAGAAGACCCAATTGATCATATTTTTCTGCATTGGTCCTTTGCTAAAATAAATTATGCTGGTTAGTGATTCATTCTCTTCAGACTCATTGGGTTATGCTTAATTCCATGACTCATATAGCTAGAGAAATTCCCCTATGACTCACCTTGTTCTGTACAACCTTTAGCTTCATATTTCTCCCATTGTGGCTAGATATTGTGGAAAGAAAGAAATAATAGGACTTTCAGAGAAGAGAGGAAACTTGCCTTGGCTTTACTGCAAATTGTTAAAAAAAATCTGTCAGGGAGAATATCAATGCTATTATGTATCCGAGTGTTTGGTTTTACCTATTATAATTAAAAAAATAATAAAGAATGACTAGAATATCAATAAAATTCTAACTAATCTGAAAAAGACTAGCATTTGGAAACAAAAGGAAGCTAAATGAAACCCACCACATTCAAGATGGTCAAAATGCAATGTGGACGGTTGCTCTAAATATTAATTATTGTTAGTTGGACAGCTGTTATTTCTGACCCGAAAATAGCAGTAGTATTTATGGGTAGCTTGGACAGTTGTTCGTCCTTATCTATGAATAGCAGTTGTATTTATGGGTGGTTTGGACAGCTGTTTGTCCACTTGCGAAGAATTAGTAAATGGTTATTATTTACTAATTTTAGAGATTCCCTTTTGGACACCTTGCAACCAATTCTATTATTGGCTGTCGAGTTGTCTTAATCTCAGCCGTTGGTTTGATTTAATCTCGGTCGTTGGTTTACCAACAAGAGTAGTATAAAAAGGGGTCATTGGGTCATTTGGACAAGAAGTTTGGAGAAACGTTTGCAGTGTTAGCAAACAGTCTTGCAGTGTTAGCAAGGGCGCAGTGTTAGTGTGGGGATAGCAGTGGGGAATATCAGCGGGATAAATTAGGAGGTTGTCGAAGTTCTGCCAGTGAGAGGCAAGGAATTTTGTATCTCTTGATTTGCTGAAGTTTAATATCATTCCTCATCTGTAGAACTGGTTTTCCCTTAGGGATTTTTCTAGGGACAATTTGTGTTCATTGTGTTCATTGTGTTCATTGTGTTGCGCATTTCTTTCCGTATTTTATAAGTGAAGTTGCAGTTGTGTTATTTTTCGATATTAGCTGAAAATTTATTTTCAGCAGTTTAATAATCATTTATGATAGGAGATTAATAGTCAGTGACTCCAATAGTTTGATTTTTCACATGGTATCAGAGCATTGTTAAGGGTAGAAGAGTTTTTCCCTAGGAAAGAAATTTTGATCTCTTTAGATTTATTATTGCTTTAAACCCTTGAGATGGCTTTAGCTGGTTTGAGAGATCAAGATAGATTGGATGGTGCCTCAAATTTTGGTGTTTGGAAGGCTAAAATTTCTTTATTGTTGGAAGAGAATGGTATCAAGGATTATGCTACCAGTGGTGTACCTGTACCAACGGATGCAACATAGCTTGCAACATATAGGAAGGACGATGCCAAAGCAAGGAGGATCATCCTTGATGGTGTCAAGGATCATATTGTTCCACATATCTTGGAGCTAGATACAGCAAAGAAGATGTGGGATGCCATTCTAAATCTGTACCAGAATGCTACCACCAACAGGAAGTTGATTCTCAGAGAGAAGCTAAAGAATACTCAGATGAATCAGGAAGAAGATGTCACAAGTTACCTCACTAGGCTCAGACTTGTCAAGGATGAGTTAGCAGCTATTAGAGATAACCCTAGTGATGATGAGCTAGTGAGAATAGCCCTAAATGGGTTTACTAAACAATGGAGTGTCTTTTTTCAAGTTGTCAGTGGACGAGATACTTTACCGAGTTGGGATCGACTATGGACTGATTTCACTCAGGAGGAGTTTAGACTAAGTCTTGTCAATGGGGCCAACAAGAGTCAAAAAAATGAGCTAGAACAAGAGAACGTTGCCCTAGTAGGTAAAGGGAAAGCAAAGAAGGGATCTAGCAAGGGATCAAATTCACAAAGTGAAAAGAAGAAGAAGGACCTTTCTAAGGTCAAGTGCTTTGGATGTCACGAGTTTGGCCACTATGTCAGTGATTGCCCAGAGAGAAAAAAGGGTAAGAAGCAAGTGGCAGCTTCAGCAAGTGCGGAAGAACTCTCCAGCAGAATGGAAGATGAGTTTGCACTCATAGCTTGTATGATTAGCTCAACCTCACAGTGTGTTTGGTATATAGATAGTGGAGCGTCATTTCATATGAAAGGAGTTAGAGAGTTCTTCTCCAATTACAAGGAGGAGGACACCAACATCCAGATTTCTATAGGAAACTTGTCCAAACTCAACCCTGTTGGGAAAGGGACTGTTCAATTTCAAAGGAAGAATGGAAAGATAATTCCTCTTCATGATGTGTTAAATGTGCCAGGCTTAGGTATAAATTTGATTTCTGTATCTATTCTTCAGGATAGGGGGTATAATGTACTCTTTAGAGGGACACATGTCTTGATTAAGTACAAGGATTGGAAATCACCCATAACTATTGGAGTTAGGAGTGGTCGCCTTTATAGATTGCATTTTGATACTCCTAAGACACTTATGAGCAACAATAATCCTAGAGATCTTGGAGAGCTATGGCATAGGAGGATGGGCCATATTCATCATGGAGCACTTAGATTGCTTCGTGAGACCGTGACAGGTGTTCCAGAGGTGAGCACAGAGCATGACAATGTATGTGAGGGATGTGTGTTGGAGAAGTTTGCGAAAGCATCTTTTCCAAGGAGTGACACCAGATCTAAGGGTGTTCTTGATCTAGTACATTCAGATGTTTGTGGACCAATGTCGACGAAATCTCTCAGAGGATATGAGTACTATGTTACTTTTATTGATAATTTCTCTAGAAAGACCTGGATATACTTCTTGAAGACTAAGGATGAGGTTTTTAGTCGATTCCAAGAGTTCAAGGCTCTTGTGGAGAACTCGACAGGAAAGAAGATAAAGGTTCTTCGGTCAGACAATGGAGGCAAGTACAAAGGAAATGTCTTCCAGGAGTTCTGCACCAGAGAAGGAATCAAGAGAGAATGGACTGTTCCTTACAATCCACAACAGAATGGAGTTGCTGAGATGAAGAACCATTCTATATCGGAGGCAGCAAGAGCTATGCTACATGACTAGGACATGCCCCGTTACTTATGGGCAGAGGCGTGTAATACAACAGTCTACATTCAGAATAGAGTTCCACACAAGGTGCTAGGGAAGATGACACCAGAGGAGGCTTTCATAGGGAAGAAGCCAGATGTTAGTCACTTCAGGATATTCAGGAGTTTGGCATATTGTCATATTCCTGGAGATACATGTACAAAGTTAGATCAGACTACAGAGAGGGGGTACTTTGTTGGGTACAGTGAGACCTCAAAGGCATATAGGGTTTTCATTTCAGGGACTAAAAGAATTATTGTCAGATGGGATGTCAAGTTCATGGAGGACAAGGCACTTAGGAGATCTAGAGATTTGCTAGCAGATGATCAGAGTGAGCAGCCAACAGAAGCTCCAAGACCAAGTCAAGGGCAGTAAAGCTCAAGTACAATTACCAGTACGAATATAGACTCAGTTAGTGAAGATTCATAGAGTATGGAGCAACAGGTGCAACAGGAAATGCATCTAGAAGACTTAGAGGTTGACATTTCATCCTCTACAGTTGGCAGCAGGAATCATGTGGTTCGAGATACACAAAGGGATACTCAGGAGTTTGTGGGAGCTCCTAGGAAGAGTACTAGATAGCGAAGACAACCAGCCAAGTTCAATGACTATGTGGCATTAGTTAGTCAGTTGGTAGATAGTGAGCCTTCTAGCTATCAAGAAGCTGCAGAACATCAAGTATGGCGAGATGTTATGGTTGAGGAGTATTCTTCAATAATGCAGAATGATGTGTGGGAGGTAGTACCTAGACCAACAGATAGGGCTGTAGTTGGATCACGCTGGATCTATAAGATAAAGCATGGTGCAGATGGTAGCATCGAGAAATACAAGGCTAGGTTCGTGGCAAAGGGGTTCTCTCAAAAGGAGGGAATAGACTATGAGGAGACATTTGCTCCAATTGACAGGTATACTTCTATATGAGCTGTAATCTCACTTGCAGCACAGATGGGATGGAAAATCCATCAAATGGATGTCAAGACAACATTCCTCAATGGTGAGTTGAAGGAGGAGGTATACATAGAACAAACAGAAGGCTTTGTAGCGCACAACAAAGAGACCCACGTGTGCAGATTGAAGAAAGCATTATACGGACTCAAGCAGGCTCCTAGAGCGTGGTATGAGTGCATTGTTACATACTTGCAAAAAATGGGCTTTATGAAGAGTGAAGCAGATGCTAACCTCTACTACTTGATGGTTAGGGGTGAGATTCTCATTATTGTTCTTTATGTGGACGACCTATTTCTTACAAGTTCACTAGGACTCATAGTGGATTGCAAGAGGAACCTTGTAGAAGAGTTCAAGATGAAGGATTTAGGACTTATGCACTACTTTCTAGGCATGGAAGTGTGGCAGACAGATGGGGAGATTTTCCTTGGTCAAGGGAAATATTGCATTGAAATCTTGAAGAAATTTGTGACGGAGGATTGCAAAGCCATGTCTACACCCATGATCACAAATTGGAGGAAGGTAGATACATCTAAGGAGAAAGATGTAGATTCCACTTTATATAGACAGTAGATTGGTTCGCTTATGTATTTGGTTAACACTAGGCCAGATATAGCATTTGCAGTAAACTCTCTTAGTCAGTTCATGGTTGAACCAAAGAGAATGCATTGGATAGTGGCTAAGCATGTGCTATGTTACTTGCGTGGTATAGTCGAGTATGGGATCAGATATGTTTGAGGTGAAGGTATCAGGTTGATAGGCTATACTGACGCAGATTGGGCAGGAAGTACAATAGACAAAAGGAGCACTTCAGGATGTTGTTTCAGCTTGGGATCAGAAGTTGTATCTTGGTTCAGCAGGAAGCAGAAGTCTGTGGCTCTAAGTTTAGTAGAAGCAGAATACATAGCAGCTAGCATGGCGACATGTGAAGCTATATGGCTTTGGAAGTTGTTAGTAGCCTTATTTGGTCAGAAGGTTGAGACTACTGTGATACATTGTGACAATCAGAGTTGCATCAAGTTGTCTAAGAATCCAGTGTTTCATGATAGGTCTAAACATATAGATATCAGATATCACTTCATCAGAGATTGTGTACAAAGGAAAGTTGTTCAGCTATAGTACAGACCTACAGAGGAGCAGGTAGCAGACATTTTGACAAAGGCTTTTGGAAATGCCAAATTTATCTTTTTCACAGCTAAGATGGGTGTCATGCAGAATAGCTTCCTCGCTAAGAGGGAGTGTTAATTATTATTAGCTGGATAGCTGTTATTTCTGACCTGGAAATAGTAGTAGTATTTATGGGTAGCTTGGATAGCTGTTTGTCCTTATCTATGAATAGCAGTTGTATTTATGGGTGGTTTGGACAGCTATTTGTCCACTTGCCAAGAATTAGTAAATTTTTATTATTTACTAATTTTAGAGATTCCCTTTTGGACACCTTGCAACCAATTCTATTATTGGCTGTCGAGTTGTCTTAATCTCAGCCGTTGGTTTGATTTAATCTCGGTCTTTGGTTTACCAACAAGAGTAGTATAAAAAGGGATCATTGGGTCATTTGGACAAGAAGTTTGGAGAAACATTTGCAGTGTTAGCAAGGGCGCAGTGTTAGCGTGGGGATAGCAGTGGGGAATATCAGCGGGAGAAATTAGGAGGTTTTCGGAGTTCTGCCAGTGAGAGGCAAGGAATTTTGTATCTCTTGATTTGCTGAAGTTTAATATAATTCCTCATCTGTAGATTTCGTTTTCCCTTAGGGGTTTTTCCAGGGACAATTTGTCCAAAAATATTGTGTTCATTGTGTTGCGCATTTCTTTCCATATTTTATAAGTGAAGTTGTAGTTGTGTTATTTTTCGATATTAGCTGAAAATTTATTTTCAGCAGTTTAATAATCGTTTATGATAGGAGATTAATAATCAGCGATTGCAATAGTTTGATTTTTCACATTAAAGGCAACCCAAGAATATTAGGGATAAGAATCCTATTGAGAAACAATAAAGGGGAAATGATTTAGAGATTTTGTAAAAGCATTTGAGTTAGTACAAATAACTTTATGGATGTTATGACAATATGGAAATGAATTAAATTCCTTCAAGAACTTGGAGCAAAAAACATCATGGTTGAAGGAGATACAAAATTCATTTTTGTTATCCTCCTTAAGAACACTAGAAGACCTTGGATAATACTTAGTCTTATGCAAGATTGCAAGAGAATATTAGTTACATTTGAGAATGTTAAAATAGGCCAAATTCTTAGGAAATAAAATGGAGTTGCGAACTTTCTGGCTGACTAGGATTGGGTTACCCAAAAGGAAGGTGTGCGATATGGATGGAATTCCCATAAGAATTAAAAATAATATTGTTTAATGATTGTGATCAATAATGCTAAAAAGGGAGGGCAAAATTATGTAGGGTATGGTCATACGTATTCCAAAATTGTTAGTAAATTAAAAGAATTTTATGGGTTATGCAAGACTTTTAATAAGCTTTCCATCATCCTCTTCTATTGTTAAAATTTGAAAAATGCTAGGAAAAATAAAGTTGTCAGTTTCAAAAAAATTATTTTGAGGGTTAACTATGCAAAATAAGAAAAAAATTAATGCTTTTGGTTCTAATAAAATCTTGAAGGTAAAGTACACGAAGTATAAATTTAGTAATGAATTCCAAAAAAGGAAAGGGAAAGATAAATTTACAAAACTGCTAAATCTGGAGGAGCCAAGTACTGCAAAATAGGATATCTATTTTGTAATTAATAATGAGATGAATGGAGATTTTATAAAGGGAAATGTGATCATAAGTACAATTTTATTTTACTTTTAATTATTTGTCCAAGTGGTGGCTCAAGCCAAAAGGGTGCCAACAAAGCCATCAATCATGTCATGCACCATATGCACATTCATTTTTCAAGAAGTGTTTTATGTATGATAATTTTTTATCATTTCTTCATTCCTTGGAAAAAATAAAAGAATTTTCCTTTCTTAGAGTTTCCTTGAGTTTAGGTGTTAGCATAAGAAAAAATAGAATTGGCATTATGCAGATAGTGGAAGAAAAGTAGGAAACAATAGAGAATTCAAAAGAAATCTAGAAGGAATTACAAAATTTGTGAAAGTGAAGAATAATGGGAGGTCCATTGAAGAAGGTCGAGTTGTGATTAATCAAGGAACTGAAGAAGAATTTATAAATATGGAATTATTTCTAGAGCATTGATCCAGGATGCTACATTGAATCCATGAGGAGTTACAATAGTCTCTTGTCTTCGAAGTTTGCCAATTCTTGGCATAGCACCATGGTGATGATTGGAAAATTAAATTTTATTTTTATGATCCTTGAATTAATTGCCAAAGTGATGGGCTTTAAATGTGAAGGGGCTCATGTTGAAATAAAAAGCTTGGGGAAGTATAGCCATTGCAGAAAATAATTTTTTCAAGGATGGAGAGAAACCAAAAAGGGTTAAGTTTGACAACTAATATGATTCACTCTCAATCCCCTCCTACTTTTCTATTTTTTATTTGTGGGTTATGAAATATTTTACCCTTGAAAGGTGTTTCAACCCTTACCACTATTATCACTTCCAACAACTCAATTTCTTACAGAATGGGGAAAAAATTAACATGTAATTCTTCCTGCTTTCTTCTCTTAGTAATAACATTGCAAGTAGAAATAACCCTTCACTCCACTAGGGTCAGATTTTTGTTCTTTATCAACATGTTTTTTCTCACTATCGTGGGTTTGGTAGGAGCTTGACCTTTAGGAAAGATAGGGATCCTCCACCTCATTAATTATAATTGAGGAAATTGGCTCTGAGCTCCAATAAGAAAAACCCCTTCCAAATGAGAAAATCAACAAAGGTTCTAAAAGCTCTAATTCTAAGAATATCCAAGACATATCCCTTGAAAAATCCCTCCCTATTGAAACCCCATCCAAAAGGATGATAATGTCTCTTAGTATCAACCTTGGTTCCACCCCTAAATGTAAAAGAATGGCTACAAAAATGATTAATTTGAAAAAAAAAAGGATCTAAGGAAGACTAGAGAAAGGAGAAAATCCCTAATGTCAAGGAGAATAATAAGAAAACTAGCTTTGCTAAAAGAATATATGAGAGATTGTGGAAAAGAGAGAGATGAAATAAAATTGGGAACCTAAAAAAACACCTACAAGTAACCAAAGTTGATGAATTGATCTTTGAGCTTGAAGAAGAGGTATCAAGGGTAGTGAAGAATTAGACTTTGAGGATGCAGAGTAAGTTGAGGAGGAAAGAACAAAATTTAGAAGAAGAATAGGAGGCCTCTTAGATGGAAGAGAAGGATGTTCCCTAGATGGAAGAGCAGGAAACTAGGATTGAAGTTGACTTTGGTATGGAATACCAGAACCAAGAAAACCTTACCAAAATTGAGGAACATAATTAGAAAAATATGAATAAAGACAAGGTAAACATTAATAAGGAGAATAATATCACTGACTTAGTGAAAGAAAAATTTAATCAGATTGAGAAGGAGTTGACCAAACTCATTGATATCTTGCAGAACAAGGTCAATTTGCCAAATAAGATGTATAATGAGGTTATCAAAAATATTATGCTTTGTGTCATGGTGTCTACTCTTTGCAAGATTCAATGGGATATATTAGAAAGGACTTCTCTTGGAGTCACCACAGGAAAAAGAAAGTTGAAGAAAGGTAGAGGAGCTAGCAAGAACAACTAGAAGGATGACGAGGACACAACAAAAATCACTGGTTAGATGGATGATCTCAACTAGTTGACAAGGGAGTAGGATCTTATTAAGGGGGAATGCTATGTTTTCTTATGTTATGTCCATTTTTAATTTTGGTTTTATTTTCAAGGACGATCCCTATTTTATTGGTTTAAATAGCTTATGATTTAGGTTTTTGTTCTATATCTGCTATAAAAAGTTCTTTATTTTTATTAATTTAAGTTTTTGATTGTGCAGAATAGAAATTACACTAGTTAATCTTTATTATTTCCAATAATTATTAGTTTAGTTAAGTTTAATAAGGTTTTTGATATTTTTTTCTTCAAGGTTTTAGTTCATGTGTTGGACTATGGTACTCTAGCATGCTACTTGGTTGTAATGATTGAGTGCATTGTTATCAAAATGTAACTTTGTGTTGTTATCAAGCTTTAGGGCCCTTCCCTTACCTTCATTATCAAAAACATAGTCACAACATAAAGGACTAATTAATGAAGAAAGTCAAGTGATCAATGAGAAGGAAGATAACCATGTGTCATAACAAGTATATAGGGGGAGCACAAGTAAAATGAATATTTTTGTGATGATCATGACATTGCTTAAATCAAGAGGAATGATCATTATTAAAGACTATATGATGTATGTATAGAGTAAGTGTATAATTATAACACATAACTATGTCATGTGACCAATGGTCTATGTGTCATAAGATGATTACAAAATCTGTAGCATACATTCTTATGCTGGTAGTTGTAGATTACTAAAATTTTGGTAACCAAGATGATTAATATGGTCATATTAGAAGGTATGATAATATATATTAATCAATTAGAGAAATTATGAATTTTTAGTCATGTAATTGAATCCAAGTATGATGAAAGGATTATAGAGGTAGTTGGAGAAGGTCAAACATATGTTGATTATTCTAGGGGATTACAAAAGAGAACCTAATGTTTTCCAATGTTAGGTATATTGGGATATATAATTTACATGGGGTATGACTATATAAATTTTTTACTATGAATAGATGTTAAAGATGTTGAAAATAATTACAAAATTGTGCATTTTCTTTGATGTTACACAAAATGTCAAGCCATACCGAGAAAGTTAGTGATTGCCAAGCTCACTTGGGCATTGAAAATAGTTTCCTAAATATGTTGAGCATTCTAGATATAACCAAGTTCTAAGTTAGTTCTTATCAAGCTCACTCGAGCATCAAAGGAAGATCTTGTGTTAACTAATTTCACTCAATTAACAAAGGAAAGTTGGCATGGATCCTAAGTTGATCAAGTTTACTCAGTTACTAAAGGAAAGTCAATTTAGAATTAGTGTTGACCGAGATGGGTCAGTTAATGAAGAGTTTCTGTGAGATGACTAAGTACTTAATTCTGTGTTAGCCTACATATAGCATATTGAGTTTAAATGATTTATTGGTTAATGCTAGCCGACTTAAGTGATAAATTTTTTTTGTTGAAAAGTATATTCAAGCTGACTTGACAAGTCTATTCATATAAGGTCAAGTTGAGGATTGAAGAGTGTGAAGCATGGAGTTGAAGAAGATAAATTAAGGAAGTGAATTGGAAGGATATTAGAGTATCCGAGTTGACTGATTCACCCCTCCCCTCTCAGTTACTCCTATCCATTTCCAATAGTAGACTATGCGACAAAAAGACTACATAGTTGTATGTTGTTTGTTTGAATAGAAAGTAATTAAGAGAGAATATTTTGGTGAGAGATTTCATGAGTATAATGGTTTTTATCAAGGCGTGAAGTAAAGACTGTGTAGTGAATGAGATCAAACATATCATTCAATTTATTGTTTCCTAAATATTACAATGAAGAAAATCCCTTAACTAGGTGGACCTTAATCAATTTACATGTGTAAATCCTATAATAGGGTAGACTCTCAAGAGGATTTGTAAATCCTCTAGTGGTGTATATCCTAGATCTTTATTTTACTCCTAATAGTGTACAAATCATTCCTAAGATGGTGAAACCCTAGAAAGGGTGTGTGTATCTCATAATAGTGCAAACAGTTTACTATAGTAGAAGAATTGTGGGTGTCATTCTCACCATGATATTTTCCTCTAAATGACAAGTTCCATGTACAAAATAAGTATGTTATGTGTGATGCTTATGTGTTCAATTAGTTTTATTAATTTTTTTAATTATAAGTAATATGTTTTCGATGTAAGTTTAAAAAATCAAATTAGTAGTTTGAAATTATCATTTACTTATTGTTCTAATTCAATTTCTCTCTTAGTACTACTTTGTACTAGTATAGTCCCTATACCAGTGATAATTTCATTCACTCACTACACATATTTTTTATTGTCTCATCTTATTTCATTTTTATGTTCTCCAACTTTTCTTTGTAGTTCTTTAATTTTTTCTACTTAGAGTATTATCACCTTCATATAATGCTTCCAATTTTGACTAGATTGTATATATAGAATCAACTTCTTTGACCTCAGTAAATTCTTCTGATACATCTTTAATCAAGGCTTCTTTATAAATCACATTGCATGATAGTTTCTTCCTTTTAGCATTTGTTCTCAAGATTCTGAATGATCTCTTGACTTGATTTATTTCTCATTATTTGTAATCAAATAATACTCATATGCTTCCTCATCTTATTTTTCATATATCCTAGCCCTCAAGTTGTTAATCTTTCCCAAAGATGACCACACAGTCTAGAATACAAATTGTCAAAAACTAACAATCTACACAATGTCATTGGGAGGGGTATGTGAATCAATTCTATGCAACAAGTAGAAACTTCAGAATTCTCAACCAAATCACTAATAAATAATATAGAAGTGCATAATAATATTTAAACAACATAAAATACAAAACAATTAGACAAGATTTGTATTCTTAAGGAAATCCCTTTTGAGGGAAAAACCCCAAAGGGGATGATATATAATAGATCAATGCACTAATATAAAAATATCCCTATTAGGAGTCAATACAATACATTTAGTTAATCAGTAATTGTTAAAGAACAAGGTCCTTTAAAAATACATAACCCTTGTTAAAAGGTTTACAAACCTATTATAAGTTCATAGAGACCAAAAGGATCACCACCTAACAACATATCTTGAAGGGTGAAGGTTAAAGATACATTCAAGAGGGATCACTATCTTAAAGGAAAAGGTTAAATCCATCTTCAAATTGTAACTATTTAGATTAATGTGTTGCCAAATGGTATTACACATGCCTTTAAATTTACAATAAAGTACATAGTTAATGATCACAAATTCCACTCATACTTTCATCAAAGCATATGATCAACCTTTAGCTCTACTATAATATCTAGCATCAAGGTTTTTATTTGCATTCATGTTCATTCTATTACTCAATTAATATCTCTCTCTCTCTCTCTCTCACACACACACACACACACACACACACACACACACACACACACACACACACACACACACACACACACACACACACACACACACACACACACACACACACACACACACACACACACACACACACAAACACACAGACATATTCACTCTTTAACTCCTAATATATGTCACTCTTACAAAATCGTAACCTCTATCTAACTCATGATCCTTAAACCCCCCCCCCCTGCTCTCTCTCTCTCTCTCTCTCACACACACACACACACACACACACACACACACACACACACACACACATGCTCATTAAATCCTAAAATCTCTCTCTTGATAACTCATAATCTCTCTCTTAATGACTCTTAACCTCTTTAATTATCTAACTAATTCCTAAATACTCTCTATATAACGTTTAATAGATAACTTTTATCTCTCTTACTAATACCTACCCCCTCTAACTAAGCTCTCTCTCTCTCTCTCTCTCTCTCACACACACACACACACACACACACACACACACACACACACACACACACACACACACACACACACACACACACACACACACAAATAAAATAAAAAAAGAATCCTAAGACATATCTCCTACTAACTCTTAAAATCTATCTCATCCATACACCCACATACTCATTAAATTCCAATATTTCTCTCTTACTCATTCTTAACCTCTCCAATTGTCTTACTAACTCCTAACCCTCTCTCTATCTCTCTCTTATTTAGAGGGAGGGAGCTTATTTGTTCATCAAAGAATGTGAGATATTAGGTTTTAGTGTGATATAGAGTGTACAAGTTTGTGTGAGAGAGAGAGGGAGGGGGAGTTATGAGCTAGTTAGGGAGAGAGGTTATTATTTAGTGATATAATGAGTAGGATAGGTGTGTGTGTGTGTGTGTGTGTGTGTGAGAGAGAGAGAGAGAGAGCGAAGGGGGGGTGGGGGGGGGGGGTTATGAATTAGTGAGAGATTAAGAGAGCTTAGTATTGTGTGTGTGTGTGTGTGTGTGTGTGTGTGTCTATGAGAGAGAGAGAGAGAGAGAGAGAGAGAGAGAGAGAGAGAGAGAGAGAGAGAGAGAGAGAGAGAGAGAGAGAGAGAGAGAGAGAGAGAGAGAGATGGGGGGTTAGGGGTTACTCAGACATCGACATCTCATAAAGTTAAAAAGTTAGAGAGAGAGGTTAGGAGTTAGTGAGAGAATGCTCAAGGTTAGGAATTTGTAAGAGAGATATGTTATGATTTATTTAGTGAGTTAGTGAGGATATGAGCATTTTTGTGTATTTTAGAGTGAGAGAATTACAAATATGTTAGCATTCATGTCTACCTATTGGTTGTATATTTGGAAAACAATGACTACCTATTTTAGACCACACTTAATTCAAATTGATGGAAAATAAAAAAATTATTTCATAAGATTGATTTATCTATATCATTTTGTAGATCTTTTGAACTTTCCAACTCATCTTTAACAAAGTCAATTAGACTCCATATGTGAAAGTTATGGCCTTCGGAGTAGAGCCCATTTTTATGTCTTCAAACCCCAATTGGGTTTTGAAGTAAATATTTACTTTATCAAAACTTGATTGGGTTTGGAATGTGTTTTATGATTTTCATAACTTGATTGGGTTATTTAAATCCTAGAAAACTGATCAGGTCATGGCTTGGTAAAAGCACAGGGAAATGACTCAAAGGCTTGGGAGACTATTTTCCCTCTTTTTAGTTTCCTTTAATTTTTTTTTTCATCTTCTAAGATGAATTATCATCTTTGCATCAGGTTTACTAATGGTCAAGTGGGTATCTCTAAAATTCCCAACATAATCTTACATTTCTTCTTATCTTGCTAACCATATAAATTTTTCTATCTTTAGACAACATTAACATGGTAAACATTAATTAATTTTACCAATGCCTTGACATTCCTCATAGACATATGTCTCCCATTTTTTAAATAACTTTTGATATACTTAAAAAAATTCACAATAATCTATCTATTATTGGTCTACACTTGATTCTATACACCTTTTTTTTTTTTAAGTTTCCATTTTCAATTACTTTGGAGAAAGTTATGCTTAGCATACGAATAGGTACCAAAATTTCAAGATGTATCTAGTTCAATAATTCATTTAAAAAAATACTCATCTGAAAATTTAAAAAAAATTACAACTTCTAGATATGACTCTTAATTATCATCCTACCAAAGTAATGTGTTAAATCGTGAATATAAGTATGTCGTAAAATTACAACTTATATGTTTTACACATCTTGTCATTTTGAGTGGATGACCCTCAAATGTCTCATTCAAGTTAAGGATTATTTAATTTTAGAAAAAAAGGCATCCACTTATACTCCCCTTTTTTGTAAACCATATGGGTGCACTCACTCATAAGTATTAATATTGGATCTTGACCAAGAAAGAAAAAGAACAAAATCAAAATGACAAAGTTGATAAAAGGGACCAAATCAAATCCATTAGGACATAGATAAAATTTGACCCAAAGAAAATGATAAAAGGACAAATTATATAAAAAACCAAGGTCAAGATTCTTTATTCAGATAAATAAAGAGATACGTATTCTAGGACTCACATTTGTTTGGATTCTTTACTCAATTCAAAGAGTACTAGGTTGAAAAAGAGAGTTATGGTAGGATCAAATTGAGGGCTATGCAAGGACATAGGTACAAAATGATAGGAAAAAAATGAGAATTAAGAAGGGTTATGAAAGGATGAAAATAAGGACAAGGGCATGCAAAATGCAAGGTATCCTAAGGGAAAAATACAAGGATCAAAATGAGAAATACGAAATATGCAAAGGGATCTGATAGTCTAGAAAGGGAAATTATGAAATGACTATGATAAGGATATGATAATTCAAAATGAAAGATGAATATGAAAAAAATATTTGTAAGAGACATGCCATATGATCCTAAGGCAACAAGTTTGAGTTTCCATGTTTGGCAATGTTTTGGAAAAGTTTGATAATTATGTGTTTGCAAAATGTTTTGAAGGTTTTGGACAATTTTGACAAGTGTATATTTAGCAAATTTTTTGAAGCTTTTTGACAAGTTTTTGCAAGTTTATCAAATTGGAAATTATGTTTATTAATGTGAAACACTTAGAAAAGACACAATAGACTAAAAAATTGTTGTCAAAAGCAAACAAACACCCCACAAAATAGGTTGAAAGGATAATATCCACTAAATTCTCACTTGAACCAAAGTTCAATTGCACTTATCTAGAAAAAAAAACCTAGAATATTGGTAGCACATACTTCCTCTTATAGTGCACTCACTTCTCAAACATACCATGATCCACTAAGCAAGGGACTATTTTCTCTACTAAGGGCCACAAAAGTGTGACATGTCTTCACTAGCATGGGTGACCCTGGAGCTAGTAGATAGAAGAATTTTGGCCACTAAAACATGGCTTTTAGTATAGAACTCTCTATTCAATAGGTGGATGATAAAATCCCATAGGATTTCTCCTAGACCTAAAAACTAGGGTTTGATACACCTCTAAGGGTATTGGAGGAGAGCTATCCCAACCATACCGCTAATTGGACATTACCCATGATTGAGTCTTTGTATTGTGGTTAGAGTGGAGACCTAGATTTAGCCTATTACTACTCCAAAGTTGTCCCCTGCCATACCCAATATTGGATATCTTATTCCAAGGAAGGCTTCCCTAAAATAATTATATAGATTTATCTTACACCCAAGATCCATAAAGGTGAGAGGAGATGATAGTCTATATAACCCTTTGTGATTTTAGAAACTCTAGACATGCCAAGAAGAATAGAAAAAGTTCATTTTGAGAGCCAAAAAAGGTGTTTACTAATCTACTAAAAACCACACATAGAGCTATGACAAACACACAAGGTCTTCATCATACATCATGCATCAAATTCATGAGTAGTAATTAGTATCAATTCTTCATCCCACAATTTCCACAAGCTAGAAAGAGATCATTTGTAACACAAAAAATGATACTCTAAAATAACTACACATATTTCTCATCATCCACATTCCACAATCGTGAGGGGAGATAATATGTCTTTATAGCCTTTTGAGATTACATCGGACAAGATAGACCAACCAGTTAGAAGAAAATGTTCCTTTCATGATTCAAACCGAGTGTTCTTTGATCCTCTTAATTAGACTATGTGAAATTTATTGTTCATTTTAATTCCAACAAAAATAAATTGCACAACACCAAGGTTAGACTCCAAAAGGTGCTCCAAGCTTCTCCCTTGCACCTACAAGTACCCAAGAAAACTAAATAAGATTAGCAAATCATTTTTACGTTGGGTTCATCAAATGTAAGACTAGAAAAAGAGTACGAATGCATAAACGAGAGACCACAAATGTCATAAAATAATATGAAAACAATCCTAATCTAAACATAAAAGCCACTTGAAATAAAAGAGATTAAAAAGAGAAACTCCCTTTCAAATATAGCTCATGTGGTTGCCTTTCTTCTCCATAATGAAGTTGATACATAGCTCTTGATCTTGATAAGATGTACCTTAAAAATGATAGCAAGATGATAATGATGATATTACTGAAATGGTAGCAAAATGAAAAGATAATAATGAGGATACCAGGAGTGTAGTTAGCCAAAAAAAGTGCATAATGGATCAATCTATAGGATTGAGAGAGAAAATGCAAAATAGAAGGAAAAGTGTGCATATGGAAATTGTCATAGTTAAATTGCATGATATGGATATTTTCCATGATAAAGAGATTTAAATTAGAAAGTATGTTATAAAAGGACACATTAGAACAAATTTTAAGATATGTGCAAAGGAACATGCAAAAATATTTCATAGAAGAAGTAGAAAATGAAAGAAAATGTGTAAGAAAAGGAATGGAAAGTGTAAGAGTGGAAGTTGGAAAATATGAATTTTCCACAATTCAATAAAATGGAACAATTAATCAATAAATATTTATTGATTGAGAAGAATTAGTAAAAAAGATTATTAATAAGATGAGATGAGTTAAATGATTAATACATAGGAGAAAACTATGGGTTATTCACTCCTATAACAAAAATTAATAAAAATGATTGGTCAAATGATAAAAATAAGTGCATCATAACTATATAAAAGGATTGTGATGAAAATGAAAATCAAAGGTAATGATGTTGGAAAGTATCAAAGAAATAAGAAAATTGATTAGATAAATGATGCTAGATTGATTGACATGAAATGATAACTTCTCAAGGACACATTACAAGAATAGACGAAATATGACATTTAATAGGTATAACAAATGCCACAGGTTGATAGAAAATGTTTGATAAGGATTGATCATAATAACATGAACTAAAATAGTCAATGCTATTTAAGTGATGAAATAAGGACATGATTAGACAGCAAAGGACTCAACAATGTCAAGGATCAAAATGATGATATGTCAAGGACACATGCCATGTATTAATAAATGTTGAGAAGGCAATGGAGGACATAACAATATCAAGGATTGAATGATGAAATGATGATAACATTGAAATGGTTTTCAATTTATTTTAATAGGTTGAAATTATATATGAATCAAAAATAAAATGATCTACATTTGACTGAAAAGGGTTACAAATGATAAAAAACATGGTGAAGGATATTTAGAGAATATTGTGAAACAAGTGTAAATTATGATCAAGTTAAGAAAAATGTTAAAGTTAGTGAATTGAGAAAATGGGATGAGTTAAGATGTAAAAGTGATGAATGAGTACATGCAAACCATTTTTGAGCATCTAGAGGAATATACCTTCATCACTTTTACCATAAAGGTTTCTATTTGTTTTATCTTTCAGAATATAACATTTCCTTCCAAAAACTTTGAAGTAATTTACATTAGGTGCATGTCCATACCATAACTCAAGAGGTGTTTTTTTTGTACCTTTCTTGACTTGTACTTAGTTTAATGTGTAGACTGCAGTGCTAATAGCTTCTCTCCAATACTTTGATGAAATATTCCTTTTCATCATCAATGTTCTTGCACAATCCATTATGGATTTGTTCCTTCTTTCATGTATACCATTATATGGTAGAGTTATAGGTGTAGACATTTACCTTTTGATTCCTCTATCATTATAGAATATGGTATACTCTTCAAATATAAAGTCTCCTCTTTTTTCTAATCTCAAGCACTTCAAACTCCTACCTATTTCTTTCTCTACTCTAGCCAAATACTAGTTAAACATTTGAAAAGAATCATATTTTTCTTTAAGAAATATTACAATCATCATTCTATGCAAGTCATCAAAAAATAAGATAAAGTACTTATCTCCATAGTAACTTTCCACTCCAATAGGAACACACAAATGAGTATGAACTAATTCCAAAATATTATGAGAAGAAAAAAATTTCTCTTGAAACTAAACTTAGTCATTTTTCTCAATTGACATTGTTTTCACATCACCTTATCTAGTTTACACAATCTTGGAAATCCTCTTACTTTTCTTTTCTTGTTGATCATAACCAAATTGTCAAAATTTATATGATAGAAGCTCTTTTACCATAGGAAAACGTCCTCATATTTTGCAAATAAGCATGTATCTTTAGACTTGTCTAGATAGAACAAATTACCTCTTGTTTCTTGTCCACTTCCAATTAGTTCATCTCTTGCATAATAGATCTTTTTCTTCTTGTTTAGGATTTCAACCCTATAGCAAGAACTAATCAACTATGCCACACTCAACAAGTTATATTTAATACCATCAACCCAATACACATAATCACATCTAATCTTATCATTCAAAATAATTTATCCTTTACACTTCACATAAAATGGTGCATCATTTCCAAACTTAAATCTATTACTATGGTACTAAATCAATCTTTCAAACTTGTATAACCAGTCATATGATGTGAACATCAAATCTCAATTATCCATCTATCATTTTTTATTATATATGAAATTAAAGAAATCCTTTCACATCTCCCATCTTAATTAGAATCATCTTTCATGGAAACATACATAACTTATTCATCATTTTCATTAGTACCACTACTAGAACTTTCTTTAGCAATGTGACAAGATTTCTTACCTTTTCCTTTGTAGTCTTTATTGCCTCTTCTATCTCTCTTATCTCTCATGCCTTGGTACCTAATTTCCTTCCTCTCATCCTTATCTTCTCTTTCGGGACACCTTGCAGAAATATGATGAACTTTATTGTATGTGAAACAAATTATAGGAATTGTACCTTTGTATTTACCTTTTCCTCTAGGTAGCCTCTTATCTAGTAGTGCCACAAGTTCATCAAGATCTTCATCAGAGTCACTGTCAATATTCACGTGTTTTCTTTTCTTCTCCTTTCTAGAACCATCAAGAGTTAGTTTTTCTTTGAAAGAGTTTTCAGCATTAGTAAGGGAATAATGTCAAAATTAGCTAATTAAAAAGTTGTGTGTCTACCAAATAGACTATCCAATGTGAGATCATTACTAGGTGTGCATCTCAACTCTTGTATTGCAAAAACTCTAATAGCATAAATAGGAAGTAAATTTCTCAGTACCTTGTTGATCACTATCTCCTTAGATATTTCACCCTCAAAACTTTAGATAGCATTCACAAATTTTTTAATTTGACCAATATATTGTGTTATATTCTCACCTTAATTGATTCTCATGTCATCAAACTTTCCTCTTAGAATTTCTACCTTAGCTCTCATAACATTTGTGTCACCTCCTTGAATTAATGTCATCTTGTCCCATACTTTTTTTGCATTTGTATAGTCTTTAACTTCATCAAACTCAAAATAGCTCAAGGAAAATTCAAGTGTAACCATTATTTGGTTATGCTCTTGGTTCTCTTTCATCTTCTCAAAAATCATAGGTATGGAAAATTCAATGTAATCATTTTCAAGATAGGAAAATATAGAATCTTCAATACTTGATAGGTTCAAATTCATCGGCATTTTCCATGTAGAAAAATTCTCCTTGATCAACTTGGTACCTTTGTCTTATATATCCTAATCTTTAGCTTTAAGTCCTTTAGACTTTAACACAAGTACTAAGAGCTCTGATATTAATTGTTAGAATATTTTGAATAACCCTAAACCCTAAAGCCAATAAATCATTGATTAAAACTGTTCATAATCATCTAACTAATGGGTGATCCCATGATAGTGGGTACCACTTTTTGACCAATTTTGACACTAAAATCAATATTTTTGAAACAAACCTCACATTAGAGTGACTATATCTCTAAAACTATGAATAATTTAAAGATGATGTAAACTAGTGATTTCTAGCAATCTATTCATACTTTGTAACCATATTTTTATTTTTATTTTTTTAAAAATATTTAAGTTAAATGTTTCTTCTCCCTCAAAAAGTGGTACATATAAATAATCAATATTTTTAAAGATTGACAATCATTTTGACAAGCATAACATTTTTCCTAGAAATGATAATGAGGTAATTCTTTTGATGTCAGGTTGTAACATCAATATCTGCAAGATGCATTTGGTTTGATTTAATTTTATTGAATATTGCATATTATATGAAGTTTTGAAGTGACATCAATCATAATTTAGACATACATTCATTTTGACAAGGATAAGTTGAACTCAATTTATCATAAATCAAATTTTATTTTTCCAAAAGAAAGCTATCTCAATAAACTATTTCCTAGATTTTTTTCAAAAAAAATTGACCTAATTTACAATTTTTCTTGAAATGTTGAAGTTAGTTGATGTTCAATCATTAATCAACCTATAATGAGTTAAATTCACATTTGAAAGTCTTAATGAATATAATACATATTAAAATTATAATCATTGGAAAGCTTGTTTCGAGTAGCAAAAATTACACCTTTTTTATTTACAATAGGAGATCATTTGATCTTTATTTTGAGGTTCAAATCAACATATTTTATTTTTTTCTAAGAAAATAGAAAAGAATTTTTAAAATCATGTATTCGCATGAACACTATGTTCATGTGAACATATTAATCATGTTCATGCAAACACACAAGCCAGGACAATCTAGTGGCTGGAAATTTATTTTAATGTGTTCACATGAACATATTAAAAAACTTAGGTTCAAGTGAAGATACAGAAAACATGTGATGATGACACCTATGCATTGAGGACAAATGTTTGAAACTGAAGTTGAATTTGATAAAGTAAATGCGATTTTTTTAAGGCAACAAATTATTTTTATTTTTATTTTTATTTTTTGATAGGAAATAAGAAAGGAAAAGAAAGAAAACATGCAAGGAAAAGATCTCATTAAACAAAACAAAGAAATCTTTAGAAAACTTTGACACGTTATCATCAAAATAAAAAAGGTATGTAATTTTATATATATATATATATATATATATTTTAAATTTTCATGGTCTTGAATTTAATTATGTATCAATCTTATTTTTTATCAACTTTGATTTATTTATAAACGTGTTGCAGATAATCAACAAGGTGAAGGTGAAGAAAATGTTGAAGGAGGCTCAATAGAAGTAGAAGTGCATATGGGAGAAGGGTCAAAATCGCTCCCTACAAAATCTCAAACAATGAAGTTGGAGAATGGTTAGAATATTTCCCTACAGAATCTCAAAAAATGAATGTTAGAGGAGGCTCAAGATCTCTCCCTATATACATTCAAGTAATAGAAGTCAAAGAAGGGTTGGGATCAAGTGTAGGAACTAGTATGGATGAACTCATAAATATTTCTCAATTTGTAAAGAATAGAATTTCTCATAAAAATTTAGATCATTTACTTAAAATGGATGTGGATAAATTGAGAACACTTGCAGCTACTGTTCAACCCTTAAGTCTATCTAAGTAAATGTCAATGAATAAGACAATCAGAGAAATAATGACTACATTTGATAAAATTGAAATATTTTAACAAGATTAGTTGCTTTCACTTTTTCTTACAGAAAAGAAGTTTCTAGAGGCATTGAAATTGTTAGGTGTAGACACAACATCAAAGAAGAGAATATTTTCTAAAATGCAAACTGATGTGATTGAAAATGTTAAACAAGGTTTGAGAAACATAGAAAAGTAGTTTTGAACTAAAGATAAGTCCATAACAAGAAAAGAAATGTTGATGTCTTTTGTAAATAAGAATATGACCCAAAATAGACAAATATCTTTAATTTCTTCTGAAATGGGGTTTAGTAGGAAAATAATGAAAGATTCTGTTAATAGAAGATTAATTCTGGGTGATAGTACTATGGAAGGAAATTGGGAAATCATGTGTAGAGCACCTCATTCTCATAGGATAGATGAGGGATAAAAAAAATTAGTCATATCATTTTGGATTGATAGAACTCATCCTTCATTAAACAATATAGATGTTATTAGGCATAGGACTGCATCTGGTCAATATGAACATCATACAAAACATTGGTTGGATACAACATAGCATGAGTTATATGTGTCATTTTTTAGTGAACATCGTAATGTAAAAATTGGGAAAATTTTGTTTGAAAGATTGAAGCCATACTTTGTGAGGTCAAACAAAGTGTTTGAAACATGTTGTTGCCATCATAATATTGAGTTTGATCTCCACTATTAGGTATTTTGAAAGTTTGTAGAAGACACATATGGTTTTCATGATGCTCCTCCTAGTAGGTAGAGTGAGTTTATATGTTCCATTTTATGTGATAAAATAGATGATCTAGTTGGTCAAATAAATTACATCAAAGGAATATGTAAAACATGTGGTGAATTGGCTCTATTTCCTTTGAAAATTGAAAATAGCGATGTGACAAAAAAGGTGAATTGAAAAAGTTACAAGTATGTGAAGAATGAAATAAAGTTGGGGAAATAGACTAAAAGGTTGGAATATGTTGAAGAGGAGTTGCCTATTGTAATATTTATTAATAGATTTAAGAATTTGATTCAACCTTATATTCGTCATACATTTTTTGCAAAGTGGCGAGCACAACAGTTTCAAACTTTGAGAGATAATTTCCCTCTTGGAATTACTGTATCAGTCATCGATTTTGTAGAGAACTGTTCCTTTGTTCATCACAAAGAAATTCAATTATATTATCTCTTTTCTAAGAAGGTCACTATTATCCAGTACATATTTGTTATAGACATGCATAGTTAGATTTGGATGGTGTTCATAGTACACTTGAAGCACGAGTCATTAAAAAGGAATATCAATTTTATATAAGTAATGATAAAGAACATGACATTCACTAGGTAGGACATTCTTCAATATGTTTTTTTTCTTGTTTGAAAGAAAGAGACATAAACATTGATAAATATTATGTTTGGTCTGATGGATGTGCTACATAGTTAAAATCATCTAGACCATTTAATGCATTATGTAGATATCATCCTAATGAGAATATAAAATGTAACACCCCACCAAGGGATCCAAAATAACTAACCTAAAGTTTTACTAAGTTTTCCAAACATTTAGAAAAAAAAAACATATAATAGCAATTATAGAACAATGGAAGCAACAACATACATTCATACATAAGCAACACATAAACAGATTACATTCCATAAGGATCCCCTGACGTTGAATCACATTTCAATTTAAATAATATTAAATCCAATTTATAACCCATCCACATTAAAGATTATCTACGAGATCAAATCCTTTTAAATAATATACATTTGTTCCAAATGCCACTTGGCAATAATCAGAATGCACAATCATCCATTGTACATGTCACAAGGTATGAAAGGCTAAAAGAATATACATCATAAAATAGATTACATCATAGCTTTAAGATCCATGAAATTAAAATACATACAATAAGTACAACCATCCATCATATAGGTATAACCATTGATCATAATACACAAAGATAGAATGGAAGGAAATATAGAATAAGGAACTCCAGCCACAACATCAATTGATGGATCTCAATGGTAAATGTAAAAAGCACTACCATCCAACCTCGTGGTAACACAAAAAGGTTCACTCCCACCATGCTAAGGAGATAGTCTCAAGTCCCAAACAAGATAAAATCCCAAAAATCAAAAGTAATAGCTAGGTCAAGGGAAAACTTGAAAGTAATCTAACTCAGGATACCAAGATATAAACATCTAAATCCAGACGCAAACAAAGACATGTGGGGAATCTACTATGTAAACTAGCAAGTGTCATCACATGAGTCAACTCTAAGGTTAACTAGCAATTTGACTTGACTCTAGCCCCCTAGTGAATCTATACGGCACTAGTATCCTTTCATACTGACAAGGCATACTAATGATGCATGGTCACAACCAAGCGTCCTCTCTACTCCCACCCTAGTCTATACTAGCACTTGAGGCATGGGCAAGAAAAGACAAAGACATCTTATTAGTTCATTTTACTCTCATTTAGTGTAGTATTTTCACTTATTAAAATAACCTACAATAGGTTACCCAGGCAACCACTTTGGGGTTCGGTCTCTATTACAAGCCACTTCCCAACATTACATATAGATGACTTATGTTAAGCTCAGTAAAATAAAAAGATCTCAAAAGACCAAAAACCATACATTAGTTCTCTAAATAAGTAACTGACAAGTATCGAAATCACTTGGTCAAAATACATCACTGATATGATCATCTTAATAGGACTAATCCAAGAAAGTACACATAAACCAAATCATAATATCATAGGTAAACACCAAAACAATATTTTCCAACCTCTGGTAGACATCCTAGGACCGGTCAACACTCTAAGTCAACCCAAACCCAAAACATAAGACAACATATAGTTGACATTGTTTCATACTTTTGTTTGATTTTGAAAACACACAATTTTGAGTTTACAATAAGGTTTAAGTTTCCATTTCATTGTATGTTTTCGGTCTAATAAAGTTTACTATGTTCTCTATATAACTTAACCCATTTTCACATTTAAATATGAACACATCATTACCATAAACTCATAAAACTAACATCTTTATAAAGATTATTGATTTAAAAATAATAGTTAATAAATAATTAAGTACTAACTATTTAACCCTTTTTTAAAAGATAAAATAAATCTCATAAATAAAATATTATTCTTTAAATGTCTTATTAACAAATTAATTAATTAATCATTAAATTAACTAACTTAAAATTTTTAATAACATATTACATACTTTAACAATCAATAATATTTTTAATAATTAAAATAAAACTAATTATAAAATATATTATGAATAAATAAATTTAAATTAAATGAAATTTTAAATAACTTCAAATTTTAAATAACATAAAATTAAATATTATAAAAATTTTAATAAGAAAACAATGTATTTAAAGCCCCACTAGCCTGCAAGATCCTGCTCTCTTAGGTAGGAGTACTATGTACTGCTATTACATGCAACAATAAAGCCTACCATGTGCAACCTTTATGGTTGTGGGTAGAGATGGGGGTGTGGGGTTTGGTGGCCTTGACCCCAACCTCATTCAAATTGTTATTATTTTTTAATAATTTTTAAAAATATATATAAATTTTGTTCAAAGTAAAACAAAAACGTAGTCCATTTTATATTCTACAATTTTGGATTTTTTTTTCAAAACTATTTCTGATTAAGATACTAACTACTCAATTTATAGAATGAGGGTTTTCTAATATTTCAATCCTCATATATAGATAGAATTCAATATAAATATCAATAAAATTCACAATGGAAGATTTATCTTAAAAGAAACTTTGAAAATAGATTTAACAAACACAATGTAGACAAGAAATTTGAAGAACATAATTCATTATGCAATAAAACACAAGATTCTACCTAAATCTGATGCTAATACACAACTGCACAAAGAATGCTAGAGAATCCTCTTTCCTCTAAAAACCTTCTTTCTGAAAATCCTTCCTCTAAATGCCTCGATCCCTATGAAATGAACTCCCAATCTCTGATAAGGAGTTCTCCCCTAAATTTGGGACACTGATTGTGCAATCACATGAGGGAACTCATTTATCACAATCTTTTTAATATCTTATTACTTTTTGTTTATTTGTGCACACTTTTTGCAATTAAAAATTTATTTAATAAATTATTTTCTCTTTCGCTCTTTAATTAATTTTCAAAGCATTTTTTGATAAAAATATTTATCGACTCAAGTAATAATAATATTTAGCATATATTTAAAAATTTTCTCCTAAATATATTATTTTTAAATTAAATAAATATTAGTACGCTCTAAAATTAGAACTATAATTTTATCTTTAAATTTAATTCTTTTATTTAATTAATTTATCAATTAATTAAATATAATTAAATAATGAAATTATCTTAATAATTTTTTATTAAATTAAATCATTAAATATTCTTTTAATTTGACTTAATCAACAAAAAAATCACCATAGACCCATAAGAAAAAATATGAAAACCCATCATAAAATACAACATACAAGATCAAACTCAAGGTTTATAATAATAAGTTTACATCATATAACAAATAATGAATTTGGAAGGGTAATGATCTCAAAAACTTGTCCTAATTTCTAGAATAATTGATTTTAAGGTCAGGATTTGAACTCCAGAATTAATCTCCCCTCTCTTACCATTGAGGTATTGTGATAGGGTACACTCATCCTGGCAATTTAGGAAAGACGATACCCAGTACCTACAATTTGCATAAAATCCACACATCTACAAACACATATATTCAAAAATAAAAAAGGCAATAGCAAGAAGTGGTGCATCATGTAGATCCTGACTAGCAGGTGACTACAACTCCTTTCCTTAACCATATCATAAATTCCAAACATAAAGAAAACATACACATACACCATACACATGCAAGTATGGGATAAGTATGCATAGAAAGCACGTATAAATAATCCATCTAACTAACATCATTAAATAACTGGAATCACTATATATAATCATCATCAAAGTATCATCACGCATACATAAAACAACTAGTACCAAAGTAGTCTCATCATATAATAAACTAAGTATGAAAAATTATCTAATAGTTTGGAAAATAATGTCATTGATCATCAAGCATAAACATAAAATTGGCCTAAAAGATTTTTCCAATAATAACTAAAAAGTAAACTAGGGGTAGGCACTACATAAAACACATATGGAGTTTCTTCGAGAGTGGACATGGAAAAGGTGAACATGATGGTGCTAGAGCTTGCATAATATATGCTCTATGAAAGTATAAAATGAATTATAAGGGAGTTTCTATAAATAATGCACATTATTTTATTGAATGGTATAAGACACATTTTGCATCAGACGAGGTTGGGACATCATCAAGAATGAGTCAACGGGTACCATATATAGTCTTTTGGGAGATAACAGGTGGATGTGTACATTTGCTTAAATTTTATGCAATTAAGTTTTAAAATTTATCTTGATTAGTTGAAGTTTATGTTTAATTTGTCCATATTTTTGTAATGAAACTTTATGTGTTAATAGAAAAAACATGTATGGTTGCAAGAGGATAGAAAAGGCACATTCCTTACATTTGGTCATGAGTATAGATAATCACAATTGGACATTGAAGACAAGAGAATACTCATGTTTTTGTGATACTTACATTGATGAAGACTATCAAGAATGCATCAATCAAACACATGGATATATAGGTGCATGGAGTCCATGGATAATATTATCTTATCTATTACTTCTTGTTAAGATTTATTTTATAATAATTTAAATTAATTTTTAAAAAATAGCTTGATATATCTAATGGGAACTTCTAAATATTCAACTATTGAATTAGGTGAAGAGAAATTAACTTGATTATTTTATGATGATTACAAATAAATATATTGTTTTAAAACTATAATCTAATTCATTTCGGTTAATTTAGTAGTTTTAAGCACCTATATTAATATACTTGGCATGAAAAATAATTCAACTGCTTAGATAAAATAGGCACACAATTTGAAAATAAGCTAGTGATGATAACAATAAAATATTAATTAGATGTAATTTTAAAAAAAGAAATGAATTCAATTCAATCACCCTATATTATTATTATTTTTTACGAATTTTAAATTACGTTCATTGATCGATTTCAAACTTCTTCATATTTAACTATTGAAGTAGGTAAAGAGAAGTTAAATTGATTATTTTATAATGATCACAAAAAAATCTAAAGTTTAAAATCTATTATCTAATTGATGAAAAATGTTCTACTGAAATACAAAAATATACATGTACCTCTCAAGAATAAACATCTAGATCTGATATCTATACTGAAATGCATGTATGCAAACTATGTGAACAACAAATGCATGTAAATCTTGAATAAACATGTATACATAAAATTTAAATAGTGAAATACAAGTCACCCAGCTACTAAAGCACTAAATAGTAAAATAAATATTGAAATGTACATCTCATCAAGGTACTAAAATACATGTATGTAAGTCTCTAGAATAGGTAAACATGTATACAAAGTCTTGAATATATAAATGCATCAAAATATACATAAATCAAGTACTATTGGAGGGACCCCTCAAGACGCATACGAATAGAGTGACCCTCTGATTGAGTCTCTTGTACATCTTTTGGCCGAGGCACAACAACTGAGCCCTGCAAGTATATATATATATATATATATATATATATATATATATATATATATATATATATATAACTATCTAAAAACACACACACACACACACACACATATACATGTGTACATGAATATGAGTGCATATAGATTGAAATATAAATAACTTTACAAACTATTTAAAACTTGTACTTGACCACTACTAGGTGTCTTAGTAGAATCCTCTCTCTGGCATACATGCCCTAACCAAATACTAGATGTAATAATTTACTCAGTGACTTGTGCCTGCAAAATTTATTTAATTTATTATAATTTTTAAATATCTATCTGAACTATTTTTAAATTTTATATATTTAAATTTAAAAATATTATATATGTACCTAGGTCTCAAGAGTATCAGGATGATCATTAGGCTCCATCATATCATCTATCGATGTACCTCTAGTACTATTGTTACCATCCCATTCTAATACACCAACAACATCTCCTGAAGCTCCAAAACCTACTGAAGCACCCTCAATTCCACAATATCCTAAAGCACCCTCAGTGCCACAATCTCTAACTACTAGTAATCACGAGTCAAGTGGCGTGTGTGAGTGGTTGGGTAATGGTGTAGAATTAGTGTTGGGTCAGAATAACATGTCCATGTACAATGAAAATCCCATGCTCTAACTAGTATCAATCTCAGATAGCCCTCGTAACTACTCACCAAAATCATCAAGGCCCTTAGCTATGATTTTGACATCTCCAACTCGTATGCCCAAGCCACTTATAGAGTGTCATGAGCCTAGTGTAGAATGTTGTGAGCTATGATGTATAGCGATTGTCACTGGTGTGATATGTGCCTATGGAACTATGGGGCTATGATGTATTCTAATGGTGTCCATCAATGAGTGAACTAGTATCCCCTGTGTATCAAAAATATAATTGATGTCATCCAATAGGTCCTCCAAAAAATACAGCATTAGATTCATATTTTTGTGTTTTCCACAAAGAGCACAAACATCACCTGGTACTAGTAGTTTAGCAACACTATATGCCTCATTAGGAGAGGTGTCTAAAGTGATACTTGATGTCTCTTAAGATGCTCAACCTGGATGACTTCTGTAAGTGTGAATATACTGACCAAGAGAGTCAGATGTGATACTGGCAACCACAGATGCAATGTCTCCAATACTATCAATTGCTCCCCTCTAGGAAGCAATAACCACTCTATCGACAATAGGAGCTAGTGCTAGAGTTACTAGAGGAAGTCTATGCCCAACAAACTATCTAACATCTGGAGGTGGCAGACCCTATACACTGTGATATTGGTCATGAGCTATGGTTCGACCATGTCCCTATCCACAATAATCTAGAATATTTAAGTAGTTGGCATTGAGCCCCACGTGGAACTTAGCATACAACTGCTATGCAAAATAAAGAGTTCTCTTATCATTATTTGGATAAGGACCATACACGACTAAGAAATGAGGATAGATCATACTAGCAACAATGGGATCTATGTAACATGTCACTCAATAGCCCCTCACCCTGGAAACAAATCTTGATTGATGACATCTTTGGGGGCCACCCTCTTGACATCATCAAAAGATGCATCTCTCAAAATCTTAGCTCCAAGCTCTCTAGATATGGCAACTAATACATCAAGGTTATAGAACAAGGCTTATATATAGCTCGTTAAGGCTAGGGTTAGGGGTGGAATTAGAGTTAGGGTTAGGGTTAGAGGTAGATTTAGGGTTAGGGTTAGATTAAGGTTAGAGTTAGGGTTTGGCTTGGAGTTAGGGTTACTTAGTTAAGAATTAGAATTATAGTTTTAGGGTTAACAATAGGAATATAGTTAAAGTTTGGGTTAACATTATGGTTAGGATTATAATTATAGTTATATAATTACGGTTTGAGTTAAAGTTAGAGCTAGTTAGGGTTCAAGCTCTCTAGTTAGAGTTAGAGTTATAAAATTATGATTGTAATTAGGGTTACAAAACTAGGGTTATATATAGCCCATTATGGGTAGGGTTAGGGTTGGAATTAGATTTAGGGTTAGAGTTAGAGATAGAGTTAGAGTTAGGGTTAGATTATGGTTTGAATTAGGGTTTGTGTTTGAGTTCTAGAGCTAGAGTTGGAGTTAGGGTTTGGCTTAGGGTTAGGATTACCTATTTAAGAGTTAGAATTATAGTTCTAAGGTTAACAATAGGGGTATAGTTAAATTTTGGGTTAGCATTATGGTTAGGGTTAGAATTGAAGTTACATAATTAGGGTTCGAGTTAGAGTTAGAGCTAGTTAGGGTTCAAGCTATCTAGTTAAAGTTAGAGTTATAAAATTAGGATTATAATTAGGGTTATAGAACTAGGGTTATATATAGCCTATTAGGGTTAGGGTTAGGGGTGGAATTAGAGTTAGGTTTAGGGTTAGAGATAGAGTTAGGGTTAGTGTTATATTAGGGTTAGAGTTAGGATTTGAGTTAGAGTTGGAGTTAGTTACAGTTAGGGTTTGGCTTGAAGTTAGAGTTAAGAATTATAATTAGATTTCTAGGGTTAACAATAGGGGTATAGTTAAAGTTTGGGCTAGAAAATTAGGGTTATTGTTATGTAATTATAACTTTATAATTAGGGTTTAAGATAGAGTTAGAGTTAGTTAGGGTTCAAGCTAGAGTTGGAGTTAGAATTAAGATTAGAATTAGGGTTATAGAACTACATGGGTTATATATAGGGTTCTAGGGTTAGGGGTGGAATTAGAGATATGATTATGGTCAAGGTTATGATTAGAGATAGAGTTAGGACTAGGGTTAGGGTTAGGGTTAGAATTAAAGGGTTATCTAGTTAGGGTTTGAGTTAGAATTAGAATTAGAGTTAGGGTTAGATCATTACCTAGTTAGGGTTACAATTAGAGTTAGGAGTACAGTTAGGGTTAAAATTAGAGTTAGGGTTCTAGTTAGAGTTAGAGCTAGAGTTAGGGTTAGGGTTAGCAATAGAGTTATGATTAGGGTTAAAATTAGGGTTTGAGTTAGGGTTTGAGTTAGAGTTAGAGCTAGAGTTAGAATTAGGGTTTGTCTTAGGGTTAGGGTTAAGATTAGAACAACGGTTATATGTAGGGTTAGGGAAAGACTTTTTATCTTGTTATTTTGCATTTTCTAATGTTAAATACTAATGTTTTTCTAAATTTATTTCCTAATCTTAAATTAATAATTTTCTAATATTCTAGAATAATATTTTTTCAATATTTTTTTATGTGTTTCTAATACTTTCTAATACTTTACAGTACATTTTTAAAAATATTTTGTAATGTTTTTTGAATATTTTCTATTATTTTTTCTAATGCTTTTTCTAATAACACTAATATTTTCTAAATTTGTTTCATAATGTTATAATAATATTTTTCTAATACTAGTGATTAGTGTGTTTTTAATAATTTTTAATGTTTTTTTAATACATTCAAATTTTCTAGACTAATTTTTTTAAAAATATTTTCTAATATTTTCTCATATTCTATAATAATATTTTTTTAATATTTTTAAATATTTTTCTAATATTTTCTAATTTTCTAGACTAATGTTTTTTTTAGTATTTCCTAATTTTTTTCTAATATTTTAAAACTTTTTTCCTAATATTTTCTAATATTTTTCTAATAAGACTAATATTTTTTTAAATTTATTTCGTAATTTTATGCTAATATTTTTCTAATATTATATAGATTAACATTTTTAAAAAATATTCTCTACAATTTTTCTAATATTATAGACTATTGTTTTTAAATAGTTTGTAATGTTTTTCTAATATTTTGTAATATTTATCTAATTTAACACTAATTTTTTTTTTCTAAATTTATTTCCTAATGTTAAACGAATATTTTTCTAATATTCTAGACTAATGTTGTTTTAATAATTTCTCATATTTTCTAATGTATTTTCTAATAACACTAATATATAATTAACAAGCACAAAAAAATTATAAACAAAAAATTAATATAATTAACTAACATTAATAAGTAATAAAAATATTAAATTAAGATGAAAATATTCTTTGAAAGCATAAAAAAATATTAAAAACATTCAAATAATCACATATTTAAACATACTCAAAATACTGCAATGACCAAAATCTAGAGGAAAATGATGCAAAATGATGTAGCTCACTTAGCACTCCAATACATTTGCTCTAATGTCCAAGACAAATCTAACACGTCATAAAAATGAACAGTAAAAACGGAAAACTGGGGTTTTAAACTATAAATCACTATAAATATATGCTCGCATGGACATGTATAATGGATGTGTTCACGTGAAGGTTGACCTCCTAGGAAGTCTAAGTGCTTCATCTCTATGCACATCACCTAGGTCAAATGAGTATTTAGTGTTCTATTTATTCTCATGAGAGATGGATTCATTGGAATAACTACTCGTGAAACATGGGTTAGTGAGTTTGACTCAAAAACTACATAGTTAAATCCTCATAGCAATGTCACTATGTGACTTGTTGTGGAATATATCTCCTACCTATCAATTGATTATCTTAATTGGAGGATTTCTAATGAATGGTTCATAGGGCACAACACTTTTTGAAGGTTTTACAAATGGGGTTGCAAGAAGATTTGGTTTAACCATGGAGGAAACTCAATAGTTAAGTGCACTCAAGCTAGAGTAGTACTAGGATGGATGACCTCCTGAGAAGTCCCACTGCTTCACCTCTATGACAATCACCTAGATCCACTGAGTGTTGAATTTTCCATGTATTCTCATTAGAGATAGATTCATGTTAATTACTACTCATGAGACATATGGGTCAATGATTTTGAGTAAAAAACTACATAGTTATATCCTAATAGTAATATTTCTATTTGACTTGTTGTGGAAAATATCTCCTACTTATCAATTGATGAGCTTAAGTGGATTTCTAATGAATGGTTAACAAGGCACAAAACTTGAACATTTTTCAAATGGGTTTGAATGAAGAGTTGGTTTAACCATGGAGGAAACTTTGTAGTTAAGCACACTCAAGATAGAGTAGTACTAGGATGGGTGACCTCTTGAGAAGTCCCAGTGTTTCACCTCTATGAGCATCACCTAGATCCAATGAGTGTTGACTGTACTATTTATTCTCATTAGAGATGTATTCCTGTGAATCACTACTCATGAAGCATGGGTCAGTGAGTTTGAGTCAAAAACTAGATATTTAAATCTTGATAGCAATATTTCTATTTGACTTGCTATAGAAAATATCTCCTATTTATCAATCAATTGAAGAGCTTAAGGGGATTTATAATGAATGGTTAATAAGGGAACACACTTCATGAAAATTTTACAAATGGGGTCACAAGCATAGTGGTTTTAACAATGGAGGAAACTTCATAGTTAAGCACACTTAAGATGGAGTAGTATTGAGATAAGAAACCTCATAGGAAATCCTTGTGCTTCAACTCTATGCACATCACCTAGGTCCAAGGATTATTGAGTGTTCCATTTATTCTCATGAGAGATTGATTTGTTTGAATCACTACACATGAAACATGGGTCAATGAGTTTGGCTCAAAAACTACATAGTTAAATCTTTATAGTAATGTTATTATTTGACATGTTGTGGAAATTATCTCCTACTTATCAATTGATGAGCTTAAGGGGATTTCTAATGAATGGTTCATAAGGAAAAAAAATTGGTGAAGGTTTTGGAAACTGGGTTTCGATCATAGTGTTTTTAACCATGGAAGAAAATCCATAGTTGAGCATGCTCAAGATGGGATATTACTAGGATGGGTGACCTCCCAAGAAGTCTCAATGCTTCACCTCTATGTCTATCACATAGGTCTAATGAGTACTAAGTGTTCCATTTATTCCCATGAGAGATGGATTCATGTGAAGCACTACTCATGAAATACGAGTCAATGAGTTTGACTCAAAAACTACATAGTTATATCTTAATAGCAATATCACTATTTGACTTGATATGGAAAATATCTCCTACTTATCAACTGATGAACTTAAGGGGATTTATAATGAATGGTTCATAAGGCACAACACTTGGTGAAGGTTTTTCAAATAGGGTTGCAAGCATAGTAGCTTTAATCATGGAAGAAACTTGGTAGTTAAGCATGCTCAAGCTGGTGTAAAGGTGAGATATGTGACCTCCTGAGAAGTCTCAATGCTTCACCTCGGTGAGCATCACCTAAATCCATTGAGTGTTGAGTGTTCCATATTGCTATTTTTCTCGCTATGGAAATATCTCCTACTTATCTTTTTTTAGTAATTATCGACCTAGTAATGTTGATTTATAAAATTGTAACTTGTCTATTACATTCCTTTTATGTACACTATTTATTGTTCAAATTTAAAAACAAAAAATCAATTTTTCTAGAATACTTAAATAAATAAACCACATACATAGCTATACATAAGACTATACTAAGTATATTAGTAGTTGGTAAAAATTCAAATAACTTTGAGTATTAAATTATGACACCATCCTTATCTTTCTAGAACAAAATTATTGTCTTTTATGAATTAATATAACCAAAAAATAAATTTTCTTAATATATTTGAAACAAAAACTTTAAATTCTTTTACAAGTTTTCTTGAAAAAAATTCTTATTCATGTTGGAGTCACTTGACATAAAATGATAAAAATTTCATTATAACATGTTGATATTAATAGTCATCATGAAATTAAAATAAAACCCTTACAATAGATGTGTTATGATCATACAATTGACTTTGCATTGCATATATGAAGCAGAGAGGAGAGGGTTCAGCATTTGACTGTTCTAATTATTGTGATGGAAATTATTTATATAATATAATATAATACCCACACTTTCTGATTTATTATCCATTATTTTTTAGAACATTGTACCAATACTTGTGACTTTTAAGTTTTAATTTATAATGATAAGTACATATAATTGAATGAATGTGTCTCTTATTATAAAAGGAAACCAATCATGTGATGTCACATGTGTAGGGGTCTCTAATGCAATTTAATAACTTTCACTTTTTTCTATACAATTTTGGACATCTTGGTAAAAAACATGTTGATGGTGATGTGGTCCCAATACCTTAGTTATAACTAGTGGATTCTAAACAAGTTACTTTGTAAAAAAAATGAAAAGTACAAAGTTACCATACTCAACTACATTCTCCAGACATAGTCTATGGTACAAAATGTACCTAAATGAAGAATAAATATAATACACTCTAATAGAATACATTGTGAACAACTACAACCTAGTTGCCTTCTAACATATCTTGCTTGAGACAATGAATTTTTTTATTTTTAGTAGTTTTGCCTTTATTGAAAATATCTGTCAACCTATGGTTCAATAGAATAAGAAATGCAGAAATACATTTTTATTCCTAGTTATTAGACTAGGAATAATTATTACTGAAAACACAATTGTTTATATTTGGCTCTAAACAAAACACACAAAAAGTAAAAAAAAATCTTCAAATCTCTAAAACACAATGATTTTTTCTCAAATTTGTTGTTGTTTTCGATTAGAGAACATACAAATCATGAAGAACAAATGTTAAAAATTTCATCAACAAAAGATATTTTGATGAGATTTTTTGTTCTGCGAGGGTTCCATGTGTTCTTTGAGTTTCCTTGCATACGACTATCTATGTGAGTTGTCCTTCTATGTTTACCACCTGTCAAACCACATTTAGTGCTGGATTTTTTAGGCTAGTTTATAATAGCCTCAACTAGTGGTGACCAAGCTATTGATAATGGTGTTCACATAGGTACTTCAAAAAGCCATGGCACCTCCATTGAATAAATTTCCTCACAAATTCATCCTGAAGGTATTTCATGAGGTAATCCTAATATTATCCTTCATTTGTAAAAATTTGATGCTGCTTGTGATTGGTTAGAACAACATACCTTGATAGGGTATTTTGTTGGTAGGATTCCTACTGAAGCTATGCTCTGAGAATGGGTTAACAAGAGCTAGACTCCTCATGGAGTTTGACTTAATGTTGTGCAAAACCTTACCAAAGGTTTTTTTTTTTTTTTTTTTTCATTTTTCCAACCCGTCTAATGCAAACACATTTTTAACAATGGCCCTTGGTCAGTGTGTTCCTCCCTAATAGTTTTTCAAAGTTGGTCAAGAGACTTCATTGTCTCTAATGACAAAAAACTTAGGGTTTCTATGTGGGTTGAGTTCCCAATTTTATCCTTATCATGTTGGCCTTTTATTCAGTCTATTGCCAATACTCTTGGCAAATTTATTACCAAGGAACATGAAAAAATTTTTATTGCTTGTCTTTAGAAACACATGTGCGTTGAGGTTGATCTCTCCAAGGATCACAAGGATTCCATGGAGATACAGATTGGTCCAAAGGATTCCATGGATTTAGAAAACTAGAGGAGAATCAATGAGCTATTAGTCCAAAGGAGTTTCCTTTAGGCTTCAATCAAGTGTCAACTTTCTTGAAAAATAGTTAGCCCTCTCTTGAGGACAAGGAAGATATGGAAGAGTTTTCATGAAATTTTTATCATGGAACATGTGAGGTCTTATAGATTTGTCTAGAAAGTACTATGTCATGAACACCCATAATACTTAGTAATTTAGATTTTCTTTGCATGCAAGAGGTTAAAATTGTTGGTCTCATGCTTTCTTTTGCATGTCACATCATTTGGCCGTCTGCCATTATGTTTTCTTCTTAGCATGAAACCGCTAGGGGTGATGTAGTTACTCTTCTATCACCTCATCTTCATTCTGCTATTATTTTTCATGGGTCTAACCCCATGCACAGAATAATTTGGGTTTTTCTTTCTACCAACAATCATTCCTTTTTAGTAGTTAATATTTATGCTTCTAATGATGTTGTGGAAAGATCTCAATTGTGGGGTGGATGGTTGACAACTTGCTTCCAGCTACTTGGTTTATGAGTGGTGATTTTAATATGGTTGAGTTGGCCTCTGATAAAGATGACATTTTTCCTTTTTATTGGAAAAATAGGGAAAGGGAAGCCTGGTACTACATGCATACTAAATTGGGCCTTTATGATCCCAATACTAACTACTACGAACATAGTGGGGTTTGGCACACTTGATCTAACTTTCGAGTTAGCTCTGACTACATTTTAAAATGTCTCGATCATGCCATGATTACTGCACAATCTTCTTTCTCATTTTCTAAGGATGAAGATTTACCTATCATTCCTTTACTAGATGTGAGATTATCAAACAACTATCCCATTTATTTTAATGTTTCTTGGGACATAGTTGTCTAGCGAGCTGTCAAGATGTAGTTTTTCTTTAATACATTAGTGCTAATGCATGCTTCTACTATTGCTCATATCCTATGTATCTAGAATTTGGAGCCATGTCCACATTCTCAAATAGGTTGGATTCAATGATGGAATGATGTAGTTAATAGAACTACTAGATTTCTGCTCATCCATGGACGAAAATTGGTGGTTTTCAGATTACAGTCTTATGAATCCACTACCATGGCTCTCAAGAAAGCTTCTAAAGATCTCACCCTTAACCCTTTTGATGTTGACTTGCAAATCCATCTTGCCAAGCTTTGTCATGAAAAACATATTGTAAACAATTATGTTGCTTGGGGAGCCCAAATCAAAGCTCACCTCCATTGGTTGGAGGTTGGCAATAAGGCCTCTAAACAATTATTCTAGGCTCTTAGAGCCCATCATGCCATTTATGGGATTAAAAAAATCAAACAAGGCAATTCTATTCACTCCAATCTCCCTCACATTCTACAAGATTTTGTTCACCACTATGAAAATGTTTTTGCTTCATAGGGAAATTAGGTTGCTCAGGAGGAAGCCCTTAGAAAGTGTATTTCTATTACCCCAAATTGCTTAGTATTTGAGCAATGCGCCTTCTGTGAGTAGCTTCTCTCCATCCAATACCTCAAGCAGGCAGTCTTTTCCATGGCTAATGACAAATCCCTTGAGTGTGGGTTTCCCTGTAAATTTTCCAAATGCTTCTAGGAGTCTATTGGTCCTGACCTTCACAAAGTTTATCTTCAAGCCTATCATTCTAAGAGTTTAGAAGCCATTATCAATTAAGGAAGCATAATATTCATACCTAAAGCTAGTGATCCTGAGGATATCTGTAACTAGTGGCCCATGACTTTGCTTAATGTGTCTTATAAAATTATTTCTAAGGAAATATCTTTTAAAATTCGCCACCTCTTGCCTTTAATTGTGCGGCTAGAGAAAACTGGCTTTTTAAATTCTAGGTATATTCTTGACAACATCATTGTTGTCTAGGAAGGCATGAAATGGGCTTGTAAATCCAATCAGCCATCTGTGTTTTTGAAAATTGATTTTGCTAAAGCTTATGAGTGCATTGAATGACTTTTCATCTTGGGTGTGCTTCAAGCTCTAGGTTTTGGTCCCAATTTTCTTTAATCTATGGAGATTTTAATGTTTATATTGCTATTAATAGCTCTCAATCTGAAGCCTTTGGGCTCTTTCACTCCATTCGATAGGGTTTCCCTCTAGCTCCAACTTTATATGTTCATGCAACTGAAGGGTTTGGTTACTTGCTAGCCGACTCTATATCTTTTGGTTTGGTTTGTGGCATCTCCTTTCTGGATTCCTCATCTTAGTTGGTCAATAAGCACTTTGCTAATGACTCATTTCTCACACTTTTGGAGGATGAGGAGAACATCATTAATGTTTTGTAATGTTTGGACACTTTTTTGGCAAGCCTCTAGTTCTACTATAGGCAATCTTTTCTTCTAGCTCCACTGTGGCTTGACTAGTTCAAATGGAAATGGGTCACCCTTGGGGAAATATTTCATTTTCTAGGCATTCCCTTTTCCATTTTCAAGCTCTGGTAGTTGATTAATGGTACATTGCATTTGTTAAAATTGAAAATAAGCTTGACTATTGGCTTACTAAACCCCTTTCTCTTGCGAGGAAATTTTAGATTTGTTCAAAGATCCCAGTAGCTACACGTGTTTATTATTCTTCCTTTTGGGCTCCTTCTAAAGCATCTTATATGAAATTAGAGTGATTGCTCTATGACTTTCTTTGAGTTTCTAGGTCTTACCATCATGGCTTTCATAGAGTAGCCTAGGATTTTTGTTGTATCGCCAAAGAGCCCAGAGGCCTTGGCCTTCTTCCCACATAGAAACAAGACCTCGCTCTTTGTGCCAAGTGGATTCTACGTGCCATTGGGTAAAAGCACAAAGCTCTGTCACCATTTGTGATATCTTGTACCATTTTAGCCGAAACCCTTTCGGTCGTAACGATTTTGGCTATAACAGATCCGGCCGTACACACATGGTGGTTATGCGCGCCTACATGGCATGTACTATTTTGATTGAAACCGGTTTGGCCGAAAGTGTTCCAACCAAAACCTCGAGCCGCAATAAAGCCCGATGCAAACCTCTAGCGGCTATCATTATTACTATTGCAGTTCCTAAATGTTTGGAGAGCGGGTTAAGGGTTTTGGCCGTAACTGGTTGGTGGTTTTTTCCTCCCAATTTTTTAATAGTTTTTAAATGTATTTTTTGATTAATAGATGTTGATCGTACTTAAAATAGTTGTTTTTGATGTATTTTGTGAGTGAAATGCTTTAAATTGTTTATTTTTTAATATGTTTAAATTATTTTTATTTTTTTCAATTATTTTAGAATGGTATTTGAATTAATTTGTTAGCAAAAATGTAGTTAAACATGAGATAAAAATGTAGAAAAACATTAATTAAAAGTGTAGAAAAATATTAGGAAAAATATTAGGGTAAAATATAGAAAACATTAGTTAAAAGTGTAGAAAAACATTAGGTTAAAATATAGAAAAACATTAGGTTAAAATTTAGAAAAACATTAGGAAAAACATTAGGTTAAAATATAGAAAAACATTAGGTTAAAATTTAGAAAAACATTAGGTTAAAATATAGAAAAATATTAGGTTATGAGGTAAACATGTTAAAAAATATTAGTAAAAAATGTAGCAAACTTTTAGGGAACATTATTCAGTTTCTAACATAACCTGATGGATCTAGAGGTGAAACAATAATATCTTATGGTGAAATTAATTTTGACATTAAATACACCTTCTAACATAACCTTATATTAACTACAATCATAACCCATACCACATTCTAACCATAACATAGGCCCTCTACTAACCGAATGAACCACACTTAGATATTGATGATGTTCATTTTAACAACTAGTTATTGTTAGGTAATAATGATTCTTACATTACCAAATGACACATAATGACCTCCTAATACATTTCTAGGTATTTTTATCCATATATATGTTAAGGGGGCCTAGGGACTCCTACTAGGTCATTACATCTGTTATAGGTTGTAATAGGTATTCATATGTTTACTAGCACATAATAGGTATTGTTAGGTAATAATGAGTCTTACATTACCAAACAACACATTACTCAAGATCACTTATGTCAACTGCGTTTTTCAATATGTTATCCATACATGTGTGTCTTAAGGGGACATAGGAGTCGTAATAGGTCATACTATTTTTTATAGGTTCTAATAAATCTTAATATGTATTATTAGGATATAATAGGTCTTATTAGGTAATAATGATTCTTACATTACCATATGACACATAACGACCTCATGATACATTTTTAGACCTATTTTTATCCATATATATGTTAAGGGGACCTAGGGACTCCTACTAGGTCATTACGTATGTTATAGGTTGTAATAGGTATTCATATGTTTACTAGCACATAATAGGTATTGTCAGGTAATAATGAGTCTTACATTACCAAACAACACATTACTTGATCACTTATGTCAACTGCATTTTTCAATACGTTATCCATACATGTGTGTCTTAAGGGGACATAGGAGTCGTAATAGGTCATACTATTTTTTATAGGTTCTAATAAATCTTAATATGTATTATTAGGATATAATAGGTCTTATTAGGTAATGATGATTCTTACATTACCAAATGACACATAACAACCTCATGATACATTTTTAGGTATTTTTATCCATATATATGTTAAGGGGACCTAGGGACTCCTACTAGGTCATTACGTCTATTATAGGTTGTAATAGGTATTCATATTTTTACTAGCACATAATAGGTATTTTTAGGTAATAATGAGTCTTACATTACCAAACAACACATTAAGATCACTTATGTCAATTGCATTTTTCAATACGTTATCCATACATGTGTGTCTTAAGGGGACATAGGATTCGTAATAGGTCATACTATTTTTTTTAGGTTCTAATAACTCTTAATATGTATTATTAGGATATAATAGGTATTATTAGATAATGATGATTCTTACATTATCAAATGAAACATAACGACCTCATGATACATTTCTAGGTATTTTTATCCATATATATGTTAAGGGGACCTAGGGACTCCTACTAGGTCATTACGTCTGTTATAGGTTGTAATAGGTATTCATATGTTTACTAGCACATAATAGGTATTGTTAGGTAATAATGAGTCTTACATTACCAAACAACACATTAAGATCACTTATGTCAATTGCGTTTTTCAATACGTTATCCATACATGTGTGTCTTAAGGGGACATAGGAGTCATAATAGGTCATACTATTTTTTTTAGGTTCTAATAACTCTTAATATGTATTATTAGGATATAATAGGTCTTATTAGGTAATGATGATTCTTACATTATCAAATGACACATAACGACCTCATGATACATTTCTAGGTATTTTTATCCATATATATGTTAAGGGGACCTAGGGACTCCTACTAGGTCATTACGTCTGTTATAGGTTGTAATAGGTATTCATATGTTTAAACTAGTACATAATAGACTGACCTTACTATCAACCTTAATAAAACTATATCCCATTTACTTTATTAACATTCTTAACTCTAATTCAAACTACTAAATTAAGTCATGAGTTCTAAATTGTAAATTAACATTTGCTAACTAAACTCATTTACTTATCTAGTAACAAATTTTTCTATCCCTATGTTCTAACTCTCATCTACACTCCCCACAATCATCAAAGCATTTATATCAAAATTTAGATTTTAGTCAAGAATTATATTTTTTTATTGCATGTATGTACATGTGTGCACTTAGTTATCATTTAATCAACAAATTTTATTTTATTTTTATTGCATATACATGTACATGTACGAATATTTATTTTTCACATTTGCATGAGCACGTTACAATGTACATTAGATATGGTCTCTAAGATAATTTGTTTTTAAAATACATATGTATGTTACATGATTGTTCATTTAGCACCATACATTTAATGTTGTGTATTTATATGTACATGTATTTCAAATTAAATTTAACTTTTAATTATTTTAATTTAAATAGACTTGTATGTTTATATTTGTATATATATGCATGTGCAGATCTCTAGATATTTATCACTCAGATTGTAGCTTCACATTCATATTCTCATATTTATTTTCATATATACATTATGGCATCTGGTTCTGGGGATCGTGCTCCTACATCCTCAGGGGATGCCAGTGTTCGTGGTGAGGGTCAAAGTGCTGAGTCTGGTACAGCACGTAGATCGACCTCCACACATGATAGACAGTAGTTATTTAGAGATACAGTGGTGAGATTATCTCATGCTATGCAAGTTTTGGATACCTCGCTTTCCTCTTCTACCATCCTCCCTAATAGGGAGAAGGTCATAGCAATGTGATAGGAGTTATTTCGTATGATTTAGACAGTTGAATCATACAACCCTTTTGATGATATGAGCATTGAAACATTTTATTCTTCTTTATCTCACAGTGTCACTGGCACTATGAAGTACACACAGATTGATACTGAGGTTTCCACCGGCATGGTGAAAACCATGTTTCCATCTTATGCAGATCGTTACAGAGTCAGAGGCTACTTTGCGACGAAGTGTACTAATCCACTCGTCACACCATTGATGTATCCTCGTTGGTTGGCTACTCATCATAGATGGCCATAGAAGGATGAGTTCCCCCTATATTTTTGCAAACAATTGTTTGCAGAATTTCATTTACACTATGATGTTGACTATACAGATTATCCAGGGCATGTTGGGTAGGGTCAGGGGAGACTTTTTGATAGATTTAGACCCGTGGACATTCCTGCACCCGTTAACAAATAGGCAATGGTGGGTCCAAAATTTTTGGTTATGCCGAGAGGTCCACAGATGGCTACTGCAGGTGAGAGTGTTCCTGATGACACAATTAGGACACAAATTTTTTTGAGCATCGCCATCGCCACCACATAGTTACACGAGATTTCTTCTAATCGATGTAGTCGATATATGCTACGGTCTTGAGGTACTGCTCCCATAGCTGCATCATCTAGCACACCTTTTGATGATGATTATGGAGTTGTAGACATACCTTCTCCTGTAGACATTTCTGCAATCTTAGAGGTGGATGCATTGCATCGTTTGGCATCATATTTAGCATCTGATCTTTTAGATGCATATCGAGCATTATCTACACTCTCAGGGATTCCACTTCGTGACATGAGCTCTCAGATTAGACATATTTTTTCACGTACAACAGTCCTAGAGCATTCATAGAGGCAGGAGGACATTCCTGCACCTTCTACTACTCCTACTGCTACACAAGCCCAGGCTACAGACCTGCCCCAGCTACTCAGGACCCTACATCACCCCCCCTACTCAAGATCTCAGTGGCACCATACAGCTTGGTCTATTTACTTCCATGCTTTCAGATCAGGGCCGCACTATTGACTTGGATGCTAATACTATTTTTTCATTACATGATTCAGATATCAGTCAGATCGGCAGAGCATTAATAATGCTACAGTAAATATCTCTATATGTTTAGATTTATTTTTATTATAATAAATAATATGTCTATATTTTTAAATTAATGTATATGTGTGTGTTTGTGTATGTGTTATAGGGTTTGAGTGATAGTATGTTACGTTTTGCTAATCTGCAAACACCGACAGATCCTACACGTCATGAGTCCCAAGTATGTTACAATATATATATATATATATATATATATATATATATATATATATATATTTGATTTATATACATGTAGATCTTGATATAATTTTTTTGTACACATAATTAAATGGCTCACTTGTTATCATTTGACACAGGGTTTAGATGCAACTGATAGACCCTTTTGGGGACAAGGTCCAGGATCAGGAGGGGGGATGTAGCTGATTAGATCATATGTGGCCTTTTATTTTATTACACACATGTTATGTCTAGATACATATTTATATGGACAGTTTGATGTTTTATATGTTATTTCCATATGCATACATTTTATATCCAGACACTTTGATGTCTTATATGTTATTTTCAGATACATGGTTTATATGGACACTTTGATGTTTTATATGTTATTTCTAGATACGTGTTTATATCATGGACACTAAATGATGTTTTATATGTTATTTCCATATACATGTTTATATGGAGATTTTGATGTTTTATATATGTTATTTCCAGACATTTGATCTACATGATCTATTTTTATACATTTAATATGGGTACATTATATTCTCCAGATATATGCACATATATGTTATTGATTTTTTAATGTAGACGTCTATTTTATTGATCTTTTGATGTCTTCATCTTTTATGTAACTTATGTATGTGTTATGCACATGTTTCTATATGTTATTCATATTTTCAATATTCAAGTTTACATGTATATGTATAGTTATTCATCTTAATGCCTTAATCTAAGTGTAATTAACTATATAATTTTAATGGTTGATGTACATAACAATATAACATATATTTAATGACATGTCTTAATTAACTATATAATTAACTATATTTAGTCTAATTATATTTAATGTAGATCATGTATTAACTATATTTAATGACATGCCTTAATTAACTATAATTAACTATATTAAATCTAATTATATTTAATGTCTTAATAATTAAGTCTATTTAATGACATGCCTTAATTAACTATAATTAACTATATTTAACCTAATTAACTATAACTAACTATATTTAATCCTATTAACTATATTTAATATCTTACTAATTAACTCTATTTAATGACTTAATTAACTCTATTTAATGACATGCCTTAATTAACTATAATTAACTATATTTAACCTAATTAACTATAACTAACTATATTTAATCTAATTAACTATATTTAATCTAATTATATTTAATGTCTTAATAATTAAGTCTATTTAATGACTTAATTAAGTCTATTTAATGACTTAATTAACTCTATTTAATGACTTAATTAACTATATTTAATGACATACATTCTTAGTTAACTATAATTAACAACATTTAATTATTAAAATATAATGTACATGTAATATGTAACATAGCTCATATAACATATACATGTAAGAACATAATGATTATATACAAACATAAAAAATGTATCATATAAGAACATATAAAGATTATATGTACATACAAATACATACAAATACTAAAAAGGTTGTCTTAAGGGGAGGTCCTAAGAGACCTGGTCTTAAATGAGATATCCATGTCGAATTTAAATAAAAATAACAATACATGTCTAATTTTGCATATGCAAGATAAATGATCCAATGTACAAAATTATATATAAAACAAATATCCTATGAATATTAAATATGAAAGTATAAGAGCTATACAAGCAAAACTCAACTAGAGCTCCACAATAAGTACATAGGTAAACTAGAGCTCCACAAACAATGTATTGTTAGGATCCTCTCTACTTTTTATTATCTCTAGAAGTTTTTCATGTTTTTCAATAGGAAATTTCCACTTTTGGTTTCCATGACATCCTTTTCTTTGTACTGCTTCAAATTGTAATTTGGTTGCTATAACATGGTTACTATAGTGTAAAACCTTTTCTCCAGGCTTGTATTCAATAAATTCAATACCACTATCAATTACCCTTGTTTGTTGATAATATGTTCCTTCAATAACAACTGATCCAATTGGATATGACTGTTCATCAGCATCTATAGTTCCTTCTAGCAACTTGTGTTTTGCTTTTGTGCATCTTAAAAGATAATAGTCCACATTTTCTACATTATCTGGTAAGGCTTGAACTGCAAAAATATCTCCTGCATGTATATAAAAAGAGAAATATAAATTAATTTTAAAATAAATATACATGTATATTAATTTATATATATGTATATATGCACACAAACCTGCCACAACTAAATCAGAAATACGCTCATAATCAGCTAAATATAGAGGATCATGAATGTCAATGTCAATGTCAATATCTTCAAAAGGAGGCTTTCTAACTATCTCCTTCAAATCCCAATGTGAAACATATCCATTCTCAATATTTTCATATGCACTCACTACATTGTCCTTAATGCAGTCATCACAAGAACATGTTTTCTCTCTTACTTTAAGTACTGGAGGTTTATGGTTTCGTATAGTCATCACTTGATGTAAACTTCTAATTTAAGGAATCATTTGACAATTGTAAGGATTAGATCGATCTATATCTGTTACAAATACAAAAACTAATTGTCATATTTCAAAATAAATATTTAATTAAAAACTGAACTTGATTTGAAAAAGACATTAAAAATAAATATAACTTAGTTCACCTTTCACCTCCCTAAAGTAATGCTTATTGTATTCAGTATCTCGAGTAGCAAAATAAACTTTGCACCATTCAATAATTTGATTTGCGTTCTCTATCCTATTCCCTGTATCTACATAAAATATGCATGTATATATAAAATTTAAAATATATGCTATTAGAGTATTAAACATGTACATTTAAAAAATATATATATTTATCTGCAAATTCATGTTGTCGAAGCGCACGTTTTATACATGCTCTTGCTCCATCATGCTCCCCTTTTCCATGTCCACTTTCAAAGAAATTCCATAAAAACTTAACATTGGTTCTAGCATGTTGCATTGCTAACCAATTAAATGCTTTTACAGATTTGAATTGTCCTGTGAATGTGAAACATGATAAGTATCTACAATTATCCAAGTACATATATTAAATAGAAATAGACATGTCCAAATAAATAAAAGTTAAAATAAAGTTAAATAAATGTGTAACTATTTCATGTATACTAACCTGCACATCCATCAGACCAAATCCAGTGCTTTGAAACATTTATTCCACGATTTCTGAGATCTTCAGAGAACATTGCAAAACAATGACCCACATAACTCCTGTCATGAACTTTATCATCACTAATATAGAAATGAACCTCTTTGATGAGGATGTATTCATTTTCATCCAATCTTTCTATCTGATCCACCTCAAATTGTGCATGTCTATAGGTCACTTGCACAAATATTGCAACTTGTTCAGAATGATAATATTGGCTTTGGAGCTCTGTATGAGGTGCAAATGTATAATTCTTAAAAAAATCTACAATTAAAAGTATACAACCAGGTGGAAAACAATTTTTGGAATCACGAAACTGTTTAGCTTGCCATCGTGCACCATGACAATGTTGGATATGTGGATATATCAATGGACAGAACTTGGCCATGAACTCATCATAATGCAATTCACTCTCCTTCAATACAATTTTTCTAGATTCATCCCCTCTATTATTTTGGTATGTCTCATATTCATATCTCATCCATGAAACTGGTGTGGATTCATTAATATTCTCAACTTGCATAATTTGAGAAAATTTGTGTAAATCTGCACAAACTTCACGCTGATTTTTGATGCATTGCACTTTGAATTCATCTGAATCTTCTAATTTATCACATAATATGAACCTCAGAAATTGTGTTGTACTACTAGGAATGACCAAATTAGGATCAAGTATTGCCATAAATTTTTTAAATGATTGCAAGTGTAGACCAAATTCAACATGATTTCTACAACAAAAAGTTTCTCACATCTTATTTATGTGTACAAAGGAAGGACGTAAACTCTCAAACATTCTCTGGCATATTTTGACATTTGAAAATTCTTGTTTGAATGCTTCAAAAAGTTCACTTTGAGTTATATCTATGAAATGTTTTGGATGTTCAATTTTGGCCCCTGTTTCTTGATCTTTAATTTGTATAGTATCATGCTTGTTGGAAGAAACACGAGAATGTGTGGTCCAAAATTCAATAACTTGTCTTTTTACTTCTTCAGAAATCCTGTCTTTTCGAGGAACTCTACAAATATTCACCCAGTTATTCTCAATGTTATCATCTAGCATATTTCTCCTCTTGATGTATCTCTGGATAGTTCTTCTAGATATATGTAGTACATCAAAAATTGCACGTACCTATTTTCTATGTGTCAATTTTCTACTAGATATAGTAGTCATCAATGCTCTACGTGCATTACTCAAATCACCTCCTCGCGTTGTGTTGTCAATTTTGTTATAAGTATTTTGTAAATTTTCAAGTATTGTTTTATTAATATTATGAGCATGGCTTTTCCTGTTATCAACACCCAACAACTCTAAGACAGGTCTCATATCTCTTCTCCTAAATAACTTGACAAATAATTGTGCCTGTCCAAATATACTTTTATCTTTGACATATAAATCCCACATGTTCTGACAATGCTTTTTGATAGTGTTATCATTTATCATATCTTTAGATGGAATTTGGTTAAAAAGTAGTTCTTCATCCAAATCCATCAAATTTTTTTATGCTTTCTAATTTGTCTCTATCAATAGAACTGCCAATTTCTTCCTCTTCATTACTTTCATTTTCTTCATGAATCTCATCATGTTCAAGAATTTCAGTAGGTTGGTTTTGAGCATGTTTTGTATGGCCTTTCATTTTGTTATCTCTTTTTCTATCATATTTCCTTGATCTTTTCCTTTTACTACCCATTGAATAATTCAACCTATAGAAAAATAAAAAAATAAAAATTTAGATTTCACTAAATATCAACTACTGGTTCAATATATAATACATAAAAATAAAAATAATTAGAAGAGAAAAAAAACACCTTCAAAATATTCGATCCTTTGCAATATTGATTAAATCCGCAAAACAGTTGTTGAAAATTGCTTCAAAATTAATTGTTTTTTGCAAATCTTCTTCCAATTTTCGCTGTCCTTGTATATTTAATTATTTAAAAAAGATAAAAGAATATTTTTTTATATCAAAAAGTCACGCTAACCACTAGAAGTTTCTCAAGCCGACTGGGGGTTTCAGCCGAAACAGTTACGGCTGAAAGGGTTTCAGCTGTAACAGTCTATGTGGCAGCCAAACAAGCAAAAATTAGAACTTCTGTAAACATCTCACTTTGAAGGCCAATTTGACCTACTAAATTGAAGTATTTTTTAAAACTAAAAATATAATTTTGTAGTTCTTGGAGTCACGATTATGATTGTATAATTTTTTTAAAGTTTTGATTATGAATAATATGTTATAATTTAAAAATATTACAAGTAGGTATCTTAAGATTCAAGAAGATGTCTATTCAAAAATAAGAAAAAAATAGTAAATCATGTTAAATTTTTTTTTATTTTTTTTATGGTGCACTAGAGGAGAGAGTCTTCTTCAAGAATATGTAATTTTTTTAAAAAAATATGTAGATTTGATGGAAAAAGTTTGACAGGAGAAAAAAATTGTCTATTTATGATAACTTTGACTTTGACCAGTTATAACTTCAAAAATATTAGCTGAATTTCAATTTTTCTTTTTTGGTGCACCAGGTATACATGTTAACTCTAACATATTCCAAAATCAAACCAAAATATGAATATTTGCATATATTTGTTTGACAGGAAAAAAACTCTATACTTTTAGTATTTTTAAAAAATTAAAAAATACACTTCAAAAATTCAAAAATAAATAAAATTTTCACTCAATTTTTTTTAAAAAAATTATAGACATAAAATTCATCCAATTTTACACATTTCATTAGTTTACATCATCTTCAAATTCTAAGCACAAATGCCACTTTTATTTCGTTAAAGTTGAAGACTTTAAATTCTGATATCACTTCTCCTTTATAAAAGGTGACATAGGTTTGTGCTTTTACCCCATTACTAGAGATGAAGCTTGAAAAGTTTTGGTTTGGCATTGCATTTCTTCTGGGTTTCCTATTAATAGTCCTACATGGAAGGGGATTGGCTTTAAAACCCTTCTCATCATGTGAGAATTTGTGCACATACATGGCTCTTTTGTTATCAAGAGGATAGGGAAAGATTGGAAAGTTATCAAGCCTTGGCTTCACTGGTCTAGTGATGGGTTCTCTTTGAATCAACAAAACATTTGGTGGTCTCTTCTATTTGCCATCGAAGGTGTTACTCTGGCCAAGACTCAAGGTGCTAGTGCTCTACGTTTTTTCAAATGTGGCATCAAGACACCTAAGAACCTCTTTTCTAGGGACTCTATGAGTCTTAGATCTTGGGGAGATATGCAAATCCAATTCTGTCTTGCCCATTCAGATTGATAGACTTTTGATCTATTGCTTTCTACAATTCCAAATCACTTAATTCACAACATGGGTATTCAGTCTGTTCAACCTTGGTAGATAGACTGGAAGTGGTATCCTACCACTCCCTTCACCAGTTACAAACCAAGTTTGGGGTATTGATGGCTTTTTCCTTATTTTTTGATGGTGGATACCCTCAACCAACACTAGCATCAGTAGTCTTCCCTTTCTTAGTGGAGAAAGCATTTTGACACTATATGGAGTGCCATTATTGAGCCAAAGATTGCCCTTTTTTCTTGGTGCTTGGTGTTCCAAGGTCTTCCCCTTGGGTCTCAACTCAAGCATATTGGGGTTCTGGATCCTCAATGTCCATTTTGTGGTAGCTAAAGTCTTTTTTGCATTTTTTTGATTCTATAGATGTGCCCAAAACTATTGGCACTAGATTCATAATTTCTTTAAGCCGTTTCAACCAAAGCCTTTCTCCTAGCATATGTTTCTATTGGGTGACTCCTAAGGTTCCTTAGGCAATTTACCCAAATTTGGCATACCTTCAAGATGGAGATTTTGTTTACTTTGTGAAAAGTTAGGAATGTTGTTCTTTTCACTCATAGTTTTTTTGACATAAATGTTGCTATGTACACTAAAACATGCATTTGTAACAATGTAATGATGCAGATTCAAGTCCAAGCCAATAAGGTGGCTCTAGAGGTGGCCCACCTTCAGGAGCTACTCAATCATTAGGGTAATGCTCCCTATACAATTATTAGAGTGCCTTATGATGCCTCAGCATATCACACTCTGCCCAGGAGCTGCCACTGGGGGTGCAACTCTTTTGCCTACTACTCTCACACACCACACTTGCAAACTTTCTGCCACCACTCTCCTAGTGGTGGCTATAGTGGTTGGCATCACCACTCGGGTTCTGTGCCTTGTCGTGGCTCAAGTTGGTCCCCAGGTCTGGTGGCTCCCTCTCCTAGTGCTCCTCATGTGGTTTCTGGCAAATGGCCTTTTCGCCTAGAGTTGGCTATTTCACCCCTATGAGTTGATACAAAGGATGCAGACCAAGCCCCTAATGATGTTGTTGATGGCTGGACTCTTCCCAACCCGCTTGCCAAACCCAGGGATGATCGGGGTTTCCATGATTGCGATAAACCACCCCCTTCATGTGGCACTACTTTGGTAGGCTGAGGCGTTGCTTATTATTATTTTATTTATGAATAATTGATGATTCCAAGTTTGGCCATGTGAACTCTCGCAAGGTGATCTTGTATCCCCTGACCTTTTTTTGTGAATTGTAACTAGTATATTATTTATTAATAAAAAAGGACTATTCATAATTTTAAAAAAATCAACAAAATCCTCATCCTTCTATTTTGCATTTGTTATTAGGAATAATAATAATTGTGGTTGACAAGGAATTATTTGACCAATAATTGCGGATATGGATTGCCGTAATAGCAGACAGCCGGCTATAATTAGCAAACAACGTCCAATATGCACGGCTGAACAGACGTATCGCCTTATCATTTCACTATGAATTGGTCAAAAATGGCATAAAATGACGGTTTGGCATCAAATTTTTTTTATTAATTTATTAAGTCGCACTAAATCTAGTGAATCTTTTAAGTGAGAACACATTTAAAAAGGCTTTGCACTCCGATATGGTGTCCTTGTTTAATCGCTCACGTTAGAAAGCATAACGAGATTGAAGGCGAGTCGGCTTTACGAGTTCCTTAATCAACGCATTTAGTGATCAACACAAGCTTTAAGATGTGCTGGAATGACGTCTATCACCAATTATTGTTATCAAATTATGCCCTATAAGGCAACCATTTGGGGCGATCTGTCTCAAAACAAAGTTCAGATATCCCAATCTTTGTAAATTCAGTCGAAAATGGCTCTGGAATTTGTGCTTGGAATGAAGGGCGGCAATGGAGATTCTAGTTATGCCAACAATTCTTCACCTCAGGTACACAATAAGCTTGCCCTTTTAATTCTTGCAGCGTTTATCTATAATTTTGCTTCAAATTTCGCTTGAGTTGCAAATCGTCAGGCTTAAAACCTTTTTGACGATTTGTGAAATTTTATGGCGCAGTTAAAGATGATTCAAGCTGTTAAACCAATCCTGGAGCGTGGCATTAATGAGAACATGAGAGTGAAGTTTGGCGTAGGTGACATTTTTAGGATGGCAGATTTCGGTTGTGGTAGCGGCCAAAACACTCTTGTGGTGGCGGACACCATTGTCAGTGCCATACAACGCTTACATGATGAACAGGAGATGCCTGAATTTGAGGTGTATTTCACAGATCTCCCCTCTAATGATTTCAATTCACTGTTGCAAATGTTGCCTCCGCCCACAGATAGGAATGGTGTGGTTACGAGGCCTTACCTTCCAGCGGCTGTGTGTGGATCGCACTTCACACGTCTCTTCTCACGGAAAAGTCTCCATTTTTGTCACTCTTCAATGAGTCTCCATTGGCTTTCACAGGTGAGAAATAAACAATATAATGGATGTCGCACCGCAATCTTCCTTACAAACTGTACATTGACCAATTTCTGAAAATTTCAGTATTCGATTTTTATGATCTTCGAAAACAATTAAATTTTTTTTTTTAAAAATACTATGTTTTAGTAAGTCTGAAAAAAAGTTCGACTTTATTTTGTTTAAGATTAATATAACTTCCTCCGTATATGAATATGATACTTTTGGCTCATGATCAACCTACGCAAATGCAGGTTCCAGAGTTTGTTCAACAGAGAACATCTCCTCGTGTTTACGTCTCGGGAGATTCTGAGGAGGGCGTGGCGGATGCGTATTTAGAGCAGTTCGATAGAGACTTGACAGCGTTTTTAAGAGGGCGGGCAGAAGAGATGGTGGAGGGGGGATGCATGTTCATATCTCTCATCGGTCGTAATGAAAACACTGATATAATGGAGGACCAGGGAGTATTGGGACACAATGCGCGCCATTTAGAATATGCATTTGAGGCACTCGTTAAGGAGGTATAGATAGTGCAGGATGATCTCCCATTTTTCATAAATTCTATAATTAAAAGGTTTTTAATGTTAGAAACAACAATTTTGCTTGGAACAATCCAATGATTGTCTTTCGTTTGGGTATTGATCTATTAACTAAACAACATCCTTGTATATGTAATTAAATATTTTTTTGTGATGATAATAGGGCATTATTACACAGGAGAAATCAGAATCATTCAATTTACCTTGGTTCAATCCGAATACAAAAGAGGTGGAGAGCATTGTGAAGAGAGAGGGTTCCTTTGTAATAGTAAGCATGAAGATTGTGGGAGACATTCATGCACATTCTACTTCAGAGATGAAAAGAGGTGAAGAGAAGATGTTTGGAAGAATTCTAGCAAACCAGTATAGAGCACTATTTGAAAATATTGTGGAAGCTCATCTAGGATGCAAGAGACAGACAGACAGATTCTTCTTGAAGATTGCTGAAAGAGCTTCTATTGAATTTGCAGAGTATCTCTCTAGAAAAATAGAACTGATTGTTGCCTTTTTAAAAAGAAAAGGAGAACCCAATAACAATAGTTAATATATTCATTTTACTATGCAGGAAGATAAATTTTACTAAAATGCAACTAGTGTTAGCCAATTGGCTAGTTTAGGAAATGTATTGATTCATAAATTGTAGACCTATTGATATTTCTTATACTTTGCACAACTACATAGAGAGGGGTTGGAGACATTTTTTTAGTAAATTGCCTCTATTTAAAAAAATAAGATATATAAAAAAAATTGTGTATTGTCTCAAATAATGTCTCTAAGTGAGTGTATTAAAAACTATCTCTAAAGATTTGAAGTAAACAATTCCACTTTATGATTTTTGTAAAAAAAACATTTTTGAGCAAGTTTCATTCCATTCTGAGTGTTGCAGCTCGACTTTGTATAGTTTCCTTTTTGTGGTCGGTTCCTTCCAGCTATGGTCCCTCCTTTGGGTATTAGTAGGGATCCTTCCCTTGCCTCCCTGCCCTCTCAACCTAGATTCAAATCCCATTCCCATATCGAGACATAGCCTAAGCCTTCTAAGACCCCTTTTTTCTTGGTATTAGTTACCACCACCCCATTGGATAGTACCTTTCCCCCAACTCCCATTGCCACTAAGATTATGCTTGATGGTAAGGATTCTAAACCTCTAGCCTAGGCAAACATGAATCATTTATGGAAAAGGTGAAAGGGATCCCTTCTCTGCCAAGTAAGTTTTCAGCTTTGGCTACAAGCTATTGACCTGTGAAAAAAACTACTATTCTAGTTCCAGATGACATCATGGATGAGATAGTCAATGATATGGAACTAAACCTTATGGAGAGGATTATTTACTCTAGACCTTCTATCAATCATTTAAGAAGATGGGCTGTGTCTCATTGGGCCCTTAAATAGAGTGTTAAAATTAATGCATTTATTAATGGCATGTTCCTTTATTATTTCTATAACAAAGGAGGTCTTACCTGCATCCTCACTAATGATGCATGATTTCTAGGTTCTAATGTGAGGAATATCTTGGAGGTTTGTAAGTGGAAACCTAGTTTGGACCATAATTTTTAACTAGGAGTAGTGACTCCCACTTAGGTAAGGCTACCAACACCCCCTTGGAATTTTGGAATAGTGATC